>JAPSGF010000002.1:27425022-27584782 GCA_035772895.1 Perdix hodgsoniae
CCCGCGCCGCCCTGCCCTCCGGTGCCTCCTTTCCCTCCCGCTGCCCCGCGGCGGAGGCCGAGTCCCGGAGCCCACCTTGGCACCGGGTGTCCACCTCCCGCAGCAGCGACACGTTGCGCTGGATGTCCAGCGGCAGCGACTCCACGCACTCCAGGTAGTCCTGCACGTAGAGCGAGAGCAGCCGGGCCCGCTCCCCGCCCGGCGCCGCCGGCCCCGCCACCAGCTGCGGCCCCGCCAGCATCATCCCCTCGCGCCAGCCGCACATCCACCGCCGGCACCGGCTCACGGGGCAGCCCCCGCCCGGCCCGCTCCGGTCTCTGGTCTCCGGTCGCCGCTCCGCCGCCCCTCTGCCAGCGAGCGGCCGCACCGCTCCGGGCCGCCGGGCGAACGCGCCTCCGGGCCGGGCCGGCCCGCCCCGCCGCGGGGTCCCGCACCCCTTCCCGCCCCTGCGGAACGGCCGCCGCCGCCGAAGCAAAACCCACTTGGAGCCCCCGCCCCTGGTCGCCTAGCTACGCGCATGCGCGAGGCCCTGCCCTTATAAGGCGCGGCTAGAGGCGCTGCGAGGGGTTCGCATTCTCCCGCCTTCCTCTCTCGCGCGCTCCTATTGGCCCGGCGGGCGGCAGGGGGCGGGACGCGCTTCGGGGGCGGGACCTCCCTTAAAGGCCCACGCGCCCTCCTCTCCACCTCCCGCCCCGCCGACGGTCCGGCGCCGTCTCCGCCGGGAGCGGCGCGGGGTCGCTCCCCGACGGAGGTGCCTGCCGGGCGGCTCTCGGCACCGCGCGGCCCCACGGCGGCGGGCGGAAGAACGGCTGTGAGGCGGCGGCTCGCCCCGCCCCTCCCCAGGTGCCCCGGCAGCGCCGCGCGCGGGCGGGCGGCGGTTGTGGGGGCGTTGAGGCGCGGGATCCTCCGCGGGCGCGGCGGGGTCCGTCCCTCAGCGCCCGCTTCAGGAAGGTCTCTGAGCCCATCCTGGGCTTTCGGCTGGCGCTAACGGGGCGTCCTGGGACGGCGGCTTTCGGAATCCGAGGCGCCGAGCAGCGGCTGCCGACAGACGGCTTTGCCCGAGTTAGCGGCGCGTTGGCAAGCGCGTGAAAACGAACGTAAACAAGGTCGTAGGCAGAGCTGTCACGGGTTCGGAAAATGAAGGGCAGTACTGAGCGTGAGCGGCTGCCGCGTTCTGCTCTGTCGGGAGGAAATAAAGCTGAGACACAGATTCCTGCTGCGCAGCAGAGAAGTAAAGCCAAATATGCCGGTTAAAAATTCAGCGTCAATTGCGGGCTCTGCGCTGCAGCCCGAGAGCCGCTGTGACACGGCTTCATCTGTTCTTCTGGGGACCGTTCGGCCTTCCGCTGAAAGGCCTGGGAAGCATTGCAGCCTGTGAAAATAGTAAGAAAACGCGGCATTGCTGATGAAGACAAGTCGAGTAAGGGATGGCGTACACACAGCATTTAGTGCAGGTGCTCGAACGGTGGTGTCGGGGTGCTCCTTCTAAGCCGATGGGTCAGAATTGATTTTGACTGTATGTGATTCCCTAACTGGTACATCTCTTAAAAACACTCGGAGCTCAGGAGGGTCAGGAAATGTCCTGCAAGGGCAGGACTCTGACCTCAGCTTCCGGAGACCTCCCTGAGAGACTGTTCTGGCTGACACCCAAATCCACTTGAAACTGGAGCTTTTGCTTCTCTGAGAAGGGTACTTCTTCCATCATACACAACATAGATGTGTCAGGCCATAGCTGAACCAACCTGTCTCTTTCTTCCTCCCCTAGAAAGCTTTTACAGCAGTGATTCAGCAACAGGTTGCCCAAGGAGGCTGTGGATGCCCCATCCCCGGAGGCATCCAAGGCCAGGCTGGATGTGGCTCTGGACAGCCTGGTCTGGTGGTTGGCGACCCTGCACACAGCAGGGGGGTTGAAAACAGATCATCATTGTGGTCCTTTTCAACCCAGGCCATTCTATGATTCTGTGATTCTATAACTCTTCCACCTTATTTACTGTTTTAAAACAAACAGTCGATGGATTTACAGAGCCCAAATGTCTTGGAAAGTATGCAGGTGAAGTTTAGGGAAACCAGGTGAGGAATGGCAGTGAGTTAGTCTCATGCAAATATGTCACAATCATTTCATTTTCTTGAGTCCTGAAGCTTGATCCTCCTTTCTTCAAGTCATCAGGAGGATCTGGTTGACTGATGGAAAAGAGCAGAGCCCTTGATGCCAAGGATAAGCAAATGGTTTTTTAATGTGTTCTTACACAAGCTACATTTTAAGGCCCATACTGTATTTCTGCTACACAGCATGTGAGAATCACATTGTTATGTCTTGTGAGGATCAAACGTACGCACTTCTATCATTAAGTTTGTTAAATGAGAGCACTCAGAGCACCCACTGGAAGTTTGAGTAGTTTATCAGGTAGTTTCATTTAGACTGTAGGCTATTAATTAAGACTGTGAAGAGTTAATTACCAAGATGCATTCAAGAATTTCTCAACATACAAGGTTACTCTATGCTGACGTGTCACCTAGTACCATGGTTAATTACATGCATTTGAAACAACGCCAATCACCCGATGAAAGCCTGGCTTAAAGAATGCATAATACTGTCATGTACGTGGATGTTTTCCTTTCCACATCAGGAAATAAAGGTGGGAGTAATCCACCGTAAACATGCCTTGCCCTAAAAACGTCTGTGCTGACTATAAGGGGAGCGCAGGTCTATTGTCACAGATGTCTGCAAAATGAATTCCATTCCCTATACTGAAATGGGGTAATTAGATGCCTGTAGTTACCAGTTACGAATGTGACATTTGTTACAGACTCGGTAAGGATTTGGGTTAGAAGACTGTTGTCAAAATAAGGGCAGCATCTCTGTGCGTTACCTGCAGTAAAAGCCTAGAGTGCCAGAGGTTTTAGAAAAACTGGTAAACGTCAGGTCTGCTTTCCTAGCAGGAGCGAAGCATCTTTTGCCCAGTGTGAATTCATCTCTGACACCAGCATTTAAAACAGAAAGTTCTGCAGTCTGCTTGGGCCTGATGTTACTTCACCACCGCTCAGACTTCAGAGTGCACGGCTTCTGATGTTACAGCTGTCGATTCGATTTTATTTGCAGCAATGCTGCTGAAAGAAGAAAATACCTAGCTGGTGTTGTCTCCCAGTGCCTTGGCAATATACGGCCAAGCTCAGAAAAGATCACCTGTCATTTTCAAATTATCCTTTCGTATCCTTGAAAACGTTGCCCACTATTGACGTAACACTTGGTTTTCACAGAACGTGTACGCGAGCGTGTCCTAAATGCGCCTCAGACTCTCTGCCATCGCTCCCCAGAGGCCACAGGGCTGAATGTTGAGTGCTGACGGTGCTCTGCTTGGGCCACCTCTGTATCCCCACGGCCCGGCTGGAGCCCCGCTCGCCCTCACTCAGCGCCTCGGGTCCGGCCAAGTCACAGCTGTCCCCATCCCGGAGCACAGGCCGTAGGCTCCCCAGACCAAATGTGCCCACGGCTCTGTGCACAGCTTCACCTTGTCCGTGCAGGCTCCTCCTGCTGCAGAGGGCTGACGGCTCCGCAGGTGCCGGCTGCACAGAGCTGTGGAGGCATCCTTGTTAGCCAGCAGGACGAGCGCGCTGGGATTCCGTTTCTTCAACAACAAAGAGCTGTACAGAGCCGTGCCCAAGTTCACTTATTTCTTTGGGGACGGGTTTTCCGGTAGCGTTTTTGAGCGATGCGCTGAGACGACACAAACAACTTAAGGCACGGAGCAGCCCCGAGCTCCGGCAGCAGCACCGCGCGGCTGCGCGCTCGCTGCCGGCTCTTCGGGGAGAAGAGGCCGACGCGGATAAGGGAGGGCTCAGTAAAAGGGGATGGCCTGAGAGTGAGCCCCGTTCTGTTGGTGCTGCGGCCCCGGCTGGCGGGACTCGCTTCCGCACTACCTGCGTGTCTGTGGCCGTGACGAAAGCCCGCCCCGCGCTCACCCGCTCGGCCCGGGAGCGTCTCAGCGGCGTAGCGTGGGCTGCGGGGCGGGGCGGGCGCCGGCGGCGCGCGGCACTCTCTGCCCGCGGTCCGGGGACTTTCCCCTAGGCGGGCACGCGGCCCTCGAGGAACGAGCGTCCTCCGTGCGTGGCCTAGAGAGCAGGTCTTCAGAACATCCCGCCCTCCGCTCCCCCACCGCCGTCTTTTATGTCTCCGTAGAACAGAGTTCTGCAAGGTTATGGCGAGTAACTTCCGCCGCCCAGTTTTTCCCGTTTGCCGGCCCCAGAAAACCGTGCACCGACGGCTGGAAGCCACGGGCCGCGATTCAGGGCGGTATCCCGCAGCCGGCCGGCCGCAACCAGGCAATGCGACCGAAGCTGTGCCGAGCGGAGCCCCGTGGGTACTTTATGCAAACCAGCGCGCCGCGGCCCCGCCCACGTGCAGTCGGCGCGTGCGCAGCCCAGCGTAGGCGGTGCGCGCGCGCCGCGTCGCCGCCGGCGTTTGTTTTGCGTTCGTCGCTCAGCGCTGAGTGTGGCGGTGGTGCATTGTCCGCCTTAATGTCCGCCTGCTCGTGTTGCAGCCCACGCTTCTGGCCGCGTCCCGCGCAGAACGTGCAATAAAAATACCGCACTTGAACTTGCAGTTTGTGTAAGAGTAGCCCCGGGCTCCTCTCGGTGTCGTCGAGCACCTCAGTGCTCCGCAGTCACCAGATCGTCCCTTCGAGCTCGGCTTCGCTCTGCGAGAAACGAGGGCTTTCCCATAGCAACACGCTGCCCTCTGCAGCCAGAGCTCACGGCCACAGCCGCTCGGCATCTCCAGCCAAGCGAGGCTTCCCGGCACGGCTACCGCAGCCCCTGAACCCCCGGTGCCAGAAGCAAGCGGCGAGTCTGCGTCACGCCGTGTGGGAAGCAGCGTAACGGGCTGCCGTCCTAACTGTGGGCCGCGCTCCAGAAACACGCGTGGGGAACTCCCGAGACACCCCCCAGGGTAAGGCCGGCCAAGGGCCCAGCAGCACGAGGCGCGGCTGGAAGCAGGGCTGTGCTGGCCAGCCTGAAGCACGCGTCTGGTTCTGGGGGCTGGGCAGCCGCTGCTGCTCAGCACCGCATCCATACAGCGCACAAGTGCTGCTGTGCTTTAGTCACTAAACGACCCGAAGTATTTAAGTGGAGGTGTTTACGGCTGAGATCTCACGAATCCCTACTTGATCCCGCAGTGCTCAATCAGCAGGTCTGTCAATCAATGCCAGGTCACCATTAAGTGGTACTAACTACTGTAATTAGACAAGACTAATCCAAAACAGCACTAAAGACGTAATATTTTCACAATTACACATCGTTAACCAGTAAGTTAGAACATGCGATTTGTGCAGGTATTTCCAGAACACTGAAAATAACATAAATCTCCCACTTTGCTTCAAACCACTGTGAACATCACGTAGGAAGTAGCAGCAAGGGGCTCAGTGCAAATGCTTGACACTCCTGTCTCTGGAAGACAGCAGCAGCTTGTTTTTGCTCATCTACCCCTTAGTGAGGGTTAGAAAAGCCCAAGCGATTACTGTCTAGGTCCCCTCAGTGGTACAGTACTGAAATTACGCACCCCAAGAAAACAACTCAACCTAGCAGGGTTACACCTTGACACCGCTCAAAGTAAAGCTTCTCTGAAGGTGTCACACAGTTAATGAAACGGCGAGAATAATTAACAGCTATAAGAAAGTACTAAAAACACACATCCCAGAGATTTTATTGTTTCAGGAGCAGTCAAATATGCTTAGTATAGAAATCCATGTTTATTTGAAAAAACTGCAAAGGATTTTTCACAATATAAATTAGGTCTACTTACAGAGTTTCAGTGGCTGAAGTAGCTGTGACTCGACTGCTAATTGGTTATTTGCTAGTGTAATGTTAAATGGGATCTACACTGCTAGTGTAACATTAAATCAGATCAGGGTGTCATTTATATTGCAAATTTTACAAGGTCTCATAGAAATAGTCAACCAACTCTTTTCTAATAACAGCAACAGTGAACACTATGAACAACACATCTGAAATGGATGACTCAACTTCCCGACTGAAGTTTCTAAACAACTTTCAATCATTCAAGTATTATGGTCCCTACATACACACTCCTACGTGGCTAAAAAAGACATGGCAGACAACTCAGCACACTGCCACCATATCGTAGTAATTACAAAATTGTCAGGTTTTAATCAGCAAGTTGTACCTTAACCAGTTAATTAAAAATAGAAGTAGGTAGACTATTTTGCAAATAAAACAGCACACTAGTGTGCCACGTATTAAGGCATACCTTTAAATCCACACTTGTCATCTCTAACAAGTTTCATACAATTGCTACCAAGTGAAAGAAATAGAGTTGTCTTGCAAAACTGAGAAAGAAATACAAAATATCTGGAAGCCTACGTTTTAAAGTACAAAATTAACCTTCAGTCCTCGTGTCGAAATACTATACACAGTACAAACAGCGATTCTCCCCCTATATGATCTCCCGAGGATTTAATAAAGCTGGAGGTAAATTTGAGGGTTTTGATTCTTCATCCAGAAGTACCAAATCTTCAATTTCACTACCTTTGTACTTCCTTTTACATATCTTCACAATAACCTTCTTCTTGAGGAACAATTTCAAAGCTTCTCTTGAAGCAACCGCTTTGGCGTTTTCCATGTTTTTACCACAGCCAGTACCCAAATACACAGACTTGCACCTCAGTTCACAAACTATATTTTCAAGAGAGCTCTTATTCTGAGGTAAGTCTGCAAGTTCCTTCAGGGGAACGAAAGCAACATCTAACGTAGCTTTTACAGACTGGATAGATGAGTTAAGAAGTTCCGCGTGATTTACATTAGGACTGAAGCCTCCCACAGCAACCAGTTTCCATGCTACAGCCTTATACAGTCTGTTGAAAAAAGGCTGCCTTTCCTTTGCATCTTCACTGGTTAACGGTTTGCACAAAGCTTTAGCAGGGCCTTCACTGGCCTGCGAACCGCTCTTGGAAGCGAGCTGTGAACTCTTGGTGGCCTGAGCCCCGCTGCGGGAGGGACCTTGCTGTGCACCACTTCGAGCAGCCAGCAGCGATGCCGCCGCCTGAGCGCTGCTCTTGGAGGTCAGCAGTGAGGCACCCTGCTGCGTGCCGCTCCGCGCAGCCAGCAACGAGGCAGCCACCTCTGCACTGCTCTTGGAGGCCAGGAGCGAGGAACCCGCTTTGGCGGTGCCCTTAGAGGCCAGCAGCAGCGAGGTGCCCACCTGGGTGCCGCTCTTGGGCGCCAGCAGCAGTGATGTGCCTGTCTGAGCGCTGCCTTTGGGGGCCAGCAGCAGGGAGGGGCCCGCCTGAGCTCCACTCTTGGACACGGATGGTAGACTGCTCACTTGGGTTTTGGAAGACAGCAAAACAGCACTCGTTTGTGTGGTGCTCTTGGTAACGGCCACTGGTACTGCTGCTGCCTGCAGGGTGCTCTTGGCAGCAGCTGGCGGCACTGATACCACTTGTGGGGTGCTCTTGCTAGGGGTCACTGGCACCGCTGCTACCTGCGAGGTATTGTTTGTGGCAGCTGGTGGCCCCTCTGCCGCCTGCGGGGCGCTAGTGGTGGCAGCTGGCGGCACCTCTGCTGCCTGAGGGGCGCTAGTGGTGGCAGCTGGTGGCACCTCTGCTGCCTGAGGGGCGCTGTTGGTGGCAGCTGGTGGCACTGCTGGTGCCTGCAGGGTGTTAGTGGTGACAGCCGGTGGCACCGCTGCCGCCTGCGGGGCAGCGGTTGGTGACCCTGAACTTAAGGTAGTTTTTTCAGGTGATGGCACATTTTCACACTTGCCTTCCTTAGGTGGATTCTCTCCTGCTTCTTTTTCGGATGAAGATGGAGCTGGGCTTTGCTCAACGCCATGTTCAGCATCAGCAGGCTTTTCTTCTGCTTTTGCGATTGATGCGGTAGATGCTTCTTGATTTGAACTGCAAGTTGACAGGGAGCTTTCCGAATCTTTGCTAGTATCTTTTTCCTGCTTTTTGGGCAACGAGCCATCTGTTTCCATAGGAATTTCTGCCTTGGTTGTTTTCACATCTTGTCCAGTGTCCTTAGAATCTTTGCATTTTTCAACAGCTCGCTTCTTGGCGGGCTCCTCTATCCCTTCTGCAAAACAAGGTAGGCACATTACTCTCTTTGGGTTTCTGTACTGTGAAGCAATTTATCTTATTTTCTAAAAACCCCAGCAGTTATCCCTCTAAATGTTAAAAGTATATATTGGGAGTATGCCTTGAATTGCAATTTCAAATATAAATCTATTACTTCACAATATTTTAGTATTTTTTGACACAATATTTGGAAATGCAACCTAGCATTTCAAAACATTTTAACAGTTGTTTGGCAAAAAACAAAACAAAAAACGAAACAGTGGCCATATGCTAGACTTTGTTTTTTGTTTTGGGATCTGAAGGCCCATGTGCTTGTACTCTTGAAGGCCAAAGCAAAAAAGACCAAAGTAGATTTAATAGATGATCTGACCTTAGAAATATTTTGTCCAGTAATAGCATGAATGCGTACTTAAAATACCACTTTAGGATTGCTTTTAAGAAGCAAAAGACTAAGTTTCTTACAGAGCCGCAACATTACTTTGCTTTCAGCACTAGGCAGACAGGAACACACATAAGCTACAGCACAACCACCTACATCACGTTAAAGGAGTTGGCAGCGGCTGCAGAAGTTCAAGAGCATTACTGCCATCGAAAGAGCTCGATATTGCCAGCAGAAAGTAGGTGCATTACGTCTGTTTTAAAGGCAACGGCGAGCAAAAAAAATAGAGAGGGGAAGAAATTAAGGAGGAGCTTTAAAAGTCAGCCGTCCCGTTACTTTCTCAACCCGAGGCAAAGCTAGCACATTCAACACAAGCATGTTCTAGACTCCTATGTATTGTCACAGCTATGATCTGCTAACCATTGCTACTTGATATGCCTCTTTTCTTCACCTTGGCAACCAGTTCGTCTCTCGTGGTGCGGACGGGCGCGCCGGTCACTTGGATGCCTTCGGCCATTTCCAGCGCCTTCTCCGTGACCTGAGGCGGGTACCTGCAGGGGCGAGAGCGGGACGGGAGGGGGGGGCGGACGGGAGGGGGAGGGGAGGAGCGCCGTTAGCCGCCGGCCGCCCGCCACCGGCCGGCCGCCGCCCGCCGCGCAACTCACCGGCAGCCCAGGAAGACGTGGTTGGCCCACACCATGGAGAGGGAGACGAGGCGCCGCAGCTCGGCGCTGCCCGCCGCCGGCGGCTCGCCCACATTGCGCAGCAGGAACTCGCGCCGGTACCGCCAGTGGTGCTCGGGCTCGCAGGCCCCGCGCAGCGCCTCCGCCCAAGCCGCCTCTTCCTCCGTCCGCCCCAGGGGCCCGGCCGCCGTCTCGTTCACCATGGCCGCTCCTTCCGCCCGCGCGGGGCCCCCTCCGCCCCGCCCGCTCGCCAGGCCAGGCCCCGCGGCGGAACAACGGCTCGGCGACCGCTCGCCCCTTCCGGCCGCGCGCGATGACCTCACAGCCGGCGCGCGCCGCCCGCCCCAGGCTGCGTCGCGGCGCGAGGGGCGGCCCCGCCCCTACGGCTCTAACGGCCGCCGCGCCGCGCGGGCGGGGCTGTGAGGGGAGCCGCGGGGGGCGGGGCTGCTGCTTCATCCGTCCTCTTGAGGGCGCTCGTGCTTCGCTTTTCCCTTTAGTCTTGCTCGCTTGGTTGCGCTGGGCTTCGTAATTACAAGGATAGGTGCGTTCCAGCAGGTTCCTGGAGTTGAAGCTTCCAGGAGTTCATGCACTCAGCACTTGAGTTTGTCAGAGCGGCGTTTCTCCCTCTTCTTTGCTCTTCTCACAGGAGAAGAGGCGTCACTGCCTGTGTTCTCACCTTCCTTTGCAGATGGTGGCGAGGCGAGCTGTTGCAGCATTGTGGAGAAGCCCTCGGTAGATGAGGGGTGCTGAGCGTGGGGGCTGCTGGCCGCACAGAGTTCACACAAGTGCCTGTGCAGCGCTGTGCGCCGTCCTCACGCTGGAAAAGCTTAGCCTAGAGTTTATTCAGAAAGAGCTGGAGAATTCTGTGTGGCAAAGCAGCATGTGCCTGGCAGCAGTACTCTAAAACGAAAAACGAATGCAGTTTTTCTCAGTACCCGTGGTCTGAGGGGAGCGTGTCTCCTTTATTTTCTTGGTTATCCCACCCAGAGTTCTCTCGTGCATTGCTGGTGGCCAAGAGCAACAAACGGTCATGAGCATGCAGGGACCTGACAAAAAGAGCAAGAAAAGGGCAACGAGTTGCAAGTTGTCTGGTGTGGGCGACTCAGTGCTGTGGGTTCGTTCAGAAACAATGTCAGGATGTTCAGAAATGGCACCGGTGTGGTGCCACTCCTCTGGATCCAGATGTCGGTCAGTCCTGTGTGTGAGTTATCTGACAGTATAGCCTGAAATAGCTGAAGGATGCAATTGCTACACTGATGTTTCCACCTAGAGTTGGGGTGGACCTGTCTTCTACGCCTCTGACTCCATGCCACCACAATTCTTGACTTCAGAGTTGATAAAGATACTGAAAGGCAAAGGCAAATGGAATCCCTGGCAAGCAAGTCTGAGAGTGCGCTCCAGCTAATATGATGCATGCTGCTGGCCTTTCTGGTCATGCTCTCCAAGGAACCAGTGCTCTTTCTAACAAATGTAGCTAGGGCTTGGCCCACACTTGAGAGCTGCCCTTCAGGGATGGCAAGAATTCAAACAGTTCTGGATAGCTGTAGCTGAATTACTGGTCATCTTGTGAAGGTAGCAGAACGCACAAGTGCAACCTTGAACGCTCCTCAGCCAACTCAGCTGCCAAAACTACTGAGGACCAGTCCACGCTAAATTGGTAACTTACCACTTAAGAGTAGCAATTCGGGTGGATTAGACTCTAGAGAGGGTCAGTGCTATACACTCAGAGGGATTCCAGAAGTGGAAGCCTCTAAGTCCAGGCTTGCTGGTGAAATGATGCCTCCTGGTGCCAAATGTCAGAGATAGCCCTCTACAGCTTAGAATTTTGTGTCTGCTCTTGGTCACTCCATTTGTGTAAGGTAATAGGGTCTCACGTGTTAGACCTCCCCCTTCTGGGGAGTATTGAAGACCCTGTACAGCTAGAAGGCCTGACACATTATCTGGTACTAGAGTGACTCAAGAACTGATTAGAACAACATTTTTTTTTCCCAACTTAAGAGAATGCTTCTTTGCCCTCTGACCATATGGGTGAACAGAACCACAGCTGGAGATGTCAGAATCCTTCACGCTTCTGTGTCACAAAAAGTTTTTGTGAGCATTATCTGGGCTCCGGTGCCTTTCTGGCACGTTGTGCTCTTAATTCGTAGTTAATTAATGCTCCTTCTAAATCTACATAGCCTTTCTCTTGGGACAAAGGCGGCCAAGTATTGGTGTCATGCTGGAAGCGGCCAGATCCCAGCTCCAGAACGTAGAATGTGGTGCACATGCCCACACAGACACATAGCTGTCTACCCGCAGTGCTCTCCAAGAACAAGGCACACACTGTGTCGCTGGTTGATTAAAAAAGTGCGTTTAGTAGAAAAGAGAGAAAAACACTGCTGTTAATTTTAAAAAAGGAAACAAGTAGTGTTTTCGTTCTCACCAGGAAAGGCAATTTTGAAGTTAAACACCTCATTGATGGTGCTAATACTGTGCATTTAATTTTAAGATTGGAAGAAAAGAGATGTTTTTGTTCCCACCAGGGAAGGATCTTCTAAATACCACATTGATAGTAGTGTTGTTAGAGTCATTTGGGGCTTGATAATAGCTTCTTTTGGCAAGATACAACTAAAATCTCAAGGTGAATCATACCAGCATCTATAATCACAGTACTGCACCTGCACTTGCTGTATAATAAAGTTTATTTCTGCCTTTATAAACTAGTGAATTATTATTTTTCTGGAGTCAAGTCCTGCTGAAACACAGAGGGCAGCAGCCCCAGTGAGTTCAATTATGTTCTGTGCAGTTAAGGTTAATATATAGTGACACTCGTTATTCAGCTTAATATGAGAAGTGTACCCTTAACATCACAGCAATGCTAAAGATAAAACTCAGAGTTATTGCCGTAGAAGGGTAATGCCAGTGGGACCTTGCTGGTCAGGCCAATAACTCCTCTGAAGACCATCTGTAGGTTGGTCCTTGTAATAAGTAAGCACTTGCACGCCCTGGCTTGTTGATTAGGAATGCAGTTTGTTCTGCTGGAGCAGAGCATTGAAGGTCTCTTACACTGGCCAGGGACAGTACTTGCAGGGGGACACATCTGTGTGTGGCAAGGTAACCTGTCATTACTGTTCAGTGAGCCAGGGGATGTAGCAGTGCACATCTGCCTTCTGATCTCATTACCTGTGATTGTGGAATTGTGTTAGATACAACTGTTCCAAATAGCCCTTACAACGGCAGAAAATACTTACTAAAAGAGCATTAATGACTATGTAAGCTCGCCAGTGAGAGGAAAGAGAGTAAATCTATGTTTTTATTTCACCACAGTTATACTTCTGTAAGCAGCTGTGGATTACAAAGCCACCTGCTCTCCTGAGACTTCTCTGCTGAGGAAAACTTACTGAAGTTGCAGTGGACAAAACTAAAGGTAAAAATGAAGAGCTGAACTGATAATCATTTTCACTTACACCTGTGCTCTTACTGCTATCTAGAAATACTGTTTTGCATTTAGTAATACTTTATAAGGGAACTATATAGCAACATCTACAATAGGGTTGTCAGTTATTTCCCATTATGTGACTTTGTTAAATTAAAGCATACAACTTGCTAAACATCCATTGCTTGCTATGTAATTTTCCACGCTATGGGTGAAAGCTTAGGATGGATTTCCAGATAGAAAACTAAGAACAAAGGTGGAGGGAAAAAAAATCATTTTATCATGGTGAAAATATTGTAGTAATCTTTGAAGAGGCTGTATGCCAGCAGCCTGGAACTAAGAGACATGAGAGAATAGTTCTGGAGGCCAGTGAGGAAGCCAGAAGAATTGGTAGGCAGAAAAAGACAGAATCAAATCTCAACTTCGGGCATAGGGATAAGCATAGGGATAAGCATAGGGAAGCAGAGCACTGACAGAGGAACCGTTGAAATTTGAACAGAGACCTGGAGAAGGGAAAGGGAAAACTCTGTGTGCACAGAGACATTTCAATCTATTTTTTTCAACTGTAGTATCTACTGGGATAACTAACAGGAGGAAAATACTCTCCCTTTCTAATGTTGTATGAGGTGTTTTGGTGTTTTCGTGTCTTTTCTGTGTGCTATAAACAACCAAAAGAAATAGAACCCATTTGTCTGCAGAAATCCATCTTGTGAGACCACCTCTAGAGGGTTTTTAGATAGGAAGCCTTAGGCCTTTGGCAGACAGCTCTGCCCTAAAGTTGAAAAAAGCCAGAAAACAGCATTAAGAATCATAATGCAAATATTGGTGGGAGTTCATTGTGATTCAGCTAGAATCTAAATGTGCAAGAAGACTTTATCTGAAAAAAAAAAAAAAAGAATTTATAACGAGATGATACCATTTACACTGAACTTTTATTTATGTGTGCATCTCCATATGCGTACATACACATGTGCATGTCCATGCAAACAGCCACACCCACACATCCACCCCTAATACAGTGTAGTTATATGTGATTATGTGTTTAAAATACTTGCATTGTTGAGAGTGTAAGCACCTGCAGATCTGGTTACCCTTGCTCCTTCAGTCAAAGTATTCATGCCTTGGAGAAAGAGAAAAATTACAACTAATATTTTATTGGCTTGGGCAGCGGATAGCTGCATTACACAAATGGGTGCTATTAAATCTTTATGCCATTCTGTACCAGTATGAATTTGGAATGTAGTACATATTTTGCAGCCACAAATAACTATTTTAGAAATGATATAGGGAGCTTTTCTGAAACTTCAGGCAACAATGTCAAATCTAATTTGAATTATTGCTATTGAAAATCATGGCTCTGTTTTTCATTATTGTTATAGCAATATCCCTGACAACCTGCAATTTACCTGGTATGAACAGCACCTCCGGAAAATATAGAGCTGTTCAGTGTGCTGTGGTACTTTTGTATATCCTTTCTGTGCATAGCCGTGGTATTTCACGCTGATTCCACTAGATGGCGCTGAAGGAAATAAGATTGCATGGAAATACCTCTAGAAGTTCAGTATAACTTGAAAAAGTGAGAATGACTTTTTCATTTCATTACTGAAATAGACAAATGTGATCTCATTTTACAACTCTATGTAATAATTTTTCATCAAAATCAGTTCTTAAACACTCTTAGCTGTAGTTCTGGTTTTGACAGTGGCAAAATTACAGTGGAAGCAATCTAGTTTTCTGAGTTTAAATACCTCTCCTACCATCAAAAAGGTAACAACTAAAAGATGCAGCTTTTAATTATTCTGCATTCTTATGTGATTATTTGAAAAGCATCTGACGAATTTTTGGTCCTTGTTCTCATGGCAATGCTGCCAATACTTGCCACTTCTAAAATTATTTGCAGGTACATTTTTAGATATGTTAGGTTTTAAGCTTATTTTAAAAATTGCGAAGAAATCAATTCAATATGATAGGCTTCCACCTGTTGAGGGACTGTTGTATAATGTTTCAGAGACTATCTCAACTTGAAATTCCATCTGCAGTCCCTGTACAAGGACCCCTGTTTTTTCCTGGGTAGGGACTTTGATCCTGCCAGGAAGGCACACAATTACTCACTGTCATTCAGATCTATAACCATCTTTGACTCTGCTCTCTCTCTCTCTCTCTCTTTTTTTTTTTTTTTTAACCCGTTTATCTTGATGCATATGAATTTTGTTTCCTTTTGTTCTGCAAAGTCTCTTCTTATCTGATAGATGCACTGCAGATCACAGACGGATTTTTTTTTTTAGGCTTTTGTTGGCTCTCATCCTGCTTGTGACAGTTGTTTTTTTTCCTACACCAGACCTGACCTGTCAAAAAGGTCCCTTGAAACAGTGCTGTTGCACTTATCTTCCTGGCCTGTGGCTGTGGCTTCTTTTTGTATTTCCTTCTCTAGCATACCTCCACAGATTTCCCTGACTCTGCAAAGCCCTTTAGCCCTCTGAGAGCATAGTTTGACAATTTTTTGGGCAGCTGTTCTGGTTCTGGCCTAACACAGTCTCTGATCCCAGCCATTCACTCCTGTCTCTTTGATATCCTTGCTAGCATGCTGGCACAATTGTTTTGCTCTGCTATGTGCTGATCCAGATTAGGAACTTGATTTGGCTGAAGAGCAATGCTGGGGAGGGAGGAGAGGCACCTTTTTCAGCTGCTTATTTCTCCAGTCTGGTCTATCAGACAGTGCTTCTGCTGGTGCCACTGAGGGGGGTAGGTGAAGGGCAGATAGAGGTGGTGAGATGTGTGGTTGCAGGGCAGTAATGGCTTATGCTGATTCAGGTAGTGCTGTTGCTGGCTGTTGAGTCATGACCAGATCTCAACGATAGTTAAGCCAAGTTAATAGCTTGCTTCTGCTGAGGGGGTAATTCTGTGTGTCCTTCCTCTTCCCTCATCCTGGGTTTCTGCGACTTTCCTTGTGCCAGCACTGATGCTTATCTCATTCTGTAGAGCCAGATGTGGGAGCCCAGCTATGAAGTCTGTGTTTGAAAGAATGTTACATTTATGAATATCTTAATCACTTGTTGCCTGGGTGCCCACGGATCCTCCTCTCAGCAGCAGCTGGCTGTTCTGTCAGATCAGCTGTGTTCTCAGTTGCACCAAAACACTTCACAACCTTGGTCTTTTCCTGTCATTTGCTGTCCTCTCCATCTCCTTATCTAGTCCATCTGCTTTTCTTGTAATTGTGTTAATGAAGCCCTTTTGGTCACCCTCAACATATGGAATACCCTCCCTGAAACAATCTCTGTGTCCTTCAATTCTCACAAGATTTCTTCTACCACAGCACAGTAAACTGCAAGTTGATAATGCACAGTTTAATTGCTTATAGGAATTACGGATTTCATTACTGCACTGAATGTGTCCATGTATTAGTTTGAGGTGGGCATGCAGTTTATTAGGGAAGCTAAAAGAATCTTTTTCGGAAAACAGAAATTCTCAAAGCTATACCCTGAAGCAGATGTACTTCCCTAAGGTCATATATAAATAGCAGAAGCTGATTTGCTGTTGCTTCACACCTTGGATCATCATTCATGCTTGTGCAAATGGACATAGCATTGCTACTAAGCAGTTTACACTAACATCTTACAGAATTGTAAATTGCTACCCCAGAGACAAGATAGCAGAGAGTCAGCACTTACGTGGGCAACTGAGCATGGAGACCTAGGGATTTCTTTTCACCTACCCATTCTTGTTGTTTGGGTTCTTTTCAGAAATGTTATAAGCGTATTCTAAACTTATTTTATCCTAGCGTTTTGGTATGGTAAGGATTTTTTTTCTATTTATTTATATAGAAAATATAAGGGAAAATAGCAAGTAAAGTTAAACATCGCCTTTGAAACAATAAAATTACCTGTGGTTGGTATGGAAAAAAACACTTGTGACAAAGGGCACCTCTACACCATGCAGCAGAGCACAGGACTTAGGAGAGCACCGGAAGGAGCAGCTGTAGACTTGCAAGTAAGTGTTGCTGCACCCAAAGCACTTAACCCTGTTGGTAGGTGGTGCTAATTAGGCTGGACACTGTGCTAATTAGGTTGGACACAACACTGCAAATATGCAGTGCCTGTGACTCTGACTCCGACCTGGCTGGAGAATTCCACATGTGGCTGCATCAAACCATATGTGCATATTGAGGGAGAGAAGTTGCTGGCCCGTGGCCTTTCTTTCATTACCCCTGTAGGGTTTAGCTGCAGTAACAGATGCATTTTTCACATACAGGTATCAGATGTGGCTTTGTGCCAAGTTTTACCTCCTTGGTAAAAATAGAAGATGCCCTCTTAAATGTATATTTCAGGCTGTGAGTTGTTGCTGTGAAATAATGGACATCCAATGAAGCTGCTTCTCGAAACAGGTGTGTTTTACTTCTTAATTAGGGCAGTGAGTACTGATGGAGAAGCAGGAAAGACACCGGGATGATGGAAATTTTTTCAGCGGCCATAATTTTACAGAAATGATGATTCTGCTGCAAGGTCACAGAGGCGTACAGCATAGTGGCAAAGAGCAAAACATGGTCTCCTCCAGTACATTTATCAGGAGACCTACCTTTCACCTTCAGTGAGACAAAGCGATGTTTCAGGTTAGAGATACAATCATGACTAAAGCATTAATTCAGCGTCTATGTAAGTGGGTGGCAAGTACGTTCCCAAAGCATTGCCTGCAGCATTGCTGTATTGTTAAATGACTGATAATACATCCGTAAATATAACAGTCTTTCAAAATAGTTTTAGCATTTGAGTTGTTTGTATGAGGGCTGTTGCTTATAAGCAAGAAAAAATTAAACTGAAGAAACAAATCAAAGGCATTATTCAAGAGGCAGCATTCAGAATAACCTGTGGGATGGAGGAAATAGGACATCTTTCTCTTATTTTTTTAAATGGCTTCAAGTAGTCATTTTGGCAACTTCTCTCTGTTATTTCATTTTCATTTGACAGACGGATGAAATAGGAGTTTTGTTAGAATGTAGTGAACCATCAGTAATTAGTCCATGGCAAGTCAGCAAGGAACTATGCCACGTAATATTTTTGGGCATAATGGATTAAGATTGGACACCTGTGAAATTATGAAAATGATGAAAATTAATAGCTTCTTGCTATTTGAATGGTTGCTCCTGGTGCTTTGTAAATTGTTTAATGTCACAGGGAGGAATCTGGCTCCCTGAAGATCCGAGCAATCACTGCAAACTTTATAATGCCATCAACCTATTTTTTTTTTTATCCAACATATGGCAGTTATAGTGAACATACAATAGCAGAAACATAGAATTAAAAAAAAAATGTTGCTGAAAGAAAGGCACAGAATAATTAGTTGTGAAAATTAAGTTAGGTATCTTTTTCCTTTTCAAGTTTTTTTATGCTATCTCCAATGAGTTGTTTGTTTGGTTGGTTGTATCGTGTTGCTAAGTTGTGACATTTTGTTGTTATTTTATTTCTGCTCTGTCTGCCAGGGAAATTTGTGCATGCACAGCTAGATTGCTCTGAATGTTAAAGTCATGGCACTTAGCAAAAGGCTATTGAAGAGAGACGAACAAAAGCCAACAATAACCATGAACATTTTGTCTCTATTTATAGGCAGTCTATGTTTCATTTCTGTTGTTTTTTTTGTTTTCTTTTTTCCTTCTTTATAATTTTAAAAATCCATCTGCTGCTAGCAGATGATAAATATTTAGATCAAATTTGTGCCTGGGATATGGAGGCACTATTTTTTTTCCAGAAGAGACATTATAAATTTGGTAGTGAAGGTCCATCACCGGTCCCCAACTCAAACTGGATAGCTGGCACTCTTCTGGGGTGTTTTCATAGGTTTGTTTGAAAAAGCTTTCTGTCTGGAAAGCTATCAGCAACCTTAGTTATAGTTTTGCTTGATCTTCAAAAGTTTTACTAGAGGGTGGACTGAATTATGTTTCCTGGAAAAATATCTAATTTTGTCTTAATGACTGCAAGCAACAGTGACTCTACCACTACACCCCTGGTAAGCTGTTCCAGTGCTTAATTACTTCCCCTGCTAAGAAATTTCATCTTACTTCAACCCTGAATTTGTTTAATTCCAGTTTCCAGTCATTAGATCTTGTTGCATTTTTGTTTGCAAGACTGAAAAACAAATCAAACCAGTATTACATATCTTTTCCATATGTGTATATTTGTGCATACTGTTACAGTCCCCACTCTGACAGATTTAATAGATGTCTAAAACTTTATACACTATACATTTGTCTTTCAGCCTCTGGATTGTTTTGCTGCCCTCTGTCTGAATTTTCTCCAGGGTTTACATATCCTTCTTGAACCATGGACACCGGCTTCTCTGATGCTGTGTGTCAACCAAGGCCACATCCTAGTAGTTGTCTCCTTTTTTTCATACTGCCAATAAACAATAATTACGTTTTGCAGCTGTCATTTGATGGATGTTGCACGTATTGGTAGATTAATGCATATAGTCCCTAGAAGAGTGGAGGTGTGCCACTTGCACTCTGAATGCATGTTCATGTTACTCCTAGCTTGTGCTGTAAATTAAAGGAATAACACTGTATCTTTTGCCATGTTATGT
The DNA here is from genome assembly GCA_035772895.1 of Perdix hodgsoniae. Taxonomy (NCBI): domain Eukaryota; kingdom Metazoa; phylum Chordata; class Aves; order Galliformes; family Phasianidae; genus Perdix; species Perdix hodgsoniae. The sequence goes on from JAPSGF010000002.1 coordinate 27,444,160, forward strand.
CCCTTTTTGTTACTCAGATTATCCATAAATCTTAAAAATTAAACTGCAATTCCGAATTTTCTAAGAGGAAAAGGCTGGGCTCTATAGAGTGAATTCTGTCCTTCCTGTACGAAGGGTCCTATACTAGGAAGAAAGCAAAGGAACCTAATCAGGGAACAGCCGTGGCTGAAGAATATTGGTACTTTTTTTCTTCAGACTTCTTCAGTTTGATTGGGTCCTTGATCCTGCCCATCACAAGGCTATACGACAATGTGGGCTGGCACACCAATGGTATTTTGTAATTGCTATTACTATAGTATTATGAGCAGTTAAAGAAAACTGCTTATGCAGAGCAACTTTGCAATACAGCCCCACGACTCTAGCAGTTTGCCAGTCCAAAATGTTTCTATCTCTTCTCCTCCTTGGCCATGCATTCCCTCTACTCTAGTTATAGCGATGAGCTGAAATAGAAGAAAACAAACTCCACCATAAAAAGTGGATAATTTTTGAATGGCTAAGTGAGCAGTGCTTGGGGCAGATTTGCATGGGAATGCTCCTTTCAGCAGCAGCTGGCCATTTGGACCGCTTTGCTGCTAAGAGCAATTTCCTCTCCAGAGTACAATTCTATAGCAGTTTATCCTTATCTAAGTCAGAGCTACCATGATCCCCCCTGGTATTTGTGCACTTGAGCAGTGGGTTGGTCCAGGAGGCTTAGCAGCCAAGAACTAAGCTTGCAAAAAAACCACCAAAAAAACAAAAAAAACAAACCTGTTTGTTCTTGACTGCTTTCAGGGAATTGATGTGGCTGAAAATGAATCACTATCTTATACTGGGAGTTTTCAGCTAACCCTGTGACCCGATCAGTTGCAGTATTCTGCCACATGTGGTGGAAAGAGGAGAGAAAGGCTGGATGATGAATCCATGTCCTTGGGCACTGACAATGTCCATGATTTCATTGGTTCGTTTCCTGAAGCATACTATTAATGTGTACTGATGTGACATTTTGTTTTCACAGTAGGTCTTAAGATTATTGTAAGATGTTGAAAGAAGCTTGTTGTGTATGGAAGCATGTGGAGTCAGTATTTTGTGGATCATTCTGGACTCAATGATTATTGAATGGCAGCTTGTGTTTGCAGGGACTGACTCAGTGACCCAGCTGGTCTAATGTTCAGACTAATGTTTCCAGCTCTATCCTTCCTAAAAGCACCCTATTGCTGAAACTGCTGAAATATAATTTTATTTTCTCTGTATTTTGCTTCTAGCAGCTTCTAATTCATAGTATTTGTTACCATTCAGTCTTTCATTTCTTTAACAGCTGAGCAACAGAGAACAAAATTTTACTCTTAGCTATGCAAAAGGTTTGCCTCAAATGTAAGCCATTAGAGACCAGGTGCAAACAAACAGCACAGACATTTGATGTTTTCAACAGTGTTACATTTTGAGCTCCTGTCTGTGGTAATTAATTAGTATCATTGTTGAGCTGACTCCCTGCAGGACTGTATGATCTTCACTGCCAATGCCAGGAAGGGAGCAGGAACTCTCAAACCCCTGAGTAGACTGCTGAAGCAATGTTGGCATCTGTAGAGCATTTCAAGAACATTTCAAGTGACACTGGTGGAAAAGGTTCGCTTTCTTATCTGTATGAGAGGCTTGCCCAGATTCAGTTAGGCTGCTGAGAGAGGTCAGGCAAATTCACTGAGGTCAGGCAAATCCACCTTCTGGGCAAGGTTTGGTCAAAGGCTATCTAAAACCCGAAGGGTTGCTATCAGCTGATTCATCTTCTTTTTGCTGATACACATAGAGAAGACTTGAGAGACACCAGAGTACAAATCCATGAAGATGTGCGGTACTGGGGTTGCAGTGTCAGAAGCTAACCCAGAACCAAAAATCTGTCAGCTAAAAATCAAACTTCAATCCAGTAGAGATGCAGCTGAATCCAAAGAAGGTCTTGGCACAAAATTAAACAGCTTTCTTCAGGTGCAGAAAAACAGCAGACACTGAGAGTATTTACAAGTTGCCTTTATGAAATGTGTTTTGCAGGCTTGGGATGCAGTGTAATATAGTTTAATCTTTTCTCTCATCCCTTGTGCCCGTTTCAGAAGAGAACAAGAAATTTAATCCAAACAAAGGATTAGGAAATTTCAATAACTGGACTGCTGCCATTATCCATACAATGGGTCAGCTCTTTAAATGCTTGTTCTTGATTGAATTGAAGTCAATGACTACATCAGAGGGAGCAGAATTGGAATGCAGGAAAGAGGAAATGAAAAATCTAGAAGAGCTACCTAATTCTTTTACTTACTATGCCCTTCCAGCAACGCATCCTGTAAACAAAGCTGCTCTGAGTAAGGATCTCTCCTCACTGGAGAATAAGGCTAGAGGTAACTTTTTTGAGATGGACAGAGGAAAGTGAAATGAGATTTAATATAGATAAATGTAAGGTAATACACCTGGGAAGGAATAATAATCATCATATATACAAAATCAGGCAGTGCTGTTTAGAAAACAGCAAAAATAGAGAAGAAGGTTTGGGAGCAATGGCTTTTAATTAATTACTGCAGACAGGAACTCAAAATGCAGCACTGGGGCAGAAGTCAAATGCATTCTTATTCCACACTAGCACTAGAGGTTTGTTTCAGCAGCGACTGCACAGAGCTCATTTACACAAACAAGAGGACTGGCAACAGCACAAGCAAAACACTGAACTTACGGTTGCCATGTCACTCATTTTATTTAAAGGCTAGAGCCTTCACTGATGATACCACAAGCACAAGCTGGTAGTTTTCTATTTGCTGAATGCAGTAAAACAGGAAGATACATGATCTTTGGGATGCAACTTCTGATGAGTTCTGAAGAAGGATTCTTTCTCTTTTCTTCCCCCCTTGCTTAAATGCAGGACAATGGCTTAAAAGTGATCAGATTTCATCTTGTCAAGCCTGAGGAAACAAAACCCCTTCCTTAAAGAAAAACACTACAACTAAAAACAGTATAGAGAGAATTAAGGCAGTATAGCCAGCCGTTCCACAATTGAGTAAGAGAGAATCTATTGGTAAGAAATGAATATATAGTAATTGAGGTAACAAGCGTTGTTCAAATGTGCTTAGCAGATAATGTTCAAAGGTATAAAAACCGTCTGTGCTCCACCAAAGAGCAGATGAAACATTACTGTGCTGAGAAGACAGTGTCATGTGAAAGCCTGCCAGACAACCCAGACAGTCTGTCATAAAGTGTCTAATTGCAAGACCTGATGGCTATGTATTTAGAAGTTCACAGACATTAGATCAGAACAAAACAGAAATTGGTTCCAGTCCTAGGAGAGGAAAGGGGGAAAGCCCTAGCGAGGACAAGGTGAATAATATTAAAGATTTATGGGACTGTTTCATCTTGCTAATGCTGGGAGCTGCTACCACAGAGAAATCATGTATTTGATTCCTTGCAGGTTATGCTGTAAAGGTGCACATTTCTCTACTGTAAAGCAACCTTGGGGTGGTGCCGTTTCTCCCCAGGCTGCATGCAACTTGGGCTCAAACCACCAGGCTGTAAGCAAGCACAGAAAGAGGCAATGATTTGTATCAGGGCAGGTTTTTTTTTTTTCCCCTTAGGAAAAAGGCGATAGACTTGGAGGCATGTATCACAAACAGCATTTGTTTAGATAAGTGCAAAATTGGGTAGCTATTTTCTAAAGCTGCAAAAAGTACAACAAGGCTCTTTAACATGCTTCAAAACTGATACTTCTTTTGCTTTTCTCCCCAGAAATATCCATCTGAGAAGGCTGTGTAATTAGTCAGCAAAGGGTCACTCCCTATTTCCTCACAGCCTCTGGAGGATATGCTTTTCAGAGACTGCAGTGCTTAAACTGCTGAGGGTTTTAGCCTGTGAAAAAGAGGTTTGGAGCACATGATAATTAGCAGCTCGCAGTGGAAATTGCCTACCTGTCAGAATATTCCTTGCCATCAACTCATGAATGTATTCCTTTAGACTCTCCTGAGTCCTCTTAAATGTGTGTTGTAGCCTGATTTGCCCACATAGAACTTTTTAATATAAAATCAGTCAGTGTATTACTTTTAAAGGCTTATAGCAAATCCATTTTTTCTTGGCAAAACAACATCTGGACAGAACAAGTGAAGACTGTTTATTGAACAAAGCAGAAATGTCATGTGTTTATACTATACCCAGACCATTATCATCCAGGGAAATTCAGTGTGCTGGGAGAATACACAGGTAGCATGCTAATCCAAAAATACTTCTTTGTATCCCCAGATCAATTCCCAAGCGTTCTTGCAGGGGATAGACATTATCCTAAAGTTGTCTTCTTTGTCTGCTCAAAGTTTTTGAGTTTCAGTGGGGAAACTACAGAGACTCTGGGAGAAAAATAGTAACTATAGTGAAATTGCTTTACTGGCAGAGCACAGAGGGTTGTCATTGACGGTGCAGAGTCTGGTTGGAGACCTGTAACCAGCGGTGTTCCCCAGGGGTCGGTGCTGGGTCCGGTCCTGTTCAACATCTTCATCAATGACCTTGATGAGGGGATAGTGGCCACCCTCAGCAAGTTTGCTGATGATACGAAGTTGGGAGGATTGGCTGACACGCCCAAAGGCTGTGCTGCCATTCAGCGAGACCTGGACAGGCTGGAGAGCTGGGCAGTAAGAAACCGGATGAGGTTTAACAAAAGCAAGTGTAGAGTCTTGCACCTAGGGAGGAATAATTGCATGCACCGGTACAGGTTGGGGGATGACCTGCTGGAGAGGAGCTCTGCGGAGAGGGACCTGGGTGTCCTGGTGGACTACAGGTTGGCCATGAGCCAGCAGTGTGCACTTGTGGACAAAAAGGCCAATGGCATTCTGGGGTGCATTAAAAAGAGTGTGGCCATCAGGTCAAGGGAGGTGATCCTCCCCCTCTACTCTGCCCTGGTAAGTCCTCATCTGGAGTACTGTGTCCAGTTCTGGGCTCCTCAGTACAAAAAAGACAGGGATCTCTTGGAAAGAGTCCAGCGGAGAGCCACAAAGATGGTGAAGGGCCTGGAGCATCTCTCCTATGAAGAAAGGCTAAGTGATCTGGGTCTGTTTAGCCTTGAGAAGAGAAGACTGAGAGGGGACCTGATCCAGGTCTATAAATATCTAAGGTGTGGGGGGCAAAGTGGCGAGGCCAGACTGTTTTCAGCACTGTGCGGAGACAGGACAAGGGGAAATGGCCAGAAGCTGGAGCATAGGAAGTTCTGCACCAATGTGCGCAAGAACTTCTTTACGGTGAGGGTGACGGAGCACTGGAACAGGCTGCCCAGGGAGGTTGTGGAGTCTCCTTCTCTGGAGATATTCAAGACCCGCCTGGATGCCTACCTGTGTGACCTGGTGTAGGGAGCCTGCTTTGGCAGGGGGGTTGGACTCGATGATCTCTGGAGGTCCCTTCCAACCCCTACGATTCTGTGTGTGTGTGTCTGCTTTACCCTTAATTGGCGTTCACATCTGTTCTAAGAAAGCAAGCACTATAAACTGTCCAGCTCTAACTTAAGTGTTTCAGGACTGTGCCTGAGTGACAGTCTTTATCACAGCTGCTTTCCAGACTGCAGTCTCAGATTTCTTTGAATTTCTTACAAAATATCTCTAACCTTTAATTATGGGACATTTATTATGTGGTCTGATAGTGACAGGACAAGGAGGAACAGGTTTGAAATGAAAAAGGGGAGATTTAGGTTAGATGTTAGGAAGAAATGTTTTACTCAGAGGGTGGTGAGGCTCTGGAACCAGTCGCCCTGGGAGGTTGTGGATGCCTCACCTTTGGAGGCATTCTAGGCCAAGTTGGATGGAATCCTGGGCAGCCTGATCTAGAGGTTAGCAACCCTGCCCATGGCAGGGGGCTTGAGACTAGATCATCTTTGAGGCCCCTTCCAACCTAAGCTGGTCTACAACTACATGATTCTATAAGTTGTGAGCATAACTGCACTTAACAACACTGTCCCTGTCTTTCAATCCATTTGCAAAGGTCCTTTTCTTGTCTCATTGTCCCAGTCCTGTCACTCCTCTTTTTTTGCACAATGCTATTGGCTCTATTTTCTTCACTCTATGATATACAGATGATTTCTCTCTACTTTTCAAGCTGTCTCTTCTACATATCAAGAAGTAGTCTGTCACTGCCACTATATAAATCATGTCAGTCTTTTAATGATTGTGTGTATGTTGTATAAAAGTTTCAGGGTTTTACTCATGCATAGCACAACATTTCTGTGAAGACCCACAAGCCCACCTTCCTCTGATTTGTCAGATATGTCTTCTTTGCCTCTAGGTTTGTCAGTCTGAGTGTAGCTACACAACAGTTTTGCTACACACTTTCATACAAATCAGTATCACTTTCTCTTCCTGCTCATCTTCTCCCCATGATACAAACATTACATAATAAGCACTTTCAAGTCAAAACAGCTTCTTTGTTTCCGTGCAGTGCAAGCTACAATGTGGGTTGATTTTAGGTGCGGCAATTTAAAGAGCAATATTAACAATAAAAGCAGAGTAAACCAAATTATTTTTCTTGTTTGTAATTCCAGAACTACCAGAAGTAGCTCAGGATGTTTAATTCTTCAAACCGAAGTTTCTTAATGTCTGTTGATTCTAGGAACTTTTTCTTCAGAGAGTAAGAGAAAAAGGGAGACTAGAACTGTGTCTTTCATGGCAGATGACTGTTGCTGGCTTAGCAGTATTACCAGACTGCACACTGAGGGCTTGCAGTCACCCTGCTTGTCTCTCATTGAGGACCATGCTCAGGATGGAGTGGTGGGAGCACATTGGTATTTTTTACAGGTTCCCCACCAGCATCTCAGACATACTCATCCACAATGCTGACTGGACAAACATATGGTCACATGTGTGTTTGGGTTCTTTTTGTAACTGAAATGAGGTTGCACATGTTTCTGCATAATTCGGTTTCGTTGAAGAACTGATACAAACTGGTTATTTATTTCTGTTCATTTTGGAAATGCTGTGATTTTGTCATCTCACATGTAGATAAAGTGAGCATTCTGCTGTAAGTTACACCTTCAGAAAAGCAGCTGGAAGTGATGAGACTGGATCAGAATATAGGCTAATAACCAGAGTATGCAATTAAGATTTTTAGAGATTTACAGCATCACTGAGAGGTGAACAGAGCTAGAAAACTGGGAGATCTACATGTTTTCAGTGCTTAGCAGTTAGAATACCACATTTTCATTCATGACAATGAAGTGCCTGTTTTATTCAAGAAAAGCAGGTCTTGTCAAACAACTCTGAATTATTATTATTGTTATTTTTTTCAAGATTACAAGTACAGTGGGTAAAGATGATTCCATTAATGTAATGTGCTAGAGTTTATGTAGCACATTTGTTTTATTCTGTGCGGCAGCCTACGTAAAAGGGCCGTTGTGTGGGAAGCAAGCAAATATAATCTGATTTTCTGTATAGTTGTTTACTATGACACAGCTCCTTGCAGTAAGCTTGTCTCCTTTCTTTGTTTTCCATGACTTTATTCCCTCCTAATGCCTTTAGTTTAAAGATGTCCAACTGGTTGAGACATTCATAACACCAAATAATGGCTATGTGAACCTGAGAATTGGACAGCATTTGATCTGTCCTTTTCTATTAAAACCCCATAATTGTAAATTAGACCTGCCTTTTGTCTATTCTATAAAATAAGTATTGTCAGATTCCTACTTGAATAACACACATGGATCAGTGATGCAACCATAGGAATAAACTCATGAACTTTTAATTGAGAATGAACCCAGTGCAGAGCATGACTCAATCCAATTTGCAGTGAACAGGTGTGTCTGTAAAAATACACAGCTATCATTTGCATGCTGTTAGACTAGCCTCAAGATAGCCTATGGAAAGCATGGAGAAATAGACAAAACTACTCTGAAAGCCCTCAACAAAAATATCTGGAGCCCCAGCAGTGTGAATGTACGAGCCAATTCAAAGGGGAGGTCTTCAGTCCCTCTGTGATGATGATCAATCCTTGGTTCCATTCACTGTTACTAAGTTACACAAAGGTTTGGAAAGAAGCAAAAGATGATAACTCTGCTAAAGAGGTATAAAAACTCTGCTAAATAAAGCTCCTCTCTCCAGTAGCTCTATATCTCTCTTCTGCTGGGGAGCCCAGAACTGGACCTAGCACTCAAAGTGTGGCCTTGCAAGTCCTGAGTAGAGGGCAAGGATCACCATCCTCAGACTGTGGGTAGCACTCCTCCTAACTCAGCCAAGGATACTGTTCGCCTTCTTTGAGGCAAGTGCACATCAATGGCTTATGTTCAACTTGGTGTCCACTGAGACTCCCAGATCCTTTTCTGAAAAAGCTGATTTCCTGCCAGTCCTCCCTTAGCATATATGGGTGCCTGGAGTTGTTCCTCTCCAGGTGCAGGACTTTGCGCTTCTCTTTGTGGAACTCCACGAAGTTCCTGTCATCCCAGTTCTCCGGTCTGTCCAGATCTCTCTGGATGGCAACAGGACCCTCTTGTTGATCCTATCAGCCATTTGTACCAGTACTGTGTCATCTGCAAACTTACTGAGGATATGATCTGTCCCATCATCCAGATCATTCATGAATGTGTTAAACATGACTGGAGTACACTCCTAGCTAGTGACCTCCAGCTGGACTTTGCATCACTGATCACCATTCTGTGCTCCCATCCATTTATCCAGTTTTCCATGTACTTCACTGTCTGCTCATCCAGCCCATACGTCATCTTCTCTATGAGGGTGCCATGGGATACAGCGTTGAAATCCTTTGTGAAGCCAGGGTGATTCTCAGTAATTTCAGTACAATTCACAGCACAATTCTCAGTACAATTGTTAGTACAATTCTAAATGATATCTCCATGCAAGTAATGAAAGGCAAGATTGGTTTTTTTTTAGAGCTCAAGCACAGGAGCACTGATAATAAAATGTCTCTTTAATCATCTAATAAATTTGGTTAATTATTGTGGCAGGTCATGAATTTTTGGGATATTTATGCTTTTAAGTAGTGGATTATACACCCAATGAATAAAGCTATATATTTGGTCTTTAATACTCAGGATGACTAAAATCATCTGGATTTTAGATATTGATTCTAGCAGGTACATAGTGAAAGTGTTTTTTACTACATCATTCAATTCACATGCGCGGTATAAAAATAAACCATACACAGACAAAACCTCTCTGACTAAGTGAAAGAGAGGCCTCCTCCTTCTACATGTGAAAAAGATTCAAAGTCATGACTGAGCTGGGGCCCCAAATAACTGTCTGTTTTGTGTAGGAAACAAGGCAGTATAGAAATTACTTTGTATAAAATAAGTTCAATTCTTAGCAGTCAAAACATTTTGTATTCTTCAGAAGTATATTTCAACTGAGAAAGTGCAGTAAGGAGATACTGATTATTCGGCTTTATTATTGTAATTTGCTATGAAAGAGAGAAAATTTTTAAAAAAGTTGTTGCTTTTAGTCATCTGATCTCTCATAAAGTAACAAAATCCAACTTGTTCTTAAATAGTTTATTGGGATTATGCCTCTAACAAATGACTGGTGTTGCCAACAGGCTCTACTATTTCAGACTTGCATGAATTGGATAGCAAGTTCTTTAGTATCTCAGTGCATACATCTTGAAGAGAAAGCTACTATTGTCTTAAGTCACTGACAAACTAGAAGAGAATCTTTGCAAGGTTAACACAGGACAAGTTAATGAATTGTCCATGTTAACTGCATTCTAAGGCCTATCTGTTAAACAATTTTAATGTATTCTACATGGACTGCAGAGTTTTGTGCAATACTATTTTGCTTAGTTTTATATTGTTGGTCTATGAATCTGTTCATGATACACTTTGAATCTACAGACTAATTTCAGCTAAGCTTGAGAGAAAAATTGTTTTTAAATACCACAGACATAATAAATGCTGCAAGTTTTGTGAATATTGTTATGTGTATAGAGAGAAATTCACGTGTGCTCCTAAGGTGAAAAGGTTTTTAAAACAAACTCTGCTGTTAACATTTCTGTAAGGTACATGCCAGATTTCCAATTGATATGTGCCTAATAGAGAAGCTGCACATCATGTGCCACCTCTTTTCAAGCTCACAGGTAAGGCGAGATGGACTAAGGAATACATGAACATAATTGTGTATTTTTACAGGTCCACTTATTTACTGTGAACTGGATTGAATCATACCCTGCATTGGGCTTATTCTCAATTAACGGTTCGTGAGCATCATCTTATGGTTGAATCACTAATCCACATGCATTTTATATATGCAGGCATCTAAGAATGCCTCCTTTACAGAGTAGAGAGAGAAGGCAGGTCTAACTTACAGTCTTTTGTGTATAACTACAAAGGAATAGATCCCTGATAAACTGCTTTGGTTCCTGTGCCTATTATTTGGTACTCTGAATACATCAGGGCATTTGAGTTTACGCAAAGACTGGACTTTTAAAAATATGAGTTCATTGAGCATGCTTGCCAATGTTTGGAAAGGACTCTGGCATCCAGTTGGAGGGCTGCCATCAGTTTCAATTAGTGTGTGATGAGACCCTTTGCTGTTGAAAGCATGGTATTTAATGGTATAAATAGTCAGAGCAACTGGCTAATAAAATGTAAGATGAAATAAAATCAGTTTTAATATGTTTGTAGGAGCTGGGTCATGACTTTTTTCAGCACAACAGTTGGAATCACAGCTTGGAGAAACTTGAGAACATCTGTTATTTCTGTTGAAAAATTCGAGTACATTCAGTAGCTCACACCTTTGAAATTCCTTCCTCCCTCTGTGGGGGAGGAAGACAACTTGTCTCAACACAAGGCTGGTTGACTCAGGATTTGGAGAACGTTCGTCTTGTAGGTCTGTCATAATTGAGACGTGAAGGTTCTTTGGAGGGAAACTCTGAAAACGTTTTTCTGTTGTGTATTTAATCAATGAAGTGAGTTGATTCCAGAAGGAAAGGATAAAGTGTCTTACAAATTTGCAATACACAGCAATTAATTTTGCAAATAAGCTTGTTATTATGTAAAATACTTAAAGTTGCTGCCATTAAAAAAGCCAGAACTGTAGTTACAATTGAACTGTGATATGAGTGAATCTTTTTGCATTTTAAATGTCTGTTAGCAAAATAACTAGCTTGCTGTACTTTTTTGTAACTTTTTTTTTTTTTATATAAGTTTTCTTCTATAACAAATCTTAGGGGTGAGGAAAAGATCAGCAAGAACTGAAAACATTTCTTATCATCAGCACACTTATCATGTGCACATACATGTTAAAGCTTTGGACATATACATCACAGGGGCATAATTGAAACCCCCTTTTTTTTTCCCTCTTTCTTGTTCTTGAAATCCTTTGCTGCTACCGAGTCTGTTTATTTGTTTTGTGACATATAAATATGCATTATTTTTGCCAGCACACACCAAGAGCTGTATGTTTTACAAGCTCACTCACATTCTCAGCTGACCCCTTAACTAGCACTGGCTAAGGGGCTTGTTTTCTGGGCTTGTGGAAAGCATCTGAATGACAGCCATTTGAGAGTGAAGATTCCTGGACAAGCATATGTGCCCAAAATAATAAGGAAAGCATATTACCTTTCACAGTAGGCATACTATTCTTCATAGCAGACAAAGAATCTAGTACATGAAGATTAGCAAGGGAGAAAAGAAGGGAGTAATGTGAAGAGAGATGTGGAGATAGTGATAAGAGATAGCATGGAATTTAGAAGTGTCTTTGAGTGTGAGTAAAGGTGAGGTCTGGAAATACAAAAACATAGAATTGTAGAATAGCCTGGTTTGAAAAGGGCCTCAAAGATCATCTACTTTCAAGCCCTGCTGTGGGCAGGGTTGCCAACCACTAGACCAGGCTGCACAGAGCCACGTCCAGCTTGACCTTGAATGCTTCCAGGAATGGGGCATCCACAGTCTCTCTGGGCAACTGCTGTTTCCACCCAGCTGGTGGGAGCAAACTGGTGTTTCCTTCCCTTTTCCTTCCCCTTTCCTTCCTTCCCTCTTTCCTGCCTCCTCCTATCCCTCTCCCTCTTTCCCTTCCCTGCAATCACAGCACAGGTGACTCTACATTTCTATTACGAAGTAGTAACATGTTTGGTTTTGAAAGCTGGGAATTGAGACCCACTGAGAAGGAAGGTCTCATCTGTGTCATCCACCAGAATGTGACAGTGAGGTTTCCCCAGCTGACCCCAAATCATTCAGTGTGCCAACACAACACAGTGTAGGGTTGGGCAACAGTGCTGCCTCCAAGGAAGCACGTGTGCAGTATCTTGTCCTGCTATTTAGAAATAGTAGCCTGCAGTGGAAAGCTTCTCTTTGCTCTGGAATTTGCTCATTCCCAGTCCTTTGTGCATTAGATCTCACAATCCTGCAAACCAGGTACCAATAGAGTATATGAAGGCTGTAGCAAAACAAAGAGCTGACCACAAGTTTTGTAATCCAAAGAACGCATCTGAACCTGAGGGCATTTTTCTTCCTGATAACATGAGGATGCAAACTGGAACAAATAATGAATACAAGTGGGAAGAGAGAGCTCCACACCAGAAACAATTCTGTGCCTCATTCCCATTTTTATCTGTGCCTGTTTAAGCCATGTCTCCAGTGACATAGTGTTTTTCTTGCAAGTAGTGTATAATGTAACAGTTTTGGCAGCTGGGAGGCTGCAATCCTGTTTGGGAAGGTTAATCCGTTGAAAAGAATGTGGTAGTTGAACAATAACTTCCCAGAAACCTACAACAATTCACAAAGGAAAAGTTTAGTTATAAATTAACACAAAATGAGTTTTTTGTTTTTGTTTTTGATTGGTTAGACAAGCTTGACACTGATTCAGTTTAACTCAGAATAACACATTTTGTTCTACTTTTCCTAACAGAATAGCTGTTTGGATTTTCCAAGGAAAGAAAACATTTTGAAGAGTTTTCCTAGCTTCCTTTAAATAAAACAGAAATGTTGCAATTTAAATTAGGTTTAGTACAACAACAGCCTATTTTGTGTTTTTGTTTCTTTTGTTTTGTTTTCCTTTCTGCCCACTGTTTTCTTAGTACAGCTTAGTGAATTTGTTGGTAGTAATTTTTACATTGTATTATCAAGTATTTCTCCTCTCTTCCTCGTGCCTTTCCCTTACTCTCTTCATTTACTTCATTCTGATGTTTGATCAGTCACCCTCATTTCTATGCACCTTTTCTTGTCTTCATTCTACTACTTTTTATCCATTCATCCTTCCCAAATTCACCAAATTCACCAAAAGCATTCCCCCTTGCTTTTGTGAAGTTATTTTAAACTACAGTTCTCCTCTACCATTAACTTCTCTCCCTCATAGCTACTTACTGAGGAATGTTTTCTCTCACAGTGTTGGAAAACATGTCATTCCTATCCTTTTCCCTGTTCATTCCACTCAGTGGAACCATGAGTTTGTTTTTCTAGATCAAGACTTCTTTTTTTCTTTGTCCTCAGTTATTTTTCGTTCAACTTTGACTTTGCCCGTAGGAGAAAGAGTAAGATAATAATTGGATGGCATTCCCCTCTAAACGAGAAAGGTTACTTCTGTTCCTGTTGGTGTTTAGTCATTAATAAAGAGAGTTTACTTTGCAAATATTTGTCAGTAGTTTAGTTAAATAGTAACAGGAGGTATTTGGATTACAAATCCAAAAATTCCTTCTCCCGTGGTGGTTCAGGTGTTCTAGGTCATATGTGGAAGGGAAGGTCAGGAGATAGAGTTAAAGATATAAAATGTTTTTTTTTAGTATAAACAAGTGTGTATGCTACAAGAACAATTACAAAAATATGCCTATTAAAAAGTACGAGTGGAGACTAGAAAATAAAAGTTAGAAATTACCTTATTAATACTTTAAAATATATTAAAACCAACCCAAAGAACACACGCATTAAACTTAACACAATACAAAGCCTATTTTTCCCCAGAGGAGCAGAAATCATGGCCAGAGTACAAAAGTAGAGATAATTAGAGATTTGTTTCTTCACTACTTCCCAAGGTAAGGCTTAATTCTACAGTAATCTCTTTATTAACAACCAAATGTTAGTCAAGGATTCGCACAGATTTGAAACTAACATTTAGCCCATAGTTTCAGTGTCTGAGAAGGAGCTATGACATATATATATTACATTGCTTTAAAGATGTATCTGGGTATGGTTTTTATTTTGTCCTATAAATCCTACACTATAATGCAAGGGTATGACTTCATGGTACATTTGCTAGCTTATGTTGTGACATAGAGAAAGACTTCTCTTTCATGACCAGTAAACCTCCAGAGCCCTTCTGTCTTCTAGTTAAGAAAGGGGGTTTGTATTGGGAATACAATGAATGACACACTCTGTGCTTGTGCATAAACTGATTATCCTAGAACAGTTTTGCCTTAGAGCATTTCAGCATTGTTTTGCCCCATTGTCAAGTAAACTTCAAGGATGAATGTCCAACAAACTTGGGGTTCATTTGATTGGGATGGATGATGAGCAAATTCACTTTGTCTTTTTTATTTCCAAACTGGTTTGTGGCCTTGCTTGTTGGCTCTTTTAATTCCCAGGTTAGGTGGGAAAGAGAAAAGTAGCCAAGAGGAAAAATAGGTTCTGTTGTTAATTTTATTTTAAAAAGGATTAAAGGTTAGTGTCAGCTTTTTGGTTGGATTTTGTTGTGTTTGTAAGGTTAAAATTTACACTCTGTTGCATTTTTTCCTGAAAGGATCCATAATCCAAAGGTAGCTATTTCTCTGGTAATAAAACTCCCAGATGGTGTTTGGCATGCCCAGGAGAATCTTAGATTCGATGTGATGGAGAACTTTTTTTTAAATTGGATAATAGCTCTAGAAGAGAACTGAGTAGTCTAAAGCTGAGGGTCTCTGTTAAGGATAGTTCTTCAGTGGATGTTGGTGTCCGGGGACTGCATGGCAGTCACAGAGCCATAGAAAGGCTTAGCTTGGAAAGGACCTTAAAGATCGTCTAGTTCCAGCCCCAACAGTGGCCTGTTCCACAGCCTGGCCTAAGAGGAGAAAATGTTTTGCTGCTTGGTGGGTTGACATGCTATTATTTTCTGTTTATATTTAAAACAACATGGACATAGAGAACATTCATTTATCTTAGACTTGTAAAAAGGCAAGAGTGGCCAATATAGTCCCCTCTTTTATTTGAGAGCTTCATGATTAGAACACTGATGCAGGTGCTAGAGGTGCAAATCCATCTATTCACTGTTCATAGGAAATTGAAAGGAAATGCCCTGATTGCCAGACTATAAAACGTTTCAGTTTCCTGTTCACTGAGTTTCCTTTAGTGAAGTTTTGCAAAGAGTAACTGAGTATGAAAATAATCTGGCTGAAATCCATGTGTCCTCCCTTGTGCAGACCTAAGCACTAGGCTGTAGAGGTGACTTTTTTACATGCAAAAATTGAAAATTGGACCATTCAATTGACTTTCACATTGGGTTAAGGAGCAGCACCTCACTTCTGTTCGTGAATCTGCTGAAGTGTGGTGGTGAGAGCACTTCCTGCTCAGTTTTGCTGCAGTGAAGGCAAGAACCTGCAAGTTTTGTGGAGAGGGGAACTCAGCAGTTTCTGCAGGAACATGCCTGCTAACTGAAAACTTCTCCAGCATGAATGGAATTCCTACTCAAAACCAAGAACACGTGTCCAGATGTACCCAGGTGACGAGGACAGAGGTCATAGTTTAATTTGAATAGCATCTCTTTGACCTTAAAAGAAACGACCTATTTGCCCTTGTGGAACAAGCAGACCTATTTCAGAATATCCCTGAAGGTTTTTAAAACATGGATCCATCTTAAAGCAAAACAAAATGTTTTTCTTAAGCTGCTGCAGATCTTTGCAGTGGCAGAAAGCGGTCTGTCTTCTGCCTTGTTCCAAGTGAAAAACAACCCAGAAGTTCCTGAACGTCTTTAGTATGCAAGAGATTTACATCTGCCCTCCTTTCACTACAGGGATAGAGTGTTGTGCTGGGATTGATGCAACGAAATTCTGAATTAGCAGAAAAGAACCCAAGTACTTAATTAGCCCTCAGCTACACCTGGAGATGAGGAGTGATGATAGATGAGTGTTATGGCAGGAGAGCTAGGAGGAGAAAATCTCACTGTAGGGATAGCTACTGCTTGCCTGTATGAAAGTAACAGGATGCTTGTGAATGGTGTTCTGAGAAAAAGTGGGGAAGCTGGAACAACCCAGGTGAGAGCAGAAACTGATGTTTTCAGGCTGTGGTTTGAAAGGCTGAAGGCTGAGGTTAAGCAGCTCAGCAGAGACTTGTTCTGTGTGAAGAAAAGAGTGCTGCAGCAAGGCCTTGAAGAAGGCTGTATTGTTTGTGGGGCCTCTGCTTACTCCAAACAGAGCTCCAGTTTGCACAGCTCAGTAGGGCAGCATTGGTGTGGAAAGCTGCTGTTTGCAGATAGAGATTAGACTGAACAAAGGCAAGCGTTGAGTGGTTCCTTGGCTGATACTTCTGCTGACTTTCTGCACAAATTAACTGTTTCTTTCCCTAAAGGAAGATATAACAAGGTCTATGCATGCCTGTGGCAGGGCAGTTAGTGCTGTATAGCTTTGGTATTTATATTTCTGAGATACAGTGTCTTGTCTGTCCCCTTCATGTGAATGACTGATAATACCCAGGTATTGAATGAATGAATGCTTATGGATTTCTTTCTTCTTTCTAAAGGCTACAGTGAAGGCTCTTGAAACTCTGCTTTCCAGAAGGGTTACAGGTAGCACTGTAGTTGAGAAGCTGATAATTTCTGCTAGGAGTGCTTAACTAGAACTTGCTTGCTCTGTAGGCCTTCCAGAGTCTGGAACATGGGACATTAAAGGGCTAGTGGTATATACACCCTATTTATACACAAGCAGAGAAGAATTGTTATTTCTTGCATGGTTCCAACTGGCTTCACTCCTCAAAAAGAGACCCAAATGATGCAATATTTTTTCTTAATCCAATTAGTTGCATCTCTACTGGAATTGTGAGGAAATCTATAGTTTACCAGAGGCCTTTTACTATCAGTGACGTTTTCTGATAATGACACAAAATGTGTCTTGTAGGCTCACGTTATATTGGTGTGGTGATAAGAGTTGAATCTCACTGCAGAGCTCTTGGACAGGATGCTTCTAAATTCAGGAAATCTGCTGAGGTCATTTCAGGGACTACTGTTTTGAACTTATATGTGATCCTGCAGAGCTTTACTAGATTTCCTGTTACAATTTGGAAGTTGTTTTGCTTAAAGGAAAAGCATTTAATTGATTTAGAGAAGATCTATCCCAACCTTGTCTTGAGTGATGGTCTCTTTGGCAAAACCAGAATAGTCTTTCTGTTGTTATGATAGGTATCTTGTCTCAGTATAAAAATGTTCTTAGCTGCTCTATCCCCTAGTAACTTGTAAATGTTTTATCTTTTATCATCCTGATCACTTTTAAGTGGTACATACTAGAAAGTGTATTTTGTTTCTATCACAAAGCAGGCTGAAGGAAGAAGCAGTGTTACTTATCTTCTACAGTGACAGTGTGTAACATTAAAACATTAGCTTCTGCTAATTAGCAAAACGTATTCTAACAAGAAATCCTACTAAAACTCTTTTATTACATCTATTGCTGTTAAACATTAACTTTCAGTTTGAATTACACGCTGGAAACAATTGCATTGGAAACATTTCTGTGATTAAGAAGTTATTAAAAAAGTCACTAAAATCCTCCTTACACATACTTATGTCATCTTATGCTTTTATCTGTGTGTCCTAAAGCTCTAATGGCACTAGAAATAATACCTCACAATGCATCTCTCCAAAATTCCCATTGGTGTGCTGAAAAGTAGTATTAAGATCATTAAGAGCATGGTCTCTTTATGCTCCCATAAGCCTTCCATTTATTTGCTTTTAGAGCTCTAAACTGCCGCAAAGTTAATATTTACAGCAAGATAATACATTACTAATAGAAATATGATGCACACTTACTCTTCCTGGTTATTAATATTACTGTCTAGGCACACATCGTATGTTGGTAAGGATTATTTGCTTGCTAGACATGTGCAAATGACAGGCACAGTTAGAATCTTTGCTGGAAGTGCTGAAATTCAAAAAGCTATGCTGTCCTAAAAACTCGATTATGCGCTGAACATTGAGGTCCCCCCGTGTTTCCAGATGTAACCTCAGAGTGCTGCTAGAAGCAATAGCAAGTAGGCTTTATGGTAGAGAAGCATGATATACAGACTGCATAGCAACAATTCTGGCTGAGCCTATTGTGTATGTACAGCTCAGATTTGGGAGGTGTGCATGCTGCACAGGTCTAGCAATGAATCGGGAGGTTGCAACTGCTGCACAGTCAAGAAGTGCTTTGTGTTTGCCAGTGTGACTGAATTAGGCTTTCTATAAATTCGGTTGTGCATTGATGACAGTGATGGAAGAAAACAGAACCCTTAGATCTGGATTCAATTCCAGGACTCCAGGAGCTGGTATTTCAGCCATGAATTTTATCTGCCTATGCTACCAGACTTCTTCCTTTATTTGCAGATAGGGAAAAAGACAGTGCTATTTTCTTTCCAGATGTTGCACTAGAACATGTTTTCACGTATTTGCTACAATCTGAAGAGACACGTCAGCTTCCATCAGAGGAGGCGGTAGTAAATTTCATTGACAGCTTGTTTCACACTGCTGGCAGTCTTCTGTTCTTAACTCACAGATCAGTTTTCACTAAGGCCATTTCTAATGTTCCAAAATCGAAAGCAGTTTTATAGAGCTGTTTGTTTTAAAAGCTGTCATAAAGCTAAGGAGAATAATGCTTTTTTTAACTAGCCTCAGGCTGCCCATCTGGTCATTGGCTGTGCTCCTGGACAGGATAGGGATCCGATTTAGGAACAGAGAAAGTAAGTTGAGGCAAGTGTTGTTACTTAGTACAGCATCTAGTTTTATTGTGCTTTGGTTGGAGTCTGAGAGGAGTTCTGCAATAATAAATCCAGCTGTTTCATCAGGCCTGCAGGGTAACTATTAGTGAAGATTTACTTTTTTTTTTTTTTTTTTTTTTTGAGGCTGGGGGAGGACAACGACTGAAAGTCCTCCAGGACCAGACACTAGCATTTTATTCACTGTCAGAGTCTGTCTCCCAGCAATGCTCCATTTGTGTCGAGGATCACTGAGTAGCTGTATAATGGAAGGAAAAACAAATGGTGAATGACTCTCAATTGCTTCTGTGTTGCGCTAACTGCACTAAGGTATTTGTTTAAATGAAAGCTTTTAACATAAATAGCTATGCATACAGAAACCAATCAGGGTTTTGAGAGGTCTACCTAAAATTTCTATTTGCTTCTACAACAGCTGTAAGAATGAAATAAACAGAATAGTCTGACAGGAACCATATGCCATTTCTTACATTAGAGCAATAACAATCAACTTGTAGTACATTATTGCACCAGTGTTGAAATGTTTGTAAGCTGTGTAATAAGGATGTTTAGCGCTAAGTCTCTTGGAGGGTGAGGAACTCAAGCTGCATTTAATTGAAAACTTAATCTTTGAAAAAGCAGTCAGATCAGGTCATAACACAAGGTAAGTTGTAATAGAAGAGAGTTAAGTGTAATGTTAATCAATAGTTTGTGCAACTTTCTCTGAGGTATGTAACCGGTGGGTTTGGTTCAGGAATATACATAAATGATCTGGAAATAATACCCTAAATGTCCCACGTTTAAGTGGAGAGGAAACATGTCCACAGGGAAACTGCCTGGAACTGTTGTTCATCACTTTATGCAAAACTCTGATCAAGTAGAAATAAACTTTTACTTTTTGCTTGTTTAGAAATTGTATTCATATTAAAGGATATTAGTATACATAGCAGAAAACATTGTTTATGTGAATAACTTCTTATGCGATTTGTTTGAAAGAACAAAGCCTTATTTTAGTAGAGGTAACTCTGGCAAGTCAGTACTAGTTTATGTTACAGTAAATTATTCTAGCCTTCTAGAAATTGAGTATTTGGAGACAATTGCAGCTTAAGCACAAAGAAACAACAACTCTGAGTTGTACAGATAAAGTTTAAAAGTGCCACCACAACCCTATCCAATATGCACATTTTTATTACTGAGCTGCTAATGTAATCTTATGACTGTCAGGTCTGACTTTTATGAATGTAAATAATATAGCAAGGGAAATTGGAATTTGCTATACTTGCTATATGCAAACCGATGCCTCAGGTTGAAGACTTGTTAGAGTCGGAGTTTTTTTACATTTGAATAGCATAAAGGAAGAGCTTCTTTACAGTTTTCCAAAATTGAGGAAGAGAAATAGAATTAGAGGCTTAGAGGAGTAGGTTTAGTTCTGCTTCACTTCCATTTAGTTCTTCAGGCTTATGTTTCCCATTTCTTCTGGCTTCCCAGTTACGCCTGACATCAGAGCATAAGGAAGGCTTACATAATTCTCAGATCTTGCTCCTAAGTAATCTCTTAGAGATCATGGATTTTCTTAAATGGATTTTTTTCACAATCCTGTTAAAGTAATAAAATTAAGGATGCTATTCTTCACCTGAAGGCGTATCCGCCTAGTGGCATTTGCCTTCAGATTAGGAATATAAAGCAGCAGGGGATGGATTAAAAACAAGATCTTGTTTCCTTGCAAATGTTACCACTGTTATGACCTGCTAAATTCTGGCTTGGTTTGATATTGACTTTGAGTGCCTCAGTGATCCCCAAGTCAAGAAGAAACATGGCAGTCTGTTAGTTTTGAATCAATTCCTGCCAAGGAGTGGGCAATTTAGGATATATTCTGAGGGTACTATTAGGACCATTAGTAATAATAATAGGTATTGTGGGTGGGGCAGGATTAGCAAAAGGTGGAAGTATTACTTCCTCGGAAGGAATGAAACACAAGGTAGTTGGCTTTCTACCCCTGGTTGTATCGTTGCTGTTGTAGTAACAGCTCCTCAAGCTATGTTTTTTGGTTTGTTTGTTTTTTGTTTTTTTTTAATCTTCTTCCTGGATGTTTTATTTAGAGAAAGTGATGATTAATGACTGAGTCACAGCTGAAGTTGGTAAAAGGTATCAATCAGTTTGGAATTGCTGATATTTGTTAGAAAATAACATTTAAAACTGGGTAATGGAATTAAAAATATGTATTTTTGAATTCAAAGATGGGAGATAGGTAGTCCTGACTGTGATTATGGATCTGAGATTTATAGCCCACTTGTTATTCACTCTCTAGGATGCTAATGGGATCCCAGAGCTATGTATTATTGGAATTTATGGGCAAATGGCGATGTAGCAACATGCTGAGTTGTTGGAAATTTCCATATTTGCTGTGTTTGATGGAAGACTCTTTGTGGAAATGTTTCCTAATTTGGTTTGGCTTCCTTACTGCCAGCAGATGCCTTGTGAGGTTATCTAAAATAATTTGTACTTCTCACAAGGAAATACAGAATGATAGGATGAGTTGTAGTCGTGGAAGCATAAGAAATTAATATTTCCAGCCTTTTGTATCTGAGACTAAATAAAGGCAGCTTGAAGGGGAAATGAGGTGTCCATTAAGCCACATCCATCATAAATTGTGAAAATCTACTCCTGTTATTCCACGTATTCTTTCTAAGCACTTTGGAGCACTGAGCAACGCGTCTTTCTCTGAAGAAAAGGTCATTCCTGTTCTTGGGGTGAAGTTCTTCTGGATTTGTGCACACAGAGTTTCGGTTGAATAAAAGGCATTGGGGTATCTAACTGATCTGACAGTACTTGTTCAGGGATGACAGGGAAAGATCTAAGAAACAAAACACATACCATCAATCTTATTTCTTTTCTTTTTATGTTTGCCTCACCTGGAATTCTGAGAAAAATCTGGCATCAATAGCTGATCAAAAAGCTACAGCACTGCATGTCTGTTTGTAAAAACACTGGAGCTGCTATGTAATTTTCATCTACTCACCCTTGCAGCATGGAAGGTTATAATGGGGTCGCTATTTAGATCCAAGATTCCATGCTGATTTACACCCCAGGTAACTTAATTTGGTGGAGCTAAGTAGTGAATTGTCTGCTTCCTAGATTACAAATACTCGCTATCCTTGTGTTTGTTTTTTATTCATTACTGGGTTGTACTCATGGCACGTTTGTACTCTTTCCTGATTTATAATGGATCTCTTTATTGAATTATTGAGCAAAACTTTTAAATAAAACATCAAAGAATTCTCTTCTGCTATCAATTCTCCCACAGTCATAAGATGCATCAACCCTTAGGACCACTTTCCTCATCAGAATACTAACGCTGCTGGACTTATTCCTAAATGCGCTGTGCACAAAAATGTAGCCTTTGTTTTTTTTTCTTGTGCCTTGTAAATATGCAAAAATAGATTGCTTTGTAAAGAAATATCTATTTGCACATCTGAGGTGGTCAGTAAGAACCAACAGGTTTTTTCTGCTTTCTATACTATTTAACAGGTAAGTACTTACAGAAAATACATGTAAATTGGTTCTTAAAAGGAAGTCCATAACAACAGTTTAGAAAAAGTGTAGAAATTGACTTCCAGCCCTCCTCTTCCTTGTTCGGTATGTAACTTGTTGTTCTGGGTACTGCTTTGCTTGGAGTAGAGCGTCACAGTGAATCTAGACTGTATTATGGAACTGTGAGTTGTAATTGCTTGTTAGCAATACATTTCGTGTGGCAATCAAAATTTGAGTTCAGGTCTTCTTGTGGCCACTCGTGTGAGCTCTGTTAATGCTTTATTGGAGTTGGACTGCTTGATTCAATGGTGTTGTACAATAACTTTATACTACCTTTGAGGCATGTCACTTCCATAGAGCCAGTCCGTCTGGTTTGTGCCTGGAGGGGATCAGTGTTTAGTTTACAAGTTTAAAAAAAAACAACAAAGTACAACACTGTTCAGTTTTCCCAAAACTTCAGTAAATAATTTGCTCTGTAGGTATTATATTTTAAGGATGGGTGAGATGAGGCTTCTGGGGGCAACATTCAATTTTTGAAAGTAAAGCATAAGCTCTGATTCACAAAAAATGAGGCTTTGAACAGCTTGGCATCATTTTTTATTTTGTATTTTTAATGAAATACCAAAAGGAATACATTATTGATTTATGTTTGTATTTAAATATTTATTTTGTGTGGACACTATTCAATAGAGATTTCTGACATCTGGATATTTTTTAAAGGCTAGAAATGGCCAGCTAAGATACCTGAACTGGAAAACTCTTCTGTTGTATCTTGTAGTCTGTTATGTTGTACTCCACCTAAGGGAAATAGGCTGTACAAAGAAAATAGCTTACTTTGGTACTGATTTAATAAAGGAGGTAAAGGAACAAAGTTAACATTGCTTCACTGGCAAGAGTTTTCTGTAGCCTTAGCCCAAGGTCAGTTTTGTTTTTCTGTTGCTGAGCAAGATTTTGGTCAGTGCTTGGGCAAAAGTGATGAAAGAATAGCCAGTGTAGGGCTCTGAATACAAGGACACCTCCCCCAGGCTCAGGAAGCCTCTGACCTGTGCTTGGGTGGACCCAGGGAAATACACTGAGGAAAAAGTGCTATCGTCCTGTTGTTTTACAGGACTCCAGCTTTTATTACCAGACGCTGGCAGAAATAATATATGGGCTGAGCAGCACTTAGGTGCATGACACACAATACTGATGTGATCTGTTCTTGCTCTTGTGAATTTGGCATAACCTGTGTGAGTCTGGGCAACAGAAGATTTTTTGTGTTGTTTGAGACCACGCGTATGCTTCCAGCTGGAGTTCTTTGAGCTCTCCTAAAAGACTGATTCCCACCCCAGTTTAAAAACAAAGCGAAGCAAGGTAGTCATAGGTGGTTCAATATTTAGATATAAAGTTGCCTTTTGAGTCCTACAACAATCCTCCTTGACAGTTTTTCATATCAAATCCTAACAATGGATTCTGTTTGCTTTATGATCTGAGGTATTTTCCTTCTTGACTTCAGGGCCCTACCATTGTCTTTATTTGTTATGTGTACCTATATACCAGATCTTTGTGTATATACACGCATATGCATGAGAGCTGCTTCAGAAGCAATGCCTCCAATTTTATGTTGGCTCACAATGTCAGAGGCAGGTATTGGTGGTATGGCAGTAAAGGTTGAACCTATCCATCAGTATTCCATTACATGTTGCCGTGTGACAGACGGCAGCAGAGGGGCACTCTGATAAAATGGTGTCTAACATGGAAGTGCATATAAACCAAAACATTTAATTCCTCCATGTGGAAAAAACAGCTGCCTCAACAGCAGTTGATGTTCCTTGACACTTGCTGGATGTTTCTGGAGACCAAACAGCAGGTGTGAGCACAGTGAGGTGGTGGGTGGTGCATTTCAGCAGTGGTGACAGTGACAATGAGTCACCTCCACTGGTGCAGATTGCTCCGAGTGTGGCATGCAGACTCCTGTTCTTTGCTGGCAAAAATGCACTGCTGATGGTGATGACTGTGTTGTAGCTGAGAATTTGGTCTATCAAAGAGTGTTATTGTGCTCTTAGTAGCTGTTGTAGTTTCCATGGAAATAAAAAAGAAGTATTATTTTTGGACCAACCTATGTATATTACATTTCAATATATTCTTATTCTTTAGTTTGCAGCATTAGTCTCAAAGAAAGCTTCTTGTTCCAGTTTCCCCAGCTAACTGTAAATCTTTCTTGCCTTTACTGCTCAAATGCTAGCAGGCATCTCTCAGGCAGCTTTCAGCTTTCTAACAGCTTACTACTGTTTCTTCCCTGAGCTGTTGGAAACTCCCAAATTATACATCTGTAGCTCATGTTTCATTTGCAAGAATCATTCATTTTTGCCCTTAATTTGTGTTCCAGCTGGCATTGGGGATTGTGGCAGTCCCAGACAGTGCTGCAGCGCTTGACACTGTAGATCCTTCTACTGAAACTTGAGCGTTTTCTGTCACACTCCAAGGTCTTTTTATCTGTTATTGGTTGCTTAGGTTGCTTACTAGGCTCCAACAGTGTATTTTCACTCCTGCTGTTCTCTGATCCAAAAGCCAAATCATAGAAGATAAAGGAGACAGGATTTTTGTGGGTTGTTATTCTTTTTTCTCCCGTGTTCCTAAACTTTTCCCTGCTCAATTGCTCTAGTGCAGATAATGTAACACCGCAGTTAGCAGTGGATGCTGTTGTGTTGGAAGTTCAATGAGGTAGTATAGCCCTTTGCTAGTGGAAGCTATTTCCTACTACTTCAGTTGCAGCTGATCTCCTCAGACCCATGGGGTCACTGGCTTTGCAATTTGGGTTTCCGCAGATCTGAACTGTGCTTTGCTGTACAAGACTGAGAAGCCAGGTTTATTTGTTACATTTTGTGGAACGTGCTCTGAAGACAAGAAAGCTAAATGTTCTGTGTGGTAGCTGTCTTCTGAGCCCTTGAAATTATCTAAGAGATGCAACTTTTCTTAATTAAGAGTGAGAAAATACCAAAGCATAATTTTCTGATGATGCTTCCCATGGACACAGTATAGGAACTGCATGTCACATCCATAACAAGATGTTCCCTTTCTATATCCTTTGCTTTTCTTAAGCCATGCCACTTCCAGCTTTTCACAATGTGGTAGTGGTTTGATTTTTGACTCATAGCAGAAATCTAATAAAGGCTGCTTCTGTCTTGCATTTGTGGGGATACAACGAAGTCCAGCAGGGAGCTCAGCAATCAAACATCTCTGAAAGCAAACCACATGCAGAGGTCAGAGACAAAGGCTTCTCATGTCTAGCAGGGAGTAGAAGAAGAGGAACTCTTGCCAGCCTCCAGCTTCTTCCAAACCTGTGCTGGGAGATGAGAAAGGTCCCTGTCCTCTTGGTGCTGTTAGAAGAGTGAAGGTGTGTGTGTGGATAGGTACTGCAAGGAGCATGGACCTCATACCAGAATAAAAAATTGTACCAAATAATAGAATGAAATTTCATAGTTGTGTCAACAGCAACAAAAAACTATTTCTGTCTGGGGACTGTAGCAGGAATGACATATGCAAGACAGTGCCACTGACCATTAGAAGCTATTGCTTAAGAAAGGACAGTAAAAGTGTAGAACAAGAATGTTGGTCTTTAGAAGACATGATCTGTATTCCAGTGGTTCATTAGAATAGGTTACTTAAGATCTCTGACGTTTTGTGTTTTTTTTTTTTCTGTGGTGGAGGCTTTTTAAAAAAAGCTGAATAAGTGTCTGTTGGTCCAGGTTTTCATTACTTGGTCTTGTAAAGAAAAGATGGATAAAAATAACTTTTAATAGTTCTTTCAATTTATGTTAAAACTTTATGTAACTTTATCCTGTTTCTGTGGGGGAACTCTCCAGGTTACACAAACTTCTATGTCCTGCTCTCAGTGGTGTACATGTGAGTTGTGGTTCTTGTAATCAGACATGGATGAGACAGAGAAGTTCACTTGCACTCCTTGAGGGATGTAATGTCTCATTTTTCTCTCTAGCACAACAGCAGCAAGTTCTGTGATCACTGTCTTGCAGAGAACGAATAATAAGGTAAAGAGAAAGCATGAGAATATGATGGAACATAAAGGGTTTTCAATAAATACAGATGCATTGCTCCCAACCATTGAACCTACGCTTTATAAGAATCGTCATGCATTTGGTGCCAGGAGCACTTTCCAAATCTCCTGCCATCTGTGCACCTGGCAGAATACTACAGGAAATTCATTCATGCATCCACTTGGGAGCATACCCTTCCTTTAAAAACCAAACCAAACAAAAAAACCCCACCACAACACTTCCCTAGAAGCACACAATTCTTAGATCATATCGTACAGTGAACGATACTAGACTTCAAGCAGCATGCTGTTGAGAGGATTATATTTTTCCATTTTATTTCTTGGGCTGGAGGAGCTGTTTTCTCAAAATGGAAAAATGCAGTTACTCACATATCAATCTGCTAACAAGATGGTGCTGTATGCAATATTTTCATCTTCAAGAGAGATTTCAACACAAATTTGTTTCTTGTCCTGAAGTGTGTGGTCAACAGAAAAATGTCTGTGACAGCCATAATGGTAATGATGTGAAAGAAGAGAGGTTTTCTTTCCCATGTTAATTCCTCTTACAGCACAGTAGCTGGCAGTGTGCACAATGTATAGAACTCTGACAGTGGACAGGTGGGCTCACCACAAGGGATTGACACTGTTTATCTGTTTTGACTCTTTATCTGTTTTTTTTTTTATATATATTTAATAAGCTGGGAGTCTTAAGCACACGAAAGGCCTCTGTGTAAGGGTGTTAAAAGATACAAGAACAAATTGTTTTGTGGTAATGGCTTACAAATGCTTCTGCATTTTTTTTCCTAACATAAGAACTGGAGACTAGCAAATAAAATGATCTAGCAACATGTTTACAAATCTAAGGGGGAAAAATGATACAAGGTGTAACTTACTCCATTAAAGTTCTGTTGTGAGATGCTTTGGATGCAGTAAATGTGTTCTTGTCAGGCAAATTCACAGGGAAACATAACGATGTAGACTTGAAGCCCGGGTTCAGGAGATCTTTATCACTTTCTTGTATTCTCTTCCGATTACCTGCTACGGGGCTAGACAGACCTTTGGCTTGGCGTCATGTCCTACAGCCATTCTTGTATTAATGGATGAAGCTTTAGTATTCTAAGCTCAGTAACATGACCAAGTGCATTGTCTTTATATGTTTCTTTAATTTATGTAGCTGCTAACCTTCGTCTGTGTGATTTTGTACAAAATATTACAAAGACATGAGTATATTACAGAACAACTGCTTTTGCATGGTACACAGCAAGAGATAGTGTTAAAGAAAAAAGTAGGTACTTCTGTGTGACTGACCACAGAATTCAAAGCAGATGTCTGCTCAAGGGAACAGCAGTTTTCTTTATGTTGGGAAATACCAATTTTAAACATCTTCACAATTGCTCTTTTGCAGTCAGAACCTAAGCCTCTTCAATGTCTTTAATTTCTGGTAGAGTGTTCTCTGTTTAAATGTTTGAATCTGTGGTACAGAGGTAGATTTCACTTCTATGCAAGTGACATTTAGAAAGTGTGTGATAATTTTACAGGACATGTAGTGATCATCAGTTGGTTGAAATGAAAATAATTATGGCATAGGTGTGGTATTAGAAATCTTCAGCAGTTCTCTCTCTGGGTTGCTATGGAACATAGTCAGGCGTTATCTGAATCTGCTGAGGCAGAATTAATCAGAACTCCTGCAGTCTCACTTGTCTCAGCTGTACTGTATTTTGCAATATATCATCTGTTATATATTTTAGTGGATTCTCTCCATCATCCTTTTCATTTCTGCAGGCAGTGTTTGGCATCTTGGTGTGTTGTTGGGTAGCTGCAGTTGGTGGGAGGCCAGGGAAAAGCGAAGGGAGAAAATCAATCTTGCTCCTTCCTCTCTGCACTGATCTCTTCTTCAGTGAGATCATTCTGCCTTGTAGCCATTGAAGTGTCTCTTTGCCTCCTTTCACTCCTTTCTCACTGTCCTCCTAAAACAACAGGAGTAGACGGAGACTTTGGTTTTGGTTTTCTGTTGTTTTTTTGTTTGTTTGTTTGTTTTTTTAAACAGAGTATGGAAGGTGAGAGGGAGCAGAGGGAAGGGACAGGGATAAAGATATCAGGAGATATCAGTAAGAGGTGGGTAGCTAAGTTTTCAATAATACTTATAAACTTCGGTGGTTTAGTTTGTTAATGGCAGGATGTCATGAACTCTTTAAACTGTGAACTTATTAAGGTTTCATTTGCAGGAGAGGAAAAGCTTGTTTTTGTAGCAAAATGCTCTGCAGCATTAGAGAGAGTAATTGCTTGCTAGGAGAGGCATTCCCTTTCTGCATCTTCTAGCTCCCTGCACCTTTAAAAATAAAAAACAGTTTAAGTCATGACAATCTGATGAAATATAACCATATTTCAAACTACCACGGTAAATTTGTTCAGCTTCTTCTCTCCCATCCCCTCAGATCTCAGTTATGGCAGATAAGAAAAATGTCACAGGTGCCCCTCAGTTCCTTCACTTGTCAGACATTCTCATGGCTCATTTCACACCCAGGCTAGCCTGATGTTAAAAGGTATGTTCAGTCTTCTAATTTATGGTTAACAAGTCCATGTTATCTTTGCAATCCCTGGCTGCCATGCAATAACAATTTCCAATGCAGGTTCTACTGAGAGCTACAAATAATTTTTTGAAAGTTTACTGATAATAAGAAACAGTTCTTGAGGAATGAGAGAAAGCTTATTATAATAAATGTTTGCAGGTGTTAGATGAAGAGTGTAGTTGAAATACATGTATGTAACAGCCTATTAAACTGGAGTCTCATAATAAGAGATGGATAATGATAAAGAAGCCTATATATTTTTCAGCTCAGAAATTAATTTCTTAGACTTCCATCATTCAAGGAAATCACATTCAAATCACTGTTCAAGTGACATGAATTTTCATACTTGCAGTAATCTCCTGTGTTGACAGTACATCAAAAATAGTTCCCTGAAGAATAAGGCTAATTTTCTAACTCAGTCAGCCCTCACTTTGAAGTCTGAATTGGGATGGTGATGGAAAAGTTTCTGCAAAGGTTGAAGTACGGAGCCTTAAAGCATTCTTTATTCTTCCAGTATAATGATGGCAAATCTACCCTCTCTCATTTCAACCCTTTGAATTAGTTCCTCAAGCAGAGAAAGGTAGTTTCACCTTGCTGTGCTTAACTCTTTAAGTTCCTTTCTCTTCTAGATCTTGTCCAACTGCCATTAATCTTGCATGACTTCTTATTTCAAGATTTTGATTTATCTTACAAAAGTGAAATTCTAAACAAGGCTTTTGCATATCTAATAGGCTCATGTTAAGGGTACTTAATTAATTACATGCAATGTAATTAAGGGAAGATATGCGGGGCTGGGCTGTCCATGCGTACTAAAAATCTAGGAATATGCCTACTGGAGAAGGGAGGTCCTGTTCAGAAAGGCCTGCAGTGGCTGTACCTTTTCTCTAGTACAGAAGGTTCTCTAGCTCCTTCCTGGCTCTTCCAAAGATGCTGAGGTGGCACATTTTTGCTGAGTCCTCACCTTCCATTGCTGCCCTCAGCACAGTCTTGTGCTCCGTGTGCCAACCCCTGCACAGCAGTGGTGTAAAAACCACCTGTGCTCCAGCAGCATCCTGGCACTTGCCAAGGGGCACTCTTCAGATGTAGTGTTGAAAGAAATAATGGAATCTCATAAACCAACACTTCTTAGTATTGAGTTAGATGTTTTATGAAATGTCACTGTTAACCAACTGTATGTTTAAAAGTTTATCTTCTCTTCCTCTTCCAAAATGGAAACTATCCCTTCTCTGCTTTGCTTCTTTTCAGTGCTTGTGTGATGGCGCTTAAGTGCTTAAAATTAAGTGTTGCTGCTATGGATTGCACTAAGGTTCAGATGGGTGTGAGCGACCAATGCTGTTCGTGTACTGGATTTTCTGTTTCAGGGTGCATCTGACTTGGTAGTGTGATTTCAGTGATGGAGACAATTTGGAAGGGCTTTCTTTTATTACTATTATTATTTTTTTTTAAAGGAGAATAGTAACAATTTAGTAAGCAGTAAAATCCAAGTCCATCTGCTTTGCTAGCAGGCCATAATACAGCTACTATCACACTGCTGCTAAGCCGATGACTATCAGTATTTCGAGGCAAGTAGGTAATTATTCAGTTTTTTCTTTCTACTGGGATGCTGCTCTCTGAAGCACTCTGAAATTTGAAGATCCATCAACATAAATAAGTATTTCTGGGTCTTGGTGCCAAATTTCCCTTAAATGTAGACTAGAGTAAGTCCACATACCAGATGTTTATTTCATGGGAGGGCACACTGGAAATGTGAAACTGAAAGATGTTCCACTGCCACAAATAAATAGGAAGTAGTCAAGGTAAGAAGTAGGTAAGAAGACTCTAACTTCCACAGTGTCCAGTTCCAGTAATAAAGTGGAAGACACAAGACTGCCAAACAGAATAAACTAACTCATTTGTATTAAGATGCTGAAGACACTACCTTGTATTTTCTGGCATTAGCTGCTTTTTTGCTGACTTACATAAGACTTAGTTATACAAAAATCAACGCACCTGTTATTGTTTCTATCTTTTGCATATGAATTTACAGGATGGAAATCCAAAGATAAGAGAGCCATAAATGATTCGTGAAAATACTTGATATTTAAATAAGCCTCGGAAAATATTAGGGAACCTGATTTCCTTTTTCTCAATTCAACCTTCAGAATTAGCAAAAATGATGGCAGTGTCTGCGGAACACGACTGGAGACACCTATCCTTCACAGATGAGCACACTTTTGAACTGCTGGAGGAGAATAAAGAGACCCTCATTATGAACATGCCTATGTCTTGCATAGAAACTGAAAGTGTAAGAGTCACTGTCTTACAGTAGTACACAGACAGCTTTTGTGGAAATAAATTTCTAATCTGCTCCTGAAGTGCTGCACCTGATGTTTCTTTTCACTTGTGCTGAACATACAGTATTTGGTTAACTGTGTGGGCTGCAGAGCTCTGTAAAGTCAATAACTTCCTAATGCTCTTTTCAGAGGTTAAAGTATTAGGGTATCTTTTTCTGGCCATGAGGTTCCCAGAAGAGTTAGGGTAGTGCTAAAGCTTTTAAAGAAAACATATATTTGCAATATGATTCAGAATCCTCGTCTCCAGCCTGAAAATGTGAAATGGAAGGAAAATAATGTAATGCGCTCACCTGCATAAAATGATATGCATGCTGATCCCCCCCGTTCTGCTTTAGGTTAGTGAACATTTAGTTTAGGCTATGCTTGGAGCTGGTTAGAAGGAATGGTTTGATCTCCGGCACTTAAAACTGTTACAGAAATTGTAGGGATCCAGTTGTGTCCCGTGCTGTGTGTTCATGGGCATCGGCTGTAATGAGACTTAGGAAAGCTTAATGTCTCACAGAACTGATTGCTGAAATAGTCAAACGGCAACGGCAGCACACCTAAAGCACCCAGCCTGGGTGTCTATGGCAGGTGCCTGGCTGTGGGGGGTGTGACGCTACAGAGAGTCCGTTGGTTCCTGTGCGAGGCAGGCGCTGCTGAGGGGTCAGTCACACAGGGTCCTGGAAACTGTTGCTGACAAGGTGAGCAGGGGCAGGAGGAGAGGCAGGCCCGACCCTGAGCAGCCCTCCAGTGCTCGCCCCATGGCACCAGCTGCGAGTGCCCAGTGGGTGGTCCTGCCCTGCTGGCTGGCAGCAGCGGCCATCTCCGCTGTGTTGAATGAACCACCGCAGCTATCAGTGTTCTGGGCTGCGCGTTACTGTCATTCCTACATCACAGTGCGCGGAGTTTATGTTTCAAATTACCCTGAATTGTAGGGCAGACACTGAAGGGAGTTCTGCACTCAGTGACAGAGAAGGTCGTTCAGCTGATGCTAAGCAGAGCTGGGATGCAGATCAACGTGGTGCTTGTGGTGTGGCTGCTGTGCATTCCCCGGCGTTAACCTCTAGGATTTGCAGTAGCTCTGGGATGTTACCTTCTGCACAGGCACAAGTTGACCAAAATAAAATCCTTCTGAGAATGTGACATTTTCTACATAGGAGAGAAATAAATAAGTAATGGTAGAGAGGAAAAGAGTAAAAGAAGATAGGAGAATTTACATAATCTTGGTTCAGCTACAAGTTCTGTTTGCTTATGGGCTTACAGAGCAAGTTTCAAGTTGAGGCATTTCAGACCTTGTTACTACCCTGGCAACAAAGCAAATCTTTCCTATCTTTTTTTACACAGGGATTCTTTTATAATCTTGCACAGAGTTGTATAAGGAAACTTTTGCTTGCTCTAAGTTACTGTATGGTTAACAGTAAATTGCAGAGCTGAATTGGCAAATCTTACTGGTGCTGCAGTCTCAGTGCTTCTGACTGCGAAAATGTGAAGGCTGGCATACTGCTGCTGCTATGGTCAACATTAGCAGAATGAATGGACCACATGTGCCTGATCTTGTGCTTTTACACTGTATTGACAGTTGGAATTAACAGCAGGGAAGAAAATGTTAAAGGTTCATAGGCAAGGGAAGCGTGACTGGCTGCCAAGTAATTGGCAGTAACCATGATTTAAAAGTCAAATAAGCATGTAGCTCCTGAATGAGCAGAAGCACTACTGAAGAGCAGTTGTTTATCTGAAAAATTATTCAAATGGCATTATGGAGTTTCTCACTGAATGTCATGATGGTTTCCAGAACTAGTTTTCTTGCTCTGAACACAAAATGGGGGAGAGAAAATACATTGCCAGATCTAAAAGTGCAATCTGGAGTCTGAATGAATGCAAGGTTTTTTCTTTACTCCTTATGCCTGGTAGGTGGCCAAAAGTAGAGCCTCGCTTGCATCACTTTGTTCCCCTGTTGCCAGTAATGTCCTCAGTGATTCCTTCTCTTGTGCATGGCAGTAAGTCATACGTCAGGGCTGGTACTCAAGCTAAGGGGAAATATATTGTCTGTCTTTGTATGACAAGCTTTGTCATACCTTGTGGCAGTAAAATTGCAAAGGTTAGAAACTGACACAGAATAATGCAGAAAGGAGGAAGAGGAGACTTCCTTCACTGTTAAGTTTCTTAATGATACCTCTCAGGATTTTGGAAACCTTCAAAAGCGATGTTATGCTCTTTTATCACCATACCCTATTTTGAACAACTACAAATTAAAATACACAAATTTGTCTGACTTGGTACATTGTCACATGCAGCAACTGAAGGCAAAACCAGATAGAACCTTTGGGTTGTGCACACATGCAAGTCTTTACACTGCTCAGCTTTCCCAAACAGGCTGTGCTGTGACATGTGCAGGGGGAATAGCAAGCAGATATTATCTCTCCTAACCCAGTAGACAAGCACAAGAATAGCTATCATGACCAAAGGAAGAAGAAGGGTTTGCTAGCAGGGTAATGGCATAGTGATATCTTGCTTTGATCAGAAAAGCACCAGACATCCCCTGGCCCTAGCAGCACTGAGTGCCAAAAGCTGTCAGACACGGAGTGTATGCTCTGTGCCATCTGGGACATGGGTTCTAGGAAAGGGGACACTGGGCTGGTGTAAGCTGCTACTATGGTATTGCTGAAGTCCTGAGGCAGGTACAGCTTACACCATCTGGTGATCTGCCTGAGTTCATTATGGTAGAGAGATGTCTAGGATTTCATTCTCTACAGTGCTTTGACCATACCCGTCTCCTTTTCCCCTTAAGAGTCAGTCAAAACAAAGCCCATTTTAAAAGAAATGAATGTAGAAAATGTGAAACGTAAGGATCTTTTACAGAGTGTCTTTTACAGTGCTGGGACATAAAACAGAGCAGTGGAAGATAAGCTGTTATGTATGTTGAGGAAGTCTAAGAATAAAGATTATAGGCAAACAGTCTACCTTTCTTTACAAGGCCTTGATTTACATCCCTGAAATCTCAAATTTAGCTATTACAATGAAGTCCTGTTGCGCACAGAGCTGACTTTTTATCACCACTTAAAATCTAATTAATCCGTATCGAAGCACAAAGATTTCTGTTGTATTTTAGGGTGAGGGGTCATAGAGCCTTCTTTGTTCATCCTCAGGCTTGTAATCATCAGGCATTGGGATATAATTTTACCAAGCAAATTGGAAGGTAACAGATCAAATCCTTATCGGAAAGACTAACTCATGGTTTAGTGAAGTCCTTCGTCCTTTATGTGAAACATTATATTCGTGAAGAACAAAAAAGTGTTTGAGAGCTTACAAAGGGTTAATAGCAAGGGCTTATATTTGGGGCAGCAGAGAACTAAAATCATCATAGCTTCCACCACCACTCGAGACAGCAGTCGTTAGAGAACCGCTGGGGCGACCTTCTTCCACAAGCTCTTAGGACTACTCGTACAATGGCCTTGGTTTATCGACCAGTGGTGCAATTAAGTGGCATATTGTTATCTCTGTTGGGATGGGTCCTATCCTGTCTCACAACCTATTTACCTCAGTGGAAAAATCTTAACTTGGAACTGAACGAACTGGAGATCTGGACCATGGGACTCTGGCAAGCTTGTGTTGTCCAAGAAGAAGGGGGAATGCAATGCAAGGACTTTGATTCTTTCTTAGCTTTGCCTCCAGAACTCAGAATTTCTAGGATTTTGATGTTTTTTTCCAATGGACTGGGGCTTTTGGGCCTCTTGTTCTCAGGATTTGGGTTGGACTGTTTGAAAATTGGTGACAGACAACAAGATCACAAGAAACGGCTGTTGCTGTTTGGAGGAATGCTCTTCTGGATGTCGGGGATTACAGCTATTGCCCCGGTTTCTTGGGTTGCCCACTCCACAGTCCAGGAATTTTGGGATGAGAATATACCAGATATTGTTCCCAGGTGGGATTTGGGGGAAGCATTATTTGTTGGCTGGCTTGCTGGATTTTGTCTTATACTAGGAGGATCCCTACTTAACTGCACAATCTGCTCAACTGAACTCCATCCATCTTCGGTCCGTTATGCAGTAACAGAACAGCAAGATAGGTGTCAACATTTGGAAACTGAAACTAGGCCTTAAAACCAAAGGCTTTAAGTAGGACAGAAAGACTGCCCTATCTCTTCCAAACTCTAGTGCAAGCAAGCAGCTTGTTCAGTAGTAATTCAAAGGACTCTTTGTTACTTAGCTGGTTTCCTAAACTCATGTTTTCTCCATAACTGGTATCTGAAACTGGTGTATATTCTCACCTGCAGAAGTATTTAAAATGTTTCACAGGAGAATTTTGTTTTTTCATAGACTCTGTAGAAAAGGTGTTTTTGTTTTCTCAACTGCATGGTAAAATTCTGAAAATGAATATGCATGTTCCATGGCATTTTGCCTTTTAACCAAAATAAGCTTCCTTTTCATATGAAATCAACTAACTGAGCCTCAAAGCTTGATTCCCTGTCGCAATTTTCCACTTGCCTAATGTAGTGACATAGGAACTTTTTTCCACATCCTTTATGCTCTACATGCATGCATTGCCTCACATTGTTTTTTGTGGACAAGCAAATTGTGCTAAGCAAACTGCAGATTTCTGAAATGCTGCGATTTGCAGATGTCTTTTTGTGCATGGGATATTACGATGTGGTGCTTTATACCCAAGAAGTTGTGTTTGCGATCTCAACCTAGCACATAAAACTGCTCATGCAAGTTATTCTGAGCATTCTGGCATCTGCAAACTCGCACCAAAAATAGCCTCAGAGACAAAAAACATCCTGTTTTGTTCTGACGCAGGTACTGAGGTTTTATGCATCCTATCAAAGGCTTCTCAGGCTCCATTCACCTACAGCAAAACATTCTCAACACAGAACCTTTAGGTACATGATATTTGACTGGCCACAATGAGGACAGCCTATTTAAATAGGAATGTATCAATGTGATATTAAAGTACTTTCTATTTGTGGTTCTTATTTTAATAAGAAACTAAGAGACGCCAAAATTTGCAGAAATGTTTCAGTGCTCTAGCAGATAGATGAAAAGTAAAGTATATTACTAAAAACCAAATATTAACCAACTCAGACTAATGAAAGGTGAGCCCAGCTAGCCCAGCTGTGGTCACACCCTTCAATTAGTGGTTTACCACACTATTTCCTTATCCCCTAAGTGCTGCCCATGAAACCAGGTAACATAAAGCTGGAGGGGGAGGAGTATTTCATACTTTATAAAGCTTTGTTTTAACATTTGCCAGTGTTCAGTATGTGCAGAATATTGTTTTCAAAAGCCATCAGTTCAGTGCTACTTTGACTGCTAAAAATGGACTTGGTCCACAGACAGAGGCTACAGTTATTTGGATTGCTGCTGTCTGTAATAGGATGGATTTTAACTGGTACCTGTAACTACTTACCAGACTGGAAAAACCTCGGCTTAGACTTAAATGAACTGGAGCTTTGGACTATGGGACTCTGGCAAACCTGTGTAGTCCAAGACGTAGGAGGAACGCAGTGTAAAGACTTTGATTCTTTCTTAGCTTTGCCTGTAGAATTCAGGATTTCCAGGATTTTAGTATCTACATCAAACGGACTAGGACTTCTGAGCCTCGTTATCTCTAGCCTTGGTTTGGACTGCCTAAAGATGGAGGATACAGAGCAGAAGCTAAAGAAACAGCTGTTACTACTTGGAGGAATACTCATGTGGATATCTGGAGTTCTGGTCTTAGTTCCTGTTTCCTGGGTTGCCTATACGATAATCCAGGAATTTTGGGATGAAGTGATCCCAGAGATTGTGCCCAGGTGGGAAATAGGGGATGCACTGTTCAGTGGTTGGTTTGGTGGCTTTTTTATAATTCTAGGAGGCTCTCTACTCCTCTTGACAATCTTCTTATCATCTGACCATCAATTACCAGAACAGTATACAATGGCAGATATGCAAGACAACTGTCAACAGGTGGAGACTGGAAACAGAAGACTTTAAAAAGGGTACATGCTAGCTTTTTGGTTTTCTTACTCTTGCATTACAGTAAGAAAATGCTGATGAACAGACTGGCTAATGTTTACAAGATGGGGCACGGGGGGGGGAGGATTATTACAGTACGGTTCCTTTCATTTCTACTTACTTTTGATTTTAATTAGATTGTCATAGCTCATCAATTAATGTAAGTCACCATTGTTTTTTTCCAAAATCTGATCAGTTGCCGTGTTCTTTGTGGTGTTTTTATGTTTATTTGCTTGACTGTATTGGTGTTGTTTTTTTCATGTTAAATGAGTAAAAAGTTGAGATGGATGCATGGAGACTTAACACTTCTAAACAGCAGAAGCCTTAAAGTTCTGAAGGGATTTGCAGTGCCAGTTCAACATACATTACAAAAATCTAATACAACATAACCTTAAATTAAATTCCATGGACCTTTATTCATTTGCAGTAGTCTAAACTAACTGTCTCCTCAATGTCTTGCAATATTCTTCAGTGTGCGTGTGTGTGTGTATGACTGAATATATCCTAGCACCACCATACACACTCTCTGGAAAGCAAGTATTTTTGAACAGTAACAAGATGCTGTCTGCTGGAAAGTACTCGCTGCTATTGCGGCTTTTCTTTAATGAATGTAAAGAATTAACTTCAAGCATACGCATCATTTTCTTTATAACTTATCCCGAGACTTATCAGTGATTGATGTGAACTTTATATAAATCACAGAAATTTTACACTGACAAATCTATATGCTCTTTGTAGCAACAGATGGCTGCTACAAAGACATAGAACAGCAATAACAATTGAATAAAACACTGGTCTGGGAAAGAACTTTGTTAAAAAAAAAATGTATTTTCCAATCACTGAAACACATGGAAAGTGCAGAGACAAGTTAATCTACATGATGTATTTGCATACTTTTACAGACAAAATTAGAACAGAACCACATTCAGCATATAACCTGATTAAATATTTAGTTCAGTCCTGAGCATTTGATATTTAATACAGCATAAACATAGCAATATCTTTAAAAAAATTCTTATTTGATTTGCCTTCTATTACAATTTTTTTCTGACCTTTGCTCATTTGGTTAAATATTCTTGTACCAGTAATATTTAATTTTGATATCTGCAACCGCAGTGATAGTGGTACCTGGAAACAGAACTAATTGCATCTGTTACACTCTGCTGTGCAGAGTAATTTCTACTTTGAGTAATATCTATAATTGTAAACTGACAGGATTATTTGCATGTGTTAGCTTATTCTATTGAGTGTTTTGAGGTCGGATAATTTAAATTTATTTAAAAAAAAAAAAAGCAGAATTGTTAAAAGCTGCCTATAAATATGTTCAACTTTACCAATTTGGAAAACAAGCCACATTTTGTTGAGTTTTGTGAACTAAGTGAGTTTTGAGAATTAAGGCCAACAATCTTTAAATTTTGACCTTACTCCATGCTTACAAATATATAATACTTTTTTGAAAATTATTCAACGCGTGAGGAAAAACAGTTAATCTGGCAAGAATTCAGACAGCTCTAAATGCTTTTCACAATAGCATCACATGTGAAATATTTTTATGGCCAGAACTGAACTATATTAAACACAACATAAATAAGACTGTAAATAAATAAAAGAAAAATCACAAAGTACACCTCTAAACATCATTCTACAAACATATAATCAAATTGAGAAGTTGAAACTGTCAACCTTCATTTCACCTCTACATTAAATAATTCCAGATTTATTTATTTTCTTAAATTGACCTTTCAAATATGTTATCTCAAACCCAACCAAGAAAAAACAAGTGAGGCATTCATAAATGATGCTTAACCAGTCATCTTGCCCCAAATAGCACATCTGGCTATATGTTTAAGTGAACTGATGTCTGTACATAAGAAAGCCCTTGGGTAAGGCTTACACAGATCTCTCTCATCACAGAGTTGTCACTGTGAATTTCAGACAGCTGCTACCATAATGTTAGTTATATTCACTTCCATTTTCTCACCAATTATAACTCTTTTGAGACATTAAGGCCCTGCATATGTGGATAACGTGATTGTACTGAAATACATGGTGCCTTCTAGTCAGGATTTTTACTTTTCCAGAGAGAGTTTACTTCAACAGACTTCTGATACCCAAGTTACTGGGGACAACTTTTCTCCTGGTACAAATACTTCCATAGAATCCTCTTCATAACTGTAAACCTAATGAACACTTTCATATTCTCCTAGCTGGCAATAAGGCAGCCTCTAGGACAAAAAACTAATACAGAGAAACTCATTTCTAAGTGTACAGTAGATATAACTATTCTCATTTCACTCTTGGTATTAGCAATTTGATTCAGCTTCCAGTTCAGAAAGCAGCTGCCCTTTTGGTAGTTTCACAGGAAGTTTTTAGGGTTACTTGTCTGCCTTGTCTTTCCCCACTCTCCCACAGATGCAAGAAACCTCTTAGTGCAGGTTAAAGTACTGTACATTCACAAAACTGAATTTTGTCTCTCCCTACACAATATTACAGAACAAGAACAGAAGAAATTTATTTTCAGAAACAAAACTCCAATGTGGGTGATGAATCTAATTAGCAGCTGTTGTGAGGCAGCCTTGATGTTTTGGAAAGAAGCTTACACTTGTAGTTAACTTCAAACTACAAAAGTCACACTCTTATACAAAAATATTCCATGGCAAAACAGCCATCTTCACAGTCTGCTCACATGAAAATAGTGAAAAGATAAACAATCTTCTGTTGAACGTAATATCTCTCAATACAGTGCGGTTCAACAGGATACACTCTCAGTACTGCCTTTGTTCCTTTGTTCCATCTTTACAAAATAAAAACACATGCAATACATACAAACTGTACAAAATCAGCATCAGTATACCAAAATTGATCTACTTTGGTTTTCCTTTTTTTTGTGTGTGTGTCTTTTTTTAGACATACAACAATTCAATTAGCTGTATTTTATAAATAAACGTATCAATATTGAATGTAAAATAGAAGAGCTGTAAAAGCAGGTCACTAGAAATACGAAGTTCATCTAAAAAAAAAATATGAACAGTGGAAAAAACACTTGAATGAATATGCATAATTATACATCATCAGCTGGAAGGGCTGGTATACTGATCTTTGCTCTTGTGAAATATGCTATCTTCTCCCTGAAATTACCAAACAAAACAAGTTAGTATTTTACCATTTATGGCACGACTAATGTTATCTACTGTAGAGTTGCTAATGTTACAGTATGGTTTTTTAAAATACATGTTTGGAAAATACACTGAATTTATTTACAACTGTGGTTGCAAGGGCATTCTGATATAATTTCCTTCTTATGTGCATTCATATAAAAAGCAGCTCCAAAAGCCAATGTTTTGGTAATAATTGCAATGACACAACGGAAACACTGCTCTAACGGCTGCATTTTCTGTCATGATATTTTGGGGGAGAAGTGGGGAATGGGGAATTTGGAAATGGAAAAAGAGAACTTAAAAATCAGGTCTAGGCAAGAAGCAGAATTACCATCCCATTCTGCAGTTGCTTCCACTGCGCTGTTACCATTTGTCTCCTATGAACTGAGACATTACTGAAGCATAACAAGTTCATATGTGCCTATCTGCCACAAGCGGACGATAAACATTGGGGGCTTACAAATCAGAAGAGCCATTCTTCTTAAGAGCTTCAAAATGCCTCTGTGTGTGGTTTATCTTTGAGGCCACATCATTATACCAAGCCCAACTAACAGGTTGAGTACAATTTGGCCACAGGAGATGCCTATTTGTCCAACAGACTAAACCATGTTTTTCCCTGGCTGAGCTTCAATTCTGTTTGAAAACAGTAGTACTAAAAATCAACTTCATAAACTGGATTCCCTGGCTAATGCTGTGGTGATCAGGTGATAGATGAAGACTACATCCTTCACGCAGGGGAAGAATTAGTATCTTTTTTGATGATGGCTGGTGCCTGAAACAAATCTCCTCTAAAAGAAAAGTAGAACAATATGCATCTGCTCTGAAAACTGATTAATCAGTACTTTTGTCTGGCTCAAGACTTCTTTTATTTACGGGAGATCTGCATTTCCCTCCTCCTTTTGGTCACACAAACAGCAGAAGGTAAATGAAGCAATTCATGTGGTATTCTCACTTGTCATAAGCCTGTGTGCACCTCTCAAAGCTGAAAGCCTGCTGTTGACCTGTGGGTAATCAGAGACCTGAAAGCAGGCATACTTTGCCCTGCTTCCTCACCATCACCACTGCTCAGAGACACGCTGCTGCCTTTATCATGTGAGCAAATTACCCAGTCCTCTGAAATGTGTGATGTTTCTTGAAACTCAAAGGTGTGCATGTTTGATTATATTTAGAAAAATTCACGTTACTTAACTACATTAAAAAGAGCATAAAAAAGCCTTAAACAGGCCCTACCTGAATGACTGCACCTGTAGTGGCACTTTCTGACTCTGCTCCCGTAGCCGGCATACGTCCTTTGAAGCTTTCCTCATCAGTTTCTCAGCACTTAAGCCTTGCTTCTGCTCTTCTTTTGACTGCTCAGCCTGTAAAATAACTGTAAAATAACTATATTTTGCTAGTAGTGAGCAACCGCTTATTTCACAGACACGACAACTTCTTGTGTCAAGCATATCTCTAACAAGGAGAGAGAACTGATATCACAAGCCTAATCAGTGGGCACTAAATAAGATAACAGAGCATTTTCTGAAAAATAAAAAATAAATAGAACAAACCATGCCAATCACAAGTGGTTACTATGCACTGTATGGTTTATGATGTATTTCTTATCACTGAAGTTAGACAGTACCTAAATTAATACAAACAAAATGTCTTTTTAATACTGGGAGACAGTATTTCCCCCATAAAATAGTTTTCTTTCCTACAGCAAGCTCTTCAGAAAGTTGTTCAAAAAGTTGCCTGTACCTAATGTGAAATGACAAATAAAAATAAAAAAAGACATCTCTCAGAATACACATTCAAGTTTTGATAACCTTCCTTGCAAAGTTAGCATTTGTGAACTCTTGCACTTTTAATTGTGACAAAACCATATTAGCCTATTGCTTAAATGTATGAATAAAAGCCCGGCCAGAATGCTCTAGTCTGAAAGAAATATGAGGGACTGAAGATGCATCCTTTCCAATTGTTTTCACCCAACTGCTAGTCTAATGTTAGTACGCACTTCAGCTTAGAGATGTTCTGTAAGTTTATGCAAGAAAATATTTTAAATGCTACAGTGCTTACTGTACATTGGACTGGGGGGGGGGGGAAACAAAGCAATAAAATAATTGTCTCTGAAATGCACATCAGTGTCTTCTACTATTAAAATACTTCGAAGTATATACTTAGAAGACACTGGGGGTATAACCCAAAATCACGTTAAGCTAAATCCACTGAAATCAAACTTCCAGCACCATACAACCAAAGACAAATGGGAAATACACTCACTTATCTTCCTTTATTATGTTAATAAGGGATTAAAAACAAACTGGTAGAAGGGTAGATGCAAGATAACAGCATTATGAATACGAAGGATACATCTTAGCATCTTCTGTAAAATCAGATTAGGAATAGCCTTTCTCTTATCCTATGAATCCCTTGCTAAACACTGCATGTAAGAGCTGAAGGGAACAAGAACTTTGGAATAAACAGGTGAAAGACGAGAGCTCCCAAGAGGTGTTTTGGCTTCATGGACACTGATTTCCATCTCAGAGGTCCTTGCTGACTTGCGTTTCCCTTGAGCTGGCGATAGCCATCAGTGCTCTCTCAGTCTTAATGGTAGTGAAGTTGTAGTCCTAGCAGAGAGGTTCGTTTAAGCTGCTTAAAATACATAGATTTTGCATGTGGATAACAACTCTTTTGCACTGTAGCAGTATCAAAGCCAAGGTAGGAACACAGTCTGGTACAAAAGATCACGGATCTTTCTTGACTTGAAAGCCCATGAGCCCAGTGTCTCCATACTTCAGTACTGCTGTCTCTATTACAGTCTTCTTTAGTGAGTACTGCTACATCACCAGCACCATCAGGGCTGTGCCATCCACCATCATGGTGGCAAATTGCTACTGAGTGCTGCTTTTTTTTTCTTGTTTTGCTTTCTAAATATTCCAAGGGTATCTGAACACCCAATAATTTGAAAAGCAGCTCCTTTTCAGTGGACAGTCATCTTAGACAAGTGGCTGGTGTTCAGATGCAGAGAAGTTTCTTAACACATGCATTATCATTCTCATTTTGTGTGGGATGCAAGGCTGGCTGATGGCACCTTGTGCGTGCACACTCACCTTCTTCACTCCTAGGCTATAGGGACAGTCACACAGAGGTTATTTACTGCATCTTCAGTTTTGTCATCCATCAAAACTTAACAGAAGCACTTCATGTTCTTAAACATTTCTTGAAGTTGCTCAGGGGCTTATTTTTGATGCTTAACTTTAAACACAGACTCAAATGCTATTCTGCTACCTCAAATTAAAACACATGCCCAAGA
This sequence comes from Perdix hodgsoniae, assembly GCA_035772895.1. Lineage (NCBI taxonomy): Eukaryota > Metazoa > Chordata > Aves > Galliformes > Phasianidae > Perdix > Perdix hodgsoniae. Next base: position 27,487,866 of record JAPSGF010000002.1, read on the forward strand.
AACAGCCATCTTCTAAATTGGTTTCAAATGCAGGAATTCATGTCTCCAGATCTGAATTCAGCCTGGTAAGTTCCCAAACAACAGAACCAACTAATACGAAAACATTACACCACACTATCAGTTTCATGGTATTTAAGGAAACCCACTTCCAGCAGATAGCAGCACCCTGCATCTGCTGAAATGTAGTCCAGTGTTTGTATGAAGGAATGCCATTTTAAAACACCTTCAGTCAGCCTGTACTGCTGTTAGCTTCAGTCCCCAACTCCAAAATAGCAAAAGATTTTAAAATGAAATCAACCTATAAACACTGTTTTTTCTATTAGTTAGTAAACATACATTTGCAATCTGCATCTGGTAGTGTATTAATTCATTTTCTGCATGTCAATGGCCATATGTCTTTCTTAGCTCCCGAGCTAATATTTATCATCAAAACGCTAACAACAATATTTCAAAATTCTCTGATTCTGAGATTCTTATGATTACTGCATTTCAGGCTAACAACAAAAACACTAACCACTAACTGTCCATTTACCTTGCTGTTTGAAACATGTACTCCTTTCCAATTTTTTATTACTTTTGATTTTTATATGCAGGAAATTACTCTGAGCTAACAATACACAGTGAGGGATCAAGGTTCTACAGACTTGTGACTCGCCAGATGGCTGTCAATCTTATTTTGAATTAGTGTGGCAGGCTGCAGAAAGCTGCAAGATATTGTCTGCGGGTGTAGAGCAGCAGTGACCAATAGAAGGGAGAAGTGGATAACTGAGGGAAGTAATTTCTCCCATTTACCACAGCTACCACAAACAAGGATCAGGGCTCAGAACTTGATAGTTTCACTGTGCTCTCAGGTAGATTTGGCTTCATCCCAGTCTGTTTAAGAGAATGCACATAAGAAGGTATATACAAGACGAGGTTTATATTAGTACCATGCTTCTCGAGTGATTTATAAAAGCAATCCTCTAGGCATGCTAATATTCTGACTGTGCATTCATTATGGGCCAAAAATCTGGCTTTGTGTAGACAGGAATCTCTGTATTTGTGCTTAATGTAAGCATGAGATAACAAGTAATAAGGAAAGCTTAGCAAAATTAAAGCTGAAACACTAACCTGCCTTGTTCAGTGTTTTTTTTTTTGTATAGAAGAATGAAAGAGTCTAACAAAAAGCTGTTGTCTTTGTTTCGGTTTTGTGTTATTAAGGAATACATTGAAGATGTATTGGAAAGAAATAACATATTTATAGCTAGACACAGGACTCTTTTTAGGATGTACACAGATGAAGTACTTCAGAGGACAGCAGGTATCTGAAAACTTACTTGTATGAGAATTTAAGACAAATGAGTAAATGTTTCTGCTGCACAGCAATACCTACTGTTTCCTGATCTGTAGATACTGGAGGACTCTACATACTTGCTACGTACTTAAAAAAATGTGGTAGGAAGGGTAGGTATGGAGCCTGTGTATTGGGCTTCAAGCAGAGTAACTGTACTAGCAAGCAACCACTGATTTTCAGCATTCCCCAAATCTGCAGTTTCTTCTTTCACTTTAGACATTCTCAGTTACCCTTGCACTTAGAGCCGCTGCATAAGTCTGTGCCCTTATAATGCCTGCAGGACGTAAAAAATAATCTATGACAATGTTCTCTAGACTGCTGTGTTCTGCTAAACCAAGAGGAAGCACTGACAGCAGAGTATAGCATTCTCAGGGTTGATCTGATCCACAGGGGAAGGCTGTAATGATATAGAGTGGAGAGAGACAATAGCACTGATCAAGAACTGAGCCGAGAGAACATACTGAAAAAAAAAGTTTTTTCCCTAAGTTGATGGTCAAGGACTTCTTGACGTAGGTGATATCACTACAATTAATAACCTCTGCTAGATTTTTTCTTCCACAAATTTATCACACCGCTTTTTGACTTTGCAAATTTGCAACATTCATGATGTTTGGTCAAAAATTATTTTTTACATTTTCTAAATATTTGCTTTTTTTCAACCTGCTACGTCTTCAGTTCCCTATTCCTTGTATTATAAAAGGCAATGATTAGTTGCTCTCCTCCATGTCACCTATGATTTTACAGTTGAGGCTACTTGGTCATTCCTAACATAGAAGCTGTTTCCTCCCTCTGACTGTACTTGTTCACCCTTGGCAGTTTCACTACCTACTTTGAGATGGGGAACCAGAACTAAACAATCTTTATGTTGCAGACATAACATGTATTTACGTCATTAAAGAATTATTATTTGTTTCAATTCAGCTTTCTTTTCTTTCTTTGTAATTCCCAATGTCTTATATGCTTTTTGACATCTTAACGCTGTGATGTTTTTGCTGACATTTTTGTTTCTTGTATCTGTAATATTCCACTCCTAACAGCTAATTCAGAGCCCTTTTTGTGTGTAAATATTAGGATTATCCCTTCTCTGCCCTACACAAGTGTACATACTGATATCTACTATTTTTATTTGAATTGTTGCTTACGTATTAAGAGGTCCTTTGCACCTTGTTAATATCTGTTTCCTTTTTTACTATTTTGAATAATGTGGGTGTCATCAAAATGCTCATCTCCATCAACTATGAACAGCTGAAGAACACAAATCCCTCCTGAAGATCACTGCCAACCTCCCCTCATTGAGTACTGAAGTCTACAGAGTAACACTGTGTCATGGTTTTATGATTTTTGGTTATCAGTATTCCACATCATAACACCATGTAATGCACTGGGGGTTTGACTGTTGATGCTCAAGTTCTGGGTGCCTGTCCGGAGGAGGAGAAGAAATACACTCCCTGGGGGGCTTTGCGGTCAGCGAGGAGATGTAACTTCTGGCAAGGTCACCTGATGTTCTCTTCTTCACCTGCGCTTCTCCGTCTGCTTTTCTTCATCGACTCAACTGGACTGCACTTCTCACCTCAGCATTGTGGTGAGGCCTATCCACCTTTCGCACACACTCTCTCTCATTATATTTTGCTGATACTATATATTAGTAAATTAGTTTGTTTCACCTCAGATCATTGCCGCTGTTTTCAATTATTTTGGGGCCCCCTGTTTCCCTTTTCCAGAGGCATGGATCTGCGGATCTCTCTGCCCTGCCAGTCACGGAACCAAGCTGAACCAGCCCATAAACCGTTGACACGCTGAGAGGAAGGGAGCTCCAGAGGGTCACTACTCTGATCTGATCTCCTGCTCAGAGCAGGTCAAGCCAGAGCTGCATACTCTGCATCTTCCCCCATTAAGTTTCAGTATCTCCAAAAGTGGAGCTAGTGGAAGCTGATTTCTGTTTTGATGTTGTTGTTGTTGCTGTTGTTCACAACCTCTCTGGGCCCTTATTTCATTGTATGATCCCCCTCACAATAGAAAAAAAAACAAAACACCCCAAACAAAAACCATATAAGAAAAAAGCATCCAGCTTTTTCTTATATCAAGTCAGAATTTCCTATGTTCTATCTTGTCACTGCTATCTCTCATCCCTTTTTATCCTGCTTCTTGTCTTTCATCCACATGAGGGCATCCCGAATTAGCTTATGTTAGTTTAGATGCTGAATATGTATTTGTATGACTTTATAAAAGCACATGAAGAACAGAACTTGGTATTCATCTGCAGGCAGCATCCTCCATAAGGAAATACACCAGGGTGGATGTACTGCCTGTTCCATAATCCTACACCAGTGAAAGTAATGGCCAGTGCCCCTCCCTGCTTGGTACAAAGATCTCTTAGCCACCAATTGCGTGAAGACTGCAAATAAGCCAATAAGAAGGACAAAAAATACCTACAAAACTTTGTTACATGTATGGCTGGGAGATCAATGTTCAAGTGCTTAGGTGGCACCAGTCAAATAACATTTCAAATTCTAGGTTTAAATACTTTGATATTGACTAATAAAGAAATAGGTGTACATATCTGAATTACATGGTGTAAGTAGTGAAATGTGAGATTCTGTAAAAATCTTCACATGAAATCTGTATGCTGCTCATACCTGTTTCTCAGCCTGTTTCAAGAGTTTCTGGAATCGTTCATCCTCCAGTACGCACAGGGGAAGGTCTGTCTCTCCTCTACCTTTCACTTCTTCAAGCTTCTGCTTAAGATCCCGCAAGGCCTGAAGCTCATCATTCAGTCGATTCTGTCGTGTGCGTGACGCCTGGAGGTCCAGCTCCAAGTCGAGGGAAGTGCGTACAGGGCACTCTTGCGTAGCTCTTCGCATGACTGGCTGGCAAACAGGCTGAATCATTTGGGAAAGAGGAAAATAAAAATTAGTACCTAGAGAGGCTAGTGGAAGGTTTGACATAATACAGTCAGAAAAGCTCGAGTATTTTTTGTTTTCCTTCAGCAAAATGCTGCAATTTTCAGATCCAACTTCAAAAATCCATCTATTCTGAAATTACTCTTTAGCCAGTAGCTACAAATAAGTGCAAACATTTCACCAGTCATTTGTAGAATGACAAAGTTAAAACTAAGAAACACTTTTCTGATCCTCAGGATAGCACTATGCAAGTAGCTCAGAACTACACAAAAGACTTCCCCAAAGATTTAAACAGTGTTATTTTTTTTAGTCAATATTTCCTTTTTCAAAATCCAAGCAATTATTTAAACCTGTAAACAAGCTCTTCCTTAGCATACTGCACATTTATTTAGTATCTTTTCACTATGCACTTCACATGAATAAGTGGGGCAGAACTAGTCATCCCAGACTATTCTGTATTTCTTTCTTATATCAAATGTAATCCTGCAACCTGATAAAAACCCTTCTGCAGGAGCATTTATTTTTGTGATTGAGATTAAAACTATATCTCTCAATTTATAAGAACAAATTCTATGTAAAATAACTGTGATCTTACTCTCCTTCTTCTTCAATCCATTTCTTATTCAAACTCTCTTGGATAAGAGTAAATCAACTTCAAAAGCATATCATAATCCTTGAAATTTCCACCCAGACTTGCTCAGCATGTACACTACTGTTGTTCATATTTGTGCAGCTTCAGCTGCCTTGAGTCCCTTTGCTGGGGCAAAGATGTTTGTCAGTGGGCAAAGATGAGCCTGGTCCAGCCCGTCCCTGGAGACAGCCAAGGTCAGGCTGGAGGGGCTCTGAGCACCTGATGGAGTTGCAGGCATCCCTGTTCATTGCAGAGTAGTTGGACCAGATGGTCTTCAATGCTCCTTTCTAACTCAGACAATTCTGTGACTCTAGGGAGGACAAAGACCGTTGTGTTGAGATTTCAACCTAAAACTACAGGGGATGTGTGTGGTACTTACATTGCTTTTGCTCATAAACTTGCATTAAAAAGCATGTGATTTAAGTTATTTGCTATTAACAATTTCCCCATTTGTCTTAAACCATTCAGATAATGCAGTACATACCCGTTTGACTCTTAGGCTCCTCCTTTCTGTGGCATTCCTCACAAAGAGAGACTTTTTGGCTAGTGTTGAGCTGTCGCTGTCACTTCGACTCAACTGTCAAAATGTACACAATGAAGAGATATAAAGCATCTTCCCATACAAATACATCTGTATTGGGTAAAGCCAGTCAGAAAATCTCAGTGCTGAAAAACACTGAGTGTAAGTAATTCTTAGCATAAAATAAAACATTTTTCAACTAAAGCATCTATTCTAAAATACTATTCCTAGGCCAAGACAGTCGTTGATCTTAATGAATAGGAAGTAGACTGTTCAGGAATGCAAGGGTATTAAGAAGGACCAAATGACTGACTGTCTTTTATGTGACTGCAGGTTATAGTATGGATTTCATTTACTTGGGGCGGACATTAATGAACAAGCACAGGGAAGGTAAATTACTGTAGACATGCACTCATCCAACAAACATTTTTTTTGTATTACAACTTCCTTCAGAAGCACTTGCAACTTCTCAGAAATACCCATCACAGCACAACAGCAGTGTTTTCTTAATTATAGCATTAGTTCCATGTAAATCAATGCAGACTGTCAGATGCATCAACATGCATGGTGGTAAATCTTCAAAGAAAGCAAAAGCTTCCATCTGTAGAATATTTATTTTTACCTCCTTGGAAAAGGACAGATACAAAGAATTAATTCTGCTAACATTTCTATAACCAACAAAGGCAGAGCCCCAAAGCACACTTATGCAGGACTGACTGGGAGTTGGGGGGTGAGAAATGAAATACACTTGCAATATGAGCACACCTCTCTAGAGAGATGTCTGTCTGTTCACCATGGAAATACTACTGGGAATTCACCCCTGGATATGCTCAGGTAATTATCATCACTGATGTTCTTTAAGCACTTTTCAAGGGAGGTTTTCAAAGGCACCAAAGAGGCCTTGAGTCCATCCTTTAGGCCTCAAAAAAACCACATACTTTTTGCTTGTTGTGACATCATATGAGATATAAGTGCTAAGTGATTTCTTCTCAAACGAGAACAGATGGCCTGAGTGTATCATTGGCTGCTTTCCTCTAGTAAGGTACCAGAGCAAGGAAGGCTGGACATGTTTGCAGTACGTGTGGAGACTAGGACTGAGGAAGTCTGAGTTGTTCAGCCCTATTCATAGACTTAGATGCAGCTACAATGCACACTCTTGAGCCCAGACAATGGACCGCAAGTATTTTTGAAGCTGTAAGAGACTGATTTCTGTAAACATGGTTTTTTTCCTAGGCAACTTTCCGTCTAGGCCATACCATACATGATGAGAAAGACAGTGGTTTAGCCAAAGTTTCTTATTTCAGAACCCGGCTTCTGGCAAATTTCAAACCTACAAAATCCCAGAACTTTGCTGGATGCAGAAACCTCAGGAGTTTATGCTAAGTCAACCATCAGAACATCTAGTGCTACTGCCTGTAGAAAACCCACAGGCAGAAGTTAAGGCTTACTTCCCCTCTCAATACAACCAGTTTCCAGCATACAGGAATTAAACTGAAGATTAGGTTCTCAATTCAGACAGGGATCTATCCAAACTATGTAAAGACTGTTACAATACTACACTTCATTCACATATAGGAATACTTACATATTTACATATTGACTACAGCTTTTTTTAGGCCAATGATCATTACAGAGAAGTGACCAATTTTACTACTTCCAAATTATAAGGAACCACCTCTAACTGTATTGAAAAAGAATTAAAGCATGAAGTATTTAAAGAAGTCATATTGGTGTGAATAAATTACAATTCAGAGCGGGCAGTCCATGCCTAAATCTCTAAACACGATTTTCACTGTTAGTTTAGCAGCAACAGGGATGATAATTTAAATTTATTTATTTAGTTTCCATAGTACTATCTGTAGAGACTGGAGAATTTTGTTGCCAAAGCCATGTTTAAAATTAGCCCCTAAGCTGCACTCACTCATTTTTCTAAGAGGTAATTACAGCAAGACTTGGGCTGTCCAGGTTTAAAACCAGTTAAGAAACAGAGTGAGATTTACTACTGGTGACTAAGCTCTTTCCACACGGTTACCTTTAAATGGTTATATTATGAAAATATGTTCATGTAATGGCAGATTACAGAGAACTCCATTCTGTTTTAACAAATTATTTTGCTGTGTGAGAGATATCGTTTCTTCCGTGTAGTGAGACACAGACTGCAAGAAGCCAGCACAGGAATCTGTTACTTTTATCCAACAGGATGCATTTTTGTTCTCATAAAGGTGTTTTACAAGAATATGCAACTTTGCTGAAAGCCAATTCTACTACACACCAGGTCAGTTAGGGAAAGAAGGAGCACAGAGAAAGCATAGGCTCTGCCTCTTGCAGGGAAAATTGGTGCATGACTCACTGTCATTAATGCATCATTCCCAAGAAGTTAAATGACTCTTTAGTTAATAGCTCTTCATGCCAAGTGTTTTTCCTCTTACCCTACAGATGTATTGGTTCCGCTCGCCTGGCGAGAAGGTTTGTGAGCGCACAATCATGCTGTTCCTGACAAAGGGACGCTGTCTTGAGCTCCAGCTGGCTCTGTCCTTGGGTCGGACTGTTGCATTCTCGTTAACTGATTCCTCAGTGTTAGTCTCTTTATCAACCTATCAAAAGGAATTCAGTTTGTAAGAACTATTATGCCCGGACATGTGCCACTATATAGGTTTTTTGTCTTTGAATTGTACAAGCATTCTTGTCACCTTGGGGATGGAAAAAGATCAGTAGCAAAAAATAATCTTGCTCACCATGCTACTCCAAGCAAGGAAGCACAAAACTCCCCAAATACTTAGGGGAGTCTGGGCAGCCTTTGAAAGTAACTCTCCTCTAGAACCCTAGCTTCCGCCTTTGCTGCCCTGCAGATTTTCTGAACCAACCAGGGTACAACAAGCATTTTGATTTGCCATTTGCAGAGATAGTTATTATGCATTTGTATTTATACTGGATTTGTTCTGCATTTGTAGAACAGCAAGGTTTGGCCATGCTTGAGATGGTGCCTATGCACACAAAGCAGCAGCTGCGATGGGTTCTTCCATACATCTGCCGAGGGCCAACAGAGCAGTGCCTCATGGCAATGTACAGAGCTGCACCAGCCATGTGAAATCAGGCAGAGGCCACCACTAGCTCCTGCCCCTAGAAGGTTCTGCTGCCCATTACAGTTGTCCCTCACATGTCACGAGGAGCCTCAGGTGCTGACATCCCTGTAGGAGGCGCCGTCTGTATATACATACAGCAATCATCTTGACAGCAGGGACAGAACGAGCACTGCAGCAGCTGGCACATGTGGTGTTACTGATGTGCACTGGGGCATTTTCTTCAACTGGGGTAATTTAATGAAGTTCACGGTTTTGAATGTGCAGGTGATAAATACAAGGACCTAAATAGCACAACTGCAACCCTGAGAGGATCTGGCACAAGATGATCTATACTGTGGCTTGTTTATAATCAGGTCTGCAGTGTCTTTCCTTTACTGTCCAGGTCCACCCAGCCCTGGCACTGCAAAAGACTTATGTGCGTGTCTAACCTTCAGACGTTCTCCTTGACGTCTCCCCTTGCTGAGTTAGAGCTTTGATCTATATTTGTCTGCTACCCAGAAGACTGTCAGTCCTTTTATACCATGGCCTTGGCTCATTTGGCATCTTTCCACATTAATTGGAAGTTAATTACAGTTTCCAGCAAGTCCACTGAGGTGTCAAACTTTTGTATAGTTACAAACTTGAAGGAACAAGCTGTCATTCTTGTCTTTTTATCTTTGCTGTTTTATAGAACCCATAAGACTATTGTAGGCAACATTATTTTCATTAAGATGCAGAAATATGTTCTAAAAGTTTAATTCCTAGATTATGTGCTATTGTATCGGGCACATCTGTATGAAATATTTTCTAAAAGTCCTCTCTGAAAGGTAGAACACAGTTTTGGGCAAACAGTTAAAAAGAACATGCCAATGGAGGCATCATGTACAGTGTGTGGGTAGTTCAACAGTATGCAGTTTAATACATATTTTGGAGCCCTCTGTTAATTAATCTTCCTTCTTCTGCTAAGCCAGATTTTGTATTTCACAAAAATAGAAATTAGAAATAAGGAAATTCCCTCATTGCTCTAAAGATCTTGATCCCTGTTCTGTTTCTGCCTCTGTTTTTAGAAGGGAAACAACAGATAAATTAAAAAAAAATAAATGGCAGCAATGAAACAGATGTGCAGAAATATTTTAAGTATGCACAGATTGACACTACTGAACTGCTCCTGTACCTTGCATAGTCTCCTTGCGCAACAAAAAATGGTGAAGACTGACATTTTTAATTAATTGTCTTTGACTTACAAGTTCCGTGTAGCATGCTTGTTAAATGCCTTCTGCACAGCTCAAAAGTGACTATGCCAATTTTGCTAAAAGATCATGCAAGTGCTACAGCAAATGCCACATCAAACTGTGAATGCTCAGATGTGACAGATTCCTTGATTAACTACCCAGAAAGGGGTCTTCAGACCTAGTAAGATACCACAGGAACGCTCACCAGTGTTAGTATGACGGCAGCTTGCTGGCTTTCATGGGCCTCATCTCTGTTCTGTCTGTTCTCATCTTCCTCAGTTTCTCCTGCATCAATGAATAACCCCGTGTCATCGGTACAGTTGCCTTGTACTGCCAGCTTAATGCCATCTTCCTCTTCATCCCCAATTTCATCAGATGCTTCTGCAAGCATTTCTAACCTGCATGAACAAAAGCAGCCCGGGCTTACTCTTGAGCTGATAAAGCCCACCACCGAAAGATAGTGGAAGGCCTAGGCCTTCACTCATGTATAACATATGCATATTCCAAATGGGGAGATAATTATCTATTACTGAAATGCTTCCGTTAAGTTCAGGTGAAGGCACACTTCATTATATGCTCCAATAAAACCCTGCAAGCTCTACTACAGTTCCCCTTCAGGATCATGACGATTACACTGCGCTATATTGTATAGCTCTATGCTGTTAGCACTTAAGGACTTTGGTTGTAATAAATTCAGAGAACAAGTCCCTCTTTCCCCAACAATAAAGCTAAAAAATTGCACAGGAACAGAACTCAGCGATTTAGCAAGAAATCCTTTTGAGGAAAATTCACAGCTTCTTCAAAAACAAGATAATCAGTGGAAGCACCTACACACTGACTTTGTCAGACAGAAGAGCTCCACTCAGATCCTATTAGTCACTTATTAATGCAGCTAGATAAGAGACATCCAAGAAAGCCAGCGGTATCCTGGCTTGTATCAGGAGGATTGTGGTGAGCAGGACTAGGGAAGTTATCCTGCCCCTGTACTCGGCACTGGTGAGGCCTCACCTCGAGTACTGTGTTCAGTTTTGGGCACCTCAGTACAAGAAGGACATGGAGGTGCTGGAGTAGGTCCAGAGAAGGGCAATGAGGCTAATGAAGGGCTTGGAAAATCAGCCCTATGAGGAGAGGCTGAGGGAGCTGGGGCTGTTTAGTCTGGGGAAGAGGAGGCTGAGAGGAGACGTTATTACGCTCTTCCAGTACCTGAAAGGCGTTTACAGTAAGAGCGGAGTAGGTCTCTTCTCAGTGGTGACAGGTGACAAGACGAGGGGAAATGGCCTCAAGTTGTGCCAAGGTAAGTTTAGGTTGGACGTTAGGAAACACTTCTTTACAGAAAGGGTGGTTAAACATTGGAATAGGCTCCCCAGGGAGGTGGTTGAGTCACCATCCCTGGATGTGTTTAAGAGCTGTTTGGATGTGGTGCTCAGAGATATGATTTAGCAGAGGGTTGTTAGGGTACTATGGTTAGGCTGCGGTTGGACTTGATGATCTTAGAGGTCCTTTCCAACCTGAGTAATTCTATGATTCTATGATTCTATGATTCTAGTAGACTTCTAGTGGCTTAGATACACCAAGTGGTTTCATGGAACAAAGTATATGGAGGAGCATAAGCGCTGGGAACTAATAGGGCAGCCAAGACACTGTAAACCTAAGAGAAGGCAAAGAATCACACAAGGGAAAGAGAATCTCATCCCCACACTGCTCTCTCATTATCTGTAAATAAGAGGGAGGAGCAGAATCATTCAGACATGAATAGTAAAGAAAAAATGGCTCTACCAGTCTTCCTCAGAGCCCCTTTCCTCCTGTTCATCCTCTTCCTCCTCATCTTCAGCCAGCTCTTGTTCTACTGCTTCCAGCTCAGCGGATGTTCTCTCCAGCAGAGCTGACACAGCATCCTGCTTACAAGGAAGGAAAAGGCAAAACCAGAACTGAGTGGTACATAATCCAGGTTTAAGAAAAAAGAAAAAAAAAAAAAAAAAGGAAAAAAGACCCCCCTTACAAGAGCTCTATTACCCTGGTGCTCCCTGGTACCAGCAAAAATTGACCTAGACCACAAATACTGAATTTGAATTGTTAGCATGTAGAACATTTATGGATGAATCTCAATCGAAAACAGACTCTTTGTATAACAATAATGCAATCAAATATGTTCCTGTCATCCTATAATAACTCCTCTCTCTCTTCCTCTCATGCCTGTAATATCCCTAGCTAAAAACAGGCTCTTCTTAAAAGTCACATTTTAATGCTGTTCTCTCGAGGAAGTATTAAAGCAGAAAAGTTTATTTAACTAAAGGAATTAGCATGTGTTCTGCATAAACAGCATTTTCTGTGAAATTACTTTTTTAAGTATGCAAATTCAAATAATAAATAGCATTTTTAGTACATGCACATGAAAGTTAATGGTAATCTTAACAAAGCTGTTAGGTAACATTTATTTTTAAAATTAAACAGCAGAAATGTTTTGAATTAGAGTGCAATTTTGTAATCCACTAAGAAGCTTCAGTCCTACCCACGCTTAGCAACAAGTTTGTAATCCATTATGGGAGCTACTCACACAAAAAGACTATAAACAGAAGTGCCTGCAAGACAATATAAACAGAATTGTAGTGCCATGGCACAGTTAGGGCCTGTGTTGTTTTTCTTGTTATTACAGTAACAGTCAGTACTTCACTCACCAAGTCCAATGAGTCTGATGACTGCTTGCTTAAAAGAAACATGGGTTCCTCATTCTGATCCTTTTTTTTTCTGCCAGGGATTTGCTTGCAAGACAGAAGGTTATACCACAGAGCACAGGTCTCATCAGAAAGTGATAAATCTGCCAGACTGATCTGAGTTCCAGCCTGTACAAAAATAAAGGGAAAAAGTCCGAAGTTCTTTTCTGGTAAGACAGCTGAAAATAAGTTCAGCAGTATTTTTCATGTACATTATGCAGCACAAACATGATGTGGATCTTACTTCTCTTTTTAACTGTACAATTTTCTGTTTCCCTTCTCTGCTACTCAATCAAAATAACAAAGTAGTACATGGAAAAGTCCATCATAAAGTCCCATCTGCCTTATTCTATTTCAGACTGCAGAATTTTTCTCCACATGCATCACACAAATCCTTCTCTATCTCTGTAATGCACACATTTACTTTCTATAGCTTTCAATAACAAAAACTTGTGCCAGTGAAACCTGCAGTGTCAACCCATAAAGCAGCAAGTTGCTGTTAATTTTCCAGTTGTTCCACCACAAAGATCATCAATACAGAAAACAATAATGGATGACTTGTGTGTTCCAACCAGTGAAGAAGCAGATGAAAAGAGATTAAGAAGCCCTTTCATTTGGACAAACACTCTGGGAAAATGTACAAAGTACTTGTGCGCTTGGACTGTTTCTTGGAGATTAAAATCCTCCATTCTTGGCAAAGCAAATCACCCTTGTGGCTACTAAGCTGAGCAGCCCTTGCCAAGACTGGTTGTGCTGTCCAGGCTTTCTGCCGGAGGTGGTATTCTCAACTCTTTCTTCTGATCTTGTGATTAACCTTTATGTAAGTTTTTTTCTTTTTTCTCCTTCACCTTTGAATCCCCCATTGTGCTGCACTTTTGTTCTGTGACTCTTCCCTTACCTAAGGGGAAACCTCTTGGTTTTCTTCACATCAGTAAAGCTGATGAATTCAGTCCACCGACACATTAAGAAAGGCCAACACATGGCCCAGGAACTCCTACATTTTTGAAAGTGAGAGGCCACTCCTGCAGTCTGGTCTAAAGAGCCCCATCAGAATTCTAGCATCTCTTCAGGGCATTTAAATCAAAACTCTTACTTTTCTACTACAGCAGACTTATGGTGAAAAACTAAGCTGACTTGCATAAGACAGTGCAAAAATAATTTGAAAGTAAATGAAAAGTCACTAACTAGGTCATTACTGCAATTAACAGTAGAGTACAAAAAAGCCTGTCTAGTAAGCCAGTCCATGGATATCATGCTGTTTTATTATTTCTAAAGATCATAAAAATGAAAACGGTGCACTTTTATTCTACAATAGTGTACAAAAATTAAATTTAGTTTGCTCTTTGTGACAAGTTTTAATAAAGAGGGTTAGTGTTGATTTTTTTGGACATACTATGGCTCTCAGCTTTCACTTTAGAATCTACTGTTGGTGTAATGTTGCAATGAAATCTATAATATTTTAATATAAAAACGACAGAGCTGCAGTACCAGCCTATAATTAAAGCTTACAGTAATGCTATGTTAGAATTATCAAACCACTTCCTGAAACATCCATCCAGGATAAAATTGGGTATCTGGGATTTCGAGAAAACCAGAGTATGAAAGCAACAACTATATATGGAGAAAAAATTCTGGAGCAAGTACTGTGAAATTTCAGTGGCTTTGAGCATCAGAGTACAAGGGGACACTACAAACAAATGCATGCCAAAAAAAAAGCCAGAACTAAAACTGCATACCAAGCATTCTTCCCGATGACTTCTACTGACTGCACAAACATCCACTCTCAGTGTCTTCTGTAGCAGTGTTCCTTGGGAAATGGCAACTCTGAATATCTCGTTGAGTAAAATGGTTTCCGTGGCAGGATGAACTTTCGTGCGGAACAGACAGCTGGTATCAACTGAGGATGGAAGTACTGCTACTCTAATATACCTGTCAAAAACAAAAGAAAATCTTTACCTGTATTTAAACTAACACTTATTGATGATTAGTGATAGAAATCGACCCCACTGTCTAAAGGACCACATGATGAGAAAATGAAACAGCAACAAACCAGAAATGGAGTGGAAAAAAGGTGAAAAAGAGAGAAGGGGCTGACAAAGTCCCATCTTTTCCTTGCACAAACATTTCCCAAAATGAATTTCTACCTCTGTAGTAGCAAAGGAAGTAGCTGTTTCTGCCTCTATTCTATTTATCCTCTGGTTTGGTACTGCAGACACACTCTGAAGACAGGGTCTTCAGGAGGAAAAAAAACCTTAATGTCAATTAAAAAATAAATGAGAAGAAATTCCCGTAAAGGTAAAACTCTCAGAACAGTGCAAACAGCACTGAAAGCAGTGGCACATTTTTCAATCTTTTCAAAATCCAAACAGAACTCCAAAGAAAACAGAAAACTAAGAAAAATGAGGAAGAAAATATCCAGGGCCATAGCTGCTTAAGGTGCATAATACATGAAGTGAGACTTAGAAGAATGCAGCTTGAAAGCTTGAAGAAGTACAGAAATATCTTCCAACTGGCATGCAGCTGCATTCTCTGCATCTAACAACTATGAATGGATACTGTGTGAGTAAAGGCAGTAACAGCTAGCTTGCAGATCTCCCATTACAAGTAGTTCAATGGATGAAAGACATTCCTCATGTAATTTGTAGCTCTATTTCCCTTGTGCACAGGGCCTCAAACACATGAGCAGAGCACATTAACTGTTTTGCATCTTGTCTGTGCCTATGCATTAACTTATTTCTGGTGTTGGCTTTCCATATTATTGAAATGTACTAAAGTGCAGAATGCAATGAAGCCAGATAAAGTGGGAAGAACAAGTGGAAAAGTATTCTGGAAAAAATCTTTCTGGAAAAAAACTTATTCTTCCCAGATCTGTAGTACTATTATTGTATTTTACGGTAGTGATTTTATACATACTGATAGTATTATTAATTTCACTTTTAGATGAATTAAACCAGAAAAAATTAGGTTAACAAAATCAAATTTCTTCCGAACCTGCATTTGGACACAGCTTTTATTCCTCAATTGTGCTTGGCTTCTTGGAATAACAAGTAAAAACGAGTTGCTTAGTTAGAAAGTATAGCCTGGAGAGCAGGAATCTGGCCTTCCAACACAACAATCCCAATGTTAAGTGGCAGTGCAATGCAATCCCAGTACTGCTGCTGTAGTATTCGTATAATGAAGGAGAAAAACTTGCACAGCCTACTTACAGCCACTTTAACAGATAAAGCAATAGTTAGGAAACGTTCAGAAAAGAAGCATGAATATTAGACATAGTATATCTCTCTCTATATATGTATATATGTAAAAGGTGGTTAATTGGAGTCTTATTTATTGCCATCAGGCCAGACTGATGAGTAAAAAGAGAACCAAAAGACAGTGCTCACTGGCTTTGTTTAACGGAAGTGCTTACTTTCACTTCAGCACAGGAAAAAAAGGTGAATATGTCCATCAGTGTCTCACATTTTACTGTGACAAACCTACAAGTTCTTGACTGAACAAAAAAATGACCTGGACACAAATTTTAAGTATTCCACTTCAGTGTAATGTGAAAATTTCCTGGTAACTTTGTTTTCTTGCTGGAATCCATGAAAGCTATGTACTTCTACAGTTTGTTTTATGTGTATTTAGGTGTTGTAAAGCAGCCAATCAATCAATTTCTTTGGAGAATTTGTTCAATTTATTATTGTATTCTCATATTACTACTTACACTTTAGAGCCAAGGGGAATAGAAAACACTGGCAGATTTCTGAGCTGGACTATGATTATCACAAAACTTGAATTGCCGTGGTCATACCTGTTAAAGAGAGGACAATATGAAGAAAGTTCACTATTTATTTACATAGGAACAGATAAAGTCTCTTTGCTCTCTTTGCTCACCTGAGTCCTATTTGAACTTGGGCAGACTCTAGTGCTGTTGCATCATCTTCACTGTATACAATGTCCTCGGTTTCATTTAGACTAAGGCAAGCAAGCAAATACGCAACAGTTAGGAATGTTATACTTAGCTTTCAGCAATAATTGAAGTAGACACACACAGAATGCATGTACATTCTCTTGAATTTAATTGTAGCAAGCAGTCCAAATGAGAATTTCACAGCCTCCCTAATAGCAATTCCTGTTTTAAGATAGTTGCTGCCTGAACATTTTGACAAATGCAGTCTCGAGTCAGAGTCCTTAGGCTGATTACTAGAACAGGCCAGACTAACAGGCAAGAAAACAACTGGTAACATTTTTCTATACTTGGTTAGTACTTCTTAATTATTACAAATACAGAATCGGAAAGTAAAAGTTCTAATAAATATCAGACCACACTGGATATAAACTGGATATGAAGAACTACATTGGAGGACCTTTGAGAAAGAGGAGCTAGGTACAACAGATAAGTTTCTGTGCAAACAAGAAACATCTTTCCTCTAAGCTTGTTTCAGAACCATTCAGAGAACCAAAAGGACTCAAGTCTTGTAGTTGAAGAGCAACTCCAGTACTACAGAACGGAATTACAGACAATCGGTGTGGCAGAAAAGTTTCCAGTTGTTTTCTGAGAGGTTTGAATGAGGATGTGTTATTAGTGTATTCCATTAATTTTTAAAATTGATTGTTGGGATCAACGAACAGTGGTCAAAATAGTAAATGTGGAGAATGTCACAGATATCCCATAGCTTACTAAGACAGGACAGAGTTATTTTGAGACTATACATTCCAAGGTTTCCTTCTACTTTTCATTTCCTAGCTGCTGGCTAATATGACAGAGTGTGTTTATTCCTTCCTTCCTTAAATTACTCAACACAAAGACTAGTCTATGCAGTGGGAAATTATTGTACTGTAGTTTCAAGAGCACACTGACAAACTTATTCCATACAGAGTGCTCATAAAGACACTTCTACTAAACATAAGCAGATCACACAGAGGCACTCATTATCACTTCATTACTTCTAAGTCAATGAGAATTAAAAGTATCCAAACCTGGAGCTATCACAGAAAACCTGGTGCCTGTAAATCTTAGCTTGTGTAAATAGCTATAGCTTGCTTTCGTACGTAGGCTTAGTGGATGCAATTGCTTCCTTTCCTCTCTGTCCGAATAGCAACAGGGAAAAGAGAAAAAATTGTTCTGTTTTCCACCCACCCCACCAGTCACTGGAGATGACAACTAAAGAGTTCCACAGAAAATCCATGCCTTTTAGTCCAGTGTTTGTTCAAGTCTATCCACTTCTGCTTACAATCAGAGAGCACTGTAAGTTGTGATATAGTAGCTCTGAATTGAAATGAAGTGGAAAGAGAACCATGGTTAGTAAGCTGAACTACTCAATCACAGTCACTTAGTTAAGTGAAGGCTGAGTTTTTACAGAATCACAGATTGGATGAGGTTGGAAGGCACCTCTGGAGTCACCTGGTCCAAGCAGGAACACCTGCCACAGGATGGCCAGGACCACATTTAAGTGGCTTCACTATTTAATGGGTAATCTCTTTTGTATCTGTGCTTTTGTATTTGGTCTCATCTATTATTATTACATTTTAATTTGTGAAAGACTTCACAAGTAGACAAGGCCTTTTATCAGAGGCCTGTAAAACCCATTCATGATACCATAATGCACCTTTATCTGTCCTAAAACAAAGCATTTAATCCTGTCAACAGAAGACATGCATCAACATGATGCATCCTCAGAATACTCAAAAGGATAAAAAAATTTGTCGTGCCAAGAATGTGCCAAAAAGGAGATGAAAATAAAACTTTCAGCTTCTCTCACAGTTTGCCAGTCTACTCTTACCCAGCCTAGAAAAGTAAAAACACTGCAAAAGCAAGTATGGAGAATTCCATGGAAGTCATATCTTGTCAAAAAGCAACGATGGCAAATACGTTTCTTCTTGTATCCTGTTCACCACAGTAAATGATGAATATTAAACCCTAAAACCCTTAAATATGGTTTAGTTTTTTACCAACATTTCATGTGGGGATCTTCTCATCTTTCCAATATCCACTTTTTTTTTAACAAAACAAATATTCAAATGAAATGCTATTCCATCATAGGATTTACATAAAAGAAGCAGTAACAGAGGTCACTCTGAGCAGTGCCAGCACAGCCACATGGCAGAACCTGTACAGCATTTCTGAATTCCTTGTGCCTATGGTATAAAATTGCTTACAGGAACATTTTAATTTTTTGGTGGAAATACTTATTCTCAAACCTACTGTTTCACAGAAGCTTCGTATACACCACTATCTCCAGCTACAGACTCATCAGACACGGCAGCAGATACACAAGCTGTCTTCTCTGTAAGGAGATGACTAGCTGCTCTTCTTGGCAAATCAACACCTATGGAAAGAAAGAATGAAAATCAGTCAGAGAGATTAATAGTCAGAAAAAGAGAAGTGCATAGCTTAGAAAGTTGTCAAGTTGAAAGCAGTGACCCTTAACTGAGTATCACACAGTAGTTTTGTTCCACATCATTAAACATTCTGAGACCGTATTACCGGTTCCACATATTTTGGCTAGAGATATATCCAAACTGATGAACTTGAAAATGTACAACTGTTATTCCATTCCAAAGTACATGCTTCTATCATCACCTGTATCAGCTGAGCTAGTTATTATACTTCATTATCCTCATTATTAATTCCCATTATCCTCATCTGTGAACCTGTATTTGCTATGTTCACATTCTACACTACAGAAACACTTCAGCTACATGCAAAGTGATTGCCTACTTTTTATTAAATATTCACAAGTCAGACAGAAGCACTCTCCCCTGTGATATAAGTACAAGAAATGAAAAATACCCTCTGGTTTTCTATCATAAAAAGTTTTTTATTCTACCGAGTCTTTACTATCAACTACTACTCATCTTTAATCTTCAATCTGTATTCATACACTAGTTTCAGGCAGCAAAGCAGCAGCATTCACTGAAAGCCACGTTCTGCAACTCAGTTAGTTGAGGGCTTGTGCAGTACTGTTATCTGCCGAGGGGTGAGGATGTTGGTATGCATTATGGTCCCCACCTGAATCATGACTTTACATCTTGTTAAGATGTTTAAAATTTAAGGCTTCAGATTAGATGATTGATTGCTGCATTTGTGCTTTTACTTATGGCAGTAGGAATGCTTTTTCCTTGATGATGAAGTGCTCTTTCCATTCCCCCCCACCATGTGAGGGGTGAAGGTGATGACATGATTTATTGATTACCCTTAGGAATTACCACAGCAGCCTGAATTGACTTTGACAACGACAGAGACTGACTGTGGAAGAACTACATGATATTCCAACTTGGTTTCTGACAGCAGAGACATGTACAGAGGAGGAAGTGTATGTATGGTTCACCAACAGAGAAGAGTCAGAGATAGGCAGGTTGGTGAGCGCCATGTCTAAATAGCCAAGGTAGATTATGACTTGAAATTACTAGCTGCACTGACTTAAGCTATGTTTGTCTGCCCCCAGATTAAGATTCTGTGTTATCTGAATTCGTAGCCTTGTACGAACTATATGGTAGGCTGAAATATTCCATGCAGGTTTTATGCCTCAGACTGAGTTTGCAGAAAACCTCTCCACTCAGCATTGCAGCAGTTCCAAGAGAGAAATTAGAGTAGAAACACTGAACCAACCCCAGCTCTGTACCTCACTCTTAACATATTGAAAGCCTCACCATGAGGCCCATTTTACTCTGGAAACTAGTGGTACAGGAAGCTTAATTAATTTCTGGCTTTTCAAAATTGCTCATTTTGGCAGCCTTAATGGCCTCTCAAAGTTAATGTTACCTAATTACCAACAACACTTCAATAACCCACAGTGTCTTTCATCCCATCTTCCTTAGAGAGAAGCAAATTCTAGGAGGGATGACTCATCCTTTTGGAAGTTACCCAGACTAGCTTAGGTGCTCTGTTCTAACTCACAGATGGGTAAAAAGCCAAAAGCTAAAAGCTATGAAATCCATGTTAAAAATGGGCAGAGCAACACTGTAACTTACATGGCATGTGGGAACTTGTCTCTTTCTCAACTTACATGCAAAATGAACTGCAGATATTTTGGTGACAGCAGGTTCAAATAACTATACAAGTACACAAATTCTAACTGTTGAGCCCAGAAATCTCCTCCACTGAGAAGCCATGCTTGCAACTTATTCTTCAGTAAGAAGAAAAGTATCTGAATTCAATTCACTAAAAAATAGCACAAGGTATTTTTCCTCTGTCCTCAAATGTTCTGACAATACCTGAGGACTCCATGCATCCTTCTTGTCTTCAAGATCCAGCTTTTTTTTTTTTTCCTGTCATTTTTGAGGATAGAAAGTTGCAACAGCTATTGAACAGATGTGGATGGAATAGGGAGCTCACACCTCTCTGCTCTCAGAGCTACAAATTATGTGGAGTCCCTCAGAAATACTGCTCACAATGGCAAATCTGAGCCCATTGAGTTACACTTCAGTTCCAGGAGCCTCCTCTACTCTACTCAAAAGCCATTTGCATGTTCAAAATCTTTGTGTTATGTGTACATTTTCACATTATATTTTTTCACAAATTACCTGAACTTCCTTCATGCAGAGAACACAAAGGCTGTCTAATGCTTTCATGAAGATCCTTATCATCTGTAGGAATCTGAGATCCTGCTCTGGCTTCAGAGTCCAATAACATTTGGTTCTCACAGAGACTAATGCCTGCAAAATCACAGTCTTCAAAGTCTGTAGTGAGGTGATGCAGAGGGGAATTTTGAGCAGAGACAGAAAATGCAGCTTCTAAAACCAAAGGAGAGCCTGGGGGAGACAAGGAGGACAGTGAAGACCTGGAAGACAGTGATGTCACAGATTTGGGTGGCTCAGTCAGTTTGGGCTGGTCTGTGGCTGAAGGAGAGTCACTGTAACCCAGTCTCCCATGGGAGCTGACCACTTCATTTTCATGAATAGTAGTGATAGGCCCTGAAGGAATGTAACCACTTTTTTCTTGCAATATGAAGTCAAGCTTATACTGATAGTCTAAATCTGTTATTTGATCGCCTTGGTTATAATAGAGATCCGTGGAGCTGAGCGAGTTGAGCGACCCTCTGCTTGATGTGTTCAGAGATCCCCGGCTGGATGCCAGAGATCCCAGACTGCTCCCTGATGACACAGATAGCGTACTAGCTGAGAGGCTGCAAAGAAAGAACAAAGACATACACTGATGTTACTGAACTAAACAGCACACAGAGAGATAAGATTGACTGGGAGCTGTACTGTAATGATTTCTTACAATAGAATATTGCTTAGGGCTTTTTTTGGTTTTGTTTTTCTTTCTTTTTACACAACCATACTTGTTTTAGAAGCAGTGTGCCCAACCAGCACATCCTCAGCACAACATAAACAGCTTACAGACTATTCCCAAAGCCATTTTTTCAGAGAAGGCTGCAGCCTTAACAAACTGGTCATGCAGCGATAGCAGCTCTCTCAGCTGCTCTGCTCCACCCTGGGGTGGGCACTCGTGGAGTCAATGTCACTGCAAAGGAGAGAGGTTACGACAGCGGAAGACTGCTGTCACCCCAGAACAATTTACACAGCCTTCCCTCTGCTCAAGCACCTGGCAGCTCTCAGAAGCAGAGAACTCACAGCAGAACTACTTTGCATCCAGTTCTATAAGCATGGTACAGGCCATGAACATGCAATCTTTACATGTTTATTGACATGAAAAGTGAAGGCAAGGAGCCCTGACAGAGAAGCTGAGTGTCACTGCCTTGGCTCAGGAGGACTCTG
The DNA here is from genome assembly GCA_035772895.1 of Perdix hodgsoniae. Classification (NCBI taxonomy): domain Eukaryota; kingdom Metazoa; phylum Chordata; class Aves; order Galliformes; family Phasianidae; genus Perdix; species Perdix hodgsoniae. The sequence continues at coordinate 27,509,960 of JAPSGF010000002.1, forward strand.
CTGGGAAAAAACATGTCAGGAAAAATAATTCAAGGCAGCCCCTTTTAAATGCAGCAACAGAGCTATCAACTTTAAAAATTCTGCCACTAGGCTACACAACTGCCTTTAACAGGACAAAATGACACTTGAGTCTGAACAAACAAGATCACAAAATATATTTTAAGAAATAGTAATAAACATTTGACCAACTAACCACCAATCAAGATGCAACTTACACAGTCTGACTGACATGTCTGAAATAGCTAAGCCATGGGTAGGTTGGCATGGCATATTGCAAGAGGATCTTTATAAAATTCTTAAAAAATTATCCCCTCTAAAGCTCCATTTTGATTTCTACATTAACATATTAGTTTGACCAAACATAGAGTTTGACCAAATTCATTATTTTAATAATAAATATAACAGGTGCATAGTTTGATAGCCAAAGTACAATGCAGAAGTAGGAGAAATTCTTCCCCAGGACAAGCTTCACATGTTATTAAATATTAGAATTCCCATCAAAGCAATGATTTTGAGTTACAGTTGCTGTAACTGATTACTGTTTTATTATCATTATGAATTGCATGTAGCCAGAATCAGATTTTGAAACAATGTCTGCCAGGAAAATATCCTGCTGAGGGTATTTCTCTGCCTACAGGAAGCACAAGTCAGAGTTGAAGAGAACCAACCCTTCACACAAGTATTTACATACATCCACACACACATTTATTCACTGAGCCTCTCCAGTCATTATGCAGGCTACAGTTCTCCTTTTCTTTTTTAGTCCATCCTACACAGATGTCTGAGAAACAATTTTGTCTTCTCAGTGACACCATTTTGCAATCTGACCATTAAATAATTCCTGATTTACTTACACTGAAGCAAGATAATGTATCCCTACTCAGTTATAGAAGCTATACAAAAAGATCCATTCCACCCAGTCTTGAATTTTTGAAAATAGAGAGGCACGCCAGGTTCACAAGATGGTAACAAGGTTGAAGCTATTGTCGTTGTGTTTTATTTTTAAATACTAAACAAATTTTGTTCAGCCTCTAGCTAAGAGAAAAACCTGAGAATGAAGTTTAGACAACCAAGTCCTCTAGACTGTAACTGAAAATAGGTTCCACACAATGCAGTACAGCCTCACCTCCTAAGTTGTGAATGCAAATAAGTCGTCAGTTTTGTAGTTTCTTCAAGCTTCTGTACCAATTCTTTTCTTCTTTCCTCCAATTTCAATCTGGAAACAGAAATAAATGTAAGTAAAGTATGACTGAGAAGTCACGAGGCTAACATACTTCATAGATAAGACACAAACAAACTGAAGACTGTCTGTTTTCATCTGCTGCTGACTACTGAAATCCAAGGGACTGCTAGCTTGCAATCCTATCATTAAGTCCTACCCACTTCAGCAGAGTGACTTGAACTGCAGAACATCAAGCACTTCAATAAACCTGCTGAGCATACAAGGAGGCCCAACAAAAGAATGCTGGCATTAATTCTGACCATGCAAGAATTTGGGGTAGCATTGCAGGAAGTTTAAAATTAAAGCACTGTTTTTTATTTCAGAGTCTTCCTAAAGAGACAAAGTGCAATAAAACAAAGCAGGATTCCAGTGTAAGGTTCCAAGATGAGATACTGTTTTCAGGAGTCCTTGGAAATGTAAAAACATTTACCAACAGATTTTTCATCACCTCTGAACAATACAGCCCATTAACAAGGTTTGCCTTTATTACAGAGCAGGATCCTTGTCTCCTGCACCACTAACCAGCTTTGCTCTAAGGCCACAAATGGCAGAGTTCTCCAATTCCTTTTGGCTGACTGTGAAGAGAAAGGATTCAGTAACCTTTACACAGGGCTTTTCTTTTTCTATCTTTTATCACTCCATTTGCAACCAAATGGAGTTTGGTTAATACCAAATACACTGCCTTTTCTTCAATGGAGTCAGCTAAAATCCTCCTGTAGTTGAGGATGAGTACATTTTCCTCCAGCCCCTGTTCAGTCAACTGATACACATAACAAGTTCTCAAGCAACTAATCTTAGGGATGGCTACTTTAAGCATTTCAGGTTCATCCACAGAAACCTTTTCTTCTGCCCTTCTGACATCTCAAGGATGTGCAAATTAAAATTCAACTGCAGAGAACATCTCAAAGAACAAAACCAAAAATCACCCACAGCTTTCTTATACAAACTGAAAGAAATACTCCAGAGTTCCCACAATTCACTCTCCAAGCGTAAGATAGCAGTAAAAAGGCATTAAGTCCTCAATTCAACAAAGCATGAAAAGCACTTGCTTACACTCATGCTTATTCAGCGAATCTGGGTTATGCAAAGGTGAATAAGTTACCCCGAGGTCAGCCAGGGTGTGAACTTCCACTCCACTGCTGTGTGTGCTCTTACACTGCAATGATGTGCTCATCTGCCAGTACCTGCTAACCTTGTTAAAAGCATACACAGCACTTCACTCTTTGCTCATGTTCCCAAACCAAGAACTATGCTCATCTGTGGTATCAGACATTCTTTCCCACCATTTTTTTTCTCCACTATGTAAACCCTTCTGCCTTTTTTTTAAAGCGTAATCCATCCTGCTTTCCTCAAGCAAAGTGCTCTTCATTAACTCTTTCGTGAGTTACACAAATTCACAACATCTCACACTCCACAACAAATTACTTTTTTCTCTTCTATATTGGGCCTAATTCAAAACTTTTAAACCTTCTGAACTTATAGCATAGGCATGATCTTTAACGTGCCAAAGACCACATGAATACTCAAACCATCAACAGGGCAAACTCCAGTTGCAACCCACCTATCCGAGGAAGTCTAATACTCATTGCAGGTGTGATGTCTCAGTGAGACACCTTTCCCCAGTTTTGATCAGAAATTTTAACACTCAGAGGCATAAAATCTTAAAAAATAATAACAACTTATAAAGAAACTTAAACTACACACACTTCACCTTCTTTAGGTGGAAATTTATGTGGATGTGTTTGTTTACAATATATAAGAGTAGGGGTCAGTTTTACAGTCAAAAGCACAACCATCCCTCTAACTTAATGCCTGTGATTACTGAGAATATTTTGCTGAGGACTCGAGAAGTAATGGAATCTCCCTAACATGAATGCAGAGGCAAGAAAGCAGCAAGCAAATCTTAGCAGCCCCACAATCCAGATATTTCTAAACAGCTGCTGGAAGGCTCCTTCAAGCAGTGAGACTGTATCCTGTCTCTGCCTTTTTGAAGCTGATAAGTTATGATTTATGCTCTCTATCTGCAAACTGACTCCAAGTACATCTACCAGTGGCAGTTTCAGCATCCAGCATCACCCAGGGCTACACCAACCGTGTTTTTAAGCCAGAGCAAGCCTCCTGCTTATTTTCTCCCTTTAAAAAATGAACAAACACAGAACCATAAAAAAGGAAAAACAACTTGTCATATTGAGCTCTTGGCGATCTATAGCTTCTTACGCTTTTATTTCATTATCAGTACCAGTAAAACAATGGAAACATAAGGTATTCATGATAGTTCATGAAATAAAATAGTAATGCAATGATAGTGCAGCGCTTTGAAATGGTATATCTCCTCCATCAATAATAGGACCTAGAAAGAAATAAAATGCTAAGGTTTGATCTAATACAATTAACCATATGCTTTTCTTGAATGGGAGAAAATTTTATTTGTCCTTGGCATGTAATTTAGATACTATCAACACATTTCTCCTGTACAGTTGTTGTAGTAGTAGGACACAATCCTTTTTCCTAAACACTTCTGAATTCTCAATATAATGTAGTTTAAAAATGTTCAACTGTATACAAATGTACTTAAAAATCATGCCTTATTCACACACGTTTCTTGTGTAGACAACAAAAAGTTTCCTCACTGCTCATTGAAAATTTAGGACCCAACTTCTAAGGCCACCAACAGGAATTTCACCATCCAGCAACAATGGTGCAATAGCGAGTGTTTCCTAGCAGTCTTACAATGCTGACTGTATTACTTCAGTAAGGCAGGCAACATTGATACATACAACATTTTGTGCTTATTGGCTTTTTATGCAAGCTAGAGGTTCCCATAGGTTTACTTCCACTTACAGTTGATGGAAAGTTCACTTGTGACAGTCATCTTTGATTGTCTCCAACTCTTAACCTGGCTAACACTCATCTATGATGGAAGTTGCTTTGGTTATCAGTTGGGAAGTGAAAAGTTAGGAAAGTTTAATTTTTATTCCTCCCCCCTCACCTCCCTTTTTTTTTTCCTTTTGGTTGCATTTTTGTAACTAATAAAACTCAAAATAAAAGGCTTCAGATATTGCAACAATCAAGATAATCTTTGTAACCTGAGTTCAAATAGTTTACAGCTATTATCAGAAATCAGTGAATGATGTATTGCCCTCCTGCTGGTACTCTGACATTCCTCAGTTATTTAACATCTGTCACAGGCATTTTCATGCTGGTAACAAACGCAGAGCAACTGATATTGCAGAGCACATACAGGGTGTTCAAATTCTCTCTGAGTACAGAAGAATTCTTTGTGTTTCGGCCCAGTGGGCTAATAACAAATTTAATTAAGATCTACACAGAACAGTTACTGAAGGAAAACAGCCCATCAAGGCACAGTTCACAGCCTGTAATGAGTACAAAGGTTAGACTGCAGAAAGTGGCATTTAGTATCAGCAAAAACTGATCCCTTACCTTTCAGTAAGTGCTTGACTGGGTGCGCTTTTTACAGAGTGCAGCTCTTCTTCAAGCCTCTTTCTTTCTGTTTCCAGCTGCTCTAGCTCATCTTGAGTACGTTTGCGTGGTGTGATAAACTGGAGTTCTTTTAAAAGCTCCTCTTTTTCATTGATTAACATCAATTTTTCCTTTTCCACATCCAGTGCCCCAGGCCAGGCCTCACTATCTAACTTAGACAGTTCGATCTTCAAGTTAGCCATGCTAAAATAAAACATAGAAGATTTGTCTGAGCCTAGCACAGCACATAATTTCCATGACAGATAGAACTATTAGAAATATTTTGAAGATGTAAATACAGAACAATTTTTCCTATTTAAACCCATGCTTTTAATTACCTTTACTTCACAAGAATGCAACTTTGCCAGAGATGCAAGCCACCTATCCAGGCCAACAGGCCGTGTACTCTTCTCAGTTTCAGATATCTTGGAAGAATGCATTCTGAGAAGCACAAAGCAATTAACAGCAAACTTTCAAGCTACGGTGCCCTAAATTCACCTGTCTCACATGTGGAAGAATGCTAAAACAGATGTCGATACCCAAATACACTAGAAATGAGTTCCTCTTGTTCAAATCCTGAGTTGAATTAGAAGTCTTGACTTTAATAAAAGCTTTATTGAAAGTGATCTGTCTGGTCACATAGTAGTGACACTTTGCTTTAGTTATCAAGGAGCATGATCTATTTCTCCTAAGCTGTGGGAGCCTATTCAGCTCATCTAACAGTGAGGAACATTGTTAAAGAATATGCAGAATATCAACATGCTCACTGTTGCATCAAGTACGCATGCAAATGTTAAGAGACAAAAGCAATGCTCCCTCTGTGATTGAAAGAAAAGGAAATATGACAGTGGCCACCTAAAAGAAAAATAGATGAATAACTTAGAATTTTGTGCAACTGCTATTCCCACCGTAGATATCCAGCCACAGAGTTAGGATAACCACCAAGACCTGGTTATCCACACAGATAACACACACAGCAGTAGCAGAAACCTCCCTACATTATTACTGTGCAATAGCTCAGTTCTAATCAAGAAAGATTATTTCCAGTATTTAGTCATCAGAACCATTCTGTTGTTGGGCTCAGCTGCACAGCTTATAAGGGGTAGGTTTTGCAATAGACTCATTGTCCATTGGGAACTATATAAAGCATAACAATTCTCCAATATACATTTCATATATCTATCCAGATGATAACTTTCAGTCACTTCCAACCTTATCTGCACCTGAAACAGCTGCATAAAACTGTGGAAGCTCTGAACTCTGTAACAGCTCCTAGCTTTCTGCACCTCTTTGTTGTAGGCTGGGAAAAAGGCAGAGAGAGGAAAAGTCAAAATAGAAGGACGTTCCCAATCAAGGGCAAGAGAATCTTATCTGTTGCTTTTACTTATTCCTATCATAGCAGATACACCTAAGTTAGCTCACCAGCTGATACAAGTCTGTGCAACTTCAGCATTAGCAGGCACTACCTCAGTAATGACCATTCTGCATGAACTACACATGCATCATTTGGTTTGTATAATCTTTCCATTGTCCTGACGGATTTCTAGGAAAACATACTTCTTCCTTCCAGTCTGTTTCTGCAATTAACAAAACTAATAATATCATTCTTATTTTGCATCTCAGTTATTAATTTATAGTACATTGCAGCATTTAGTTATGACAAAAGCTAAGAACAGTTAATATTAAATCTAACTATCTCACTGCTTATACTAGAAGCTTAGGGGGAAGCTCTTCTTTCTTTTTCCTTAGATACCATTTCCTTCTCACCTGCATCTCAATGAAAAAACAACAGCTTTAAAAAAGAGCCACAATAAAAAAGAACACCTGCCAAATTGCTGCAAGAACAAGTGCAACTCTGAGTGATTTTATGAAAAACAATGCAAAATAAGTCAAACTGAAATACAATCAGTAGTGTTGCCGCAAACACATGGTAGGGCAAAATAAAATGAAGCATTTCAACATGCTTAGCAGCTGTTATATAAATATATATAATTTATATTCAGCAGTCCTTTAGAGGAGCTGTACACAGAGGGAAAACAAGGGAATCATTTCAGATGGATAAGGTGTTAAGATTTTTATCTCCAGGTCACTGATTCCTGCTAGCCTTGTTCTGAAGGTAGCTGCTAGTGACAGCTGTTTGATGGTCTGAGGAAGGGGACAGTGGTCTCCCAACAATGCTTTTGCTCCCTCTGCTACAGATAACTCTCTGCTGTTCTGACATTTTTTGTGTGCTGCCTCATCAAGAAAGGCAAAGGACTACATGGATATGAAAGCAAAACTGGGTTCACACTTTTGAGATAGTCTTTGCTCAACAAGTCAATAAGGCATGGAGCTGGAGTTTCACCACATCAGTATATGACTGTCAGTATAATATATCAGACCCTTTTGAATAGCAACTGCAGCTTGACAGTGATTTTCACATAGCTGACAAACTCTAAATTCATCCAATTCTTTACTTTGTCAAAGTCAGTAGCTTCTACTTATTTAAGCAACATAAAAGTTCACGCCACATAATTTTATACTGTCCTCAAAAACCCAAGGCAACATTCTACTGCTTCAAGAGGCTTTGCTGGCTAAACAACATCAAATATGCAGTGCAAAACTATCTGATATTCTGAATAAAGAAGTTCACTCATTAGATCTTCTTTTTTTTTTCTTTTTTTTTTTGTTGGTAATGTTTTTTGTGTTTTGTTGTTGTTGTTTTTGTTTGGTTGGTTTTTAATATAAAGCAACTATGAACTTGCATATTTAATATTTCAGAAAAGAAGGTCAATACTTACTAGCTTGCAATGGCCATAGTAATTACTGGTATGTATCTTCATTATTCTAAGATATGCACGCTTTATTAAGTTCACCCAGTAATCACTAATAAAAACAGTATGCTCCAACACTTCAATGACTTTAACTGTGTCTTCAGGTAATTCAACTGTCTTATTTAAAGTGCAAAGGAATATTCATTATTTGGACTTTTAGACAAAACTGAATGAAGACACCATTTAAAAAGTAATTCAACATTAGAACACACTGATATTATACAGATCAAATACGTGGTTATGCAAAGATTAAGTATTCCATTTACTGAAATTTTGACTCATCTTCTTGGTTAATTTGTGAGAAAGTAAGATTTTATGCTGCAGTTGTCCAGAGTCCAAACACCATGCTATTTTAATAGCTAGAAGTGGTGCACTGATTACTGCCAGAGTACCTTTTTGTTGCAACAAATGAGAAACAAAACACGACAGTGGGACTTCTTGGTATCAAGACAGTTACAACAGAGGATAATCTGGTTTCGGATAAAAGAAAATTGAGAGCAAGTGCCATCTATATAAATCTAGAAAACCATCTGACAGCACTATATACATGATGACTTTGAGCCGAAATCATGCAAGTTCAATGCTGAAGAAACACAATAGATTTATCACTCTTAATCAATTGCATTGATTATATAACAAAGATAAACATAAACATAAAGATGATAGAAAAGATTACTGTTGTTTCCTGCAAGAACGGCAACTACTATTATATAAAGAATACACATGGCAACTACTATTATATAAAGAATATACATAAAGAATATACATTTGGATTGTGGAAAATGACTGTGCAGCCTCTCATCTTTAAAACATTTAAACTATTTAAGCTGTTGCTTTGTACTTATAAGCTAAAAATTCTCTTCCTGGTTTTCTAATTGACCATGCCACAGTATTCTAAATGAATTAATAACTAAGTCACAAAGCAAGTCTTATTACAGGTACAATTTTCAACTATGGAAAAGTGTTAGTTCTTCCTTTAATGTCTTCTTTTTTAATATAAAAAAGGAGCCTTGGGTGTGAGATAACTTTCTAGATTTATATTTCTCTTAAATTACATAACAAAAGCTGTAAGGTTTCTGAATAGTTGACATGCAATTTATTTGTTTAAATAATGTAAACCTTCCCCCAGTATTACACAGCACTACTCCTCTGCTGTACCAGAATATATGTTACTGTAACCTGGAATGTTCTGCTTTCCGATGCCTATTCTTCAGTGCCGTGGCAATCCATCAAAACAGCACTGCTTTCAAGAGCAACCACTGCAGAACCTTATTTGAAAGACATTTCACATTCATCAGTGGGGCACTTCCTGATCTCCTCTCTCCTTAGGCTATTAAAAAATAATCTCACAGTGAAAACAAGTATTTCAATTATTCTAAGTCAAGGCTGGGTGTGGCCCTGGGCAGCCTAATCTAGTATTGGCAGTCCTGCCCATGGCTGGGGGTTGGAGCTTGATGATCTTTACCATCCCTTCCAACCCAAGTCATTCTATGATTCTGAGTCCCAGGGAAAAAGAGAGAATTAAGACTACAAAATCAGAAGTGGAACTCTGAAGCATTATACCTGAAGAACCATCAGTTGCATAGTAAACTGAAATGATGTCCCCAAAGGAGGATTTAAATGGAAGTAAACAGCTTGGCAGCCTTTCATTGAAACACCCATTCACTCTATTTCCACAACCCTGGAACTGATATTATAACTTTTCATTCCATTTCTTAACTTACATAACTTAGCATTAAATGTAAAAACTACTGCTCAAAAGCATTGCTAGATCCTGAATGCGGGCTTTGCTTTCAGGAGAGAAACATTTTGCGCTAATGCCTCCAGCGCGTCCACAGGAGCGTCCACTAGATGTCACTGCGAGCACAATGTTAGCATTGGAGAGGTCGAAAATGACCGACTCAAGACTGTAATTTAACAAAGCAAGTAACCCCATTACCTTCTCTTTGCCTCTTCATACTGAAGACTTAGTCTGACCTTCTCCGCTAAATTGGATCTACTTCTTGTTCCAACCTATTGAAAAAAATATTAGCCTTATCACTGTGCAAAACTGTAAAACAAATCAACAGTATAGATCAACAAATGCCCAGGCTAGAAAAATTACTTATTGAAAAAATGAAACAATGCCCACTTTTGGCCATACACTTGCTATTATATACACAGTCAGTAATATACTCAATGCTGTTTTCTTCTCACGCAGTTTTGCTTTTAATTACCATACTGCCATATCCCATCAGAGTAAATCGCGGACATTTTCAAAGAGGTCTTGCATTGACTGAAACACAAAATTTTGATCCACTTCAAACCCCCACTGAACTCAGAATTCACAGTTAAGTAGGTGCAATGCCAGGGCAAGACTTCAAAAACAAACAAACAAACCAATGCTACAGTCTATAGGCAAGCGTAGCTCTCTGTTTGGAAAACCTAGTATAAACTTGTCCTTATAAATTCAGCACAGATATTTAAGAAGGTGCCAAAATTAAGCACAGCTTTCTGTCACTGTAAATATACTGTCAGTGAAACAGAAATTTATTAATGAATCACTGAAGAGATAGTTCCCTTATGTTTTTTCAGCTGTGGAAATGAAACTGCACAGTTAAATTTTGAGATCTTGTTTCTGAAAATTAAAGACATTTTCAGATGAAAGTAAGTCTGTAAGGTACAGCATCCACATAGATGAATCCAAAAAATACTGTTTACTTACATTCTTCTTCACTGTACTGGAACTACTTGATTAAATCAGATTGGTATAAATGCTTCATGCCAAATATGAAAACTTCATCTGAATCCTGATTCAAATTTGAAGTGGAAAATCAGATGACTGATTCTAAGTAATTTTCTCTTAAATGTGCATATATATAACACCTATCAGCAACAGTAAACAGCCGTTTGTAACAGCCAATTCCATTAACTCAGCATTCTGATTCAATTTCTCTTTACATTTGACAAAATGAAAAGGCTCACCTCACCAGAAATGTCAGTCTGAGACCCTGCATCCAGAGTTTGTCTAGAAAAACACAGCTGGGAATTTACAGAGCGGGAACTCAGGTCTGGTTCCGATGTCCCAATATTCTGGTCAAGACTGAATTTCTCTTTCAGCTTTGCAAGACTCTGTCCAGGAAACAGAACAAAATGGTGTTGAACTGTCTTCATATTTTTGTACAAGTTCTCTAGGGAAGCTGCTTTTGCAAGGAGTTGCACTAGATGATCTCCAGAGATCCCCTCCAACCCCAGTCATTCTGTGAATCTGTAATACTTACAGAGTTTATACTGGCTTCTGTTCAGAAGATACTTATCTAGAAGACTCCAGTGTATATATATATGTATTTCCTCACATTAGAAAACCAACCTTTTAACCAAGTAGTTCTTAAGTGACACAGTACAATCACATCACTCTTGTTGCCCCTCTCTCTCTCACTCCCCTTTATAAACCATCAAATATTTGGTTGATGCCAAATAAATAAATAATTAAACAAATAATCTACTTTCCGATACGAATGCAGAGCAATTTGTAGAACTTGTGCCCATTTAGAAAATGGCTACCCATCTCAAAACATGTATCGCAAGTTTCGCCCACATAATATTTTAAATAGTGTTATGGAGGTAATATGTAACATTACCAACAAGTTCAGATACCTATTTTCTGACTGCTATTCAGGGACTGTTTGAATTAGGAAAGTCACAGGTTTCAGTTTCTGCATCACAAAACAGATTTTAACACTAGTCCAGCACATGGTTTTGAAAATCCCTTAAAAAGTATAAAATGTACAGTATTTAGCATCATTAAAGTTCCTTCTGATGAAACAAATCCACACAAAACTTATGCTAACCCTAGAAAATACCTTCATTAAATCTTGTTTTTCTCTCTCTCCTGAACTTATCGCCTTTCTGATGGATTTCAGTTCACTCAGGATGGCTTTAGCCTCACATAGTTCATACCCGCTCTGGCCTCCAGACATTTTTTGGTCAATTCTGTGGAAAGAAGAGCATATTAATACTGCAGACTGCAAATAATGTTAACATCTCTGCTATTCTGTTTCAGACAAGCATAGTTAGAACAGAAGGGCAAGAGTAACTGATAATATTTCCCTTAGCAGACCAGCAAAGAGAAAAAGGACACCGAAACCCGTATCTTAAAATACTTTCAGTGTGGCAAAAATGTCAAGCTATCTGACACACACACAGTGGATAGGTTTTGCTGACACAGGAAATTTTATGAAAAGGAGAAAAGAGCATGTTGGCATTAAAACCATTGATTCAGTCTTAAAGAATGTGAGGCACAGAGCACTACCTGAAGTAATCCTCCTATACGTGCTAGCAGGAGTACAACACAAATGCTATGCCCACCCTAACCCCCTGCAATGCAGAAGCAACATTGGGGTTCAACTTTTATACTATTAGCTATTTGCAATACTTAGAGAAGCAGATATGGGCAGTATTCCTCTATCCAAACCCACGATGTAACACCCAGACAAGCAAGCTTGTAGGTACTGATCATTCTTGCAGAGAAGACACGTAACCGTATTCTTCCCTCAGCTTCCATCTCGCTTACCGTAATGCTAAGAACTAACCAGCTAGTGCAGCTGCTGCACTCACCCAGTCAGCAGGCTCTCTTTACTCTCTAAATCTATGGATAATTAATACCATATGTCATATACTGGATAATTACTGAACTACTGGAATATCATTAATTTTTTTAAAATAATAACTTAAAAATAAAGTTGGAGACAATTTTTTTTTCATTTTGGTTTTTACATATTGGCTTCAAAAAATTGCGTTTGTAAAACTACAGGTTAGGGAAATGTGTTAACTGTTTATTTCATAGCACCATACAAATGGCTGCAGCTGTGTTTCACAAAATTAAAAACAACAGGCATCTTCACCATCTACTAGAGAATACACTCCTTTATCATACAATTGGTTTTCTGTTTTTATCATCAGCCATCATCCTTCTACAAGACATTAACCTTGTGAGTGAGGAATGAGCAAGAACGCAAAACATCTGAAACAAAGCATTCTATTTTTCTTTTAATTTTGTGCACAAATATATCAAGATTCTAAAACAGTCATTAAAGATATGAGAGTAACTTTTTTCCTTTCTCCACATTTGAGCTTTTCTGCAAAACAGAACCAAATCTCTGTAAAAAACATGACTCTGCACTCAGATTCCTACTCAAGGATGTATTTGTTTCAACGTGAAAGTTCCCCAAACTCTTTCATAAGTATGCACACACCTACTCTCTGACAGCACTCAATTTCTGGTAACCTACACCAAGTTGCCAAGGTCAGACAGATACAGGATATGCCAACAATTGCAGTCATGAATGAACGCTTGGGTAATAAAAACACCACATGCTGCCTACTAACACGCCGTGCCATATTCAAATTGCAACTGCTTTATTCTATATATAATTAAGATGGACAAGAAGGATCTCTGACATATATGATATTCCTTCTCTCTGTTTTAAATTAATGGGATTAGTACTGTTCAAAAGCGGCTGACTGAATTTTTTAAAACAAACGCCCATTGTATTTCTGTGGAATGCTGTTGACAGTTTCTGAAACATGCTTTGGATTCCTATCAAAATGGCCTGTGAGCAAGCTGCTTTAAAACAATACTTCATTGTTGAATTAATATAATAAAACCAGCATGATTGGCTAACCTTTAATCTTGGGACAGCAGCGTGAGTTTTTATTACCTTCAGCTTTAGAATCAATATGTCTTTCTCTTCTAAACTTTGCTTTGAAATCCAATTCATGTTTAAATAAATTCAATCATTTATCTTTTTCTCCACTCACTCCAGTATAGTCTATGTATTTAAATAACAAAATCTCACATTTCTGACTGAGTTAAAATGAAAGAAGACAATGACTTCACTGGCATCCTCCTAAGGTGCCGAAGGGCTTCAGCTCCCAGTCTACTTCATGCTCTTGTATTTAAAAGCAAGAACAACAAAAAAAGTTTTGCTCCATTTGGACAAGTCTGTAACTATGATAGAACACTGAGACAGGGGAGGTTTAGATTAGATATTAGGAGGAAGTTTTTCACACAGAAGGTGGTGACACAATGGAACAGGTTGCCCAAAGAGGTTGCTGATGCCCCATCCCTGAAGGCATTCAATGTCAGGTTGGATGTGGCTCTGGGCAGCCTGGTCTGGTGGTTGGTGACCCTGCCCACAGCAGGGGGTCTAAACTAGATGATCATTGTGCTCCCTTTCAACCCAGGCCATTCTGTGATTATATGATTTTCATTCACCATTTTCCTGGACTAGAATTTCTTTCTCCGCATTCAAACAAAGAAAGAAAGAAATAAATAGAATCCTTCTGTATAAAACTGATCTATTACTATTTTAGGGTCCAACTAAGTCATGAGCAGCACAGACTGCTCAGACTGAAAATAAATAAATTAATACATAAATAAATGGATTTCTAATAATCCAACTTAGATACCCAAAATGCACCCCTAGCTCAGCCCTTTGCAACCCAGGCATAACAGCAGCTGGAACAAAGAAAGTCAGGTCTCCAACACTCAAATTGTGACTCATTTTAAACCCTGCACAGTTCTGCCACCACTTATACCTCTGAGATCAGCATCCTCCTCTTTCTTTGAGTTCAGATGTGGGGAAGAAAGACAGACAGACCTAATTACTTCCTTCAGTTTTTAGGGTGTTTTTTTTCCTGTTTGTTTGTTTTGTTAAATGGGACGTGCAAAGCAGCTAAATTCGTCCTAGGAACCCGTAACCACTAACTTTCCTTCTGCCTCTTTGCAGCCAAGCTCTTTTGTGAAAAAAGTAGAAGGAGGAACAGATTTCTCATGTTAACACTTGCATAATAGGTTTGCTATTTCTACAGATTTCCTGTTCTTTAACTGCAACAGAAAGAGTTGTAGATTCTCACGTTTCCCATAATAATCTCACATAAGATGTATTCACTTCTGCAACTGAAAAAAAAGTTCATACAACTGAATTAAGTCAACTTCAACTATTTTTTTATTACTCACTGTTGCAGTGTTTCAAAGCCCTGTTCCTTGTACAGCAGCTCCTGCTTCATCTGAGAGAGTTCCCTCTTCAGCTTCTTAACCTTGTGTTAAATCAAAGCAAGACTTAGAAAATTCCTCCTCAAACAGCATAACGCACGGCTTTGAACAATTAGCATATTCTCTACTTCGGGTAAGGAAAATAAAGAAAGAGTAAATTGCTCTACTGACACACATTAAAAACAGAAAGATCTGTTCTCTTCTTTATGTCTATGGGCAACATGCTTTAGTATTAAAGGGACACAAGCAGATTAAATCACATTCCTTATTTGTATTGATACCACACTGTGTTATTAAACCTGAGAGAACTTTAGCAAGTAATTTACTTCTCCTTGTTAAGCATGCATTCCAACTGTCCTACAGGGACATTCCTGCTTATTTTTAAGCTTACTGTATTTTCACATTTTCATTCCAGGAAGCTCTCAAGTCATTTACACTATAAAAACAAAGTATGGACTCTGCTTTTTTTCTATGAATTATCCTGTCTCATACAGCTTTTTAGGCACTGGATCCCAAAATACGTAGTTCACACTCACAAAGACAACAATGACTAAATACATTTGGATTGCAAATATATGCATTTACTTAATAGAACTGTCTTTGGGAAAACATTGCCTACTTTCCCTAAATTCGCATGCTCACATGATTTTTAACATTGATATTCAATATAAAATACTTATGAATTAAGATGAAATTAAATTGAGGGTTGGCGATTTATTTGCTATTTTTGTTGTTTTTAATGTGACAGTTCCCAAACATATTAAAAGTTTCTGGACTGAATTAGCAGTGTACTTCTAACACAAACTAAAATTCATCCTCAGCACAAACAGAAAAAGTGTACATGAAATGTGGAGTCCCAAATGTTAGTATTTACACACCAACATCTGTTGATTTGCACTCTAAATAACAGCCAGATTTTTTTCCCTCGCTTTCCAATCAGCAAGGTGAAAAAAGAAAAAGCCCACAAGAAGTCTTCTGCTCTCACTATGACACTGAAATGCTTGATGTTTTTATGTAGTCTTCAGACACTCAACTCAATCTTGAAAATTGAGTATATTAAAATAAAGAATTTTTGCCACTTCAACTGAAAATGATTTCAAAATTACGGTTCCAAGACTTTTTGCAGCCACTTCTTAGGTTGCCTATTTTGTGCTATTATTTAAACCAAGAAATATAATACCCAACATGCCAGGAAACCAAGAGTAGGAAGCATAAGCAGCTGCTGGAGTTTTCCAAGGGACTTAAAATGCTTCATATGTGTTTCCACATATAGATTTGTGATTTATACTTAGGCATTCAAGTTTGTAAGTTCTGGCTAATGACTTTTCTTTGACAGAAACAAAATGCTGCTTGCAAGCTCCATTTTCTCCAAAGCAAATCTGTTAGCTAGAGAATTAGGGCTAGGTTCAGGCTTTTAGAAACTACAATCAGTAGCTGCTACACTTGACAGAAAACTGTTTTTATTTTGACTGTACAGATTATTTAGCATGATAAAGTGGGAATGTCCCTAACAACACATTCAGCTCTCCTTAACTACTTTTTCCCTGACCAGAATGACACTTTCCTACAGTTAAGAAAAACAGAGAACTAAATGAGAATTTTTCAACTCCAGGAATAATCTCTCTCTAGTATTCCAAGCAAGGTTATAAAAAACAAACAGATATCACTACTGGGGTTCAAGCAAAGTAATGTGAAATATGACAAAGCCTTAACTTTGCTGAGAAATGAAGAATGACTACACTTTTCCTTAATCCAAAATGTGAATTTATTGTAATTGCAGATGGCATACTCGCTTTCAGCTTTGGGGGTTGGATCTCTCTGAAGCCCTTACATTTTCCTCAAGATCATCTTCTGAGTGTCCTCTGCTGTAATTCATCATCATTTTATTATCAGGAAATGTGAGTTAGGTTACCACAGAAGGATGTGACATACATGATAATAGAGAGACTGTGTTTACTGCACTGTAGGTCGCATTAAAATATGCTTGTGTTCCTTCCCTCCTCCTTCAAAACTTTTATAATTCCACTTTTCACAACTCTTCACTTGTACTATCCTTCACCCCCATCCTACCGTATCTGCACATCTTCTTAAGCCACCTCACAGACCTCTCTTCAGGCATGCTTCTGTGCTAACCCCTTTTATCCCCAGTACTCAAGCACTAATAGAACATCAGAAAAAACTCCTGTTATCTTATAAAGACTCATCCCCTACCTGTTGCATATGCATAAAATGGTCTTTGATCACATATCAGATTTTGTCCCTACTTATTTCATTCAAGCTGTCATATTTCTGTCATGTATTCTCCATGACATATTGTGCAATAGGCAACTCATGTATCCAGAAGGTACCATATGCATATATTAAGCACAGCTAACAAGGAAAAGGCCAAAGGCTACTTCAGAACTTCCTTGAATGCTGAATTTTTCCCCCAGCCACCATTAACCTGATGATGCCAGTAAACCTCAGTGAGTGTGTGTGACAGAGAGAAACGGGTTTAGTAGATCTGACCTAATAGATCTCTAATCAATGTGCAAATTCTAACTAGTTGGCCAGCAGCTTGCTAATGACTGACTTTGTTTCCCATTAAGTCCATGCATGCATATACTACAGAATGCCACAAGGCTGAATATTAGCAAAGCGTCCTCAAACATTCAAATAAGGGTAAACTACGATATAATACAGCCATACCTCTCTTGCCATCTTCCTCGAAAACCACTTTCCAGCCCTAGCATCACAGGGCTCCACTTTTTCATATCTCAATGACTCTCAAATCCAGTGGGTTTGGATGATAACACACTTTATGCTGATACAGATATTCTTGGACTGCACCCTTCTAAAGTCTGCAGACAAGATTCAGGTCACCTATTTTAGGCACATATGCAACTTGGACTTTGCAATGCCAATAAATCAGGCACTGAGAACCAGCAGTATTGTAAGCTCCTTGACTCTGACAAGCAATGAAGAGAAAAAAACTCCAGAAACTGACCGGCTGTGATTAGCACATTTGCCTCTCCTCTGAGCAAATGGACAATGTGTAGATCTGTAGCTAACAGGTAATTCAGTATCGATGCATTCCAAGATGGGAACTATTAGATTTAAGTAAAAGGAAAAAACAAGCATAGGAACGCATTTGAATTTTCTCCTCTGACTCTTAGAAGACTATATTTACATTTGGTCATGTGCATTGTTCTTCAACAATACCTTTAATTTCTTAAATATACCAGTGATTCCCTTGCCAATGGGAAACCATCTTCTACTGCTGCCTGATTTTAGAAAGAAGCTCTAACCTTGTGTTTTCATTCTTGTTCCCAGCCAGGGTCCGTATTGCTGTAGATTCTATTCATAAGCTTCCAAAATTTTTGCTCCAATAGTATCACTGCTGAAATAGGCTTTCTTACTAATGACTTCCCCCTCTACTTAAAAAAAAAGGGGCTACAGACGGAGATTTCTAAGAAAGAACAGGCTGTGCAAGAATTAGGGAGGGCAGCAAATGGACAATGGTTTTACAGTGTATTCCATCTCTAATTTACATTGTTTTAAAATGTTATTGAGCTATTCCACAATTCCTTTTAAAGAATAATCGTTTAGACTCCTAGTCGTTACACTAAGGTAAAGAAGGATGTTATTCTCTGAGGCTTCTGAGCGCTGCACTGTGCAGAAGCCAGAAGGGGGCAATGGAAGAGCTGAGTAACTGAC
Source organism: Perdix hodgsoniae (assembly GCA_035772895.1). Lineage (NCBI taxonomy): Eukaryota > Metazoa > Chordata > Aves > Galliformes > Phasianidae > Perdix > Perdix hodgsoniae. The sequence goes on from JAPSGF010000002.1 coordinate 27,528,207, forward strand.
ACCTCTGCTCACACAGAATCTGTATCCCAGCGCCCTTCAAGGACTACGTACACAGGTTCTGTCCTTTAACCTGCATGGTTCGATCTGATTTTTGACATTACTAACTGCAGAAAGTTCTGGTTATCCATAGAGAACATATGAACACGTGCCACATCGTTAAATAAATGAACTCCCTACGTAGGTTTCAAATGTCTTCCACACTGTTTTCTCCTTATTCAAGAGGAATTAACTAGAAACTAACCTGTGAGAGACTGTTATTTACATGGAGTCCATTAGTGACCATACTGGAAGTATGATAAGTATGATAAGTTGATCACATAAAGACTTTTGCTTGTTAATGATTTCAGAAAGTGAATAAAAACTTTTTGATCCTCATCTGAATGTTTTGACTTTTACAAATTTTCACACCATCACTAGAAAGTGCTTTTTAAACCAACAGAAATTTGTGAGGCAGTTCATGTAGCTAACAGCACATTTCTTATAGAAGAAAGATTGCGTACAATCATCTAGATTGTCTCATTTTGGCCCACTACCTTTTTACTTTCACCTAGTTATTTTTACTTTTTCTTTATAAGCAAAATCATAGAAGTAAAAATAGACAACAGATTTATTTAAATCCACATATTATTAGACTATCTGTCAAAATTTCACCAAAGCGCAATCTCTAGAATTAGCTGAGACAGTTTTAAAAATTCATTTAAAAATTCATTACAAGCCCTTGAATGAGAATTTAATGAGAATATTAGGTATTTAATGAGAATATTAGGAGGTTTCAGTATCAGGGTGCAAGATACCTCTGCTATTTCAACCTTTGCATTCTATAGTCAGAAACCCTGCATACAGAATACAAATGAGTATGAATTAAGCACTCTCACCCTTAATCTTGTAGTGGAGATTTCAGCCTTCAGAATATCAGGGTCATACTTTGTGCTTGATGAAGAGCCTGAGAATACTTCAAAAATAATAATAATAATAAAACAATAGGAAAAGTAATTAAATATTTTCAAATCATAAATCAGTCTCTTCCTTGACATATCTACATTGATCTAAAGCTACCAAGTACAGAAAAACTATGATACTTTACAAATCTATATCCTTTTATAGAGTAGTCAGTGCTGCAGCTTGGTAATCATTAAGGGGTATGATCTCACCTTGAGCACTAGGTGCAGTTGTGGATGCCACAACGTAAGAACATAAAGCTATCAGAGAGCTCCACAGGAGGGATACAATGCTGGTTAAGGGTCTTGGAGGGACCTACCTCTAACAGAGTGATGCGGCTAACAAAACAAATACAGGCCTCTGAAAGCTCTTCACCATACCAATACCTTGACCAATATTGTAACATGCATCTCTATTTCACCCCTAATTCATACATGATGTAAAACTATTGCGTGAAGCAGCAGTAAACTCCTTTATTGGTCCACTGCAGGTACCTGTCAACACAGTAGGGTCATTTCAGTATGCAGCCACGAAGTGCAGGAGATCCTATTTACTTTGAACCTAGATTTGGTAGAATTTTGTTCTGACATACAGTGTGACAAAACAGAGTTCAGAGCAGACTGCTCTAAACCATTGCTCAAAGCAGTTCAATTGTATCAGACAGGAGAGAGTTCTCTCCAGCAGAATATCTTTATATTAAAAAAAAAAAAAAAAAGGATGCTATCTCTAAAAAAGCCAGAATAGAAGATGTTCATAGCAAACCTTGAAGACCCATCCTAAAGCGAAACAGGATCCCCTGCAGGGCACAGATCAAAGAGGTTATATTGTATTTTCTACTGTACTTACAGCTTGTACGAGAGCTTGATTTTTCTTTGTAGGCATCATTCAACCGTACATACTCATCCAGTGCAAGTGCTAGCCTCTGTTCTTTCACCTGGTACAGTTCCTTCTGAGTACTGAGAGCATCCTGGGCTACCATAAGATAATCTTTCAGCATTCTCTCTTGTTCTTGCCTCCATTGTTTCCTGGGATCTTCTATTTGTGTCGTTTCTTTATAGGAGGGAAAAGGAAGAATTGAAAGGTATTTCTGCTGAAGTATTCACAGTTAAACTGTTACTTTGCTTAGAATCCTCAGCTGTACAAGTCTGAGCCATAGCTTGACTTTGATTATTAAGCACGTGCTCAGTTTTATCAGTTTTTTGCCACAGTAGTGCGTGAGAGAAACAGCATTTAAGTGGTCACTTGCAAAATCAGAATTGGGGTACAATATGTAACGCTGTACGTAGATGATTCCTACACTCCCAACACTGAATTAAAAATACCCCAAAACTTTTCACTCATAGTTTTTGCATACCAGTTGTTGGAAAGAATAGGATCAAGAAAAGGTCTCAGAATGACATCTTAAAATTGAATGAATTTCTGAAGGAAAAAAATGAAACATAATCTTAGTTGTTACATGTTTTCAAAATACTCTCCCCCATTTCATTAATTTTTTCAGGCATACATTATTCATGTTTTATTGTGGTTATCTCTCTCCGGTTCCTCTACAGAAACGGTCTCTATATTTATCTTTTCCACTGTAACTGAACTAACAGAACATTAATTCTTGAGATCACGTCTCCCACCTCTATTCCTATCACTGTTAGGCATCTGATCCAAGATACAACACAGTTTTATTTACAGTCAGTAGCAGGAGAGGAGCATCCTCAGACAGCATGTCATTCCAGTTATGACAGGTGCCTAAGATACACGGGACCAATTGCCTTTCTGAAGCTTCTCCTCCTTCCCACTGACTACTCTGGAAATATAACCAAGTAGGTGGGAACAGAGAGAGGGGGGCAAAAAAGCAGAAGAAAAGGCCATTCTCTGGCTCAAGTTTTCTGCCAATTTAATTCTCTGAATTGGTTCACTGTGAGAACTAATGCGGGGAAAAAAAATGGCAGGAACGTGTAGCTGAAGACATGGGAGGAAAAGAGCCAACCTGATTGCTCTAACCTGTATCTGAACTGCACTCTTGGGGAGAAGGCACTCTCAACTACATATCTGAAAACAGATTTTGTAAGTGCAAAAGCTGATAAGGACAGGTTCTGCTTAATAGCAATTTCCCACAATGGTTAACTGCTAGTTTTTCAAAAGCTCTTCTTGGTGCTAATATCACGTAAACCAAAGACGTGGATATAAAAAGAAGCTTCCCACAAAACTCTGTAAAATCCTGAACTGGCAGCATAATGCAACTACTGATGCTTTGACAAACACACAAAGAGTACCCCCTGTGCTGGGGCTACTGTTTCTACCTCTTAAACACATCAAGCTTCTTTATTTCTCCTTGGGAAAGTATTTCTTAGATGTATGCAGCAGAAGGGCACAGACTATAAATCATAGAAAGCCAAGTGTGGTGCAAAAAAGATTAAAGTAGAGAAGCTTTACATACGGTTGTTTTTTCAGTAACTCCAACAAGAATGGTCTCCCAAAAAACCAACTATAGCTACAGAAACACCCACACACCCGTGTTACAGCCACCTGCTCTTTTCCACAAGGATATCAGGAGCACAAAGAAGCAAATCAATACCTTTTCTCTCCTAAACAGTCAACACATGTCCCGGTCTGTGGCCACTTACTGCCATTGTGCTTTAATGCACCTGCACATTCGCAGTTATTTACACAAGATAAGAAGCGCCTGCTTCCAGAGGTGTCCTTTTTTGTGTAGCAGAATGAAGAGCACGAAGCAGGATTCTCATGGGTCAGTGATCAAATAGGATAAATGCAGTTACATTGGGGGTTTTTTTAGGATGAACATAGCGATGTGATTGTGTTTTAAGAGTGCAACCAGCCAGCAGCCACCAAATAATCGTACAAGATTGGAAGGTCTCATCTTCGAGCATGTTGTAGGTAATTGCCTTGTAGGTTTTAAGTGAGGATTGCTCAACATGCAGCCCAAAGACCAAACATAGCCTGCAGAGTCCTAAAATGTGGCCTACAGATGCCCTGTCCTTGCAACTGCAAGAGAAGGACAAAGCTGGTCAACAGCAGATGATTTTTTATTGCTGACAAATACAATCAAACATTTTCTTTTTGCATCTCAAAGCAGCACATGCAAAACAACACCACGATAAAACGACCTCATATCTTTTATTCAGATAGTCATAAACAATCCTAAGGTGACCCCACATTTTATAACATGTCTCTTCAGCAAACTGAGCTTTGGGTAACTGTCCATGTAAGGTATCACATGATGGCTATTCCAGAACTAACACTCCTGCCAGCTTTCCCCAAGCAGGGGTAGCTTTCTCAACTATTTTTCACTCCGTGTCTTCTCAAATATTGCAAAGTGGAAAACCCAAAAAATTAAATCACTTGTTTGGCAAGTTGTTCATATATATAAACATGTACCTGTGCACTGCACCAAATGCTTATCCATTTGTCATCTTCAGTCATCTGAATTTTAAACAGCATCTTTACCACACAGACGGAAAAAAAACCCAACAACTATACCACAACAACAACAACAAAACACAGATGGAGCTATGGATAACAACTCTGGTATTGTAATACTACATTTTGAAAAGCACATCCATCTGAGCATGTGTATCTTGCAACAGCCTGTTTTTTTGTTTTTAGAAGCATAGTTCTCCTTTCAAAATCAAGTATTTATACAATGATTATAGACAGGGTAGAGAGGGAACAGCTCAGTGAATGTTCCGAAGTGAGATGGGAAACCCTTCATCTTTAAACCATGAGTGAAATTCAAGTCACAAATAAGATCCTAGCATTTTCTTATTTTTCATCAGCTGTTAAATAAAAACAAACTTTGCAGAGGCTCATTCTTTTTTTCTGTACAGACAGATGTTTCCACCAGGTCACTACAACAAGATGCCTTACAACCTTATCTAAAGTAGATATGGATGAAACAGATTGTTGGCTAAACAGATGGGGAGATGTTCTTTCTTCTGGTCAGGTGAGGATTAAACACTAATTATGAGCACAAGACAGAGCTCAAGGGTTGTATCTGTTCTAGAAAATGTTAACAAGACTTTCAGCATCAGCAGCAGACAAGAGACAAACCACCTCTGGGCACAACCTCTCCAACACTTGGAATCACCAGATAGCTAAATACAAGAGTTCGCTGTTTCTTTGGGCCGCTATACCTTCTGTGGCATAAGCTTTGATGTGAACAAAAGGCATATCCTTAAAACGGGTCTTTAAAACAACTAAGAGTAATATGTCAGGATGTGTCAAGAGCACTGACTGGAGATTTATTAAAAACAGACTTTATAACATTCTCTGTTCAATCATAACATAAAATAATAAACTCTAGTAAAAGAATGCACGTTGCAGGGGATGAGAGGGAAATCTATTATTCACATTATATGTCCCTAATTTGACTTGGTTTCAGCATCATTTGGCAAAACTATGAAGCAAACTACTTATGAAGCAAAATTACCCAATTCTATTAAGAGATCTCGATTTAAAACCCATTAATTTAACTACTGCAAGTACATAGAAACAAACTTATAAACCATCAATTTCCTTCCATTTTCAGTTCTAAAGCAGCAGAACAGCATACATAGCAGGATGGCATGCTCCACCCAAGGACATTCCTGAGAACTGAAATTATCACAGCCTTGCAATGTAAAAGATCAAGCTGTGTTGGCTTTAATCATACTGCTATTAATGAAATACAATCTTCCTGGCTAACTGCCAGCCAGGTTTGATGCACTTAGACTGAGTAAAGAATTTGGCCAAAAAAACAACTCAAAGCCAAAATGTCAGGACTTACTTTACTGCCCTTGAAGCTAGTTCTAACCAGAAGAATAAACAAAGCTTTTCAAGGTATACTGTTACACATACCCCACGTAATTATACATGGGATATATATTATACATAGGACATATGGGATAGCAGGCATGTCAATTTTTTTTTATTAGATAGTCAAGATGTTATGTTTCTCTCTGCTATCCAGACGGCCTGCCAAATTTTTACAGTCTGCTTCAACAGAAGGAAACTATTACCTTATCAGCGGTAGATCGTATTTTTCTAAAACACATGGAATTAAAATCCCACTAGAAAATCCCACAGGGAAGGGAACAGCTCCCTGACGCCCTACTGCTAGACATAAGAGAATTGGACATTTTACTACAGGATTAACAATATGTGGAAGTAATAGTTTTTCCAGCATCTCCCCCTGCCAAATAAAATAATAGTGGCAATTGGCTCTAGAATGACCCATATGTAATCTGTCTTCAGTCAGGCAGGTTGCGTTTATGCAACACAGCTGAGAGAGCCAGCACTCTGAAAGGGGGGGCCCTACAAAAAAAAAAAATGCCATGACTTGAGAAAGACACGTGCATGGCAAGCAGAGACAACACTGTGGTATGATACCTTACATCCAGATGACAAATCTCTCACCTGTTTAATCATATGCCCATGTTACTCCAGTTAGTAAAGGCAACAGAATCAAGGGAAACTAGTAGACCTGGATAGAAAAAAGGAACAGAAACACAGGACCTGTACGGCTGCCATCAGAGCCCATTTTTGGGGCTGCAGGTTACACCATGTTATTTCACCCGTACTCCCCAACGCTGCCCATTCCCATGTTCTTTTGCACAGGCACTGGTGTTCACCCAGCCCTGCACAAAGCCTATTCATCTAGGTCAAGCTAAACACTCACTGGGCCAAAACCTGAAGATAAAAGTATGCGTATAATTTCCTGACAGGATAGGTGAATTGTGCCAGGTTACTGGAGGTCCAAGTAGCCTGTACAAAGAAGAAAGAAGAATCCAGCTGGGGAATGAAATGGTGGTCCTTTCTTTTGACAGCAGCAAGCCTATCAGAATCTCAATAACAGAACTATTCAACCACCAGAGTCCAAGTGTAGGAAACAGCATGGGCCTCAAAAACTCAGACCCACTAACCAACTACACCGCGGAGTCCTCTGTTCCTGGTGGTTCTCCCAAAGCACAGTAACTGAAGGAAGCACGTGAGCTAAATCTGGGTTGGTGTTTGTCTCCGATACCCCTGTTGTACTAACACTGCAGCTATTCCACAGAATTGATTTGAGAAGGAGGGCCTATCTGGAAAACAGCTCACAGTATGCTGAGGGCAAATCCCTGCAGAATGCTGCAGTAGACCAATCTGGTGGGAGCTGCAGTCAGAGATTGCAGTGGTATCCTGCACAAAAACGTCTCAAAATGGCACAAACAGGAACCCATCAACAACCCTTTGATATATAACATCAGGAGAGGAAACTGGTATCTGATACCAACCATCATGGGGTGATTCAAGTTAGCTCACTGAAGGGTGGTGAAAGCAATTTTATAAACAGCGTTACATAATCGCTATGGATTTGTTTATTTTATAAGTATATCCTGTGTTTCTTGATAAGCAAACTGGCTTTCAAATCTTCATTTTTTTTTGCTTGCCATCAGACAATAGTACAGATAGGAAAAAAAAAATGTAAATATTACTTTGTCATACTTCATCTATAACAAATATTGCAGACAGCTGAGATGTGAGCCTTAAAGAACAGTAAAGGAACAAAGGCACTAGCAGCAGTTTCAGGGAGAATAACAGCGTGTTCCTGGACTAGCACAAGGAATGCACTTCATTGTTTACATACCAGAGGCTTTCCAAACAACTTTTTTTCTTATTCCTTTTTCACTCCACTCCCCTCCTTTTAAAAATGCTTAGTATTCAACCGCAAAGAATAAGAAAAGCAATTTGCACCCATACATTTGAGGAGGAATTCACAAAGAAATATTACATTGTTTCAAAAAGATGCATTTTTTCAATAGGTACATAAAAATAAAGAGTAGCACGTTACAGAGAAGCAGTTTTAACAAGACTGTGAAGCCCAACAAGATGACATATAGAGCGTCTTTAAAATGATCTAAAACATTGCTGCATACTCAAAGAAAATCACATTTTACCACGTAATAAGATGGAATATGAGCTCTAAGGAGAGACATGAAGGTAAATTAGGTTATTCAGAGTATGAGTACGCTCTCAACTGAGCTCTACAGTTTCCTGCTGTAGAACTCACAGAAGAGCAATGTCTCCTCTCTTCCGGATACCTTTTTCACTTCTCCCTAAAATAATTCTGTGCTTGACTGAGAAAGAGTCAGCAGGCTCCTAGCACCACCCAGCCGCTTGCTCTCTCTCCCCAGATGGGATGCAGGATAGAATCAAAATGCACTGGGAACTCTGAGCTGAGACAAAGACAGTTTACCGGGTAAAGCAAAATCTGTGCATACAAGCAAAGCAAATGAAGGAATTTATTTCCCACGCCTCATCAGCAGTTCAGTCACTCCCAGAAAAGCAGGGCTCATCGTGCATTTTTTGGGGAGACTAATGCCAGCACTCCCACCATTCTCTCCTCTGTCTTCCTGTCTCCTGTCAGTTTTCATTGCTGAGCACGACGCCGTAGGGTATGGGCCATCCCTCTGGTCAGCCTGGGCCAGCAGTCCTGGTTCTGTCCCAGTGCAGCTCCTTGTGCTCCTCCAGCCCCCTTCCGGCAGGGCAGCATGAGGAGCTGACACATCCCACCGCTTTGCAGCGACTATCATCACAATGTGATGCTGCCACTATTTGAAGCAAAAAATTCAAAGCACAGCAAAGACATACAAAGAAAATTAATGCAATCCCAGCCAAAACCACAACAGAGATGAAAATGAGAATGCTTCCCAGCTCTACCGTGTGAGCATGAGCAGATTTCTAAGAAATATTTATTCATAGATTTTTACTAAGAGATGTTGAACATGTTATTCTTATGGCATGCTAGTTGCCTCTAGACATCATGATAGTGTACTCTTATACATTTTGGAGTCAAATGCAGCAGAAACTGAGCATTTTTGCTCTACATTATCCAGTAGGTAGGTAATATTCTACTGCTACAGCTGTCAGAAATACAACGTGAGAAAAAAAAAAGAGCAAGTATAATCTTTACATAAACGTTAGCAGATAACATCATCTTTAATCCAGAGTCTTCACTGTTTTAGCCCTCCTTTGGTTGACTGCACAGACCAGATTACTCTAATCCCTCCCTATTAAATGGGACTCTCTATTGCCAGAGGGTGAGTAAAATAAGATTCAGGATAGATACTTGGGTTTTCACCATGTGTATTTGCTGACAGTAAAGAGTCATCACAGTTGTTTCCCAAATGCTTGCATGGCACCACTTGCTTAAAAGACAGTGTGATGTATCATGGGAACAAACAGTACATACTTAGTTTCAGCTGGGACAGAGTTGATTTTCTTCATAATGTCTGGTATGATGCTATGTTTGTGGTTAAGGAGAAAAACAATGTTGATAACACACTGATGTCTCTATGGTAGCTGCTGAGCAGTGGTGTGTGGAACCAAGCCTGTTCCAGTTTTTCGGCTTCTCATACTGTCCTGCCAGTGACGGGGGGTGGGAGGCACAGGGAGCTGCATGGGGACAGAACCAGGACAGCTGGCCTAAGCACACCAAAGCGATATTCTGTACTATATGACATCTTGAAGAAAGAAAGTTTGAAACAAGGGTAGTTCAAGGTGCAGGATGACACTGCTCAGAAACTAGCTGCGTATCAGTCAGCAGGTGGTAAGCAACCACTTGTTCATTACTTGTTATATATATCTTAGAATCATAGAATGGCCAAGGTTGGAAGGGACCTCAAGGATCATGAATCTCCAACCCCCTGCCACATGCAGGGCCAACAACTTCCACATCTAATACTAGACCAGGCTGCCTAGAGCACCATCCATCCTGGGCTCGAATACCTCCAGGGACGGGGCATCCACAACCTCTCTGGGCAGCCTGTTTCAGCACTTCACCACTCTTATAATAAAGAACTTCCCCTTGATATCCAACCTAAATCTTCCCTCCTTCAACTTAAAATCATTTCCCCTGTCCTGCTGTTATCTACCCTTGTAAAGAGTTGATTCCCCTCCTGTTTTATAGGTTCCCTTTAGGTACTGGAAGGCTGCAACGAGGTCAACACGCAGCCTTCTCTTCTCCAGGCTGAACAAGCCCAGCTCCCTCAGCCTATCTTTGTAGGAGGGGTGCTCCAGCCCTCGGATCATCTTTTTGGCCCCCCTCTGGACCCTCTCAAACTGCTCCCTGTCCTTCTTGCACTGGGGCCCCAAACCTGAATGCGGTACTCCACCTGGAGCTTCATGAGGGCAGAGTAGAGAGGGACAATCATCTTCCTGTCCCTGCTAGCTACCCCTCTTCTGATGGAGATATAAGTGCTTTTTTGTATATATACACACGTTACCTTCTGATGGGATATACAGATATACACACATAACTATAATTCTGTTTTCCTCTTACTTTTCACTTAGTATTTTTTTTTTTTAAATCTCAACCTATGAGTTCTACTTTTTTTTTTTTTTTTTTTTTTTTTAAATTCTCCTCCCCCACCCCACTGGGAAGGGTTAAGTGTGCAAATAGCTGTGTGCTGCTGAGCCACCTGCTGGGTTAAGCCACAACACTTCAGAGTAAAATACACTATCCTACTCTCCCAGACTAACTCTAATTGCAGACTCGAGGTGGCATCTCCGTATTTCTTCCTTGCCTGAGAATATAATCTGGTATAACTTTCACATGTCTAGATGAACCCAAACCCCACACTGGTGCTAAGAAGCAGTCTATCCACAAAGTCCCTGTGATAGGTAAACTAGTCACACCAGCAGCAAATGATATGAAAGTCTTTATGATCACAGCGAGAAATAGAATACTGGTAGCTAAATATATTGCCAAACAGCATATGTAAACAGCAAGGCTTTGAAATTCTAAGAAAGAAGGAGAGTAAGTGGGGAAATAAGGACCTTCAGTGAATTCTAGACTCCAGCTAAATAGACACCAATCCCTGTACCTCTGTTTCCTGACTTCTTAGCATCACTCTGATACACTTTTCCTCTGCGGAGGAAGTGGTCGCAGAGAACAGTCACTGGGAAAGGACCAGAACGTGCATTCATGCTTCCAAAGTAGAAAATTAAACTAAATATGGAGGAGCTGCAGAAGCAGAAACAGTAGATGCTCAACTTCTATTTTGAAGAAAAGTATTAGGGGTACAGGGCAGGGAGAAAATTATATTGAATACAAAGTAAAGAACTGAGGAGGGGGGGGAAGATGCAATGAACTGAAACAGAGCTGGGTTAGGAGCAGCAATTACTTCCCATCCTTATCTGTTAAATACTGCCACTCAGCTCCTTTCCAATACCTTTGCCACTAAGCAGTACCAAGAGCAGAGTGTTTATTCTCTCAATTAGAGAAATTGGTGCCACAAAGAAAACAACCTCTTACCTGGTTATTCCTGAGCCTGAAAATCAAATTTGGAAGGAGATAAATTATTTAGGAATATACAGCGTACTGAAAGCAAGGCAGAACTTGTCCCAGCCCAGGATTCCCTCAGACTATTTATGTTGAGCCAAAAAAGCTGAAGTCTTTCAGATAAGCCAAGGTCTTGGAAAGAAAGAAGGTTTACAGCAACAAGACTTTATTCTCTGAACTCAGTAAATTCTCAAAATGTAAAGGAAACAACCTTCCTGAATACCACTAATACTAATATGGAAATCAACTTAGTCATGTAACAAAGTGACTCTCAAATTTCAAGAATTTAAGAATGAAAACCAGAATTCTAACACTTCCATTTATTACCATATTTTTTAATAGCACATTGGTATCTCTAGCAATATTTGGGGGATCAAAGTTCTGCAATAGACTGATACATCTATGCACATCTATACTTGCTAGCTTTTTCTTTTTTTTTGGTTTTCACTCATTTTAGATACTGAGTTCTGTTATTTGGACCCATTCATAAACAAACAAACCATCAGTATAACACAGACTCAGTAAAATGTACCTGGAAGTTTTGCAGGTAGAGAACAATCCTGATCACAAAGAGATCAGTAATCACCCTTCCTTTCAAATCAAAACCACAAACCCACTGAAGTTCAGCAGCTAAAATCTGCAAACAAGCACATTTACAGGCTGAAGCCCCACCAACTCTTGGGACCTGCTCCTGGCCCAGAAGAGGGAACAAGCTTAAGATTGGTACTTCAGGTTCTCCCTTTCTGCAGCTGCCCATGGACACACATCCCACACAGTGAGCCACACAAGGAAAGCTAAGCAGCAGTGGGGAAGGAAGGGGAGGAGGGCTCACACACCTCAGGAAGCAGAGTGTTTGCCCATCGTTCCCTACAGTCACACTGACACGACATGGGGGCAGGAACCACAGCAAGTGATGATAACTGCAACTGGCACTAAGAACTGCACCTGGAAATCATGGAGCCAAAACTACTTCCCTGGCAAGCCTGCGCAGGGCACACACCAGATGAAAGTTCAAGGGGGTGTCATTTCAAAATACCTTTAACCAGTGCTACCGCAAAAAGCTGTCCTCGGAGTCCACCTGAGTGTTCATTCCTATCCCCAGGTCACCTTCCCTCCCTTGCTTGCATAAAGAGGGGTGTGGGAAGGAGAACAAACAGCAACTTTTTTTTTCCATGCCGGATTAGTTTCAACTCGAATCAGCTCCCTGATCTGATTCACTGTCTGGCCATGCAAATATTCATGCCAGTATAAGCAAAAACATTGCAGAGACAGAACAAAAGGCCAGAGGTAGCAACAGAGCAGGACCAATTCTTTCAGAGATGATATCAGCTTAAAAGTGTTTGCAAACCCAATCTTAAAGAGCACAAATGTTTGCACCCACTTTAAAGGCTGACGTTGAAAACCCAGTAGAAAAACTGGAAAAATGTGAAAGTGATGGCTTTGCCTGTAGACATATGAAATTAGATGGAATAAGCGGTTTGGGTGACTTTCAGTATTGCTTTTTTAACTGTATTATTCAATAACATCAGGAAATGTTAGCAAAATCAAAAGCTAAAGAAAAAGAACATGAGTACACTCATGCAATGAGAATTTTAAGAGTGATAGTTCAATCTAAAAGTCTTTGAACCCTCCCACATCACAGTAAGAAGGATCCTGCACAAAAGGAATTCCTCAGTCCCTGATCACCAAATAATATCCTTTTATTCATCCCTTGAACAAAAGGTGCTACTGAACCACAGGATAAGCATTTAGGCTCTTACAGTATTAGCTATCCACATCATATGCGTGTTCTGCCTTGACAGATGGCCTGTAATCTGGTCTCCCTTGAGGCTGAAAGCATCACATTAAGATTCCTAATTGGAGTAATACATTCATAAAATTATGACCTCAGTCAGTGTTTCCTGAAGTTGGTTACATCATCTGATAGAATCAGAAGAAAGTCCCAAGGCAATCAGAGAACAAGAAAAAAATATATATAATTTAAAAGAACTACATAGAAATAAACAAGATGATAGTAAAACAAAATTATACTTAAACATATTGACACCAAATGCAGTTTCTCAAGTTCAAGGGAGCATTCACAACTGCAGACTGCTCACAGCCAGCTCTTACCCTTTACTGCAGGAGGAGAAACTGAGTTGCTGCTGGCAATCAAGGACAGTTGGCTTTTCTCAAATTCGTATATGAGACGGGAAAGTAAAGGGTTAAGGCAGTTAATTACACGGACAGAGAAGGCATTTACAAGCTTTTGTTTTAAGATCTATTGATTTATATCATGAACTCTGCAGAGAAGGACCTGGATGTTCTGGTGGACAACAGGTTGGCTCCAGGCCAGCGGTGTGCCGGTGTGCTCTTTTGGCCAAGAAGGTCAATGGGATCCTGGGGTGCATTAAAAAGAGTGTGGACAGCATGTCCAGGGAGGTGATCCTCCCCCTCTGCTCTGTCCTGCTGATGCCACATTTAGAACACTGTATCCAGTTTTGGGCTCTCCAGTTCAAAAAAGAAGGGCCACAAATATGATAAAGGGCCTGGAGCATCTCCTGTATGAAGAAAGGCTGCATGATTTGGGGCTGTTCAGCATGAAGAAGACAACTATGAGGGGTCTGATAAATGTTTATAAGTATCTAAAGGGAAGTCGGAGACAAAAGGCTGACACCAGGCTCTTCTTGGTGGTATGTACTGAGAGGACAAGGAGCAATGGCCTAAAACTTGAACATACACAGTTCCATAAAAGCACACAGAAGAACTTCTTTTCAATAAGGGCAACAGAGCTCTGGAACAGGCTGCCCGAAGAGGTTGTGGAGTCTCCTTCTGAGAAGATATTAGAGATCCATCTGGACTCCTACCTGTGCAACCTATTGTGGGGAACGTGCTTTAGCAAGGGGTCAGACTTCATGATCTCTTGAGGTCCATTCCAATCCCTGCAATTTGCTGATATAATATTTGAACCTTTCATTACAGAAATACGGCAGAATTTTTATAAGTTTGCAAGCTGCAGTATATTACTTTTTCTCATGACACCACTGGACCTTTTGTCACTTTCCACCTCCAAAAGGAGTGCACTAGGTCTCGTCCTGTACACCAATCAAAATTCCACTGCTGAAATTTTCAGCCTTCAGTTTTTAACATAAAAGGAGGGAACAATCAGAAGACATTCTGAATTTACAGTCTTTTGTGCTAAGCTCTAGCTTCCTGCTCATTATGTGTTTAATGGTTTTGTCTGAGAAATCTAGACATCTATTGTGGCCAGTAAAACTGGCCAATCTTGATTTATCAGGCTTACAGCTGAGCCCAACCAAAGGAGCTTAAATCAGCTCAGTGACAGAACAGACAACTAACCAGTCATTTAAATCACACTTTTGAATACACTGGCTGCATTGACAAGATAGCTACTGACTACAACAGCAGTTTAGACATCCCAGGCTTGATTCATCTGTGCATACTTTTAAGATGCCTCTGGGTAACCAGCCTCCTCTTCAGCTTTTGTTCCCGAAGACCACTGGTCTCTCAGCCATCCTTGCCTTATCTAGTGATAAGTTGTCTCTGCTAATCTGAAGTATCTGAAAAAGCCACAGACACTTTACTACTGTTTAAGCGCATTGCACAGCTAGCACAAGTGCAGGAACCTACATTCAGGCATCCTAAATTGAATGCCTTCTATTATGTTATTAAAGATCATTTCTAAGATGAGAAAGGTGTTAATCAGTATGGACTAACAAAGACATAAAAAGAAGACAAATGCTTTCAGTAATACATTCAATTAGATATGTCTAACCTGCATTACACTGCAAAACTTATTGCTATAATTTAGTATGATTCAGATGTAACTTGCAGGCAATTAAAAATATATGTAGAAGTAGGTGCAGTTATCCTGCCTATACCAGATTTTCTTGTAAGCTTTATGAAGCCAATAATGTTATACAAAAGGTCAAATTTTCCCCAGCAATTTAATTCCCCATTCCCTTTCCAATTACCACAAAATATAGCATTATTTATAGCCTGAACTGTAATCTACAACTTTCTTAGAACTACAGTGCCTCTGCCAGATTTCATGCTCAAATTATGAACAGCCCCCACACTCCATACAATCAGTCCATCTTTCAGTAGATGGACTGAAGTCAATTTTTGGTTATACGTATCTGACTGTACATCAGTGCTCATTGATGAATATTTAATAGCCACTCAACACCCTATACTTTACAAGTACCAACAGATGTAAACCATCTTTATTTGCCATTTATTACATGGACTTCTTCCACAGAAAAAAAATTAAGAGTCATGTGAATAACTACGAGCACACCTCCAACCAACCAACCCCAAGCCCACACACACAAATGTGGTAATTCAGTGGCAGAAAATCATTAATTGTTACTATAATTACAATTCTCACATAAGAAATCTTTTCCTACTCTCAGTCATGCTTGAAGGAAAGTCTAATTGTGATAAGTCTTTTTACGTGATCAATATGGCAAACTGAAACTGATACTTACGGTTGATGTGATCGATGTAGTACACACCAATCTGAGGATCATATGCAGCTTCCCATCCCCATGGTAGTTCATCCCCAACACAATCCGCAAACGACAAGGGTTTTGTTAACCTAAAAATAAAGAAACAAAGGTAAGTTTCTCTTTCCTACACATTTGTTATTCATATTAATTCCTATTATGACAAACATAACATAAAGACTGTGTGGAGAGAGGAGATTTATTCTCCCTCTACCTCCCCCTTAAAGTTTAGGCTCTTGATTTCTTTTCCCTTGTTTCAGCCTTCTGGATTCATCAACTCCAAGAACATAATATAAATTATTCCAAACGTTTCATACTATAGGCACTCAAGTGAGAAATTCACTGCACCATCTTTTATATTTGACAGCTTAAAATTAAACAACAACCAATAGCTTAAAAAAAAATTAATAATCCACACGCCTATTTGTCCTCAGGGGAACTGGACACTTCAACCTTGAGTCTGTGATGACACCACAAGATTTCAAGGTAATCTCTTCTAATGACCTCAAAAAATACAGAAAATATAACTAAGATGCTGCTAGCAGCACTCGCCAAACCCAGTACTAGAACAAAATTAAGAGTAGTAGACATTTCATAAGCTTTATTTAATGGATATTCAGATGTCAATATGATTCCTTTTTAGGAAGATACATAATTAACATTTTTCATTTTAATAATCTGCTTGCAACAATAAATAGTTTGGTACAGTAATACACAGAACTTTTTCCAATTGAGGCTGAGCAAAGCTTAACATCATGTTTTTGTTGGTTTGGGGGAAAGAAATGAGTATTAAGTATTGAGTTTCCTCTTGATAAACCCACAGCCATGTCATCCATATTAACAGGAATAACAAGAGAATTAAGAGTTTATTATCAATGTAACATTAGTACATAATTAGAATTCTTAGAAGCCTGGAAGTAGGATTACCAAAAACAGTTTATGGGACACATGAGCGTCACCTCCTTTGCTGACTGAAGTACGATTTCTGTCATGACATGAAGACAAGTAAAATGCAAGATAAAATTTGAAAGCTAAGAGAGTTATGAGATATAATTGGAAAAGAAATAATACCTGAGAGCAAGGACTGCAGCAACATTGCCTGTGTGAAGATCATTATCTGTGACATAATAACACATAACAGACAAACTGCTATTACATTCATTAACCATGACCCAGGAAAAATAAGTTTTACTGCACTGTAATAGTGGATTAAGTGCTACATCTCAGGGCACTGATATTCCAAGGTACTTTACAATACTTTTTCAGTTGGCGGTTATCAATTTACATGTTCTTGAAAGAATGCCAGTACTCAAAAAAGGATGACCTAAAGTCCACGTTCAGTGTACCATGAAGTTGAATTAGTCATCAGAACGTTCTTTCTTTTTAAGTGTACTTTCATTGAGTTTAAGTATTCTCACTTATGGGCAATACTTTTTTTTTTTTTTTTTTAAATAATTTTTGTAATTCCTTTCAAGTAATGATTAATTTATTAGCCTTAAACTCATAATAGCAATTTTTTTTCTACTCAGAGCTGTACTGCTGCATTTCAGCAAATAGAGAGAAAGCTCATCCTGAAGGCCAGGGAACAAGAAAAGTGTGTGTTTGTCTCAGGAAGTGGTGGCTCCCAATTAAGTCAGGAGAAAATCTGTAATGCCATTATGTAATTATGCTGTTGCCAATCACTTCATAGATGCTCTAGGAAATCTAGGAGAAAAAATATAGCTTACACATAGAGAAACTGTAGCACCACCTTATATTCACATTTTTCAAAATACAAAGTTACCTCAGATTTAAAGAGTAGATTCTGCAGTTATACCTATCATCATTAATGATTAATATTCTCACTGACATGAATGCAGGCTATATATGCATCTAAAATTAATGAAGAGGCTGATGATGTTGCAAAATGGAAACATAACTACAGATTGACAGATTGCCAATGCAACATGGCTTCATCTGGACAACTTTATGCGTTTTCTTGCTTGAGATACTCCCTGAGACCACAAAAATATACAGAAGAAATATTTCTTACTGAAATCAGTGTCTACAAAAACCAAGAAATTTACTATGTGAATACTGTCTTACTGTTAGGATGCGGATAACTCATGGTATTTCACACTTCTGTGATCATCAGAGCGCATATTCTTCAAAATGAGTATGTGTATTACACTCACGCACATGACATTTTCAGCACGTTATTCTGTGCAAGAACACTGTATTCTGCTGCATTCCTTCTCTGACTCCATTTCTCTCCAAAATCTCTTAAGAATGAAGGTGCTGGATATTACCCATATTACGATTAGGACTCTATCAACAGGAAACTTAGGTCTTTGCTCCCTTCTAAACTCAACAGACTTCTGTGGCATATTTCAAGTCCTGATTCTATCCATACACTGAAGAATTGTTCTGGTAGAACTAGAGATGTTTTGCTTAGACTGACTTAATGTGATTTAGAACATATAGGGATAGAGCACACGTGGAAGAGAAAAAAGTAACAGCAGGCACATCTCAGAAAACTGGGGGGGTCAGGAGGAACATGAAAAGCAAACAACAAATCTGAGGCTCTTCTTTTCCTCAACTAGAAAGGACAAAAATGCAAGTTGGTAAGAGGTGCATAAAAATACCTGTTAGCTATGACAAGGTTCAACTTCATGTCTTTTAAAAAGACTTCCAAGAATACCTTCTTTGTTGTGTAATGCTTGACCTACAGTTAAGGCTTGGAGTTTTGAATTCAATTATAGCTAGGGTCAGTACTCAGCTTCTATAGCAACTTCAATATGCATTTGAAAATTCTTCAAACCCTAGTTGTCCTCTACCCAAAATGACCTTGTGTTCCTTGCCTTACAGCAATAATCTAGTAAGACACCTATCTAAAGTGCTCTAGGTACTGAGTAGACAAAAGTTACATCTATTAAAACATAAATGAAGAAACCCAGTAACCACATGTACACCTACCTGTACCTGGCTCACTTGACCACACACACACACACACCCTTCGAGAAGGCTGTACAGTAACTTATCAGCTACACAATACAACAGTGGCACAACTTCTGAACACCTCCTCACAAATACTTTCAGTTAGCACAAGGTCATGGAATAGGAACATATGATCAACATCAGCTAATTCCTTACTTATTATGAAAAAGAGTAATTGAAACTACTACATTCTTATTTTCATTCAATTGCTCAAATGTAATATTTAACGATCTGGTCAGGAAAAGGAATGTAAAAATAGAAGAAGAAAAGTGTTGGAATTCTTTACTAGACCTCCTAATTTAATGTTCAAGTTGGATCTTAAAACCAATTCAACTCTGACACCACTTTCTAATGCTTCAAGCATTGTGAATTTGGAAGATCCATAAACCCATCTTCTCATCCCATCCCAGATATGCTGCCCAACATTCAGGCACCCAAGATTGATTTCTCATATAAAACTCAGGGGTGCAGTTCATCTCATTAACTTTAAGGGTTAGTTAACTTACCCAAATTACTCCTTTACACTCCCCTATGGAGACTAATTCAGCACATCTGTTCAGACTGAGGATGAATCACACTCTGAAGGTTTCCCTCTTTTCCTACTGACTACTGAGACTGTCTAAATACAAGGCTCCTGATTCAACAGAAGGTAACTAATTTAGGCTGGACAAACACTTAGTAGTAATGCCCAGGTAACCAAGCGCATGCAGAACTGCAGATATCTCTGCACTGCAGGCTAGGGTAAGAAGGGGAGCAGTGCTTTCCTCAATGGCTGAGATCTGTATCCACTGGCAGCATAGAGTTACACTATGTTGGGAAGATGATTTTCTCTTTTACATATCAGTGTCTGAAGCTGGAAAAAAAAAAAAAAAAAAAAAAAAAAAAACAACCACCAACACGTTCCCTAAGTTTAAAAAGTGGTAACCAGGCCATTTACTTGTAGAAAGTGGCTGAGTTTGAATGCTCATAGAACACTCTTTCCCTACATTCTTTGTTTGTTCAAGTCTATAACCATGCAAATCCCACACACCGTTTCTCTCTCCAGAATCTCATTCATGACTCTGTTGACAGGATCTCAGTTTCTAAACACCGTGTTGTTAGCACAGTAGTGCCTCTCATTCAGATACCAGCCCAAGACACTATGTACAACCTTTGTATTGCTTAGGTACGTTCTGTTTTAATAAGGGCGTTACTAAGATAAACCATCGCTTCATTATGGGCATTATTTTGAAAGAGTAATCCAGTGGGCATCTGCATCACATGACAACACATCAAAGAAGGACTTGAATAGTGTCAGGCTGTATTAGTGTAGCAGTTGGTCCCTGAATAACAGAAGGTTAAGAGTCTGTTTATCTGGCTTACAAGGTTTCTTTCCGCAATCACTTTTTCAGTGAACAAATGCCCATACTTAAAAGGCAACAAACATGCATGGCACCTTTTCGATACCAAACACAATAACCTAGTAGTTAAAATTAAATACTACTCTATTCTTTACAAAATCTTTCAGTAATATCAGCTGATGCTGATTTATGCCGTTATCCAGCACAGCATGTGCCCCATCAGTCTCTTGTGTGTCACACACGCATACACACACTGGTGTAGGTAGGTAGACACACCCAGCATTTACACGTAGCTGGCAGCAGCACCTTGGCAGCAGCGTGCCTTCACTGCTTGTAGCACAGCAGGTACTGAAACTAACCGCAGGGTAGAAATTCACAGAGGAGCTAAGTACGTTTAGCTGAAAAACACTTATTCATTCCATCAGCGGGTATTTCCCAGGTACATTTAACATTTTTCACTCATTTCCCACATTTCAGATCACTTTGTTCCTGGCAATAAAAAGATAAAGTAAAGCAGTCAAATTTACAGACAAAGAATGGAAACCTGCCTTAAATGGGAGAAGGTTCCAGCTTTCAAGAAATCATACAGGTGTAGTACTATTTTAATAGCGTGCCGTTTCTATCCTATGATTTCCTTAAGGTCTCCAATACTTATGACAGGCTGTAGACTCTAAATAAATATATTTCTTGTGTTTTAGAGCATTTTTTTGGTTAAAAAAACCCAACAAATGTACAGACATGCATGTGAGTGCTTACATCAAGAGATGTATGTAAGTCAGCTCACCGCCTTGCAGCAACACAGAATAGCTGGACAACATTCAGTATCTACTGCTGGGACCACACCTCTCACAGCTGTTTTACAAACTCACTTGATTTCTAGTACTGAATGACATCTCCCATAGTACAAACAAGTTATGGGTTTGTGTAGATAGGACAAAACCACATGCAATCATTTTTTAGAGCACTGAATAAACACTTTCTTCTCTATAATTCAAGCAAAGTACTCGAGGTTGTTTTGAAATGATCTACTAAACAGCAGTGTGATGAATGGTGGGGATTTCTTAGCTCTCATTCAGAGAGCTCCCTTCATTCAGTTTGAGTGGTGCGGCCATGCGACCCAGCCAGGGCCACCCACTGCCCCTGCTGGCTGCTGCTGCCCAAAGGCCTTCCCACAGACCAGCTCAGCTTCCTGCGCTGTACCATGGCACACAGCCATCCACAGTATTCAGTAACACCATTCGGAGCACTCAGTAAGTGCTGCTTAGAAACAACAAGTTGATACCTCACCAGTGACTGGCTTTGGACACAAGCAGTAAGCGCAGTAGAAAACTACTCTGTTCCTCAAATGTTTTTTGGGTAACTGTTGCTCCTGATTTGTTAAAAATATGTCACTGCCAGAAGGATGAAAACAAGCCAAGTGACCTGCTTGCAACTCTAGTGCAACAAGAAGTCCCACATTCAATATATCTATGCATCACTTTTACTAAATGTCTATGATACCAAAAAACAGAACTCTGAAAAACACTTGACTGCTTCTGATAATTTTTCTACTCCAAACAGAACCACTGTAAGCCAACCCAACCGATGTATTTAACAGAACACGCATTGCATCTTGAAAGCAACAAATTCTGTAAAACAAATATCCCCTTACACATGAAAAAAACAAACAAACCAACAACAACAAAAAAAAACAACAACAAAGCCAAAATATGAGTTTGTTATCAGTTCACTGTCCCCCCTCAGGTGCTTCTGAGTAGGCCACAGCCTGAGTGGCAGAGACTCAGAGGGGAGGAATGCTTTGGGGAAGGAAGGGACCCACACCCACTGTCCGCAGGACCAGGTCAATCTGCCAGCAGGTGTGGCTTTCTGTTTCCTCTTCCTTCTCATCATGATAAACTGCTTTTGCCTTCCACTTACCATCAGTGAAGGAAAATATATATATATATATATATATAAAACACACACTGAGCACAGCTGTCCATTTTGTTAAACCGTTTTAGCAGTAGAAAATATGAAAGAAAACAAACGCTCAAGTGAAAAGGAGAACAAGTAATCTTTTGTAGGGGAAAACAAATCTCTTTACTCATGATTTATCCCCTCAGCATTGCCAAGTTCAATGCAGAGAAGATAGCTGCAAAGGTTACAGGATGGAGGAGTGGAAATGGGCAGTGCCATGAGTGTTTTCTCCTGCATTCTACTTTGCCACAGCAATTGGTCCTACACTGACATGTAAGCACTGTAATATTAGACACCTGGAATGCCAGGAATGTCTGATAACCATAACCTCGCGCAGGGATAATTCCACAGCCATAAACCAGCAGCACAACCTTTGAGTTTTCCCCTGGAAAGCTCAAATGCAGTGACATTATGAAAAGGCTGTTATGTGCAGTGCAGCTATAGGTTATTTGTACATGTGCTTGGACAGTGTAGAGGGAACCCTTGTTGTCAATCAAAAAATTACCTATTACTACTAATCTAAGGCCATAAAACCCTTGATATGATTCCAGTGATTTTTAATGTTCCCAATCCCACAACTGCTGCCTGTGAACTTAACTTGGGAATGTTTTCTCTACCTGTCTTCTCCCACTTTGCTTCTTATTTCATACATTTATTATCAAACTATTTCTCTACAATAGGAAGACATTTAGATACGTGTGTTTTAAAAAGATAAATACAAATCAATCAAATGTAGGCTTGTGAAACTTAAAAGCACAAACTCTCCAAGAGTTTCTGTAGGCAAATATGAGCAACATCTGTCCAAAAAGCTTATCATTTAACTGAGATGTTACATAAAAGCAGGAGGAGGATGACCACAGGCTGAAATACTTATGATAAAGGATTTAAACATTTATTCTGTTCTTTTGGATGATGTGTTGCTTGGATATGACAGGCAGTAAGTATTGAAAGCATGCTTCATAGCAGCTAGTTAACTGTGAAAGGCTTAAATTACAGGACATTACTGTGGCATGAAAATACCATCTGGGAAATTCCAAGAACGAATGCAGTCAGAACTGGGCAATAAATAAATAAATAAATTTGTTACAGTAACATCAACATTAAAAGATCTTTTCTATTCCCAGCTTTTCCTTCTCCCTCCTTTCCCTAATTTCATGTGCACATCAGTCCAAGTGAACCCTACAGAAAAGAATTTTGAAAATGCTGTTCTGTGAACTCCACTTTCCTCCTCCTGCAGACAAATAATTGCATTGTAAGGGACCTTTGGATTTACAGAGAGGATATTATAAACACTCCTTGCCCGACTCTGCTCCCACAGAAGTCAGCAGGACTGCTGCCCATTCCAGTAGCAGGAAACTTAAATCTGTGATGAGCACTTCTGAGAAGTACCATCCATCTGAACATCTCAAATAACCTCACAAACATCCCACTTCAGCACTCCAGAGCGCTTGGGCCAAGCACACCAATCACTCCACAAGCAGGGAAGAGTGAACTTGTGTTAACTGCCCAAGGTCACTGAATTCAGATGCAGACCCACTGACTGCACTCTTGGGGATAACTGCATCACGCTCTCACCATTACTCTCGATACTGAGCTCCTCATGATCACATTCCTAGCTTTCTACCCAATCTCCTGCTTTATGATAGTTTTTAATGCATACCTCATGGAATCATCTCATACTTTGCAGTATCCTGCAGCTCCTGTTCAAAAATACAGAACCAGATCCCAGTTCAACCAGTACACAGACACTCAGCCAATACCTAGCACTGGTGAACTCTATTTCCAGATACTACTGGAGTAGTAGCAGTCTGTAAAATGGACTAACAGCTGTTCACCAGGAAAGGGCGCAAACATACCACTGATGTGAAACAACTGCAAGCAGCACACAGTCATGAAAAAAAAGAGAGGGGAATATATTTGCATCACAATACCAATAAGGAGACCATTAAAAGTCTGATGGCTCTTGGTGCAGATGGTTCAGAAGTTCAATCATTTCAGCTATAGTTCCAAAGAAGGCAGCCTCTGGAAAAATGCATACATCTTTGAGAGTGGAATGATGGACTCTGCAACAGCACAAGAAGCACAGATACTACAGATGGACACAAATCATGAAACTGCACTAAACTGAGATAACAACTAAGGGCAGATGCGGTGGCTTCACACAAATCCACTGCTGAACGTGAAAACGTACAGTGCTGAGGTGTTAAAGCACTCAGAAATCACAGTTGCATGAAAGATTCAGACATATGCCCTAGCCCACACATAATCCCTCTCTCCAATTGGTTTAATATATAGAACTCTTGTTCTTAAAGCATTTATTGAAATTGAATTGCCTTTCTTTGTATAAAACATGCCAAAAATAATATTATATTAAAAAACAAACAGAGTTCCTCCAGTGCCTCTACTGTTTTTACATTCTTTATTCACATTATTAATTGAATCCAAGTTTTAGATGAAATTTCTTTCTTCTGGCAATAAGGTTGGAGGAATGGGAAATACACAGCAATTATATAACAGGAAACATCCAAGTGCTCTCCTGTGACTTCCCTTCTCTCACACACAGTCCCAGAAACTGCCTTCAAAAAGGAGAAAAAATAGGAAGAAAAATAATCTACAACACCAAACACTACACCAAAACCACGAATGAATGCAGCAAGCTCTCTAGTACCCAATAGCAAGAATACTGCACATACTCAATTTATTTCAGCAAGGCTCTCCATTTAAAAATGCAATAAACCAACTTTTACCTCTTGCACCAAAGTGATGACATCTTCCAGGTCAGATATGCTTTACAGATCCTATCCAGGTAAAATTTAATAAATAAATAAATAAAAATTTAAAAGCCTTTTCTGTACCCCAGGATATGATCGATTATCACACATCCCTCTTACTGAATGTGTCTGGCACAAACAGTTGTTCAGAGCAGTGGAAAGGCTTCCAAAACAGTAGTTTCAAAGATTGTTTAGGAATTCTAAGAAACACTTGACTTGACAAGGGAACCTGGGTCCATCAGAAGAGCCAGTGCTCTGCTTATTAGGCTCGAATAAGGCTTTCTACCTTTCCGACAGGTAGAACTGCTCCCTTCAGGTTCATTAACAGTTGGCATCATTGGTTTAAAAAGATAATTCTACTTCAAGTTCAAGAACTGTACTTCAGAGAACATGATACATATTAAACCTATTCCCTGGCTATGGCCCCTAAATAGTACAGGATAAATTGTCAGCATTTCTTCTAAGAAGTGTACAAACATCGAAACAATATTCACAATACTGCCATAAAGATGCAAAAATGACATTTTACCATTCTTAACTTTCAAGGTGAAAGCATAAGTGAGAGAGGGAAACAGAAACACCTGAACGAGGTTGTTATTTTGCACATTTTTTAATTTAATTGCTTAAGCTAACACTTTGAAAAGCCAAGTTAAAAAAAAAAAAAAAAAAAAGAGGTTGTGCACAAAAATCACTTAAGAGATTTTGTATCACTGAATCACTTTTAATTGGAGCAAGAGACATTGAGTATTTCTGCCAATATCACTGAAGTTGCTCAGCTCTGTGTGGATGGTTCTTTGAATCAGCGTAACATTTGGCAGAAGTCAGAAAGCCAAACACAGCTTAAATGTTACTAGGAAAGGATGCCAGCATTTCAGATGCGTGACTTTGCTACGGGAACTTCTCTTCTGAACTCAGTCTTAGTGGCACATGCGAAAGGACGAATTAAACTTGCTACTCCTTCCTTTCCTGAGGCTGTTGGGATTGGAAATTAGAAATCCAGAGACAGAAACTGTGTCATATGCTGCACTCTTCTTGAATAAGATTGAAGAAGCTTTCACAGACGCTGCTGGCCTTTATATTATTACAAAATTTAAAAATGTAATTACTGATTGAATAAAGCTGCTAAACTAGTAGCATAGTTTAACAGCGTGGTACGACCCTCAGCCTTTAGCATCATAAAGGAACACAAAACAGACAGATCCTAAGGGTTAATTTACAGTGATGATAGAGAGAAGAATGCTCCCCACTGGGAAGAGGAAAAATATAAAAAAAATACTTTGGCATAGTGCACACACTTTAAACTGGACCATGTTAGAAAGGATTCTTAAATCTGCCTCACTGCAGACATGACAGAGAAACTGCAAACTCATAAGCAAAGGTATCTTTTAAGTCCCCTTAATGCATTTGTACTTAACCAACATCTAGTATTCAGTATTTTACAACGCGCCATTAGGTTTTTTTCCCCCCCTTAGTCTTTTTTCTTTTTCTTCTATTAATCACACAAGGGATTAAAAAAAAAACCAACAAAACATATTGCTTTAAATTGGTATTTCTTAGGTTTGTATTGATCCCATTAGTAACAAGTAGTGTGGTCAATCTTGAACTTCAGTAAAAATTGAAGACTATGCTAGTCAAGAGTTACAAGCAAATCCAGCAGTGCATCACTGCTACAAAGCTCACAGCAATAGGCACCACTGAAAGAGTACTCATAGCTAGTCACCCCTTTATGTTCTCTGTCTGCCCCAGCCTTGCATTAGCAGCCTACAGTCCAGCCCTGCCTTCTTTTGAGTTACCAGTCCATGGAAGCCACTATGAATTATTGCAGGGACCTGTTCTGTTCAACGTCTGCATCAGTGATTGCGTTGATGCATCCTCTCTATCTCACCAGATGAACCCAAACCAGGGATAACAACCAACGCTGCCAAG
Source organism: Perdix hodgsoniae (assembly GCA_035772895.1). Classification (NCBI taxonomy): domain Eukaryota; kingdom Metazoa; phylum Chordata; class Aves; order Galliformes; family Phasianidae; genus Perdix; species Perdix hodgsoniae. Next base: position 27,554,935 of record JAPSGF010000002.1, read on the forward strand.
GACACGACCACCACTGAAAAGGAATGGGCCAACAGGAACCTTAAGAAATTTGGCATGGATAAAGACTCAGTTCTGAATGCAAGAAGGAAAAGCCCTTTGCAACAATACAGTCTGGGACTGCTCAGCCTGAGAGCAGCCCCGGGGTCCCGGTGGGCAGCAAACTGAATGTGAGTCAGCTGCCTGCCAGAGCAGTAAAGAAGGCTCACAGCCTCCTGCAGGTCAAGGTCTTCCCCCTACCATAGTCAACACTATTAGACAATACCTTAAAAAAAAAATACATTGAGTTTTGGTCCCCCAGTGCACCTGTACTGACATCCTGGTGACCTGGTGAAGAAATAAACTAGGAGTGGAGAGACTGTATGATTCATTTTCACACCATCCTAGCTGCCAGGCAGTTCAGTACTGCTACAAGAGCCAGCACAAGAGAAAGGGTGGAACCACTGCCCACCACAGACCCAACTCAGGCTGTCTCAAGGCAGACAAGAGCAGAGTATCCAGCAGACACTGAATTCTGGTGCTTCATGGGGAATGGCTGCAATACTGTAATATACATGACTGCTAGTACTACTACTCCGTAAGAACAGGCTATTAAAAAAGGTAAGATTAAGCATGTAAAATTGGAGAGGTGCTTAATTACAGTGTGCAGTTTTTTATGCCTTATCATTCCCTTCACAAAGGACAGAATCAAACCATGGATGTGATTATTCTTACCTGACTTTCTCTAGGTTTGCCAAAACCAAACCTCAAGATTATACTCTTCTGCAAGAGGCTTTACTTCTACCATTCTGATTATTATTATTATTAAGTCAAAACTGGTTCCTTAATGAGGAACTACTCCAGAGAGTAAGGAGAGATTGAAAAAATTGCTAATGATATCAAAAGCTACAGTATTCTCTCAAATATTGAGCAGTGGCACTTCCATAGAAAACCAGCGCCTAAGCATAAACAGTTGATTAAACGGTAATCTCTCACCTCGTATATATCTTCTGTACTGGGAGAGGCAAGTTGCCATATAAGCAGTGTTACAATAAATCCAGCTGACTAGAAAGCTGCAATTTCACAGGCTTCTGGTATTTCTTACACACCGTATTTTTAAATGATTACTTCATAAAAATCACTTAAGTATTTCACTAAATGTAAAGTTTTTACACAGCGTGAGTAATGAAAGCCCTCAACATCAGCTCACTCAGTGGAAGTACGCAGTCACCCCGTGCCAGGATAAGCATACATCTCCATTCGCCATTTATTATTCTCTTAAACTGAATGGGGAAGATTGCTCTTAAGAGATAGCCGAGATACAAATCTCCACTATCCAATTACTTGTGTCATCTCTTTAAACTTTTCAATGAAAGTCTCATACGATCTCTCATAAATCAATCTACATCAGTTGCTTTTGTGAAAAATCTTTAACATAAATATTAATACTTGGAGATACCATTTTTCCTTCTATTCTACATGATATCCTCAGGTTCCCTTGGGAAATTACCTCATGTTTCATTCACGTTTTTAAAACAAAATGTATCTGCTTGGAGGCTAGACTTCTGACTCTCCTACATCAGCCAATTTCTACAAGTATTGGAAAGCTTAAAAAAAATATGGAGGCACTGTAATGAAATAGGAGCCAAACTTCAAACCTGTTGAAAATGCCATTAGATATTTCAACACTCTACAGTGTATTAAGTAAAGCAATTAAAACAAATACAAGGAAAATTAACAGAGAGAGATGCGCACGAGCCTGGACTTTGACGTAACAAGGACAAATTTCCAAACTCACGGTACTAAATGCAATTCTTTTATAGCTTATGTTGCAAGCACTGAGCATGGCTAAAGCTGTGCTTTAGAAAGAATGTGAAAAGGTTAGGGAAGAAAAAGGGGATCGTGATTATTCACAGTCCAGCAAAAAAATCTGCTTTCTGCAGTTCAGACTCTGGGGACTCCATAGTAAGTTTCAGAGAAGAAGCTGGAATTTCCTGATCTGGCAGATATAACTTAGGGTGGGGGAAGGATAATTCTCAAAAGAGCTTTTAAATGTGGGCTTGGAATTCTGCCGGACAGAACAATGATTGATTTAATTCAGACATAAAGTGAGAGATTTGATCTTCTGTCAAGTCTTAGAAATGGCAGGAGTTAGAGGAATCATCAGTGCTGCATGCTTTCTTAATGAAAAATCCATTCCTTTCACATTTTGTTCCAAACATTTCAATGCGCTTGTGTGACTATCATTTCATGCTTTCAGTTGTCAGTACACAAGCATCTCTCTTTATCCCATGCTGAAGAACTGAACTTTCATAGGCAAAAACAGTAAAGAAGCTTCTGCAAAAGAATAATGCACTTAAATTACTTCCTAATGGCGATCTGCATAGCTCTTCTGTTGCTTTCAGTACGTGTTAATTTTATCCTTTCCAATCCAATTCCTGTATTTCATTAGTTTTTACACTAGTCAAATACTAGGAAAAAGTGCTCTTTGTGGAAGTCTGGGTGAGAGGGTCTGAGCTCCGTCCTTATTGCTGATATCACTGCTTTGTGCCAAAGATAGAAAAAGTTCTTCATTTTTTTAACCACATTTTTTCTCCTCCACCTTACTACTTTTTCTATCACTATCTGTAGTTCTATCACTTTCCTTTACCATAGTTAGATTGTTATAGGGTTTATTACTCTGCTTACATAACTTTTACGCATAGCAACACCGCTTTAATGAAATAGCGACATCCAAAAGCAGTGGGAGTAACAGTCCTGCTCATTTCTTAAAGTTAGGGCATTTCAATCATTACCAGCATTTTTGAAACAATACAAACAAGTCTTCCATCCAGAAGTTATTTCTGCTTTCAAAAGCCTTCACAAAACATGTTTGGCTTTCAGTGGTGACACCTGACTTCATTTGACCAGAGCCTGCAGAAGAAAAGCATGCGCTTACATGTCAGAGATAGACAGGGTTTGCAAAGGAACAGTTTAGTTTCTTGTTTTCCAAGCCTGGATTGCTTTCCTGTTGTCCCTCTGAAACCAGCCACCGGGAGATACGTGCGGAAGCAGCAGTGCTTGGTGACCCTTGCTGGCAGCCGAGGAATTAGTCCAGTTGATGGAGCATGGCAATCCACTGTACCAGCTGAAGAAAGCAGGCTAGAGCATTTTCCTTTCACTGGTCTTCAGGGAGACATCATCTTCTCCCTCTGCTAACCTGACCAGGAAGTTTAATTAACACCCAAAGATCTTTACAGCACTGCCCATACATCAGGCTTAGGCTATAATCAAAGTCCTTTATGGGTGGCCAGAAATGGGTTCTGCAGCTTGGTAATCGCTGCAGCAGTAAGGACACAGGCAAAATGACCCATGGGGTGGAATGCTCCTGGGAGAGTCACTTCAGGCAGAAAGATGGATAAGCCTCCTTGTCAGCTGAGACACTGTAGAGCACACAGAGCATGGCTTGCAGTTGCCACATATAGCATGAGACAGAAGGGTCAGAGAAATCCCTCTATTGAGGTATGGGGGATGTCTGCATCATGCCATAAGAGACCAAACTCCCTGCTAAGACAATACAAGGACTGAAACACCCCCAACACTGACCTTCACGTCTTTGTTTCCTTCTGTCTTGCTTCTTCCAGCTGCTATAATGCCTCAGAAAGGGAAAACAGAAGGGAGAAAGCAATTTCCAAGGTCAAAGGTAGCTAAAACACAGCTAGAACCATCTGAACTCAGTTTTCAGAGATCAGCAGAAGGAAGGCCTGGCTAGCCCTACATGCACGGCCCAAGGAGCAGACCAAACAAGGGCTGCACAGAGCAAATCATGCTCCTCCTGCCAGCCGCTAACAACCTGGGGTGTGCTGCTAAGCTGCCAACAGCTACTCGGATGTATGGGGGACTTCAGCACATGAGAAACGTTGCACTCTGTCGCAGCCATCACCCTCATCTCCCCTTTATTTATCCCACACTGTTCCTATAGATGGAGCAATGTATCTGAGTGGATTTCTATCACACTCCTACCTGCTGCTTATTCACTTGAGCTATGTTCTGAACAACAACAACAAAAAAGATCACACATGAGAAACAGAGGGCATACAGGGCACAGCAACTGAAGCTGGAAATGGCTGTTGATAAAAATCTGAGAGGAATTTATGGAGATTACAGATTGTCTTTGGTTAAATATTTCTAGTGATAGGCACACCTCAATGATATCTAGAGGACAACAACTACACTTCACGGGAGTTTTTACAGCATTGTTTCGTTTATTCCTTTGTTTGTTTTTCCCCTCCAGAAAAAAAAAAAAATTAAAATCAGGACGTTCCACTCTCAGAAATCAAACCTGCATTTCCCTTTCCTGTCGCTTTAGGTTGCAGCAGCTGTGGAACCAGGCCTGGCTGCTTGCTACCTGCAGCAGCTCCTGCATCCCAGAGAGCTGGCTTTCCAGCAGCACCTCACCGTTCTCCACTGGGACAGGGACTGCAGTCTGATTCTTTCACATTCCAAACTGGTGCCCTCACTAACAAGGGATAAAACTTTCCCAGTCTTTCTCTCCCAGAACAGTTTCTCTTTCACTCCCAGAACAGTTCCCTCACAAACCTGCTGTCAAAAAGGGAGGCTGGAACATTCTATACAGACTTATCAACACTTCAGGCTCTTAAATATATTAAAAAAACCCGTTTATTCAAAATGTTTCAACTAACTTCAACTGTCGCTGTTTCTGATGACATTCATTTTTTCTCTTTTCTTCTGCCTGTCTTTTCAGTGACAGTCCAATGAAACATCCACCCCTGAAAAACATGTAGCACATTACTGCCATGTTGATATTTTAATAAAGTATTAAAACAGCATTGCTTTTGTACACCACTCTTACGGATGTCACTTGGAGCTTCCCCTGTGACAAATGCATCTTTTGTAAATTAAACAGTTTCTAGTTGATCAGCATCTATTAGTAAAATAATCATCCATTACATAGTGTATGTCTTCAGGTGGAAGAATAATGCAAAACAAACAGCATCTTCTTCATTTTTGAAAGAAGCATCTCTGCATGCATTAACTTGAAATGATTATTTTTTTTTTAATTGAAGTGGAAAAGAATTATTATTCTTCCTAGACTTGTAAGACTAGGTGGAAAAAAAAAACCTTGCATCTGAAGATCAGAAAATGCTAGGATCATCAAGAACCCCACGTAATTTAAAGGCAACCCCAAGATAGCCCCCAATCAAACCAAATATGCAACCAGCAGGGCAGTTCTTTCAAGTATTCATCCACAGGTAGTAATTTAAAAAACAATCACAGCGTTGAATAAAAGCTGTTATGATCTGTGAAGTACAGCAAGGTGCCATTCAGGAGAGTTGTTTTCAATCATCCCTATCTCAGAAAATGCCTTCTGGAACAAACTTTAACAGGTCGTCCCTTCCAAAGTGACATTTGAAGGAACAGACAAAAATGGCAACTGGATGCTTTTAGTATGAACAGCACGACTAACATCAAGATTACACTGCAAATAATGCAGCCCTCATGCAGGTACCTTTAATAAACCAGTCACTAGATGTAATATACATTTTCCCCATTAAATTCTAAAATTTAAATTACATCCTATCTGCTGAGCATCAGATCTACTTCAGTATTATGCACGTAGTCTTCAAAATGAGAAAGACATCCAACTTCTGCATCTTTGCACATAGGATTGACAGGTCAAGTAAAATCAAACTTCACATTGTTCTGTGGCTATTGCTGCAGCGATGGAGCGAGTGCCATGCTACTGCAGCACATCATGGGCAACGTCCCACTGCCCCCATTCATTCTCATTCCAGTACAGCACATTTTCATGCCCTTGTACTGCAGCTCCTTAGCATCACTTAATTCTTCCATTAAAGGTACAGCTGTTTGGGATTGATGACTTCATGTAAGGTACAGTATAAGCCCTTCCTTTGAACTTAAACAGATTAGATCAACATACTGATCTAATATTAGATCAACACTCGTCTGAGCCCAAGATTTTTTTTCAAAACATGATACACAATTAACTTGATGATCTCCCCGAATAACACCACATTTCCCTACGTATGTCCAGTCAATAGTGTAGGAAAGGCAAGTCATGAAACTCTGAAATATCTGCTTTTAGCCCTAATAGGATTATCTATCCTAGAAAATAAAAATATACTGGAAATAACTGCTATAGGAGGTTCTAAATTTGTTGTTTGTTTGTTTCTTTAAGAAAAAAAAAACAAAAAAATACCAACAACAAAAACCCTTAACTCTTCTACATTTGCCCTCAAAATTTATTTTTCTTGCCAAAACCCTGCCTGGAAAAAAATAAAAGTTTTAATGGCTTTCATGTATTCTGAGCAACTGGGCCAGCCAGGTCCTGAATGCAAACCAATGACCTGCAATGGCACAAAACCCCAGGGCTCATTTTACATCATTGTAAGCAGTGGGAGCGAGTGAGGCAGAACAAGAATAGCAAGCAGGAACGTAAGCAAGAACCAAAAAGCCTAATCCATGTCACCATAATAATTTGCTTTGAGAGATCCACCTTCTCGATTGTCATCTCATTAAACTAGCTAACACAGAAGTCTGACTAATTAAGAACAATCCCTCAATGAACGGCAAACTTTAGATCAGTAAAGTCTTCCTCTGAAAGAGAAGATATAAAATAGAGCAGGGAGGATTATAGCTACCAGGAAAAGCAAACAAACAACAAAAGAACATCTGAAGCTCAGAAACTTGAAGAAAACATGTTTATAACACCTGGGTTCCCACATATTAAGCCTTACTTAGTGCAGCATCAAAGCACTGACAGCAAGAGCCTGACAAGAAGGCATGCAGTGTTTGTGTGTTTTGCTGCATCCCATAATTTCTCTGGTCATTTGAATGCTATTTCAGGAATGTCCTGCAGAGGACTCAGATGATTATTCACACCCATAGCGTTCTGCAAGTTACCAGAATGATTGTAAATGTATCAGCAGTTCATATCAAACATTGTAACATTCACAACACGATGGGAAAAGGTCTTTACTCCTTGCCAGATGGCTATCTTGAATTGCATACTCTTATGAACAATCATTTACTACTTGATATTTCAGGAAAATGTACGTTCCATCTGCAACCCTTCCATTGCCAACAATCCTTCCTGATGCAGGAACCCACCAAAGCACCACCTCGGCCCACCAGCTCTGCACAGAACAAAGCTGACGACTGCTAAAGCAAATGGGAAATAGGAAAAACTTCAGCCAGACTTCTGCCATATAGGAACACTGATATTGCAACACAGCAGAATCCAGCGCTTCTCTGAAGATCTACGTTCCAACCCCATATACAAAAAGGAACGCGATGATTTATTTTACTTCATTTTTTACTTCAAAGGAACAAAATTCGTGTGAGACCTTCAGAGGTTGCAGCATCGGACCAGTATTCTGTTCTATTCCCCCCCCCCCCCTCTCTCTCCAACGCTGTGGACATTCCAATCCCAGTTTTGGCAGTTTATCACTGTGCACTCTGGAATGCAGTACTGACTAGCTGCGTGCCTTAAACTCGCATCACAGCTTACTTTGCAAAACTCTCTCTGAGAGAAGGCCACAGCACTTCCAACTACCACCTCTCACCGCTGTATAATTGTATCCAAACTAAAAGAAGAAAAACAAAAAGGAGAGTGGAAGAAGAGCACGAGTCTTTGTACTTTCTGCTACAAGTTTCAAACAACAACTACAGAACAGACTGAAGTCAGATCCAGATCCTGCAAATATTAAAACTGTTCACAACTGAGAATGTAAAGTCAACCAAAATCAAGCAGAACAGAAAACACACACGTACATGACACACTTCAGTGCTGTGCCAAGGAAGCATGTATACCTAACAACCTGAAAGTGAACAAACGAAGTGTAATTCAAGGCAACCAAAATGTTTTAAAATTGAAACCAAATCCCAATGGACAGCACACATTTGACAAGAAAAGTAGGTGTACACACCTGTATGACAGACTACCCATAGGAATGCCATTTAATTCACAATAGAATTTGTATCACCTGCATCTCTGATGAAAATGCAGAAGACAAAGGTTGAAGAGGCTTCACAAGCAATATTAATCCCCGACAGCTTCAGAGATGTTACATCCATTAGATTCCATTACATGTCCCACTCCTGCTGTCCTTTCAAACCAAACCCAAACTGTCAAACATTCCCTCTCTTGCTCAGCCCCTGGTTACTCCAGCCTTACTGCAGTAAGCTCCCTTCTCCATAGCAAGTGCTCCTCCACAGCACAATCAAAATAAAACCCCTCATTTAACCAGTGCTCTGGTCAAATCCTGCTCCCTGACAAGGTGTGACCAAGACACAGACCTGCCACATGGCCAAGAGGCAGGTGCCACTCACCGTGCGCTGGGCACACTTACTGCTATGTGGCACCATGAGCTCATGCACCACCTGCAGAATATCAGAAGTCCATCTGTCATATGATTAGAGATACCTGCAGCCCTGCCAAACATTCTCAGGCACCTAGTGGAGACAATCTCTTCAGACCAAAGGGGGTGGCACTGAATCAGTAATAACTCTTCACCAGCCACAGCTGCAGGCCATTCAATATGCTCATCTGGTCTAGAGTACAGTTTAGCACTTGAATATACTTTCAAAAGAAACAAGAGGTATGTAAAGTACTCTTCCTTAATTAACAACACGAGAAAGTTGCTAATACACAACAGGGAATGTCCCAGCAGGATCTTAGTTGAAAATACAGATGCTTCTAAATCTTTTTCCCTATACTAAAAGTAAAAACAAGTTTGATGTATCTAGACCTTAAAATCTTGATTATAAGAACAAATTGCATATATATGGAAGACATCCCAGTACAGTTGTTCTGCTTTTCAAATAAAGACTGAAGTTGCATTTCATGAGTTGAGAAAAAACAGCACAGATACACCAAAGCAGGTCCAACCTGTGGTACTGCACAGTAGTAAGTTCGCACAAACTGGAGTTGAGTTTCCCAAGACAATATATGTTTTTACATATACAAACAATTACTTTGAATATGATAAGTACTCAGAGTTGATGATATAAAGTTACCTTTCTTCAAGTACAAACAGCATTCAAGTTCAAAGGATAGCACCCTATCTTGTTCTATGAGATGCAAATGACTCTTCCAGTTGGCAAAATATGTTCATATCGCTCATACTTCCTCTACCACAGAACCATAAACAATCAAAATTGTCCCTCAAGAAGCTCTTTGTTACCCTTTTAAAAAGCAAGAGCCAGAGACAGACTTCATAAGGTACGAACTTCACCATTAATAACAGTTTAATGTAGAAAATTTCAGTGGACGAGAATTGAGCAAAGCTAAAAAAAAAAGTGCTGCTTCAAAACAAAATAGAACAAAAGCATAAAAAAGAAAAACCACGCAAAAAAAAATAACAAAAGGAAAAACATAATTTCTCTATCAGTCCAATTTTCAGCGCATAGCTGCTTCTTCCAAAAGAAGGACAAGTCAATTTGTCCAAAGGGACAACTCTCTCAAACACACCAATGAAGATGAGCAGCTCCCACTTGCTTCACCCAATAAAACACTCAAAGTCTAGAGTTACATCATCATTCTGCCTGCTTATTTTTACTGCAAGACACTGCTTGAAGAGTGAGATGCTTCACATTTGAGTTTAAAACACATTTTATGAGTAATTAAAATAAAATGTAGTAAAGTTAGAATTTCTAATCTACTTTCACACACAGTAAAATCAGCCATTCATAAGCACATTGTCAACAGAGGCACAAAACAGAACCTAATTCTGAAACCATCCAGTGACAATTTATCTTGGCTTCTAGAGTCTTACAGTAACAACCACTGAAACAGTCAATAAGAAGTTTGTAATATCATTAAAAAAATTCTTGCTAACAGAAAAGATGCTTAGGATCAACACACCTGTGATGGCTGTATTGCTGCTTCACAGCAAAGCAAAGGTGAACACAAACACGCACTGAAACCAATGGAGAAACTCAACAGAAGCGGACGTTATGAACACAGTTCCATGGCTGGTGAAGTTGATCTACCTGCATTTTCATCTCTGCAGGAGCGCTCTCCCTTTCTGCCCCATCTCTGGGCCTGTCTCCTTCCTCACAGCAGCACTAGTATCCCTTCAGTGAAACATAACGCTGATCCCGCTGGGGTTTCATTTCAGCCTAATCACCTCCAAGTTAACTGTTTATCCCCTAGTTTACTACTGGTTGGCAAGAGAGAGGCAAGTGAACAGAATCACAGCAGTCCAGACAGAGGAATGCGTTACCCCTCTGCAAACTTTTTCCACTTCTTATGCAGGCTGCTCTAATAAAGACTTACATGACCCAGCTTAGCAGTTCTAGAGACTCAGCATTGCTTTCATTTACGCCTGTCTGAAGATGTGTCGCCATGACAGTACTGCCATGTGCTGGTCTTACATTACTTGCATGAATATTCTTCTGATTTTTAGTCATGTGTATGATATAAAAATTATGAAGTCACAAATACCTGTAGCAATTTCCAGATTTAAAAAAGTGTCAACAACAACGAAACCCACTTAATGAAATTCAACTTGTCACCATTCATTATAAATTTTAGTAAATGAAAATAAGGAATCCTCTTTTCTTACCCGTAATTACAACCTTAATAACATGCCTAAGCAATGAATTTTCACCAAAGACTTGAACACAAGTTATTCAACTGGAATAAGACAAGAACTAACATAACCTGAGCAAATACTTGAAGTTGTGGGTAATTCGTCCTATTTGGTCACTATACAGACCTCTATCCTCACAATGAAAACTTACTTTGAAGTAATGGCTGTGAAGGAAACTCAGTTTCCTTTCTCTGAACAAATAAGGTAGCTCTGAAGGGCTCCTTTGTTTAACCACACAGTAGGAGGAAAACATCTCTAGTAATCAGCTCAGCTCCATTTGAGAGCGTATTTTCCTCCTTGTGTACAATTTCTCATTAGCTATGTCTTACATTGTGCATGAGAACTACCGTAATATTATCCTGTAAGTCAAGATAGGTTTTAATCGAAATAGCTGTAGTAGGCAAGCACTACAGATGTGGGTCTGGGTAAACCACAGTCTAGACCACTTGCCCCATTTTACGTAACAGGTCACAGTCCTTGGCTCTAGCAGCAGTACATACTTTGCACACATAAGCAAATACTCTGCAGCATTTCCTGACTTGTTAACTTTACGTGCTCTGAGATGAAAGATATGGAGCAGTCCTATCACTTCCAGAGAAATAAAGAAGTGTTAAATGAGTTACCGTACCATTTTCACTAACACTAAAATCAACAACACGTAGCCCCAGGCAATTGACAGACTGGTTAAAAAGCCCACATACCCAACCACTACTTATTTTAACGCTGTCTGATGCTATCTTACACTAGCACTGCAATATTGGAATCGTGCTTTACACTGGATAAACAAACAGGGGTGTCAGAAGTTCAGACACAGCTAGTCTCTCATTGCGGGTTCAGAACTTGCATCACGGGTTTTATTTTGAATAAATATACATCAATTAAATAAAAGCAGTTCCCAACCTGTCATTGAAACTGGAATGAGATACCAGACAGTTTCACATGGAATATGCACATTCCTGGACAGACAAGCAGACATGAACAAGCTACGTGGAGTTAGGCAGATGATAGCACAGGCTGAAACAAGGCAGGAAAAGACTGAGAATTACAAATGGGAAAACAGACATTGTCTGATCCCACCGCACAGCTGCACAAGTGGGACACCTCAGTTGTACCTTACATCAGCAGTGTTAAGATTCCTACTCAAAACAGAATTAAGATCCATCCCTGCTCAAGTGATCTCAACCTCAGCACCATCCCTTCTCGCAGCTTCTGACATTCACCGGACAGGAGGAAGCAAGCTGTGGTGAGACACGAAGTAACAGAGTATCCTCCTTCTCTAAGGGAAAGGGACACAACATTTAACTGTAGGCAACTACTGAAGCTCTAATTTGGACAGACAACTCCCGCCCCAGTAACTGAAACCCACGACAGAAATGGTAGAGTTTTCAACTCCCCAAGAAGATGAAAGCAGCAATGGAAACTTCATAACCTGTCCACGTCAGCACTAAGAAAGCTCTTTCAGTCTACAAGCAGCACAGCTCTGGTTTCTGCTCATCCAATGTTTCTCATGCACTGCCTTGGTTACAGAGTTAGTGAATCCCCTAGAAACATTCTCAGACAAGCATACCATGAATGTTTTTAAATCATCTATGTATCTATGTATGGGAAGCTGTTACTTCCCAGTGGAAAGAGAAGCAGAGGCAGAAAGAAAGCATTGTTTCTTTTTTCTCATTCCTTGACACTCCAACCTCAGTGCAGACAAGCATTTAAATAAAGACCAGTTGCAACTGCAGAATTTGTGATGTGGAATTCATTTTAGAAAAGATATCAATATAGCTGTGTATTTTATGTCAGTGATGGTGAGTAGTGGAGCACAGACTACTTACAATGCAGAAACCAAGACCCGAGAAGCATTAACATCCACATAGTCAGTGAAAAAGTTGCTACAACTCCCACGTTCTCACTGCTATGTCTTCTCTTCCTCAAACTTAGACCCCAAGTACCCTCCCATTTCAACCATCAGTCTTCAACATGGTAGCCTAAGAGTTTGCAGAGAGCAATCAATGTTGAACAGAAAAAAAACATTTAAAAACTGCAGCACTGCTAGAAACACACAAATCAAACCACTTTTGTCCTCACAAGTGTGAGCTTCTCTGACGTCGGTGGGGTCACTCAGAGAAATGAAGTCAAAAATGAAAACTGAGCCTCAAGGTTGAGGCTGATGTGAGATTTTCTTCATTTTGTACACAAAATATAAATATAGTAACAGACCTAAACTGTACACACAGTAATACGTACAACTAGGATGTCTAGAAAAGCAGATGAAATGAGTACAGGAAAAAAAAACAAACAACCACAATTTTTTCCAAAAAGCTTTGGAATATGGTATTTTCTCTTTCAGTTTATTTCTAGACATGACTACTTCATACCAGTAACAGCGAGACTCCCAGTTGTTCCCAAATACACCTGCTGACCCACAGACACGTGGCAGAAGCCTCACAATGCAAACATTGGAGGCTAGTACTTTCTAAATCAAAGGGGATTAAAAAGTATCTTAAAACATCAAGCACAACTTTTCTATGTAAAAATATCCAGGGAATGCTGTGCCATAAAAGCAGAAGAAAAAAGTGTCAATAAAACAATACCTCTTCTACACTTGCTTTACCAATGAAGGATTTTAGGCCCACAAGTACTTCATAAAAACTTTTTAATCTCTATTTTTAATCTTCTCTAGAAAGAAGTAGAAATCAAAGCCCTGAAGTATGAAACCATTTTCAGTCTCACTGCAGAATGCATTACCTTCACTTTGACAAGTTAAGGGAAGTTTCAGTACCAACACAAAGCCAGACTTTACTGTATTGACAAACTCAGAAGATTACATCTCAGTTTTACTGACAGCAAGCCCTCATTATGCTCGTACGGTTTCAGAATATGCATTTTCTAAATACAAAGGACTCTCAAGCAAAGCCATCACAAGACTTTCAAACAATTTTTTTTCCAAACCAGGTCACCAGTACAAACAGATTGTAAATACAGATACTGTAAACACAGGTAATGTAAACTGCAGATTAAATGGGCTTGTCAGTCTCCCGTGCAGGCAATTCAGCTCCATGATTGAGCCACATCCACTAAATTAGGAATTCCATAGCACAAAATCCCTGTTTGTTTTCCATGACTGACAAGGGTAAGCAATTATTTCAAACACCGTGCTCCCTCAAGGCGGTCTCTACTTCCTTAGTTCTCGTGACAGGCCATTGAGTCTCGGGACTTGATTTCTCCTTCACCTCTAATCAATGATGTATTAATGAAACGGTATTTGCCCTGTACCTCTAGGATGGCAAGCAGACCGCTGCTACTCACTTAGCCACGCTGTCTACTAATGACAGTGAAGACTCAAACTTTACAGCCAAGTATGCCTACCCTTGAACTCTTCAGGGCCAGAGAACACATAGAAAATAATTCTAAATTAGTGCACTCCTGAGGCATTATTATTATGAGTACATTCTCAAATTTCCCTTCTTGCTTCACCTCGGTTACACCCCCTCACACTCTGCTTTGCTAGCAGAAACTCAAAGTTTAATGCCGAGTAATTCTTTAAATACACTGCTTCTACAGATGAGAAAGCCAGAACTTTTTTATTGTCCACGGTAAAAAATAAAAATAAAAATAAAAAAAAATCAATGAGTCAAAAAGGCCAGTTTATCACAGGTGTAATAAACAACACCGTCCCGTACACTGTACCACCTCTCTAATATTTACAAGGCATTTAAATTCCTTTGCGCTTGAAAGCACGGTAAGCACGAAGTTCACCGTGGCTGGAATTTGCTGCTGCAACAAGTGGCAGAGCGGAGCGGGCCTGCGCAGCGCGTGCTGTCTGTCACCGCTCCCTCCGCGAGCCGCAGGCGGCGGGCCGCTCAGCGCCCGGAGGAACGCAAACGCCGGCTCTCATTTATAATGCAGGACGGCTCGTTCCCCGCGTTCGTAACGCCTTCTCCAAAGTTTCTGAGAACTCGAACGGACCGCTTTTAACTTTATTTCCGTACGGCGCGTAACGCAACGTCAACGCATACACGAACTTCTCTCTTCCCATTACTTCCCAGGAGCGCTGCGGCCAGAACTCGAGGCAGGCAGCCGGGCGGCTCTGCTCTCCGCGCGGCTGGCGGGGCAGAAGCGGGGCAGGACCCGTCCCGACGGGCGGCGGTCGGAAGAGCGGCCCCGACGACTCACGCGCTCGCAGCACGCGAGCCGCCCGCGCCGCCCGCCGAGGCGAGCCGTGCCCGTTTCAGCCTCCGGAGCTGGAAGAGGCTGCGGCTGGCGGGGGGCCGAGCCGTGCCGAGGCCTAGCGGGCACGCGAGGCCTGCGGCCGCTTCCCCGGCGGGAGGCCGGGGGAGCCGCGCGGGGGCGGGACGGCGGCCGGCCCCGCGGCCAACTTTTCGACCCGCCGGGCGGCCAGCCTTCGTGCCGAGCTCCGCGGCCGCAGGCCGGCAGCACCCCGCCGCGGGCCCCGCCTCGCACCCACCTGTCCCTGGGGTCGATCCAGCTGGTCTGCTTGGCGTTATGGTCGATGTAGAAGACTTTGCCGTCGTAGTCCCTCGCCTCCTCCCAGCCATCGGGTAAGGGGAGCTGCCCGTTCCCCGCTTTCCTAGGCATGGTCGGCCGGGGGGGGCGGCTGCTCCATAGGGACGGAAAGAAAGAAGGCGAGCGGGAAAAGCCCCCACCCGAGCCGGGGGGACGGGGACGGGGCCCGCAGCCGAGCCCGGCCCGGCGCCGGGGGACGACGCCGGCGGCAGCCCGGCGAGCGCTCCTTCGCCGCCGGCTCTCGGCCCACCGTGCCGGGGCTGCCGCGGGCGGGCGGGCGGCAGCCCGGGTCAGGGATCCCGGCGGAGCCCGGCTGCCGTCTGGGCGCGGGGAGCCCGGCTGAGCCCTGGGCGGCTGCGGCCGCCGCTCATTAGCATGAGATTAGCATCCGCCTCATCTGCATGCACATTCCTCCCGCCGCATTCCTCAGGGTTAACCCTGCCGGCGCTGCCCCCGACGCCGCGCCCGCGGGACGGGGCGGGGGGGGTGGTGGTGAAGCCCGGGCGGGGCCGCGGAAAAGGCACGAACGAGGCCGGTGGAGGAAACGGGGGCGGGAGGAGAAGGGCCGAGGCGGCCCCTCCGGCTTCCACCGGAGCTGGCGAGGAGATGAAGGGGGAAAGCGGAGCGGGGGGCGGCGTGGGGGCTGCGGGAGGCGACGCGCCCGGCGCTCCCTTTGTCCGCGACGCGCCGTCAGGTGGCGCGGCCCTCCCGGCCCGCGGTCGCCGCTCCCCTCTGAGCGCTACTCGGCGTCGCCGCCCGAAAGCGCTCCTCTGAACTCGCCCTAGAACTCCGTTCAGGCTCGGGGGGCGGTGGGAAGACCTCGACGCCCAGCGTTTTGGCCTTTCGATTCTGAGCTTTTCCTCTTGAACCCTGAGAGGACTTTAAACTTTTCGGTCGTTTGTTTTTTACCGGCAGGGAACGTGCGCGGGGTGCGCGGCGCCCTTCTGGCCTGAAAGGCGGCCGCACGCACGTTGCGTTCGGAAGCCAGGTGTGAATTACGGCGCGGGAGAGGAGTAGCGAGGCAGGGTGCCGTGGCTCGGCTGGTAGGAGGTAACCTAACGAGCTCTGTTAATCAGCGTGTGTATCTGATCCACGGGGTTTGGCTCCAGGAGCGGAGCGAAAATGTGACCGCGCTTGGGTGTCTGGCACTCCTGAGTAGCCCCAGGTTTTGCTCTCTGCTTTCCAGATGGTTTTCTTTTCACTTTTCCGGATGGAAAAAGTCAAGTTTTCGTGGGAAAGAAAGTTTGGAACCCAGAGCTGTGGGGTTGTTGGTTTGGTTAGTTTTTGCCTATCCTTCTACAGCTTAGTACTCAGCCCTATGGATTATTCTCCTGGTACAGTTTGCGCTTAGTAAGCAGCAGGCTTGTCCTCTGCTCAGCAGGGTTTTGGATTCCACTTCAGAGGCCAGGCACCCAACCATTAGGTGTTGCAGTAATTGATTTACACGCATCCAACTCTCACTGTTGGATCTGCTCCTAAATAGAAAGCAAAAAAAAACCAAACAAAAACACAACACAAAACAGGGAGATATGATCTTAATTTAGCTAATTGTTGATTGGTAAAAACATTTGCTATCTTAGTCATTCTAATCGTTTTCTTCTGTAATGCTAATCTGCTGTTCCATCTCCGTGGATAGTTGTATGCCTCCCAAAATCACCTGCTGGTGGAGCTTCACTTTCTTGAAGATTTTATTTTCACATCTGCTGAATGAAGGCAGTGTGTAATGAAAGTATGTACTTCAAGTAAGGCCCTGGTGGTTAACAGTGGAGAAGAACTGAGGTGTACAACCCTGTGCATCTCCATTAGAGTTCAGCTACAGAAAGTAACAGGATCATTGCCTACTAAAGTGACAGACTCATTTATTTTCATTGAGAGTATTATGTTTCAGTCAGCTGATTGGTTTATAAAGTCCAGCCTTGTTTTTCACCAGTGTGAAGAAGTTCTTTTACTATCCATTGAAACTTCTGTATCTTCCAAGAGTTTTTTTATAAACTTGCTTTTAGATGTTATCCTACAGTGAGAAAGTACGCGTGGCACAGTCTAAGCTGGATTTCTGTTTTAGTTTATTTTATCAATAATATTTCTTGTTATGTAAATTGAGAAAAGCTACAGAGGTTATTATTTTCTCTGGAACTAGCTGCCAGTGAGCTATCCCCGGCATGAAAAAGAAGCTTTTATAGTGGTACGGTCTTTTTCATTTCTAAAAAGCAGGCCTGTTATACAGCAGTACCGCTTTATCCCTACTTTGTAAACAATCCACGCAAATGAGAGCATGTGGTTAGAAAATCCGTGATACTAAGCTAAAACTGAAACACCACTTTTGTCAGTATTACCCCCAAAATTAATTATGACTCCTGAGATGATACCTGATTTCTGTCCCATGTCACAGTGTCAGCAGTCCAGGTGGGGTGTGCATGGATGTAGAAATGATTTATAACTAGCTCTTTGGGTAAAACTTTTCATCAGAAAAAGTCAACATTTTCACACTAACAGGTGGAAATGGCAACTCTTAATTTTTTGGAAATAAATATGTTAAGACCACTGCATACTTGTCTAGTTTCTGTTTGGATGCTTGTGAGTGTGTATACAGATGTGCTTACACTTAAACATAGGCATGGTAAGTCTCAGGCTTTCCCCTTCCTCCTACTGTTGTTTGAGTACTTTGTTGTACACATTTGAATCTACAGCCCAGAAACCTAAGAAGTTCTAAATTGGCAATGACAACAGTTGAAGTAATACTGACAAAAAGTAGGTAATGCTCGTGTAAGTAAATGCCAGGCCTTTATTGTTATCGATTGGAATGTTAGCTTTTGTTGTAGATAGTAGATTCCCACTATCATCATCTTTTCTGCTATTTCGCAGTTTGAACTGGTAGAAAATAGTTTCTTCCACTGTGGTATTCTTCTAATATGTCTAGTATAGGAGGGCAGAACAGAGCATTCCTGACAATTCTTTTTAATCTAAAATACACTACAAATTTTAACTGTAAATAGTTTTGCAAGAATACCTACATCTCAACTGATAACCTGCCTAGCATGCTGTGCTGACGTTGTCAGCTGACAATCATACCACAGATTGTTTGGCTTAATTGTATAAGACAGGATAATTCAGAAAATGTAAGCTTGCCTTATTCAGAGCACAGAAGGGTACATAGGAAGGAGTTTTCTAAAGTATGGGAAAAATGTAGCTGTGGCATGACTTATGTGTCTGTCAGTAAGAATGATAAATAACAAGATAGGCTCAGTGAAAAGGAGTTAATTGTTCCTCTGCTTCGCTGTGTATGTTTAATAGGTCTGAAGAATTATATGTAGTACGTAGTTAAAGGACTGAGTTAAAGGAAATTAGAATTACAGCTGATTTGTGTCCTTTCTGTGTTACTATTATCAGCTAGGAGAAGAATATCTATGGGAAAATTTGGAACCTAAGCGCAGAAAGAGATCCAGAAAGAGGATCTGCAGAGGCAAATAGTTGTGCCTTTCATGTAACAAAAAGAACCTTACTCCAGTCTGTACTACTGTAGTTCATCTCCTGCTACTCCCTTCTTGCTTCTTGATTCACAGTAAATCTGCTCCTGGTTCTAACTGTGATTACAAAAAAGGCATATTTGTGACTCCTTTAGTCTGATGGTCCGTTACAGTGATGTCCCTGAAGAAATTTACAATCGTTACAGTTCTAATTCCTGCTAGCCACAGAAGGTTCAGAATCAAGAGCTGTAGCTGTCTCCCTGAAAAGCTACATCATAGTTCAGTCTCCACTGCTTTCAAACAGAATTTGAATGCAGAATGAATTATGAAACACGCTGTCAGAATTAATGAATCTCTGAAAAATCTGACAAATGCTTGAATATATATGTATTGTTTATGCTGCTATTTTATTTTTTTTAGACACTTAAGCACTGTACAAACCAATCTGGACAGCCAATCTCACTTGCCTGACATATGGCTATTGTAGAACTGTAAAAAATGTCAATATTTCTCAGCATTATGGTTATTGGTTTATTTATAAGCACAGCAATTTTTATCTAAAACAGCCAAGTCTTAAAAACAAACAAACAAACACCAACAACACCAAAGCCAACTCCAACCAAAATAAGCAAACAAAAACCCAAGTAGGACTCCATTGTGCCTGGAGATTTTCACTTTTAAGAACAGTTTTACTGTCAGCTCCTGGTGCGTGGATATGGCTGACAGTAAAAGATCTTTGAATGATACCATTTCTAGCTGAATTTATGATGAAGCTCTGCAGAAGCAATGAAGCCAGTGAATGGCTTTGATAATACTTATTCTTATTCCACTTTTCTCTTTACTCCAAAGCCGGCTCTTTCCACTGATGTTCAGGTGGAGTAGTGCTAAAATAAGATGTCCTACAAAGACTTTCCATGGTATTAATGAAAAAGACCATACCAGAATCTTCTTCAAACATATATATACACTTTTTCAGAATGTTAGCTTTCTTTTTTCTTTCAAGCATATATAAAAGAAAGTAATCAGAAATCACACAAATTACACATTTTGAGTCCTTGAAGACAGTCACAGTCCCATCAATCTGAAAACAAGTGCACAGAGCAATTTTAACTGTTATCCTGATTAAAAAGTTAGGGTAGGTGGAGTGGAAATAATAAGGTAATAGTAATGCTTCAAGCTTAACTATGGAAATGTGAATAACACTTTCAAAGTAAAAATATTCTAAAATTCAGCCCAAGCTACTCATTAAACTAATCCAGCTTTCACTTTTGCTAACTGTGATTAACATTGTTGATATTTTTGTAGGCAAAATAAAAAGATGGTGGAGAATTTTGGTTGTTCCTAGGCCCCCTAGGCTTGGTGAAGTTCAAATTAGCCTTTGAGACAGATAAGTTTTTGATGCAGTCTTGGTATATGCTCTCAATGTTACATTTTCTGTAGAGACAGTCATTCTCTCTCTATATATTTTAAATAGTATCTCTCATTCTAGTGCACACAAATTTAACTTTCCTGCATTTCGTCATATAACTGTAGAATTGCACTGTTTATTCACTTCTGTCTAATGGCTTTGGAGAACCCAAAGGCACACCTGGTCAGCACAGGAAGTTTTCAAGAGCTTGCTCTTCTCTTTTGGCCACGTGTAAGACAGAAATTGATCAGCAACAAAGGGATTCTACTGAGAGAAGAACAAAAGAGTTTCTTAGTAACACCTCTTTGGTGGAGAACAGCAATGAATTTTGTCAAGTATTTAAGATACTCCAAGTAGTGTACAGATTTACGGAGAGAATGTTTTTAACATTCCCTCTCTACTGGTGCAAGGACTGTATTCCCACCAAAGCCAGAAAGTGGTACTTCCATATGACTGCTGTGTTGTACTTGAAGGAAGCAATGGATAAAATGCAAAAAATGAAAGTTTTATCAGTGACATTTGGAAGTATGGCTCTCTTTTGTATGTATTTTTACAATGCAGTAAATGAAGTAGACTGAACTAATTGCCTGAATGTTTAAAACTTGCATGATCAAAAAAAGGTCTTCTGTCTGATGAAGAAGCTTAAGGAACCTTTTTTTTTTTCTAACAAATGAAAAGTAGTATTTGAAACACAGAACTAGTACAAACCCTCCAAACTGCAATGTGAAAAAGAAATGCATGTTTCTGCTTCCCATCTCTTCTTTCCCCTCGATGACAAAAACCTCAGTTTCCGCATTTGAGTGCAAAGTAGTTTGACTTCTATCCTGTCCTATCTGATTGCTAAGAGGCTAAAAACTATGCTACAAAAATAAAATCTGAGAGCCTGTGCAAATTTGTAGTAGGAATGGGACTGTTGAATCAATAGCAAGATTCAGCACTGCTAGGGGTCTAGAGCTGCTAGAGGTTTTGCTGAATTGTACTCATCATCCCAAAGCATTTTTCATTCTAGTCTGGTTATTCAAAACCCAGAATCTCAATGAAAAGAGTTAAAGATCACGACATACTATTATTATGTTCACTTTGTGGTGGACGTATGAAAAGAGATGCGTTAAGTGGCTTAACAGAGTAAGAACTACCGAAGTGAAATAGGATAGGGATCAGAGCATAGGTTGCTTTCAGCTCCTGAGCTGAGTCTGTCAAACTGCACCATGTCATTTTTATTATTTCAATATGTGGTCTCAGAAATGCTTGGGATACGCTTTCTTATCACAAGAAAGAGACTATAATTCATACAAAAAGTCCTTTTGTTTAGTCTCTCATTCCCAGGTAAAATGTGTGTAACAGTTACAAGGTCCACATGGTCAACGTGGAAATACCTGTTGTGGTATATACCTTGTTATGTGTTGAAATACCTGTGTCCACATATAAGATGTGACACTATTCTTCCAGCTCTTCTTTGAATTTCTTGGTGAAACAGCATAAGAAAAGCATAAATTGTGGTTAGCTGTACTTGTATTTTCACAACCAAAATGCGCTAATAAAGAAATAACTTCCAAGAATGTAAAAATATTATACCGAAGAATAATTCAAAGAAAATAATTCAAAGCTAGGCAAAGTCTGCAAAATTTAAGTATTAAAATGTAATCCTCGGACTGAAATGTAAGAGTTGTTGCTGATAATCAGCTGTTCTGTAAAGGTGTGAATGCAAAGCCGAAGGATGTATAGTTGATGCTTACTCCTGAGGAATCACAGAATAAACGAGGTTGGAAGAAGCTTAAGGAGCTCATATGGTCCCACTCCCCTGCTCAAGCCAGGACATCTACAGCCAGTTGCCCAGGACTGGGTCTGTGTGGCTTTGATAGGCTGAAGAGCCCACCACTGCTGCGTGCAGCCTGTGCCAGAGTTGGATCATGCTTTCAGTGAAAGCATGTCTGATGTTCAGAGGGAACCTCCCGTGTCTTAATTTGTGCCTATTGCCTCCGGTCCTGGCACGGGGCAGCACTGAACAGAGCCTAGCTTTGTCCTCTTCACACTCTCCCTACAGGTATTAATAGACATTGATAAGCTCCTCCATCCCTGTGCCTCCCTGTGCTGAGCCTTTTCTGGACTGAGCAGTACCAGTGCTGCTTCGTAGGAGAGGTGCTCCAGTTCCTTCATCATCTTTGTGGCCCTTCAGTGGACTCTCTCTGACGTGTACGCCTGGATTGTAGTGGGGAGCCTGGAACGACACTCCAGGTGTGGCTTCACACCTAGAGCAGCGGTGTCCCAACAAATCAACAGCTGGATGTTTAGGATCCATACTGATTTCCTCTTAACCTAGATAGGCAATGAGTACAAAAGGCAGATCTTCTCAGGATGGTGATCTTAACAGCCTTCAATGGTATCATCATTCACAACAAGTTTCATTGTTTTTTTTTTAATGGAAATATTCACCCTTGTTTCTCCAACTCAATATGCCACCTTCAGCAGTAAAAATGAAAGTATTCTCTTACCAAAAGGAAAAAGTGAGGTTTTCAATCAGTAGCTCAGAAACTCACAGACTGCTAACCACTTGTCTCCTTATTTCAGAAAACACAATGTGCAACAGAACTATGGTACTGTTATACAGCAGCCTGCTTTCCAATCCAGGAATTCTAAAACAAAACAAAACAAAACAAAAAAACAAAACAAAAAAGAAACCCAAACTTTATTTTTCTTTCAGATTGCACAAGGCATTTCAACCTGAGGAAATAGAGTGGAGTATACCTTCAAAATGCAGTGAAGCAAGGACTGGCTGTTGCACGGTTTCTATCTAGCTTCACCTTGTATGCTTACACCAGGATTTGGTGGGACTTCTTCAGTGTCAGGTGCAGTGTTGGCTTTTGCTATTTTCCTTGCCTTCCCTATCCCACCTGACATTTTTGTTCTTGTGGGGTCTGTCAGGGCAGGGCTCACAATGCATCTGGCACCATGGGCCCTGCTTGCTCCATGTCTGGTGCCAGCTGTCGTACCTCTGTTGCCACACTGTCCCATTCTTGATGATATGCCGGATCCCCACACCCTGACCGGTCTTGCTGGTGGCCGTAGTCAGCTCAGTACCTGCTGATGGGTTGAACAGCCTGCAATGACTGCACTGCCAGCAGCAGCGACATCTGCTGTTAGAGTCTGTGGCTGGAGTTATCACTGAAGCCATCTCACT
The DNA here is from genome assembly GCA_035772895.1 of Perdix hodgsoniae. Lineage (NCBI taxonomy): Eukaryota > Metazoa > Chordata > Aves > Galliformes > Phasianidae > Perdix > Perdix hodgsoniae. The sequence continues at coordinate 27,578,095 of JAPSGF010000002.1, forward strand.
CTTGTGTGAGAACCCAGCCAAAGCCAAACCAGGCATGGTGAGTTTTCTTGGGCCCTGTGTTTTCTTGGGAAAAGCTCCAAGTGGAGATGAGTGTTCTGTACATCCTTCCATGGACTAGAAACAGCACTAAATGCCTGATTGCCACACCAGCAGCTTCTGTGAGAGCTGGAGAAGTTGACATCCTCTTTGCCATCCTCATGCCCAACCTGTGCCTCAGATCATCCTGTGCATCCAACTAGCTCCCCTCCATTGGGACTTACCACCAGAACTTGTTCTTCCTTCCAATAGATCTCTTTACCATATGCCACAACATTTCAGGTCCCAGGAAGGCTTACTGTGATGCTCAGGAGCAGCACTAAGCTGCTTAAGTAGGTATTGGAGGACATGATGTGAAACTAAGGCCCAAGATCAGTGTTCCTTCTATACTGCTTACAGGGAAGGAACTGCTCTCAGGTTATACGTAACCAGTAATTACAGTCTTGGGGATACTGTTAAGAGAAAGCAAAGGTCGCACTGATAAAAATGTGTATTTCTGAAGTTCTACGTTGTTTTCATAGGTCTTGAACAAACGAATGCAGGCTTTTTGTTTTGTTTTGTTTTGGTGAGAGGAAAAGACACACGCTGGGGCAGGGGAGAGAGAAGGAGGTAAGGAATTACTTATTCAAAGAGATTTCCTTGAGTCAAAGAAATCCCTGAAGGAAATCTTGTTAAAAAAACAAAACAAAACAAAAATAAAACAAAAAAAGAGCATAAGAGATTCTCAGAAGTACATATGCAGATTTTATGTGTCTGCAACACCACGTCAAATATTAACACTTTCCTGCATATATCTCTAAGAAATCTGTTTCTGTGTCTCAATGTAAATAAAGGAAGGTACAGAGAAAAGCTGATGGCTTCAGAACATTGCCTGCTGTAGTGAACCTCTAGTGCTACTCATGTCCTTCATCCTATAACTCATGAAAGAAAAGGTAATGTACACTGCCTTTTAATTCAGCGGAGGCCTCTTGCAAGTCAGCTTGTTTAATCTCCCCTCTCAATATTCCACATCTGTGGAATACAGTTCTCTAGCAGTCTCATTTTAATAACATATTCTAAGCCATTAAACTCACTCTGGTAAGCCTTCAGTGAACCATGACATTTCTAAATCAAAGTAAAATCAAAGGCCTTAAACCAGACTGCAGAGCTAAAATTCCTTCTTATCCCTTCCGTTTATTTACAGAAGATTCTTATGCTGAAATATACTAAATCATCCTGACAGATTAATTATGATGTCATGCTGTGTCAGATTTTTGGAAACAATGTCCAAAAATGAACTGAAGAACCTGTTGAAAACTAAGAAATAGCCAAAAAAAACACCAAGCCAACCCAGAGACCTTGAACTTAGCCAAAAGAGTGATGGATGAAAGACAGCACATAATGAGTATGTCAAAACTTTGTTTCCTCTCCAATCTAACCTGACAGCTGATGCTTTTGCAGCACCAAGGGATGTCCTTTTTAAGTCCAATTATTTAAAATCCTTAGCGTGACTCCTCCATGCCAAATGCTATCAGTGCCAGGGGATCACAATGCAAAACCTTTCTTCTCCTGATAAGCACTGGGATGTAATCAACACTGATTGTTACATGCAATTGCAATCTTGGTGCTTTTCACTGTACATAGTTTTAGACTAACTGCAAAATAATTTGGACTATCCTTTTATTAGTTAGTCTGGAACTGTTTTGTAAAACCAAAATAATTGTATTTCTGTATTTTTGGAATGTTTTCCAAGAAAACATTCCAAAAAGCTGGGCTTAAAGATCGGTAACCTTAAATTTATCCCGCTAAGGACTCATTTGATATTTTACTGAATCTGTTGGGCGTTCTTCATTTCCCATCTATTCCCAGGTGGCTTTTCCTTTCCCCAGCCCTGAACCCTCCATCCCATCTTCCCCAAAATCTCACTTCTCATTCCTTCAGAACAGCCTGACAAATAGATGCAGTGATGAAGGATTATCACTTCTGTTGCTGCTCAGATTCATCCAGGCTGCTTGGAAGAGAGTACAGAAAAGGGCACATCCCCTTTCTGTAACAAATCATCTTCTGGCTGTTTTGCTGCCCCATGAAATTGAGCATTAATGGCTCACATTAACGAAAACATATTATTTCCCTCGCTCTGGGATTTTTGAGGGACCTTTTGGAGCCACCAATCTGTGTCATAAGTTTCACAATTCAGTCTTTCTAACTGCCTGTCTGTGACAGATTCAGGTGTGTTTGCATGCTTGGACTTTCAGGTAGCATGTGGATAACAGGTCACACATGTGCACGTAGAGTGTTTGGAAAAGCTGAACTTTGTAAAGTAGCAGAAGCTTGGAAGCTTAGCAAAATGCAATTGTAAGCTAAATAGTAAAAACAATGGTATGTGTATATATGCATAATTTGACAATACATTAGGTTTTGCTATTCTTTGCTAAGAATGATACCTTTAATCTCTTGCTGCATCTGAACATTTATTTGACACAATAACCACAATTTTGTTCATCAATATTACAGAAATTGTGCCTCAAATAAAAAGATTGTTCTCACGGGACAAAACTTTAAATGATACATGCGGAAGTTACAGTAGCATCCAGGAGTTCATATTTTGTAGCTGTTTTCATTAGGGAAAACCTTTATTAACATTTAGCATTTTTTTCATCAGCAAAGCGCTTTCAAAACATTTGCTAATTAAAACCTTTATATCTTTTAGACAGGGAAAGTGCCTTTTCCGGCCCGCACATGCTATGTAACTTATTTTATTAGTGGTTTAGTAATAAAGTCAGATAAACCTTTGATTTAATAATTAGCTTTTATAGAGTGCTTTCTGCCTTCAAAGCACTTTGCAAACATTAACTAATTAATTCTTGCAACTCCCCTGTAATATAGGGAAGCGAGCACATTCATATGTGTTTGTATGTGGTTTAGGGAAGAAAGTATTATCTCGGGCATTTTACAAAACAGAGAATTAAGACATATAAATTATTTACTTAAGTCCATAAAGGCAGGAATGTTGTCAGGGTAGGAACTGAAACTCATTCATCCTCCTCATCCTTGTCCATACTCTGACCGCTCGGCTCTTCCAGGAATTTTCTCTGGAGAAGTACAGCTAGGTCAGCCGAAGCAAGGCATAGATGCTAAGCAGGCATCTCCATGTTCCTACTACCCAGTGTCCCAGGCATGCTCAAGGAGCACACGTGGACTGTGCTTACGTGGTGATCCACACGGCAAGTTTGCCTTGCACTCTGGCCATGTGTCTGTGGTTCATGAACGAGGTGGAGGTCACAGCAAAGGGCTGCAGTGAGGCCAGCAGTTGCCAGCAAGCTCCCATTTATGAACTCTGCTCACCCTTATCCACTGGGCATTCACACTGCCGCAATATGAAAATATTGTCAGTATTCTGTGAACAGCTTCTCTTGTTTCTGCCTCCAGTTTAGGTACAGCTTGTTGTAAGTATGCATCACAGTACAAGAGGAATTTATGTTGTCCCTTTTCTTTACTGATTTGGTACCTACAATAATGCAGTTTTCCTGCCTACCCCAACCCATCTGTCTAGGATGTTATGCTGCATTTTGGTCACACGGTAAGTAAGTACTTCTTCATGTGCTGTAGGTGGAATGAGAAGAGTACGAGCTGCAAGAAGGCTGTACCGTGCACCAGGGTACCGGGGGTCTTTGAAGAGTCATTTGTGATGTTTCAACTCAGCAAAGCAAGTAAGCTCTTACCTTATAGGCTTTAGAAATTTTTCTGAAGCTAAAGTACATTCTTAGAACATGTGAAGGCCACTAAGGAGGTTTCAGAATGAATGCCTTGTTTACAATGAATTTAAGAATTTCGTGAGGTACACATGTCCAAATACTTATCATTGTTTATTTTTGCTAGATGTTGTAAATTAATATTATTGTGTACATTTTTGAGTGATTAAGCAGTAAACCAGAAATGGATTGTATCACTGCTGTGTGTCAGCTAACCTTTAAAAAGTCTAAGAAACTTCAGGACATTTTTAATAGCTCAACTGAGCCAAGTTTTCATGTGTCATAGTGTCTTCTTCAGGCAAGAGAAATAGAGTGAAACAATAAGAAATATCTGGCTGCTTGCTAATGCACATTTCATCATTACATTCAGATAAACCAAACAATTAAATAATGCAGAAGGTTTGTGTAGATTAGAGAATTAGGGACAAAGCATTCCTTGGTGGTCAGCTATTTGTTTAGTGTTGAAGAGTAACTTTTGTAATTCTGTTTCTGTAAGCTGAGTCTATCAAGTAGAGACTACCAGACAACAGAAGAGTGCTGCATTTTGCATGTGGTGTGCCAAGCACTATTTCTCTGTGGGTATGAACAGATTTTTTTTTAATTTGTTATTTTATTGTATTTATAATTAGCCGTCTGGAAAAAAAAAAAAAAGTTCTCTTTTAGCATCTGCAGTGATGCATTGATTCTTTCATTACAGCAAATACGCATGACCCCCGGTGTTCAACTGTAAACAATAATAGTTACTGGCTTCATTAGTAAGCTAGCAGATGGCTTATAAGTTCTCATGGTAGCTTTTATCCATTTGAGGCTTGCAGTGTGCAAATGTTTGTCTTTTAAACAGGATAAAACAATGTAAAAGGGACTCTGTGCTTTGTTTTTATTAGTAGCAATTCATTTGGATTGGAAATTTGAATCTGAGTATATGAATGCACTGTCAGTTTTTCCTGTCCACAGGTAAAGTATTTGTTGGGCCTTGCCTCTACCACTGTGGCATTTTCTGTACAAAAGGAAATGAGGTCAAATATCACTTCTGGAGTTTTGACAGTCATATTTTAATTAGTAGGACTCTCATTCTAACATATCCCAGAATAAAATACTCAATGAAATACAGCTTATTTGCTGTCATCACCAGTTCTGTGCCCAGAGTGTGATGAATTTCAGGATGGTTCCCTGAGAGCATGCTTCATGCAATTGCAATGACTCTCAAAATTAACCTAAAGATTTGTTATGGAACTGTGCAGAGCTATCTAAAGACCACTTCACCTTCAATAATACTGAGTACGTATTTAAAAACTCTTTTAAAAGCAGAACCATTTTATTTTAATGTGTGAGTCTCTTTGGTGGCTTTTTAAAATACAAGTTCTCTTCACAATTGTCATGAATTTGCTTATGTTGATAGCTGGAATCAAGCTTCATTATTGAGAAATTGAAGCAGGAAGCCATATGTCAAGGACCACCAGGTTTTAAATACCTTCAATTCTCTGCAAAAGCATAGAAACACGGCAGTGCAAACTCTCTCAATGTATTCCACTCTTGTGTTTCAAATGGATCTGTACAAGGAGGAGCCAGGAAGTTATTCATACTTTGTGGTCTTTCACTGTTGCCTACTTATGATTTGTTCACAGTAATGCGTAAGCATTTGACTGGTTGATTTTTTGCAAAACAAATGCTTCTATTTAGGTAGGAGTCAGCCATGTGTTTTAGAAACAACCAGCACGAATTAGAAACTTTTCCTTTAGTAAAGGGTAATGAGGGTTATGAGGGCATAAATGAACCAGACTGCATGCTCCTTGTGTTTCCTTATGGTGCAGTAAATAATTATACTATTAGTATCAAACTAGGGGATCTTCCTGGTTATGGAATTACTTTGGATTACTGGAATTACTGGATCACTGAGTAAACAGTGATCTAGTGAATCTTTAGAGTTTTATATTGTATTTTCATATTCAAAATTCAATTTTAAAGTTTAAAATAACTTTTGTTTGGAGAGACAGCTGTATCTCCTGGAAAAATATAGGAATGTTGGTTTCAGAGCATGTATTTTCACTTCTTATCCTCATTTTTTATTTTAGTATTAAAAATAATATGTGCATAAAATTTTTCTTTCTTCTGAGCACATCTGCTCTTGCTTCTACCTTACCTGAAGATCTAATCCCTTGCAAATAACATCTTCAATGAAGAAAAAGCAGCAGGAGCAGACGATCTTTCAAGAAATAAAGATCCTATTTTCATGCAAATTTACTAGTAATTAAAAGTGATGGGAGAAAAAAAAATGCATCTCAATATGCAATATCTTCAAATTTAAATTGAAATATAATAGTTTTAAACTTTCCCATAAGAAGTCCCAGACTTTTTAAGTGGATTGATTTTGAAAGCAGTAAGAATTGTCATTCAGATTAATGGGCTGTTTTTCCTTATCAAAAGACACCTTTAAAACAAGTTTGAGGGTAATGGTAAGAAATTTTAAGTGTTTTTTTTTTTCCCCTATGGTTTGAAATAAAGTTAATTAATTTCCTAAGTAAACTGAAATTCCATTCAAGTCTGTGGGTCAAGTATAGCAGTACTCAAAAAAAGCATTCTAAGGACTGCTTCAAACCCAATGTGACTTCCATTTCAGGAAGCGTGCAAACTGTATCTTCAGCATTTACTGTTGCCTCATTATCTATCTCATCTTTCCTGAAGGAAGTATTTTATTAAGAAAAACAAAACAAAACAATTTGTTTATGAAGTTTTACCATTCATTATTAATCACTAAACATTTTAAAAAATCAGGAAGGGGAAAATGTATTGTGGTAGCAATGCATTCTACAGTTCTGTCCCTTTAAAACTGCTGCAGAAATGGAGAGACAACTTACATCTGTCCTGTCCTGTCCTATTCCATTCCATTCCATTCCATTCCATTCCATTCCATTCCATTCCAT
>JAPSGF010000002.1:27584792-28065165 GCA_035772895.1 Perdix hodgsoniae
ATTCCATTCCATTCCATTCCATTCCATTCCATTCCATTCCATTCCATTCCATTCTTTGTCTACTGTAAAATGGAATCTGAGGTGTTGAGAGCTCTTGATTCTTGTGAAAGACCAAAAGAGTTAAATGCACAAAATCAGAATAAAATTAAAATTAAAATATTGCTAAGCAGTGGATACAGTTCTGTTCATCTTTACAGAAGCTGTAAGGTTACAGAGCTGTAACGCATAAACAACTGCTGCCATTTTATCCCATGCTATTTAGATTCATTACTCAGTATATAAAAGTAGTTACGACTCCCATGATAGTTGCACCTTTATTGATTAGAAGTAAGTTTGTTTCTGATGAGTTAGGAAAGGCTGGGCATTACACACACGCAGAGGAACAATGTAAAGCTACACAATTTACATCTTGCAGAATGAAAAAAAAAAGCAAAGTATTGATGATTTATTGATTACAGCTCTCACTTAGAGGAGGTGCAGGAAGCGATAAATAATGTAAATATTTTAAAATTCTGTCAGTGATAACCTAAAGGGAATATTGTGATTTGCAATAATACTTGGAAAAATTCCTTCACTAATGCTAGCAACTAGAATTATTGGCACAACAGGCCATGGATTTTATAGGGATATGGTAATGCCCTATGTGCATCAGCTAGTTCTTCCTATGCATTTGTGTTTGGTTTGTTGGTTTGTTTCCTAAGGGAAGCTGATGGACTACAAGGATAAAGTGAGGCAGCTCTGTGGTAAACCATTGCCCTAAGTGCTATGAATAGGATCTGCTGCTGTATTTCAGTGTCTGTCACTTCAGTGGAATTAAGAAACTGAGGAGGCTAACAGTGGTTGGGTGTAGCCACGTCAAGATGGCATCCTGTACTCTAATAAACATCTTCCTGGATAAGATGTACTCAAATATTTTAACTTCACTTTCATGCAACTGTTTCTAACTTTTAAACTGTTGGAACTTCAGTGCAGATTTGGTTAGGTGATGCCTTAGGCAGCTGCACCGAGTGTTTGAATTTCTTATGATAATGAACAGTTAAAGCTAACTGGAGCGCCTCTATTTTTTAATTGATTTAGCAGTTGATTGTCTCACAAGATTTATGTTTCCCCTGTGCTCGGAAAATAATGTTGTCAGTTAGCACTTGAAGCTATATTATTTTTATTACAAACATCATGGATGAAACATCATTTTTGTCAATTACGATTTTAGAGGATGAAAAAGATTGTTCATAAAGGCAGAGAATATAAAATACTGTGTAAAGGTCACTAGATAGGTCAGAGCTGATGACCATCTAGCTATAAATGAACTACCAGAAGCTAGATAATATACCAAATGAGAACATTTGATATACTAATTCTTTTCCATGTAGTAACATAAAGCAGGCAGACTTGCAATACATCTTTTTTTCTACAGGAGTAAGATTGCTTCCTTTTCTGCTTCTGCCCTCATTTCATTTTCATAGCTTCATTCATTACATACCTACTAAAAACATTGTTATATTTCTTCCAATATGGAGGAAAGACTTATAAAGAAAATTCTGGATGTCTTGAAAGCTTTGTAAAAGAAACAATTAAATGGAAGATTGTCCAGAAGAGGATCCCAAGAAACTATTCTTGTGTGTATTGGGCCTATTTCTATTCATCATTGTACTCACAAAGAGCAGGAATAATACCACTGATGCCAGTGGTGCTAACAGCAGATTACTCTATTTTGCATATTCTACCAAAAAAAAGGTCATTAGTATTGCAAAACTGAGCATTCAAAAGTTAAAAACTGACAATATTATGAAAAGAAGCATTAGCAGATTGCTCTAAGGAGAGAGAAGGAGAGCAATTTGCATCTTAATATGTGGATAGAAAACCTGGAAATCTACCAAAGGTGAAAATCTGAATGTCTTTGAGGAAAAACTCTGTATGAAAATATTAAATATGAAGCATAGATGTAAGATTCATCAGAGTGCTTGTCAGTGCCTTTATATTTCAGTCACCCAGTGAGATGATGAGAATATCTGAGGTAGGTTCAGAATTAAGCAGGAACAGTCATAGGCTGATTCAAGAGAATGATAGAAGAAAACCACAAAGATTCTCCATACTAATGTAGAGAATCCATGAAAAGCAACATAGAGCAGGCCAGCAGAACTTAGTTCATCCCCTTGCTGTGAGAGGGATTCAGATGGGACAGGGAGAAGGTTTATTTTGTTCTCAGTACCCTGATCAGCAGCACAAAAGCCTGTGAGAAAGGATCTCCTACAATCACTGCTCTCAGTCCTATTTTTTCCATATGCATCTGACATCAGTAGGAAGGCAAATGAGATTTATAACTCACTGTGAAAAAAATAACCTGTTCTGTTCTGTTTTACTCTATTCTTTATGCTGCACTTTATATATTAATATTTTAATCTTCCGAAAATGAGGTAAGTGCAATGTCTACTGTCATTTAACCTGAACATTTAACCTGTGTGTTTTTCCTTAATACTACGGAAGCATACAGGCAGCTTTTGGTCTTGCTTTGTTGACAAATGGCCTGTTTTATGGTTTAGCTGGTCTTGCACATGAAATAGAAGGTGATGACTCTTGTGATAGCCTTTTCTTTCTGTAAGAATTGATTCTGTATTTTCTTCTTTCCCCACACTCAGATCTTCCAGAATTTTGTTTGTTATATGAATATATGTTATCCTGATAGAATATAACAAAGAAGCAACTCAGTCCAAACATAACCTCATTTTCTTATCTTCTTTTCATCTTCTTCTTTTCAGTTAGCTTGACTTTAGGCTGCAAAATACTGAGATCTCAGATCTATGAAAAAGCATTATGGAGAGTGGAAAATGAGTTTTCTATGCCTAGAACCAATTCTGGTTATCTCAAAAGATAACATGTTAGAGCCTCTGGACAGCTGCAGGTTTCACATTTTTTTTCTCTAACATAGGTGAAAAAGAAGTTATCATCTTCCGCAGCTCAACAGAGATAACTGCCTGAGAGCAAACACTTGTCTCAGATGCAAAGATAGAAGAACATCAGTGAGAATCCACAAGCAGACCCTGCTTATAGACTGAATTGGCCACTCAGAATTCTGTATTTTCAGTCAGAGTAGACTTACTGCCTCTGTGAGCTCTTCAAGTATCACTTACCCATTTGCATCAGCTTCAGCCCATGTTTCTGTGTGAGTTGCTGTTGTCAAAAGAATAAGCCATCTCGATACCAGTGAGCACGGTCAGATGTTGTGAAGTGCAGCTTGTATTTGTTGTCTTAATATTGTCCAGCTGGTTCTCCTAGAGGCTGCATTTGGAAACTGAAAAGGCAGATGACTATGTAAATCAAGGATGCGATAGCCACAGAACTGCTTCCAGTCACTGGTTTTGAGTTTGCACCTTCTGGAGAGACTCTAACATAAAAGCTCAAATACAGGGACAAGTAGAGCAGTGATAAATGTAGCATACGCTGCGTTAGAGAGCATAGCAATGAAGAACATCACTTAGTGCTCTAATACATACACTTTACAAATATGGTGCCCTAAATCCCTCTTGGTTCCCAGAAGTATCACAGCAGTCTTCCAACCAGTACTGTCCTCTACTTGCATGCCTCCTAATTTATTGAGAACAACAGGAAGAAAAAATTTTGTTTTGCTGTCCTGTCTGCTGCCTTACCTATCAGTTCCTTGCACAAAGACAGCTAACAAGTAAACTTGAGCTGTCAATCTTTGTCTTCATAGAACCATAGAATCATAGAATTACTCAGGTTGGAAGGGACCTCAAGGATCATCAAGTCCAACCACAGCTTAACCATAGTACCCTAAGTCTAACAACCCTCTGCTAAATCATATCTCTGAGCACCACATCCAAACAGCTCTTAAACACATCCAGGGATGGTGACTTAACCACCTCCATGGGGAGCCTATTCCAATGTTTAACCACCCTTTCTTTAAAGAAGTGTTTCCTAATATCCAACCTAAACTTGCCTTGGCACAACTTGAGGCCATTTCCCCTCGTCTTGTCACCTGTCACCACTGAGAAGAGACCTACTCCGCTCTCACTGTAAACGCCTTTCAGGTACTGGAAGAGAGTAATAAGGTCTTCCTGGAACAGATTCAAGTTAATATTCTGGTTTGCAGTTCTTTTCACACTCATTCATGCTGTGAGACTGGATTTAGCCTTCTTCATCTTCTGCATAGAAATTTTGTCCTTTCTATCTACTGCCAGGTAGATATGGTTAATACCATGGTTAATGGTATTTATGCAGCATTCTACATTCTTACCAAACAATTTGAACATAATTTAATGTCTAATTTAACCAATTATCTGATGTTTTCAACTTTGTATCTAACACTACCACATCTTTGACATGTTCAATACAGCCCATAATTCTGGGCATAACCTCTGTTATTTTTTAACTTCCTCATTCTTACTTTTATACGTTTTACATTTATCACGTCTAAGACATACACGTATCCATTTTTTTCCCCCATTCAATTTGAACTGTATTTTCCTCCTTTCTGTTCATGGCCAGCTGGTCCTTGCATTCCTGACACATCAAATTGCACACCTTGAAGCTCTGTCAGTTTTCCTGTTCATTAATATGACAAAGATGAGGACTTAACACTAAGCTCTGTGATGTTGCATTTGTCATCTTCCTTTTACATTTATAACCATTCCTTGACTTTGAAAGCAAGCCAGTTTGTTATCCAGTTGAGTTTCCTTACCTTCTTACCCTATTCATTAATAATGTATTTGGTAATGTATTAAAAGCTTCCAGGGAATACAAGGGAATAATGTATACTTTTTTACCCTGGTCTGTTTGTATCATAATTTTCTCAAAGATATTATACAGGTTGGTTATGCATTATTTTCATTTTCATAGAATCATAGAACGATTTGGATTGGATGAGACCTTAAATCTCATCTAGTTCCAACACCCCTGCTGTGGGCAGGGACACTAGGTAAGGTTTTGGTAATCCTTACACTGAAATATTAAAGCTTCTATTTACATGGAGAGTCTGGGCAGTTTACCAATGTAGAAATATTTGTCTTGTATTTTTGATACCTGCCATAATTGAATAAGCATTATTTAATATTTTCTGAGAGATATAACATAAAGCAATGTATTTGGCACTGTACCCAGTGTAAAAAAATACGATTTCACAAAGCAGAAAGGAGTGACATCTTAACAGAGAACAAAGCAGAGTCCATCAAGACATACCTTCAGAATGTCAGAAACATGTATTTTACACACAAAAATCTGCCAGTGAAGTTTTTTCATCAGTTACAGTTTCATAAAGTACCCTGGGGTGTGACTCTGTAGCAATGTGAAGGCAACAAAGGAAATACAAGCCTGCAAAAGTGTCACAAACACATTACATCCAGAAAGTACCCATTAAATTTGATGGAGAAAGAATTCTTGTTCCAACTTATTAGGTTGCTATATATTTAGAAGTGGAATTCCTTTGAAACTCTTTGCCATTAAAAGCCCGGTGAATTCAACAGGGGTTCATGGTGAAAAGAAGTCTGGTTGGAGACATTTGCCATATGCTACTCTTTTGATTTCACTGAAAGTTCTGTGAGCATGTTAAGGACAACATAGACTTTTCATAGCAACACTTTTCCCTTACATACCTCATACTTCATTTTTTTTCTTCATTAATTGATACAGAGTTTAAAGAACAACAATAAAGAAACACAAAAATGTGAGCATCTTCCCTTTTGACTGCATGAAGTCAGAGCAAGGCCTGTTCCTTAGACTCACCATACAGAGGAGATATAACTGTATTCCATGTGCAAAGTATAGTCCCATAAACTTGACCACTATGACCAGCTTCACAAATGGGTGGTTAGGCTGTAGGTTAGAAGACAGGTTCTCTAGCCATTTATGTGACTGAATGCTTTTTCTACATTGGCTGACATGTCCTACCATTGTTTTGTCGTTTTTTTTTGGCCCTGGAATGACAGTGACAATTGTTCTGAACCATTCAAGTCCAAAACTTCTTGTACCACAGTAGGTGTAGTTGTAACCATGAGGCCAAACAGTGAAGGAACAGAGCTGACATTTCTCTATGTAGTCTTGGACTGGTGGACATCTTTCTTGGACTCTTTCATACCCTTAAAAGATGAGACATGGTTTGTTCTAGAGACTTCACCAGACTCTGGAACTTAAGCCATTCTTCACAATAAACCTTTGATCTTCTAATGATTAATTCTGTGTCATTACCAGCACACAGTATTCTCATTATTGACTCTCATTTCCAAGTAATTTATGAATATACTGAAGAATATGTCTCAGACAGACAACTGTGAATCTTCACTTGTAATGTCCCCACTATGGAAACTCACCATTTACCCTCATGCTCTCTTTTTTGTCTTTTAACCAACTATTTATCCATGCCATAACATCAGGCTGGGTTCGTATTACACTAAAACTTGTTATGGGCAGAAGGGATTGTACCTTAAAGGAGGAGATAAGAATGAACTGTTAGTCCCATTAATGTTTTAATAATCTATTGTTACAAATCATCCCATTAACACAGGAAGAAAACATTAACAATACAGTTAAAATCATTGTATATAAAATGGCTTATATCTGCTCGGTTTCTTTGGAGCTGTGCTCACCGTCTGTATGTCCTAAAGGGTCTTAGGGTCAACAACTTCCATCTTCTTTAAAAAGACTGCATCAAAAGTGGGCTGTGGGGCTGTTCGGAGTCACTGTCCTTCCATGTCTCTGCTGGGAGGAGTTTCATGTTCATAGCTGATGTTTCTTTCCCCTCAGTTCAGGAGTATGCTTGGGTTTTCTCACTACAGTCTACAGTCTTCTCATTGCTGAAACCTGAAATTTGCTCCACAGCTTCCTTCAGACCTTTGTAAAGGGCTATTTTTAGAGCAGGGTTTCTAGACTTGTACAATATGAAAATATCCACAGCCAAGCTCAGTCCAGTTAGCCAGCAGCCGCTTGACCAAATCATCACCCTTAGCCATCACACCACTTGACAACAGTCATATACTGGAAAAAAAAAAAAGTCCAGATCAGCTCCAATCAGAACCAACACGGGCACTCCTGGGCTTCTGCACTGTCAGGTCACTATGGGGTCTCTGGCCTTTTACTGGTATTGGCAAAACTGTATTTACTGGGTTATACCTGAATGCACTGAAATGCTTTTATCAGAATTGTAAGTTGGTGCTTCCCTCGGGAGAATTCAAAATTTCTCAAATAAAACAGATCTATCCAGGTGTCCCCTAATTCTGTTCCTTATCATTGTTTCTAGTTATTTGCCCAGCTCACACTGCTTCCATTCCCCAGATTTTCTCTGGAACCTTTTTAAAGAATTGATGTCACATCTGTTTCCTTCCAGAAGCCAGGCAATTTAAAGCAATAGGTTACCCCCTGCTATGAGTAATTCAGCTCTTTCGTCCTTGAGTTCCTTTAGAATTTGGAGTGAATGCAATACAATCCTGGTGATTTTCACCTTATCTATTTATTCCGTAATCTCTTCTACAGTAATTCCAATTTCAGACTGATCTTCTGATGGGTCCCCTGCCAAGAAGGGTTCTGGTTTTGGAAACTTCCCAGTTCTTTCCACAATGAACACCAATGCAGAGTTCACTGAGCGTCTCCACAATGACCCTGTCTTCTCTGGGTGCTTTTTTATGCCCTGAAAATTAGCTAGTCCTACAGATTTTGGCAAGTTTCCTGCTTCTCATGCGTTTTGTCGGAAAAGGATTATTAGTTTTGATTCCTGTTAGTTATTCTTCAGATGCTTCTTGGTCTGCTTTGTTATGTTTTCACATTTAACCTGACAGAGTTTATAACTCTTTCTTGTTCTGTCCCTTGAAAATGACTTCAGCATTTTCGAAGATGTATTTTTTGCTTCTAACAGCCTCACTTAGCCTGCTGATTAGTTACACAAGCTTCCTTTAGCCCTTTCTGAAGTCCTTCTCAAGAGAAAGTATGTATTTCTAATACAAATCCTTACATAGGTTCTCTTATATGGAGTTGAGACTGAGCTGTCCTTAGTTTAACAACCTCTCTCTTACTTTGTTACTCTCTTTTGAATTAAAATAAAACAGTAGGGAGGATGTGCCCAGGAGTAAGCTCCTCACTGTTCCCTGACTGTAAGCTTCTCTAGATGTTGCTGGAGGAGTTTGCTGGCAGGGTTCACTTCCTCAGAGCTGTGTCTGTAGGGAACAAAGGAATGAAACCGAGGACATATGTGTATGTGCTGTTCCAGGACTTTCTGGGCTCTTACCTGCCTTTGCTTTGTCCCCTTACACTTATTTATGATGCATCCAGCTGTCTTGTACTTCTGTCTCATACCAATAGAGCTTTTGCTGAGCAGTTGTCCTATTTGCATTTTTGTGGCACGCTTACTGCCATTTTGGGACCGTGGCAGTGGGGAGTAACTAGGCTTGTCTGGCATCATGTCTAGAATGACAACAGGGTGATGATTTGCACAGTAAGGCTCTAGGTAGATGTGCATTCCTCTGGCTTCCCAGCTAAGCTAGCATGCAAAACTCTTCACAGTGCCTGTTCACTGACCCAACTGTTTCACAAGACTTGTACGCATAGGATCAGCAGAAGTAAAGGGAATAGCTTGGTTCTGAGGCCTCGTTGCAGTAGTAAATATTGACAGTTCCAGTGAATGATAATAAGATTGTGCAGATGGAAGATAAAGGGCTCTCCTCTCATCCACAATGGAACCATGCGTGTCTCATGTAACTCAGCCTCCCATCAGGCTATTGGGAAAGCCTGTTGTGCAGGGTGATGGCCTGCTCCTCTCAGGCGTACTGCGCCTTTCAGTACAAAGCAACTGACCATCCAGGCCAGGAAATCTGCATCATGTTGGAAGGGTGAAGTTAAAATATAACTCAAAATCGATGATGTTGAAAAATTATGAAGTGTAAAAATAAGAATAGACTGTGAATCTTCTCATACACTTTCCATGCTGGTTCTTTAGGCTTCTAAGCATCTTTACTACTCATGTATCTCTGCAACCTCATTCAGAAATCTTGCAAAAAGAGCTGAGAGCAAGCTGCGATCCAGAAGTTACAATTTCTATTCCGTGCCATGACACTTTCCAAATGATGGCAACCCGTGAGGAAATTGAAAGTTTGAGTCCTGCCTACCACTTTAATTTAAAAAAAAGATAGTCAAATGAGAAAATAAACATGTAGGATTAAGCCATTCTGACATATTCTAAATTTGGGATCAAAGAGATAAACTTGTCACAGTGTGCTCTCGCAGAAGCTAGGGAGATAAGATTCTTGAGGCTTTGATCAGCTTTGGCTGATCCTGAGCTGTCATTCAGTGGTTTATATCCCTGGAATATATATAGTCATGGTTACAGTGTGTTCCTCCTCTAATATGCAGGGATCTCTGCTCTGTAGAAAATGAAGTTTTGGAGCTTTTTTATAAGATAACAAATCAAGATTGAGCTCTTGCATAGCTTAAATATTGGGCTTTTTTATTTATTTGCTCTCTAGAGCTGAGGCAGCACAATTATGGTGGTTTACTCGTTTATCAGTGCACTCGCTATATCCCTTTTCCAGCACATCCCTTTTGAGCTATAGCACATCTTACTTATTTTTGTTCTGTGCATTAGTGTTTGCCAGCAGGTGGTCATGAGTACAACAGAATTTCTGTGCAAGCAGTCGGTATTACTGACAGGGTTTCCTTGGCCCTACTGCTGCTGAATTATCAGGAGAATAGAGCGGAAAAACATTTTTAGAAAGCTGTGTTGGATGCCATGTGGAAACAGAAGACTGCTTCCATGAGGAAACCTACTTTACTAGCTACCTGATACAGTACTACTAGCTACATATAAATAGCTGTATTAATATTCCTTACAGCTTCAGGCTTTGGAAGTAAAAGCACTAGCTCTTATGGACCGTAGTAGTTCTTATATGATCTGCAGCTCATTTCAGCAGCCGTCACCTTTCATTTGTCAGCTCGAAAAAATAGACAAACTCAATATAATGTCTGTTATTGACTGCAAAAGCTGCTATTTTTCTGGTAATTATCTTGGTTCATACCACAAGTCTGAATTTAAATGCACAATTCAGATTCTTTTGAAGTTACACAAGTCTTAGCCATTTCATTCCTCTGAATTATGCTTGACAAATTTAGATCCTATTTAACATTTCTAATTATTTTATTTTTTTTACATTCAAGGAAATTGTCAAGCTATTCCATAAAAACATAATTTTGCAGTAAGAATTTACTCATGGAAACATATTGTCATCTTCACATATGCAGAAATTATGAGTCAGCTCCATTTCCTGGTAGATTATTTCTTCTTTTGCCTCGTGATTTGAGGGACTTTCAGATTCAACTCTGTTTATATTTTGAAAGTAGTTCAAATTCCCTTTTTAACTACAAGGTGTAGAAAGGACGTTTTTCTATAAATGACAGCTACAGTTCCCATTTTCACACTAGCATTTACTGGTTCAGCCTCTTAGTAAAATATCAAATGTCAGAAGATTGGAAATAAAAATAATCAGAAACGATAATTATAAAAACACCATAGAAAGAAGAGCTTTGATAACTAGTAGTATAGTCAGCAACTGAGAAAACAATGGAAATCAATGTTAATGAATGTTGATGAATTGCCCTTTAAATGCATATCTGAGTTACACTTCTTTGTACAACCGTTTTCTTGTTAAAAAGAAAAGAAAGAAGGAAAAGTATTATCTAAATTTGGATACAGAATAATATGATTAATTCAAGGGATGGCTTTTTAATTTAATTTAATTTTATTTTATTTAAGCTGTGTGAAAACCAGAGATGTAGCCATGTAAGTGCTGCAGACAGCAGCCAGTACGTGTGGTGAAACACATGTGGATAAAAACTGAATTTTGAAGTAATCTCGAATTTGAAATGCAAGTTAGAAAGACGTAGAAGTGTTCAAACATTCCTGCAAATAAGTGAGGTAGACAACATGATGAAAAATGAAGGGATGGTCAGCTTAGATTAGGACAAAGCACAGGACTTTGTAAAAATCGGAGTGTTAGTACATAATATATATATGTGTTACTATATAATATCTAGTATAAGTAATATGTATTGGTCAATTATAAGTTAGTGAAATCTTTATTTTTTTATATTAGAACACATTTAGAGGAGACTTTTAAGACAGTGTTTACTTTGCATTTGACATTGGCATGTGATTGTAAATGCTTACTTATCAATGAGTTGTATTTTCTCGACTAATAAAAGGTTAAGCAATGTAAAGGGAAACGGGGTCAGAGTTCCTGACAGTTTTTCGCAGCTGATTTCTGCAAATGAGTCACTGAGGAATTTACCCTGGAAGCATAGGAAATAGCACAGACTATACAAATCTAAGACTTTGGCATTGTACCGCCTGTCCGCTGAAGTGAACATAACCACCGTATGGGATACATTAAGGAAATAAAACATCTGCGGGTGTAGTTTCTTCCCGTGCTCTAGGCATTTTAAGTGTGTTTTATATGCTGAATCATGAGAGTTTATAGCCCTCATACATTTTAATACTAGCTAACATATTTTAATGCTATCAAACTCTTGCTTCTTTAAAATTGATAGAAAAGCATAGTCTTTTTTTTAGCCATATTTAGCTCTTGTCTCAAACACACACAGGTTAATTATATATCAAGACCAAAATTTCTTTTATTGCTATTATTGGTCAATTTCTCCCCTCTCTTCTATTAGGAAAGAAAAGTAAATAAAGACAAGAATTTTACCTAGTGGCATACATTATATATGTTTTTAATAGGAGTATATCATTGTGTCTTCATTCTCCCCATAACATGGAAGCATCTAATTGCCTTTGCTGCCTTCCATTGCACTGTTTCCCCTTCTGTTGTATCCTTTCAAATTCTGATAACAAGAATACCAAATTCATTATGTAAGAGATGCTGATGGAAACATCTCATCTTACAGTGTTCCAGAATAACACAGAAAATACTAGAATATGGTCTATTTTTATTCTGAATTATGTTGTTCGGAGAATATGAATTTCACCTTATGTCTTGGCCATCAAAACTAATTCCTGGGATTCTTCTCAGGACTGGGTTAATGTACAGTTGTCCACTAGAGAGCAGGCTGAGACCAACAAACCCATTCTGTTCCTGTCATAAACTGACTTTGAACCCAGGTGTCTTAATGTAAGTCGTTAGTACATTAAAGCACTGCACCTTCTAGCTTCAGCTGTGAGTATATATATACTGCTATCAA
The DNA here is from genome assembly GCA_035772895.1 of Perdix hodgsoniae. Lineage (NCBI taxonomy): Eukaryota > Metazoa > Chordata > Aves > Galliformes > Phasianidae > Perdix > Perdix hodgsoniae. Next base: position 27,596,982 of record JAPSGF010000002.1, read on the forward strand.
ACTTGATGGATATAGCTTGTGAAGCTTAGTGACCTAAGGTGGTGATAATAAAGCATTCTGGAACCTGGATAACATTTTATTCTGTCACTATGGTTTTCTTGCTCTGGTGACATCAACTAATTTGTACTGCTTTACAGGGAATTTCTGTGCCTGGCTTTTTAGCCAGAGTCTTGGCTTCCTTATGCTGCTTTTACTCTTTTCTGTCAGACTGAATTTCTTGCAGAAAGAAAATATTGCTCGATATTGATTCCATTGTGCTAGCTAATTTCAGGCTCTTGTCCTGCAGATCATCTGAGGCGCTGTTCAAAATCTTGAGGATTTTCTAATGCAAAACCCACAAATAAAATGAGGCACACAATGTTGCCCAAAGAAAACCCTCTGTTCTCTAATCCTTTGAAAAACGGTTAGAAGTCAAATTATCAGGCTCTTCACAAGGTGTGCACAAACAAATAAACAGTTTTCAAAAAGCTCCGAAAATTCTTAGGTTTTTGGCCTATATTTTTATTTTGTTGGTGTAAAATATTCATATTCTGTCAAAATGGGGCAGATATACCACTGGAGAGATTCCAAGTTCTTCTTGATACTGTCCCTATAGAACTCAATGGATTTTTGTAGAAGTAATAAGAAGTCTCTTAGTTTACTTTCGTGCAGATGAAGAATATCACATTTCAACCCCTTTGCTTCCTCAGTTTTGAGAAAACAAGGTACATCTGTTATTTTAATTTCTTTTTCTCCCCAGGCTGCTGTGAAGGCCAGCCTCAAAAGACAGTTATTCTTCAGTACTTTGAGCTCTAGGAGTACTCTCTTGCATTCTGAAAAACAATTGAAAATATCTTACTAATGCCGTCTTCCCTTTCCACAAGCTATAGCCCATCCACCTTTGAATTCATTAATGATTCCTTCCTCAGTGATCCCATCCTGCTCTTTGCCTGCTTCACCTAACCGTCTGTTTTTAGGTAGCACAGGGCTGCTGTGGGTCCATGCTAGAATTCCTCATTTACCATATACTGTTCTTGCTGTGTGAGTCAATGCCTTCCTAATGTGAATATGGTTTTATTCATAATGATTTTAAAGGCACAATATTTTTTCAAGAATATTTGAATACAACCTAAAAGAGAAAAGATTGTGTTAGTAGAAGCAAATACCTGCACTGGGTTATTTCAGCCTTAACAAATCATGTTTGTCTGATCAGACACCTAAAAGCAGAATCTCATAATGGGAAAATGCCAGAAAATCTTGAGAAGGAACCACACTGCCAACTCTGCCTGTAAAATAAATTAAGTTTACTAATGATTATATTTCCCCTTGTATCTATACAGGGTGCCTAGAGTTCCTGTTCTTCGGAGCTGAGATGTCAAATGCATTTCCTGACAGCTCTGGCTCATTTTTCATTATTGATAAGTTAAAACAGTGTGGCTGTTAGCTGCTCCGTAATTTGTCCAGTGAGCTTAGGAAACAGCTGCAGCTTAAGGAGGAAGACATGAAAAGAACTCACGTATAATATGATGGTGGCACCTGAGCTCCCTCTGCCTTGCTGCCAAGCTAACGGTTGTCACAAAATGAAGGCTCTCTGCCTTCTGCTTTGCAGCTTACTTTGCTGCTATGTCCGAGGAATGGAGCAGTTATGACTGAAGATAGGAAGTGTTTCTGATGCTAATGGGTATTTGGGGAAATGGGAATATTGGCAAACGTGGAAGGCAAAAAGGTCAAAGGGATCTCACTGTGTTAAGTGAGGGACAGAGTAAAAACAGGGTGACTAAAACAGTCCTTTTTTTTTCTTAGTTTAATTGTGCTCTCCAAGGTGGTTATCTAAGAATTCTGAAATACTTGCCTGTTTCGTGTTTTTTCTTTTTTTTTTTTTTACCCTAATCCACAAGATAGCTGACAGGGTAACTTGTCTCTTATTACAGAAAAGATTTAGCATGTTTACTTAAAACTATTCATGCTAAAGCCCATATGAATATGTAAGAAAACGATTCTGTATAGCAGCATTTACATGAGGATTGAAGTATTACCACGCAGTAATAATGAAATCTAAAGATACAGCTAAGATAAATGACAGGAAATTATACATAAAAATAGGAGAATTCTCCATAGAATAAATCTAAAGCTTATCGTAAACAAAGAAAAAAATAAAAGGAACAGAAAGAAAAGTAGAGAGAAAAAGCACTGAGGTAAGAGGAGATAAGTATAAAAAGAAGTTGTATCAAGGAGAAAAAAAATTAAAGACTATAAAGAGCAAACCATTTCCCAGATATGAAGGAATACACATGTTCAAGATTATCTGTATGTAACAGCTGAGTAAAGGCTTCTTTCTTCTGAATGTCTGCTGTAGTGAGTACAGCTCGTGTTATTGTCCAGTTAGTGTTATTACAAACTGATGTGCTGTAAGAGATTTTGGCACTTAGGCAAATGTTGTGGAATTAACGTAAAAAGCCAACGAGCGTGACAGGAAAATCATGGTAAAGTGAAAAGTATGGAAGTTGAAAATAACCTTCTTAGATATCAAAAATAGCCTTGAAAAGTAAGAGGAAGCTAACAGAAGAAACAGAAGGTTGTTAAGAACGTAGGCAGGTGCTAAGTACAGAAGCAGAATGCCAAGAAAATGAAATGTGATATTAAAAGCAGAAAACAAATTTCTCACTTCCAATTAGGGAATAATGGTGACTATGACCTGTATGGGTGGGCACAGACGGTCTTTTATCTTTTGGACGAAAACACGAGGGTTGCCAAAAGTCTTGCCATCTGAGGCTTTGTCTCAATTTACTTTCTTAAGCATGACTTAGCAAGATTATCTAGGATTTATTCTTGAAAGAGATATCAGAGTAGATCACATACAGTATTGTCTGTTTCTCTAGCTCTTGTCTCTGTCCTGTCAGTTGTACTGGATTGCATAAAACAGAGAACTTGGCTTGCAAGGGCAGGTATGAATGGAACAAGGAACTTAAAGAAGTAGAGGTCTGGTCAGAGATACAGATAAAAACATTTTAGGAAAAAAAAGAAAAAGGAAAACATCATCAAACAACAGAAAGACTAAATCTAGCTGGAGAATATACTGCTATCCAAGTAATGACGAGGGGATCAAGACAACATGATGATACTATTTGCCTATATTAGAAAGGTCAGCATGAATAAAACAAGCAGACAGACATAATAAGGAAAAATGCCACATTCTTAAAAATGTTAGGTGAGATGAAAAATAGGTGTAAAGTTAAAAGCAGAATTGAAAACTGTTTATTATAAGACGACTTTCATTATATGCTCATTTGTGATTCTAGTGAGAATAAATGCAAATAAAAGATCTCAGAGAAGACTCTTAGCTGCTATCACCAGTGTTAGAAGCTGGATTTAGGGAGCTGGTAAATTGCAGAAAATTTGAATCTAGAAGATGTAGAGTGTGGTATTAAAAATAGTGTAAGACTTGGACTGAAAGAAAAAAACTTGAATCTGGCACTCCATCTTAGGTAAGGTAATACGCAAGCCAGCAGGTCTGAGTTTCCATTAGGCCTTAGGAATCATCAGAATACCTTAGTATTGGATTCTATCGGAGATGCTCATCATGTAGTCTTATTGACTGCAATAAGAGGTTTTTTTGGCATTCAGTGTTTACAAATCTGTAAAGACGTAGGCATCTAAACAGAAGACTTTGATGTTCTGAATTTTGGCACCTGAGTTTGCAAATAGTGAATTTGCAGTGGATTTTCACCTGCTCCAAAATTATCATGATACCATCCTCATCCTACTTGGTTTGGACCAATAGCTGCTATTAGGCTCTATTAGTTGTTATTTTTAAGTAATTCCAACATTATATAGAATGCAATTTTATATGCTGTATTTAAAACTCCTGTAGCAATTCTGAAATGCTCATTGCAGTCCATACAAAATGATACATTGTACAAATCCAGCAGGTTTTTGTGGTCTGTTCATGGTCTGGTTTACTAACAGGCTGCTGCTGCTAACCCAGCTTAGGTCTTCCAGCAAGGGGGTGGTTGCATTGATAGGAGTTTGTTCACAGATCAAAGCCTTATATTGCAAAAATGTCAATTGATCAGAAGGTCATAAATTCATAATCTTAATTAAATTAACAGTAGAAATTGAGAATTTCATTATATATGAGTGGCTGCACCGGGATTGAATAGGTTCTTAGTGTCTAACTCAAGCAGAAATTCCTATTTGGAAAAATATTTGGACAATTAGATTTTCCTAAAAATGAATCCTTTTCTCTAACTGTGAGGATTATCATGTCAGCTAGCAGAGCTTCTCTGAAAGACAGATAAGAAACAGACGCTAAGGAACAGGCGGATATAGAGACATATTGTCATATTTATTTATTTGTCTTTCTCTCCAAATCTAGCAATTAGTTCCTGAAACATTCATTCTGCTAGAGAAAAACAACAACAACTCATTAGCAATTTCTTTTTACTTTTCCCTTAAGTTTTGAGAGTGATTTCAGGGTTGTCTAGCAAACTGTATACTGCATATCCTGGCCAATCTCAGATGTTACTCTCTGAATAAACTTACGTGTATAGTACATTTGGGGAGAGATCTTGATTGCCAACAAAGTTAAGAGTCTTTTTGAAAACAGCAAAAATATGGGGAAAGGGTCTGAAACATTGGATTTTCTCAAACTCAACTTAGTTTTCTTATATCAAAATTGACAAAAGGTAGAATATAAAAATTTCATAAGCAGTAAGCTAAAAATAATAACATCCTGACAGATGGTTATATATTTAGTATGTCTTTCAAATTTGTGTTGCTTCTCATTAAGAGGAGCATCCAAAATATTCAGCTCAGATTCAGTAATCAGCTCAGATTGTTTATTGACACCTGCACAACAAGTTCATGATCCTACATGCTTGGGACTTTCATCTAAGAGAGGAGAGACAAAGCAAAAAAACCCTATAAAAGAACACCTGAGGTACTCCATGCTCATTACATACTGCTTTTGGGGGATAGAGGAGAAATGCTTAAGGACAGAGATAAAATTGTCAGATACAAGTTAGAAGAAATTCAGCTTATTTGAGTGCATGCCCTTCTTAACAGGGACTTTGAGTTAAGAGTGTTCCAGTTCTGTCACAAAGATACGAATGGTCCTGAGACAGATGAAGAATGTAAATAAGCTTCTAGATCAAAGCATAGGACAAAGATAGTGAAGGTGAGGATTCAGACAGCAGCTCCAGAGGACTGCAAGGTAGGTGGACAGCAGACAAGTCTTATTGAACACACCAGGCTGTGGACTTTGCTCCATACCTGTAGGAAATCAAGCTAACTGCCCTCACTGCAAGCCGATGTTTATAGCACAGCGTCCTGATCTCATCTAATTCAGGCATACTTTTCTTAGATACCTGTAGTCATATAACCTACTTCTGATATGTGCATGAAGAAAGAGGCTGTCATGTCAGGTAGCACCTCCACGGCACGTTGTCAGAACAGGAGTGACAACCAGTGACCAGAACCAGTGACAACCATAACAGCATCTTTCAGTATACAAAACAAAGCCAAAAAACACACAATCAAACAGAAAAAAAAACAACATGTAGTTAGCATTCCAGAAAATGTGTCATTTAGCAATACCGTAGGAGTCTATTGATGGAAAATTCAATTCAGTCAAAAAAGTTTCCTTCTCAGGCCATGAGTCACTGCTGTATTATTAAAAATTCTGAGTGTTGTTGATCTGGTTGCTTTATTGAGGAAGAACAAGATAAAAGCAAGAGTCAATAACCCCTGAAAAGTGAGAAAAATGTACATTTGTGGACTTAACAGATGGAGATAAGGGGAGGTTCAAATTATTGAGAGAACTTCCTTGCTAAAATTACAAAAACATTTAACTTTTGAATTTCAAAAATAATACAATTGTAATATAGTTGAATATGAAGTTGAAACTTCAACAAAATGAAATCCTCATCACTTAATAGTAAAAGCATTTATTTTGCAGGCTGTATTTGTTACTTCTCTGACAGGAATGGAAGAGAAGAGAGTAAGAACCTTTGGTTTCTTTTTGTGAAATAGGGGTTCTATTACTTTGAATCTGGCTCTGGCTGTTTTACAAATATTAGCTGGAAAATGTGATAAACTGCTCATCAGTTTTCACAGAGTAGAAAATCCTTCATTCTGTATATGATCAGAGTATAAGCACTGTTTTTGAAAGGTTAGTAGTTGTTACGGTTTGTCCTCAGAATCTTAATTATGTAAAGTAATAAATTTAGCATGAGTAATTGTAGCACTATTAATTTTAATTCATATTTCAAGAGAGCAGAAACATATACAGATAATAGCAAACTTTTTGAACTGCATTATGCTAAATTTTTCTCCAGATTAATTAAATGAGTGCTCTTTAACTCTCTTCGTGATCAACCATAATCAGGCCTTTCATTTCACCTTCAGGCTCATGTTTTCCTGACTGATGGTACTTTCATTAAATTTCATTTCTTCTCCTCGCATTTAAATTGTTCCTTTTCATGAACATTTGTTGTCCATATGAAATTGTGATCATAGAGCTCTTACAAACTGAAATAACTATATGGTTTCTCACTCTGAGGGCTGAAAATGTTAGCTGCTTCTGCCAGGGTTTCTCAGTTATTTAAAAAAAACAACAACAAACAAAAAAAACACAACAAAAAAAGCAGATGCAATAAACTAAAGAGAAGGACATGGGTGTCCTGGTGGACAACAGGATGGCTGTGAGTCAACAGTATGGCCTTGAGGCCAAGGCTGATGGTATCCTGGAGTGTACTGAAAAGAGCACAGCCAGTGGCTTTACTCTGCTCTGTCCTGCTGAGTCTGCATCTGGAGTACTGTGTCCAGTTCTGGGCTGCCCAGTTCAAGAAAGTCAGGGAACTGCTGGAGAGATCCCAGGGGAGGGCCAGTGAGATGATGAGAAACCACCCTGGGCCATCTCAGGTATGAGGAAAATCTGAGAGACCTGAGGTGTTTAGCCTGGAGAAGAAAAGGCTGTAGAGGGGTATAAACAGTGCACTTAATATATTTATAAATATATTATATATATATGCTTTTATCACTGTTTACAAATATATAAAGTGCAGGAGCGAAGTCAGTGGGGGCAGACTCTTTTCAGTGGTGCCCAGCAAGAGAACATGAGACAGCGGGTGCAAACTGGTACACAAATAGCTCCATGTGAACATAAGGAAAATCTTATTTACAGTGAGGGTGAGAGAACACTGGATCAGGCTGCCCAGAGAGGCTGTGCAGTCTCCTTCTCTGGAGATACTCAAGACCCAGCTGATGCCTACCTGTACAATACACCTGTGGCAGGGAGCCTGCCTTAGCAGGGGGTTGCACTCAGTGACTTCCCTACATACCTTCTAACCTCTGTTGTTCTGAGACTCTATGAAACATGAAAGCAATAGCAATATGTACCACTGTCCACTGTCTGTGTCTTTTGGGATGGCTTTACGCACAGCTGTGAACATGGCTGGGGCCCTCTGGATGGCCACTTCTGCAGTTTGTTACGCATATGGCCAATATGGGGGAACAAAGACTACCACGAGCTCAAACTTTCAGATACCCTGGTACGTTAATACTGAACTTTAATATTTAACAGCTTGAGCTGGGAGAAAAGATGTGTGCTCGTGCAGACCGTTAGAAACAACACTGTCCAGAACACAACACCGAGGACTACCCAGCACTAAAGTGAGCGTGGACTGCCTCGAGGTCTGTGGAAACACAGGAGTGGGTCGGCTCAGCGAGATCGGTGCTGAGCTCCTGCAGCACCCCTGCGTTAAAACAACCCTTGGCTGCGGCCGGGCGAACGGCTGCGGCCCTTCTCCCGCACCGCACCGCCCCCGGGGCGCGGGGCGACATGGCGCAGGGACTCCCCGCCCCCCTCCCGCCCCTTTCTCCACCCCCTCCCGCTTTGGCGCCAAACGGCGAAGGAGAACGGCGGGATGAGCGGCCATCAGCCCGGCCACGTTAACGGGTACGCGCCTCCGCCTCCTGCCCTGCGCCGGCCCTCGGGGACCGCGCTGAGCGAGCAAGGGCGCGACGGGGCGGAGAGCCCGCGGAGTTCGGGGGGTTCACGGGTGCTGCCGCTTTCGAGCTGTCTCCGCTCCCTTCGCCGCCACCATGCTCGTGGGCCGGGGGTGAAGCGCGTGTGCTGCCCAGCCGGGGCTCGGCAGCTCGGCGGGGGGATGCGTGGCGTGCCTCAGGGAGCGGCGTACACGTCTGGCACTGCAGTTACGGGCATAACGGGGGGGCATAAGGAAGCTAATGCAAAAAGTCAGCAGGAGCGTGTGGCACGTTTGGCTTTTGGGGAACGGGGCCGTAGGGGCTAAGGGTGCTTTTTTAAGAAAGGAATTCACGCTTGGCCTCTTACCCTGATTTCTGTGAGTTGAGTGACAAACTATTGGTAGTTGATTTTCAGTAGAAATCTATCCCGGCAGAAAAAGAAAATACAGTGTAGTTGGAACGTGGCGTAGACCTCACCTGGACACTGTGTCCAGATGGGGAGTCCTCAGTGCGGGGGAGATGTGGTCCAGAGGAGGGCCACAAAAATGACCCGAGGGATGGAACGTCTTCCCTGTGGTGCAGCACGGTGAGGGGAAGGCAGTGGGGAGACCTGAGAGCGGCCTTCCAGTATCTAAAGGCTGAAGTAGGAAATCTAAACCTAAACTCTGAAAAGTCTGGAATAAGAAAGAAGGGGACAGACTTTAGAAGGGAATGTTGTGATAGGGCAAGGAGAAATGGTTTCCCACTAAAAGAGGGCAGATTTCAACATGATGTAAGGAAGTGTTTTACGCTAAGGGTGGTGAGGCACTGGCACAGGTTGCCCAGAGAGGCATTGGATGCCCCATCCGTGGAGACAGCCAGGGCCAGGATGGAGGGGCTCTGAGCACCTGATGGAGCTGTAGGTGTCCCTGTTCAGTGCAGGGAGTTGGACCACATGGCCTTTAGGGGTCCCTTCCAACTCAGACAGCTCTGCAGTTCTATATTGCATGTGATATCAGAAATAAGAAAGCAGCAGGAAAATGAAGAGGGAAAAGAAAGTCCAATACCTGTCCATTCACCAGTTGTACTACTTTGTTGTGTAACTGACCACCACAATTCATTCTCTGTGTTCTGTTTTAGGGTTTTCTACCTTTTTTTGTTGTTGTTTAGGTAACCTTTTTTTTCTTTTTTTTTTTCCTGTAGCTGACTGAAATTTCTTCCCTTTTTTGATGCAGTGTTATCATTTACTTGAAGATGAATCGGAAAGAACTGAGAACAGAGGCTTGGCCTTTAATTGCAGACTCTTTCTCTGTTTGCCTTTGAAATACTGTTTACATAGACTTTTCTACAGATTATAAATCATTGTAGAATTGGGGGATTTTTTTCCTTCCTTTTTGAGTAGTGTTATCTTCATGGCTTTCACTTCCCATTACTTTTATTCATAGGTTTGTTTGAATTATCACAAGGATAAATGTTATTTTCTCTTTTTGTAGGTAGCTTTTTTTAGCTATTATATTCTTGATGCAATTCTAGAACTTACAATTGAGTGTGAGGAGAATGATCAGCTGCCCAAAATCTTTATGCTTAATTTTCCTGTTTGTGCTTGACCACTAGCCAAGTCCTTGGCTTCTGCTTAATCAGAAATGAAGTGTTTTATACCCATTTCACACTCTTGTGTTCCTGTGCAATGAGCTGTAGGAATCATCTAGCCAAACGTTGTGATGTTAAGTAGAAGTAATTGAGTGAGGTTTGTTTTTTTTTCCTCATGTTCTTTTTGATGTCAGCCTTCTGCTTGTTTCTCAGATATGCGGCTCTTGCTGTGAAGCTGGTGCTCTGAGGGGCTTCAGTTACATAGTGCTTTCTATTATAAAAAAAACTAAATAGTAGCTTTTGCTGTGTTTTTTATTTTTTTTATTTTTTTTAATAACAAGGTTTACTAGGAATTAATGTAACAAAAGGAGATCTCGGGATCTCTCATTTCTGAGTACTATGATTTTTCTGGAGAGCTTTTCCCAGAATGTATTACTTGGTGTAGTTCTGCACGGGTGTTACGTATCTTTGTTGAGGGCTCTCAGAAGACATCACTTGGTGAAGTGAATGTCACTTAGGAATGTAATACAGTATTCATTTAAAGTCTGCGGAGGGTTTGAAGTGTGTAAATTTACTTTTGTGATGCATTGTAAATAATCACTCATGAGTTGAAACATTTTCTTCTAATTTCAGTAAAGCTGCCCATGTTCAGTTTAGCAAGAAGGGTGTAAGGGGAAGTCTAATTTCTGCTGTGAACCTCTTGTGCTCTGAACACTCTTCTTTGTTAGTAGGATACAGTTCCTATTTCTTAGACAATTCAAGCTGTTTGAGAACCCTCGTTTTTATGTTTGCTTTCATAACAGAATTTTTGATACTCTTTACAGTGTTGGCAAAGTGTGGGAGAGGTCTGCTGGTTGCACAGAGAATGTATGTTTCTCCCATCTTACACGAAGATGATGGCCTTAATGATAATCCTCATTCATTCCAAGAAGAAGCCAAAATTGCTTACTTCTAAGGTGCCACATATAAAGCACTCAAAAGCAGTAATTTGTCTTTGGTAAATAGAGCCTTGTGGGTTTCTAAAGTACAGTTTTATTATGTACTGGCATTCTCTTCACTTAAATAGTGTAACCTCAGTGTGACAAGCTAACTGCAAGCCTCTAACACATGCTATTTTATATTTTTGGATATAAAAACAATCATTAACAAAATGCTTGTCTTCTAGTGTTTGTGCTTGGAAGGCACTGGCACTAGAGTGGCTGTGAGATGTCTTGCTGTTTGCAGTTACCTCTGTTGCACTATTCTGCATGGCTCTACATTGCTAGAAGAGTATCTCAGCCTCCTTCCTCTTTTTTTTTTCTTTTTCCCCTAAAGTGTCTTAAGCTGTCTTCCTGGTAAGAGGAATCCAGGAGGAAAAGTACTGTACTTCTGTATTTTGGTAAGCTGTTTACTGTCTTGTATTTGAATTGTTCTGAGGATTGTTGAAGAGCTGTTAAAATCAGTACATCATTTTGGTTTTCAAGTGTAGCAGAGTTAGGTGGGATTTGGGGGACTTTTCTTTGGGTTTGATATCTTTCTGGAAATTTGCAGATCTTTCAGGTATTGGAGCGAAGGTGAGGGAAGAAAAAACCCACAAATGTCTTTCTTTGCCTTCTTTTTCTGAAAAGCAGAGATACCTTTCTGTTGTGTTTTGTGCTGTCCAGGAAGTCTTTCAACCGAAAGGACGCAAGAGAAAGTGACGCATCACTTCTCCTGTGCCTCTTCTCTCAAAATAAACCCCTCAGTGTAGGGGAAGAGGCAGCTTTTCATGCCACATTTATACATTCTGTCTAAGGGAAAAGTTCTTGAACTCATCTCATGAGCTTTTAGGGGATGTTCATAAAGACCATAACCTCAAGAGAAACTTAGCATTGGACTATCAGAGTGGTTTACAACCTCAGACTGTTGCCTGTAAGCGTTGTCAAAAGCAGCAGACTCACAGCAATAATTGTACAGGCAGAAACGAATGACTGCACTGGAAGCCTTCAAATAGAAATCTAGAGAACACTTGTCATAGGCAGAAGTACAAAATAGCTTAGATTAGAGGCTTGCAGTTAGCACAGTCATCACAAAAATGATTATGTTGTTTGAGTGAAAAGAATGCTGGTACAAGATATACCTGAATCTTAGAAATACACAAGGTGTTATCTATCAAGGATAAATTGCTCTGTCTTTTCAGAGCTCGATGCTCTGAATAGCTCAGCCTTCTTATCTAAAACAGAAATTTGCAACCTTGCTGGGTTTCCTTTCCTCTGAAAGGAAATGTTACATATGTAAGTTCTTGGAAAGCATGTAACACTGATTTTACTGATGAATAAAAGCTGGTCTTTGTGAGATTCTAATCCTTTAGATTACTTTAAACTGACGCTCATTGGAAGAATACAGTCTGCAGTAACTTCACCTAAGTGTTATTTACTGATGGCTGCCTTTTTTTTTTTTTTTTGGTGGAAACTATAGTTTTGGCGATGAAGCATCCTGTAAAAAGCGAGAGGATTATCTGGAATGGCCTGAATATTTTATGGCAGTCGCATTTTTGTCAGCACAGAGAAGCAAGGACCCAAGTTCTCAGGTAAGAAGTCAATATATAGAAGTAACATAACCTAATCTGCCTTACACATCACATCAGATGCACATGTAGCACTTTCAGGGTTTTCTTATTAAAAGTCATTTTAGTATATAGCTTTTGAATTTTTAACGTGATCAACATTTTTTGTTACAGAAATTCTTTTATTGGGTCTGGCCTCATGTATAATTCTGTGTGTACATTTGTAGCTTGGAGTTTTGTAAATATTCCATTCATCTGAAGGTTAAAATGACGCATACATTTATTTTTTCCTTTTTCTTGTAAGTAGTTACAGTAGGAGGATATAACTACTGAAAATTGTAGATTGTAATTTTTTTTTTTTAGATTTATCATCTCAGAAGTTCCTTTTCCTTGCCTGCAAGAGTATAAAAATTCCTTCTTGTTTGTTATTGCATTCAAGTTGTCTCTCTCCATCCTTTACTTTGCTTGTGTACTTCTCTTGCAGTTAACATTGGTTGGAGGTGATAGATAACCTCTCATGAGACATGCAGTTCTGCAGCACCCAGTCAAGCTGTTGGTTTCCTTTCCCTGAAAAATTTCAGAAAGAATATCCCAACAAAGCAACAGATTAAAATGCATGTAAACAGCCTTCTCAATTACTTTCTGGCTTCTGTATGTTATGGCTCTCAGTTCTCTGAAGCATGTTTATTTAGGGCTAAATTCTTGTTTACCCAGTGCTGGTTAATAAACACGCTGTATAAATTAAAATCAATGCTATTGCTGTTTCAGTACATCTAAATTATGGACACAAAACTTAAAATTCTTCATCACTTCCTCAGTCTAAAAGAAGGGCTGTGTGCAGATTTGGATTAAAGTAGTAGAAGGTGGGAGTTAAAGTGTCTGGTTGTTTGGTGTGTGCATAAACAATCCATGCAGGCTGAGTGCTTATCTCTAGCTAGGTCAGAACTACCACATTTTTGTTCAGTCATCCATCCATTTTCTTTAGCTCCTGCTGCTGCTTATATTGCACTGGAAAAACTAGTTTGGGGAGCTGAGCTGACAGAAAACTTGTCTGTAGCACTATTAGTTGTGTGCTGGTTCTGCTCCCTGAACTTGATTCACTTTGACAAGGAACAGTGCTGGCAGAGTGAGTTGGGGCCTGCGTGGCTAGAAGTTGGCAGGCTTGCATCTGCCCTGGTCTGCCTGTTGGGTTCAGTTGTGACCTTGCTTGTTGTAGCCTTGTCACGTACAAGGCTGTGTGACATGTATAAAGTAAAGCTCGTATCTCTAAAATTTGTAGCACTGACTTTTCAGCTCTTATCTTCTTTTTGGATATATGATTTTTGCATGCTGTTGGTACTATGCAAGTCTTATTTTTTTCAGGTTGGTGCCTGTATTGTAAATTCAGAAAACAAGATTGTTGGAATTGGGTACAATGGGATGCCTAATGGCTGCAGTGATGATGCACTACCTTGGACAAGAACAGCAGCACATAGATTAGACACAAAGTATCCTTATGGTAAGGCTACTTGTAGCTGACACATCAGACTTGTGATGTTACTGTATATGAAAGACCATTTGGTGGAACTTCCGTCTGTTTTTCTTCCACTCGTTTATCTTTGTTAATGTGCTCATACATGATACATCAGAATAATAATCACAACTCTTGAAGTAAATTGGAAGTCTTCATGAAGGGCTGACTCCTGTGTGAAGTATGTTTATAAATAGTTAGCCATTTTGGACTTTGAAATGAAGTCTGGTAAATGTAATGCAGCTTATCAGCGCACAGTGCATGCAAATGATTGCTGTTTTCATGTGTTTGTCTCCATGGAAATTACTGAAAGCTCGTATATGCAAAACAAATAATTAGTCTAAAGTACTGGTATTCAAATTGTAAACTGCAGTGGTTGTGGGAATTCCGGTATTCAGGTGTTTGTGGCATAGATAATACATGTTATGACTTGTAGAGTTGAAATTTGTCTTAAGTATATGATCACATACTGTCATTCCATGCCTCCTTTCATTTCGTGTCATGGTAGATCCTCACTGCTACAAGTGAAGTGACTTTCACTGTTTATTATTATCCATTTCAACCTGTGATTTGATTCACCTTTACTAAATAGAGAGAATGAATGAGGCAAGGACAGTTTCATGGTAAATAAAGCTGAGTGCTACTTTGGATTGTGTCTTCGCAGCAGGCTTAGTTTGGCCTTCTGCAAACTTGCTTTGAAGGGTCCTCTGTGATTTTTGGCACATCTATCAAACAAGGCTGCACAGTTAGACCTCTGAGCCATGTGTGATTTGCAGGAACCAAATAGGATGGTTCTCTGAGCTGCCTGAGGCTTCACTCCATGAGGACTGACTGTTGTTGGGCATGGAAATAGCATTGAGAGTTGCCTTGCAGATTTCAGTAGCTGATGTTGGGGTTGAACTGTGGTTAGGACTAGTAAAGAAGGGAGAGTGCATACTGTCTTCAATCCCTCTTCATGTTTTTACTTCCACACCAGCTCCTGCTGCACCGGTCTCACCCCACAGAGGTTCAGGAAGCTGGTACTTCCACACCAGCTCCTGCTGAACCTCTGTGGGGTGAGACCAGTGCAGCAGGAGCTGTGGAAGCAGGTAGTTCCTTCATTTTGTGCTTCATCTTAGTCCCTCCTGCGTTCGGGAGTGGAAGGGGGAAGAACCACAAAGCCAAATGAGAACCCTTGGGAATTTCTCCCTTGCATGAATGAGGGGCACCAGAGTTTGGTTTTTATAAAGATACCGACTCCTCCAATATGAAGTATTTATTTCTGTCCAATAAATCCATGTTCTTGTTTGTAACTTCTAAAAATTGATCTGATACGGGAATAGGACTTGCGTTAGCTTGGAAATTTCTTGTGTTCATCCAAAGCTCTTTCTAAACAGTGATATTACATTTTCCTATAGCATTGAAATGAAAGATTATAAGCTGTGGTTCAGCTCAATTAATTGGCTTTGCATTTGAGTTCTCTTGCACTTCTCCTTGTTCAGTTCACCAATTCATCATCAGACCTCTAAAACTAACTCTTAAACTTGGTAAGATTTCTTGTTATTTTTCACACGAGATGCACTGCTTACAGTAGCACCAGCTCCTGCCAAATTTTAACATCTGTTCTAAAGCACAGAAGCTCTGGTTTTACATATAATGAAGATGCTATAATGGTTCACCATGGTACAACTGCTTTTTATTTATAGGGTGTGGAAACAAACATTACCTCATTGATTAAAGATAAAGCTGAAAAGAGAATATTGATTTTGGTTGAGTCGTTATGCTTGTTGTAAGTTCTGAACTAAGATCAGTGTGTGTGGTCTTTGGGTCTTAAGCACATTCCAGGAGAGATGAAGAAATAGGGCTCTCATGTATAAAACTCATTGATTTAAAAAATAAAATAAAATAAATGGATGAGACTTGTGGAAATATTTTATACAATAAAATATGAACGATTTAAAAATTTTATTTTTAGTTAAAGCTGGCTCGAAAAGCTGTGGAATGTTTCTGTTTTAGCAAGTAAAAAGTTGATACACAGTGGTTAAAAAATACACTTACCAATTTTGAAAGCCTGGAGAGATGAATTCATTTCTAGGAGTTGCTCTGACTTGTGCCTTTCCCCTAAAGAATCTCAGTCTTCACCTCGTCAGAAAACATCACAACTTTGTAACAAAGTGTCTACTGTGATGAATTAACAACCTGTTTTGTAATTCACAGATCATTTAAAATCTAGCAGTTTCTTATTAATCTTGATAGCACAGTTGACAGACCAGGCAAGTACATATAAAAAATAAAGTCTGCTTTAAAAAATTGTCCTGGATTCAAAGCAACATATAGAATTGCTGCTAAAATCTCATTAAGCTGTCATGTTTTCCTTTATTGCTTTTGCTAATTATCACTGCATTTGTGTAAATTGAACTTTTTAGCTTTGATTTTTCTTGACTATCTTGTTAAAGGATAGTACTATCTTACTATGTGCTCCATGAGCTTATCAGGGGAACGCTAGCGCTGACTCCACTAGAGCTGGGTTGTTTAGTATGCAAAGATGGTAACTGTGCATATACCACCACACTACCCTGGAAGATGTCTTCTAGAGCTGTTTTATGCATCTGCAGTGCTACAGAAAAGGGCTGAGGTTGGATCTCAGTGCTGACCTCCTTGTTTTAAGTGCAGCATTAGTTTAGCATAGCCATCAGCTCACTTTCGTGTCTTTTGGGCCGTTCTGAATGGCTGTCTCCAGAGCAAAGCCTGGGTGTTGCTCCGAGTGGCTCCCTGAGAGGCTGCTACAGAGTGTAGGGTGGAAAAAGGACTGTAAGAAAACTCTTGTCCTATTATGCAAAGCCTGCTGAGACATTATGCTTAACCTTCCTCCCTCCCTCAGGCCATACTGGGGGATATGCAATGCACACTCTGTTTCATGCTGTGAAAGTACCACTGTGGTGGGCTGCAAAAAAGTCATCTTATTTCTTTATGCAGTTTGAACAGAAACATACAGAATAAATGTGTGCTGCCCTGGGACTCTGGAGATGTGGAGCTGTGTGGAAACCCAGGACAAAGTTCTATGTAATGCTGATGGAAACCTGCGTAAGATGAACATGAACTAGCATGTGCCAGTTGGCCTTAGGGCCAAGGGTCATTCCCTGGCCCTGTCTGCGTTTAGTATTACAGATACAGCGGGGGTTTGGACCCAGAGGCTATCCTTGCAGAGCTGTGTTAGGTGATCCTGTAATAAATTTATTGAGCTTCAGCAGAACAGATGGATACACTGACCCCACAGCTCTGATCAGTTTCGCTGTTTTATAGCTAGAAAACTTCCTATTTCCATGCTAAATTGATGGTTTTATACATTCTTGAGTATGCTGGTGTTGTTCTTTTAGCTTACTCAGTGCCATCAACCCTTCTTCCTCCTTTCCCTCTTCGCCCATGCACTTACTGATAGCAATGATCTTTTGAACTTTTTGTTTCAAGGCTAAATGAATCCTGTCAGTCTTACATTTTACTACATCTTGAGTCCTATTGGCTTGAAATTGTCTCAGTTATCTGTGTCTGCCACAATACAGCATACACTGTACATATCTCGCCTGCACTGTGAAGTGTGACTTCTGCTCAGTGCAGTGTTAAAGAAAGGGCTGTGCTTGATTAACAATTATTTTTACCCTTATCTAAATGCAACCTGAGCTGCTACTGAAAGAAAGCATGAAAATGCTAGGCAGTGCTTATTTTGCCTTAGAGGATGCAAATGTTTGCAAGGTGTTTGAATGATACAGGAATCATGATGTAAATCACCCATATTGATACTCCATGTTCCGTATGAGAATCTTGAAGCCAATTAAACCTTTCCTTTTGAGCTGTGGAATATACTTGAGCAGGTTAGTAGTATAGCTCTGTCACTTCAGAAACTAGGTAATGTTTTGCTGAACATTGTTTTTCACAGCACAGATTCAAGCTGCTTTCTGTTGCTTTGTGGGAACTGGTTCTTTCCAGGCTGCCAGTCAGAGACAGAGAAATGGGGATGTTTCTGTGCACCTCAGAGAAATAGAAAGCTAGTTTTGAACACCCACTTCACTGAGATGTTATTAAAAGCTCTTCCTAAAGCTTTGTGCTCAGTACAGTGTACGGGAATTTCTTAATAATTACACAAAATTCTGGCGCTCAGAGTCAAAAGTGAGTGCCCCCTGTTGCTGTTAGATGAATGCAAAGCTTTGATGATGCATTATTTCTTCTCACTGATCATTTAAAATACTACATTTTTCTCCCATTAACGTAAGTCTTACTACTGATGCTAGTTGCTATGCTCCTGTTACGCCCTCTGTCTCCACTGTAATCTAAGAACATCTATTTGACAACCAGTCTCTAATTAAGAGGGCTTTAAATTAAAATGACTGGCAAATATAGAAACCTCTAAGCAATAGAGAAAATACTGAGTAAATATGCTTACAAATATTTATACAGGTTCAGATACGATAAAATATGTGCTGTGGCAGAAAGTATACTCTAATTGAACAGTACCTGCTGTGTAAAATGAAACAAACTGTTAGCAACATTTTGTTGTGTTAGGATTATGAGCTTTTCGTCAATTTTTTTTAAAGAGATGAACGCTTGAAGATATTCAGGCAAATGTTACTTTTGTAGAAGCTGTTATTTTGACAGCATAAAACTTGATAAGGCACTATGAAGAAGTGTGATGCACTCTCTCCAACTGGCAGTGCAAAGCCGAGGCTTCAACTGGAATGGGGATCTATAGGAGGCACTCTCTGCCTACAGCCTCTCCTCTCTTGTCCTGCCTGGATTTCTTTCTAATTCTAGTGTCATACGCCAAATGACTAGGAAGTTTGGGAATTTTGAAATAATTTCTCTTATTCTGCTTGCCACTTAAGGAACAGCCCTGTGTTCTGTTGAGATTAGTGCAATCTTGGAGCATGATGGTAAGAATGGATTGGATTAGCTACTGCTTTTCAGGTTCTGCAAAAGACTTCCCTGCCTGCTCCAGCAGATTTTATGTGCTGCTCATAAGTGGGCTGGGTAGTCCCCATGTTCATTTCCCAGTTCTCCTCTTTTAACAGAACAAATGACTTAGGTGGGGCTGTTCCCTCTTCCTGGTGGCAGTCTAAAAAGGTTAAGACTACAATGAAATCTGGTCATGTTATCCTTGCCTTCTTGCCCTGACCACAGCGACTGCTTTTAGAGCACACAGAGCAGGAACGAGTCAGCAGAAGTAGCTGTGAGCAGCATCAGCCCAACATCAGTGTTCTGTCTTCCACTAATGTAGTGAGCAGCATCCACCCCCCACACTTTCAAGAAGGTTGAAATAAGATTGGCATTGTTCTACAATTTCCATCAAGCACAGTCCCCAGTAGCTGTCACTCCAGAGCTGGTACTTTTCAGTAATTCCTCGGTGCCTTCTGCATCCTTGCTGTGTCCAGCACTGCTGCAGTGAGTAGAGGGTAGTGGGCAAGTAGAGCTTGGACTAAGTTGGGCTGGACGAGGGGAAAAACAAGGTGAAGATTTTACCAAAGGACTGAAAATAAGAGGGCCAACTCATACATAACTCCCCGTATGTGTTTTTGTGCCAGCTTTATGTTGCAGAACACCTTGCTAGTACCATGTATTCGTTATGGGGTCCTATAATATTTGTCAAGTTGGTTAACGTGGCAGTAGAAAATCTTATGTTAATAAGTAAGTTAGAACATGTTGTGTGACACTGTATGCATTGAAGTGTATTTCCTTTAAATGTAACACCATATTTACTACGTAAATTCTCCGAATTCTTGGTCTGTTTTTGTTAGTAATTAACTAGATAGAAAGGTCACTTCCTGGAACCTTTCCTTTGATTTCTGTTTAAAATATTACATGTTACAGTGGCCCATACTCCAAACTCTTCATCGAGCCTTGTAAGCCTTTTTACAGTATTAATAATCATTTTGAGAAGTCCTAGTGGTTCTTATAAAACCACTGATCAGAACAGTTTTAGAAGGCAGAAAGAGTAGTTCTGACACTGCAAATCAGGAAGAACATATTCATGGTAAGAGTTTAATGCTGAAAAATGACCATCAGTAGGGTAAGTGGAGGGGGTCTCTTATTTGCGGGTAGGTTTAAGGATGGGCATTACCTAATATGCAATAAAAGTGATATGCAGCAAGAAAAGATAGAAACACAAGTAGGAATTAATACTACCAGAAATTAATCAGTCCTATTTTTTCCCCGTCTCATGCACATTGTATTAGGTGAAGGAAATGTCACAGGACACACTGTGTTACTGCATGATTGTTTCTTCAGCTAATGAAGTCTTTAGAGAATACTTCTCAAGCCACTTTTTCAGCATAGAAACCAATCTTCAAGACCTAATAGACCTAATATAATGTTAACTATATGTGAATATTATTTAAAAAAAAAAGCTAAACAACTGGAGATCCCCAGAGGGTATTGCAAAAATTCTAGTTCTAATGGCCTGTTTAAATAAACAGCTTTCAGATTTCTGAACACTAAGAACCTGTGCAAGGTTTCTTTAAGCTAGTGTCTTACTGTCTGAGAGAGAACAATATTTTACTAATAGTAGCTGGAGCTCTTAATGGGTTAGAAAACTTTGTGTCATCTTAAATGGGGACTACTCTTGTTATTACAATTAGGGATTTTGTAATCCTGGATTTGACTTTTGTTTTTTTTTTTTTTTAAGTAATGCTCTCTACAAAGTTGGTCAGGTCTGTAAAGTGATCTGTTATCCATAGATTTTTTTTTATTTATAAATGGATCAACAGTCAATGCCTGTTTGCCAGAGAAAGAAAAATGGGGACGAGGGAGTGAAGAACTATGGAACAAAACCTGAAAATATTTGTCCATTGCCTATACCTTATTATGGACTATCTAACTTACTATCTCTTACAGGTGCCAATAGCAGGTGTCTAGGGAAATATATAAAGCAAAGACACAGAAAATAATAGTTCCCCAGAATAGCATTCCAAGTTCAAACTACTGAGCCACAATGGTTTTGTAAATAATAGCCAAATAAACCAGGAGTGTAAAAAGTTCTGGAAGAAAGGACTCCTTTAATCAATGCAAACCTTCAGTCTCCTACTACTTTGTGCTTTAAGGAATATTTGGTTGAGCTACAGTGTGCATGAAAAGCACCTCCTCTGGTTTTTGAAACTAAATCCTGTTGGCTTTGATGGAGATTCCAATGCTTTTTGTCTTGAGATGATTGCTTCTTTCATATTATCATCTCTGTGCCTTCTTTGTTTCTCTTTTCATGCTAGAGAGTCATAGTTGTTTTTAACTTCAGATTGTGTTAAGATAGTCAGGAGGCAAAATACCTCCCTCCCTCACTCCAGATGATGATCTTTTATAAGTCATTTTTGGCCCGAAATTGTTTCTCTTGGAGGAGGTTTGTTGTTGAAAGTCTGGAAGCCTGTAGTTTCTAAAAGACTATTTCTCATCAGTGCAGGAGGAAAGTTATTGTGGTACTAACACTGAAACGTGTCTGTTTTCATGGCTGAAAACTTCTAAGTTTTAGTGAAGTAGAAATATTTGCTGAAGGAATTAGGGTGGTTATTTATTTATTAATTTATTTATTTTGGTGAGCTTTGAAAACATTCTCTCATCCTTCTTTCTTTTGTGGAGGCCTTTGAGACAACTGCCTGGAACATAAACACGTTGTTCAAAGAAACTGAAAAGTGATGGCTCTATCTAGTCACCAAACCCAAGTTCCAGGTGCTGCTTTACACTTACTCCTCTGTAACCCCAGAAGAATAATTCTGTGGTTATTTCTTTGAAGGCTATATAAAATTAATGTAACTCAGTAATATATTCGAAGTTAAAAGTGTTTTCTGGGTTTTCAAAGTTTAAGAGTTCCTATACTTGTATATCTTGTATAATTGATGGTACAAGTCTAAAATACAGTGTGATGCAATTATCATAGTAGTAGAAATAATAGTAACAAACTGTCTTTTTTTTTCCTTTGCTGTTATTTCCTTTTTTTATGTTGGTTTCTGCCTTTTTTTTTTTTTTTTAATAAGATATGTGAACAGTGTAATTAGAGTGATTCTGGGGGCAGCTTGTCTAAGTTGAGCTTTCTTTAGTAAGTGTTTGATCCTTAGTGACTTGCCTGCATGGGAAAGTTTGTGTGCTGCACGTTAGGCTGTAAATTTATAGCACATTAGCTGTTAGATACAAATTGCATGTAGAGCTTTAGCCCATACGGAAAACATTTCCATTCAATAAGGATTCCTGCACACTGAAAGTGCAGCACTCAGTTATTCTTTGTATGGCAAGATCATGCACACAGGGGTCAGTGGATAGTTGCAAATATATTATGAACTTCTGCTCATAACTTTGCCTGTTTTAATTTTCCCATGTATGGGAGGAAGACTTTTTTCCTTTTTTTTTTGTTTTGTTTTTCTTTCTTTTTAACCAGTTCTTCAAAATAAAGCAGTGGAGAAAACCTCTGCTTAGTGTTGTCTGCACACACAGGTCTCTGGCTGAGCTCAGAGCCACACTTGAGTGCCTGTTTACAATGTCAATCATTGCACCAGACAGTTTCTCAGTAGGCAGATGAATACATTCTGCAACTTGCTGTCATTCCTAGGTGTAAACAGAAAGTTGTAGCACAGATCCTGTTTCCTAATGGTTTTCTTCAGAAATTCATGGTGGATGACCTAAACTGAGCTCTCTTCTCCTTTGTCTGTAACACACTGTGTGCTGTACTGATGTGTACAGCATAACAAGTTGAACCCTCAGTTGCCATCTGTCCAGAAGAGCCATTGTGTAACGGAGGAATAAGACAGAATTGTCTGTTGTTACCTGGCCTATCTCAAATCCATGGAGAAATAGAGGACTTTGCTTTCTTGCTTGGGAAGTCTGGCACCTTTTAATGAGCAGTAAACTTGCTTTAATATTAAAGCTGGGACGTTTTTATGGTTGAGCGTGTCTTGTGTGTTCTTGGGGTGAGAGAATCATGCAGCAGCACTGAGCAGTTCTGAGACCCAGAGGACAGAGCTGCTCAGTTTTACTTCATGATTCTCCTGCCTTTAAGAGCGCGCAGTGTGCTCTTAATAACCATAAGAATGTTCCTGTCTGTGCATGTAAACACATAAATGAGCTGTTTTATACTGGTAATTAGATACTCCAGAGAGTTGTGAAGCTGTGAGATATTGCTTCACTTAGGGTGGTTGCAACTACTTGGCCCACAGCCTACGGCTTTGTTGCCTGCTATAGGTGTTAGCAAATGGCAACGCTAATGTGCTTAATGATATCATTACTAATCAGCAGCCTGGTCAGAACAATTGACCTTCATTGATCTTGGTATTTCTGCTTTTATTTCTTCCTCTACCCTTTATGACAAGCTGTGCAAGCTATTTGCCTTTGAAAGGATGTAACACTTTAATTTTAGTTTGACTGATTTATTTTAATGAATGACATTATGAATTGTCATTTTGTTGGTTTTTTTTCCAATCAGTGTGCCATGCTGAACTGAATGCCATCATGAACAAAAACTCAGCTGATGTGAAAGGGTGCAGCATGTATGTTGCCTTATTTCCATGTAATGAATGTGCAAAGCTCATCATCCAGGCAGGTAAGGAGTGGTGCCAGCCTGACTTGTCAGTGTTGTAGTGCGGCTTTCTCATCGGTATCATGGATGTATTTGGTGTTAAATTGCTGCTGTTAGATCTAAATTAATTGCACTGTCAACTTCATAAGATGCTACTTGTGGGTTTTTTTTGTTTTTCTTTTTGCATCTGAATGGTGCCAAATTTTTCCAGTGCTAATTGCATCTTCTGTGATTCTAAGTGTGCTTCTAATTTAGGTTTGTAACTTCTTAGACCAGGAGCTGCCAAAGAACAACACAGGCTTTGCATGTAATTACTGTCAATTTTACTGTGCTCTGACACACTGAATAGAGTAGGGCAGAAAGAAATAAACTTCTGCCATGACAAAAGGTCTGTTGGGAGTATATACATGAAATTTTAATTTGAACGTGATGCATGGTAGATATTTGAAGATTTTAAAATATCTTTGCTCATAAATGTCACAAGACTTCTATAATCCTACTTTAATTATGTCTTTTATTACAATTGTTATAAATCTGTGCCACTGCAGAAAGTGTGCTGGCCTAAATGTGTTGCCTTTTTTCAGATTAGGCATCTGCAATAGGCCGTAGTTCTGGAACATCTCTGCTTAAGCAAAGAGTATGTTTTATGCATTGAGTAAAGTCTTGCAGCCTTAGCATGCATTGCTATTCCGAGGACTTCCTCTTGCCACTAATGGACATCAGAAAGAACAAAAGAAGGAAAAAAAAGTAGCAAAGGGAGTACTTACTCTTTTTGGTCTGTAAGACTTGAAGCGAAGAGGGGTGAAGGTGGAAAGACAGTGACATTCTTTATGTGTGCTACATTTCACTTATTTACAGAATAAAAATCAAGTCGTCTTCAAAGGTAGACTTGCTGCTTGTTCTTGGTTAGTCACTCATCCTTTTCCTTATGCACTTAGGTCAGCAGAAAAGAGCACTGTATTGATGTTACCTGGTAAATATAGGAAGATGATGTTAGGCTCTGAAATGTCTCTTGGGTCAGCCTTTATATTTCTACTGCAAGTAGGGCAACAAATCGTTAATTTGTGCATGGATCATTCCACAGTTTGAGGCAATATGTACTTATGAAACTTGGAACTGAAAGATACTTATTGAATGGAGAAGAAAAAAGCATCCTTTTATAGCTATGTATTTGGAAGGGAATTGAGATTTGTGGTTAAGTTCTTTGGGAGGAATTTCATTTATATTAGGTAATGGGACAAGTTTTCAATAGCTTTTTGCAAAAATGCTTAATTTCTACGCCATCTGTCTTGAGGTTTTGCCTGCAAGTTTTTGGATCCGGTCTTCTGATGTAAACTTAGGTAAAATCAAGGAAAACATTTTCTAATGTTCTGAGAAAAATGCCTTCCCAAACAGCTTTACCTTATACAGACCTATTTTCATGTACAAACTCTAAGCAAAGGTGTACCATAGAGTTCTAAAGTATGTGGATGAGTGCTGTCTTTTCTGACTTTGTGTATCAGTTTTTATGTCATTGCTTTCTTTTTCCATGGAATTCCATTTTCTTTTTTCTTCCTGACCTTTCTAGGCATAAAGGAAGTTATTTTTATGTCTGACAAGTATCATGACTCTATTGAAATGACGGCGGCACGGCGGATGTTTGATTTAGCTGGTATTGTATACAGGTAAGAGAGCTTACAGTTAACTTTATTTTTATTTCGGAAAGGAAGAATATTGTGAAAAAGACCAACTTTAGGGCAAAAGTGATTTCCTTTGCATTGTACAACTTTTTATTCTCTGATAGCAGGCTTGCTCTATATACGTGTGAAAGATACCGGTTTGACAGACAGTGCAACATTGTCTTTCCCGTATGTGTTGCTGAAGTTCAATTTCATAATGTTAGTATGAAAAAAATATCCACTTGGAGTATTCTTTTTCATTCCTGGACTTATTTTTTGAGAAGAAAATTTCACTTCATTTGCCAGTGAAATTGTGAATGTGATAGTTTGTTTTACTTGGAGAATCATTGCTGACCTTGGTTTGAGTAGTTTAGACTTCCCCGTGAGTTCTCAGAGTCACTTACCACAAGAATTATCTGTGTGTGTAACTGAAATGACTAACTTACTTTACAAGGATGACCTGATACCTATTGAAAGTTCAGTATCTTCTTGTTGCAGTCAATTTGGGCAGGTATCAGATCAGCCACCTGCAATTAATTCTTGGTGCATGTAGCTGTCCAATCTTCTTTGGTCAGCATTTCTTGTGAGAAAAGTATAAAGTCTGGAATACTTGGCTTAAAGTAATGAGAAACTGGAAAATGTTTGAAGAATAGTTTTTGAAGACACTGGCAGAGATACCTAAAGACAATCTGTTCAACAGCTAGTTTGATGGCAATAACATGCTGTGGGTGAGACTAATTATCTGGTCAGGGAGGCATTGCAACTCCGAAAAGTTTTACAGTATTAATATAAAGACTTCGAAAAATTTGCAAACATAACAATTCTGACAGATAAAATTTTATGATGAAAGGCACCTACTGGGTTGAGAAACATCCATGAAAAAATATAGCAGTACTTGAAATTCAGTTTTAGTCCTTCAGTGTATTTTTTGCCTACTAAGACTGTTTGACTAAGAAGCATAAATCATTCCCTTGCAAGTCAAATCTTATAACTTCTCCAGGGTGAGAAATGTTTCTTGTATTTCAGACTGCTGTTCTGGACAAAGTACACTATAGTCTGTCAGTTTCTGTGGCCAGCAGCATGAGCTTTCCTGTGTTGATTGTTCTTTATTATTGTATTGATTATTAAAGATGTAGGTGGTATTTAATGCATCTCTTGAACTGAATTGCAGAGCTTAATTAGGCACTAAATCCACACTATTTGCATAATCCTTTGTTTACTGGTAGACTGTAAAATATATGCTCAGTCCCCAAATACCTTCCTTGCTAATTGCTGTAGCAGATGCTCTAATGATAATAAAAGGAAACAATTTGTGGCTGTATTAATTCTATAGTTTTAAAGTTACAATTTTTAAATTATTCCCTCTTAACTAGTTTGGTTTTTTCCCCAGTACAGTACATAATGTGATCTATTCCCCTAGCAAAAAAAAAAAAATAAATGCACAGAAGCAAAGTTTGAAAATGTTCATTTCGGATACTTTGTATATACATATACATATATATACCTATGCATATATAAATGTATATAGTATATGAAAATACGTGTGTGTGTGTGTATACAAGTATGTATAAAATATTTGAAAAAAAAATCCCAGCTCTGGTAACATGATGCTACCGCCTGCAGCTAAGTTGTTAAAACTTCTTTGACTCCTGGGTAATTTATGAACTCCAATAGCTGAAGAATGTACAGGCTGACCCACCCCATGTGTCTTTTTTTGTCTTAGTCTTTCTTGTCCAGGTTTCTCGCAGTGTGGTGCACTATAATTGGCTCCCACAGAGATGAAAACTATGTGAACCCAAGGAGGGTTTTTTTCCTTCAGAAATGCGGCTGGAGCTAAAGCAAGCAAAATGTTTTAACTACTCACTAACTAATATCTGTATTTTTCTTTATTTTAGGGAATTCAAGCCAAAATGTAACAAGATCATCATCGACTTTGATTCAATTAACAGTAGACCAAGTCAAAAACTTCTGTGAATTAAGTCCCATTATATCTCTAGAAGACTGTGATTATCCTTCTCTAAAAAGCTGCTAATGCCTTTCATCTTGAAGTTACTTGCAACTTTTTAATGGCTTCTACAGTAAAGTGACTTCTAAGAAATGTAAGGCATAAAATGTTCCCCTCACTTCATCTTGTCATGTGGAATCTAAATCAACTTAAAATTTTTAATGCCTTTATCAAATCTGCTTTAAAAGTCTAGAGACGTGTAGGTGAGACAATATAATGCATGTACAGAAAACTGTTCTGGTTCTTGCTGCATTCATCACCACGTGCTCTGATTGGTTGTCAGCACTGGTTTAGACTCAGTTCAACAGCAGTTCTTATTGTAACCAGTAGTACACTCAAATATGCTAATATATGTTGATCTCTCTATTGGATGTGTGGATCTAAATAGCTGATCCTAATAAATGACAAAATGTGTTATCCATACAAATACTAATCTTCTAACTTGCATAACACTAGTATTTTAAAAGGTTATACAGATTCAAGTATGTATAGTATTTTACATGTGTTACCCAACAAAAGGAAGTTGATTTTTCTATTAACTGCTATCTAATACTGTTATACGTGTGCAGTGGTGAGACAGGAAGTTGTTCTGAGAATGGTTGATGCTGGAGCAAGCTTTTGACACCTTTCAGTTCTTTTTTTTGTTTTGTTTTTAACCAAGACTGCAGAATGGAAGGAATTAGAAGGAGTATATCATTTCTTTCTTACCTTTGGGACTCCTATTTGCAGTTGGTTTTCAGGTATAGAAGGAAATTAGTTTATTGGTCTAAGTTCATTCTAGACGATCCAACACACTTCAGTCTTAAAATTAACCTGTAAGATAACTCAATCATTTTTTGTCCTTTGAGAGAAATGGGAGATACTCAACCCATATCCACATCAGTGCCAAAAGAGGTAATTACTATGGTGTTAGCTTGTTTCCCAGTGCTGGCATAGTACTTTCATTTCATAAACGCTGCCTAAAATAATATCCTTTTTAATTTTATTTTGAGATCTGGGAATATATTTTGTGTTCCTTTTCTCTAATTTGATTTTTTAAAATTAAATATGCCTAATGGCTTTGTTTAGGTAATTTTTTTTTTTTCCTTCTAAAATGTGGTTATACTTCAGTAAGCTTCTATTTTCTCTGAAAAAGCTTTGTTTCATATTTTGGGACGTTATGTACTTTGGCTTCATACCAGTATTATTAAAGTCTTATTAAAATCTACTACACTGAAGTAGACTCATTATTATAGTTTTAAGCCATGTGCTTGGTTCCAGAGTGCTTCTGCTTTTGCAATCATATGCAAAGCATATTTTGTGCATTTGTGATATTACATAAAGTGTAATATTTGTGAAACATTTGGCTACTAAAGGGAGCACTGTAATGTATTATAAGATATGCCCGTTTATAAAGTAATTTCTGATATTCTCTTTTTTTTCTATACAACTGCTTTCCACCTCAGAATTGGTCTGTGGCTTACTGCCAGAAGAAGAAATTTGCACATATGTGGAGGGTGAGGGTGAAAAATGAAACATTACATTAATAAAATGTCACTAAAACAGCTCGTGCACGTCTTTGTCTTTAGTCTGAATTGGAACTAGAAGCATTTTTACTTATACTTTTCTGACAATAGGACAGAGGGGAGAGAAGCTGAAAAATTTTGGTTTTGGCAGTAAAATCACAATTTTCTTCATAGATGTAAATTCAGACTTAGAATTTGTATGTATTGTGATTCTGGTTAATTTAAACATTTTTATATAAGGCCTTGGATAATGAGAATGGAAAATGTACATAAAATTCAAGGGGGGTTTCAACCAAAGTCCAAGTGTTTCTAGAAATGCACTAGTTTTGTAATGATACACACATTGGTCTTTCCTGTGCTTGTATAACAAAAGAGCAGTTCTGGAGAGTATAGTAGGATTTTATATTTCCTCCAATCACTGTTTTTAGTCTGTTAGGGCCACATATATATCGTGTCAGGGTAATTTTCAGTTGACTCAGGCTAAAAAGTGGAAGCCCTAATTTCCAGGGCAACTTTATAGAAAGGGAAATAAAAACACGCATGCACGCTTGAGACAATGTGTGCTTAGCCTGAGGTTAATGTTTTAGAACAAATCCTCAAAATTTGACCCTTAATGTTTTTAGGTGTGCCTAGAAATCTTTTTCTTTTTTTTTTAATAGTCCAGGAGATAACACTTTGCCTTCCAGATAAAGAATAATGTCAATTACCAGAGCAAACAATGAAAATCATCAAATACAGTAAACTGTGTTTCTGCTCCTGAAGCTCAGGTTCAAGATGAATGGAACCGCGTGGGATGGAAAGGCAACTAGAGGCCATTTAGTCCTACTGTTGATAAAATCATTGCTGACAATAAGTTAAATCCTGTTCAGGCATTGTCTTGTTGACTTTTGCATGTCTCCAAGTGGGGGGATTCTGCAGCCTTTCTGGTCACCCATTCCAAGTACTTGTTCCACATGGTGCTTTTTAATTTTAATACTTTAGTCAGAATGTCTACTAGTACTGCTGTCTCTCATCCTTTTGCAATACCTGTCTGAAAAAGGTGAGGCTTCCTATCCATAACCATGTGTTAGGTAGCTCAAGCTGGATTCCCTTCACCTTCAACCTTTTACTCTGCAGGCTGAATGAATGCTGCTCTCATTCTGTCTCGCACATTACATGCTCCACTTCTTCACCATCTCCTTCGCTGTCTGGGGAGCTCAAAGACTACGCAACTCCAGATGTGGTCTTAAAAAAAATAAAAAAAAAGTTGAATAGAGGAGCAAGAATAATCACTTCTGTTAACCTGCTGGCTCTGTGCTTCTGAGTAGAGCCTGGTACATGATTAGCCTTCTCTGTTGCAAGGGCATTTTGTTGTCTTGACCACCTTGGTCCTTGTCTATCCAGGAGCTTTCCATCCATTGTGCACCTAGCCAGTTCTCTTACATGAAGTTATTCTGTTCCTGGTCCAGGACTCTGTATTTCCCTTTCTGGAACTGATCATGCTTCCATCAACCCTGGCTCCATTCTGAATCACCAGCCTTTGAGCCCAATGTTTCCCCAATACAGAGCCTCCCAGGGCCTGTCCTGGCTACCAGCAGCATAGCTATGGCCAACCACCTCTCCAAAGGGAAGGCAGGCAGCCAGACAGGTTTTGTTAGGGGACTGTTTCAAAAATAGGCCAGGAAACTGAAAGGAGGCTCTGGGGAGCACTTCCATGGTGGTTTCAAAGGCAGGCATTTTGAAAGAGAGAGTAACAGTTGCCCTTGGAGCTCTGAATGCTGAGCGTTCTGCAGCTCTGTAAACGAGGAATATCTTCACAAAGAACAAAAATTATACTGTGACCAGCATAATCATTCTGATTTCCAAAACAGCATATGAAAACTGCCAGTGAAAGCTCCTCTGCCCCACTCAGACCAAAAGCTCTACATGCAACTCCAGAACCTGCAGTAGTTCATCATCTGCTGAAAAGCGTCTCGCAGGAGTTTTAACTTCGCTGAGAACAAGCAAAAAGGAAAAACTCCGAAGTGGGGCGCAGGTGGAGCGTGCCGAGGCACGGGGTCTCCCGCTGCCCGGCCCGAGGCAGCAATCAGGCTGCGCGTAGCCGCAGCTGGGAGGAGCTGATGGGGTGGGAGCGTGCGGAGCTCGTGGCACAAGATGGCGGCGCGCCGGGAGGGCGGCCGCTGCAGCCGGCGAGGAGCGAGTGTTGCAGCAGGGGCGCAGCGCTACGTGGGGGTAAGTGTAACAGACCGTGCGTCGGGGCCGTGTTCTGTGCCTTTACCTGAGCTCTGTACTTTTCAGAGTTGGGTCGGACAGCTGCTGGTCCTTTCTTAGGCTTGTTGAGGCTTGTGCTAGAGAATCAGGCTTGTCCACGTGCTCGCTCTCATCTGAACATGAGACAAAAATGGAGCTCGCTGTGCTGGATGTGTAGTTGTTGGTGCTGCGTACGGTGCTCTTAACAGACGGTGCCCTAAAGGGACTCGTGACTGGTCTCCAACTGGATTTGACTCCATTTACCACCACTCTCTGGGCCCGGCCCTCCAGCCAGCTCCTTACCCAGCCGAGAGTGTACCCATCCAAGCCACGGGCTGCCAGCTTTTGCAGGAGGATAGCATGGGAGACAGTGTCAAAGGCTTTGCTGAAGTCTAAGTAGACCACATCAACAGCCTTTCCTTCATCCAGCAGACGGGTCACAGGATCGTAGAAGGAGATCAGATTGGTCAAGCAGGACCTGCCCTTCACAAACCCATGCTGGCTAGGTCTGATCTCCTGGTCATCCCACACTTGCCGCGTGATCTCCCTCAAGATAATCCGTTCCATTACCTTCCCTGGCACTGAGGTCAGGCTAACAGGCCTGTAGTTCCCCAGATCCTCCTTACAACCTTTCTTGTAAATGGGAGTCACGTTGGCAAGCCTCCAGTCTTCCGGGACCACACCCGTTAACAAGGAGCGCTGAAAGATAATGGAAAGAGGCTCAGTGATCACCTCCGCCAGTTCCTTTAGCACTCTTGGGTGAATCTCATCTGGACCCATGGACTTGTGACAGTCCAGTTGGAGCAGTGATTCCCTGACCACTTCTTCAAGAATCACAGGGGGTTCAGTCTGCTTCCCAGCCGAGACTACCAAGTCAGAGCGTGGGGAGCCCTGGGAATAATCGAGATGACTTTCAAAGACAGATGTAAAAAAGGCATTCAGAACATTTGCCTTTTCCTTATCCTCTGTGATCACATTCCCAGCCTCATCCAGTAAAGAATGGAGATTCCCCTTTGTCCTCCTCTTACAGTTGATGTATTTGTAAAAGAGTTTCTTGTTTGTTTTTACCCCAGCGGCCAGCTTAGATTCAAGCTGGGCTTTTGCCTCTCTGATTTTCCCTCTACATATCTTAACAGCCTCTTTGTAATCATACTGAGTTGCTCTTTCCTCCTTCCACAGGCAGTAGATTCTCTTTTTCTCCCGCAACCTTAAGAACAGCTCCCTATTCATCCATGCTGGTCTTCTTCCCTGCTGGCTCATTTTGCGGCTCAGGGGGACTGCCCGCTTCTGCGCCTTTAAGACTTCCTTCTTCAAGAGCGACCAGCCATCTTGGACCCCTTTGTTCCCTAAGACTGAATGCCAGGGGACTGCCCCTACTAGTCTTCTGAACAAATCAAAGTCTGCCCTCCGGAAGTCTAAAGTGGCAGTTTTGCTATTCTCCCTCCAGGCTCCACCTAGAATCGAGAACTCTACCATTTCGTGGTCACTCTGTCCAAGACAGCCCCCAACCTCCACTTCTCCCACCAGACCTTCCCTGTTTGTGAACAGCAGGTCTAGCGGGGCAGCTCCTCTCGTGGGCTCTCTCACCAGCTGCATTAGGAAGTTGTCCTCTATGCATTCCAGGAACCTCCTAGACTGCTTCTTTTCCACCATGCTGTACTCCCAGCATATGTCAGGGAAGTTAAAGTCTCCCATGAGGACAAGGGCCGGTGACTGCGCAGCTCCTGCCAGCTGCTTATAGAACAGCTCATCTGCCTCTTCATCCTGGTTTGGAGGTCTATAACAGACACCCACCAGGATGTCGGCCTTATCAGCCCTTCACCTCATCTTTACCCATAGGGATTCAACCACATCATCCCCAGTTACAAGCTCTGCAGCATGAAAGCAATCCCCTAACATAGATAGCCACGCCACCACCCCTCCTTCCTTG
Organism: Perdix hodgsoniae; assembly: GCA_035772895.1. Classification (NCBI taxonomy): domain Eukaryota; kingdom Metazoa; phylum Chordata; class Aves; order Galliformes; family Phasianidae; genus Perdix; species Perdix hodgsoniae. Next base: position 27,629,397 of record JAPSGF010000002.1, read on the forward strand.
CCTATCCTTCCTGAAGAGTTTGTAGCCATCCACAGCTGCACATAGTTGTGCAGCTCCGCGCAGTCTCCTGTGTGCCGTATTTTGTTGGTTCTTTTTCTTTTTCTCCCTCAGCTGTTCAGTCAGCTCCGCTAATCGCAGTGTTGCTGGGTAGACGGGGCTGATGAAGATGAAAATTTCAATTTTTGCACTGTAAACAGCGTGGCACTTTAATACTTGCGCTGTTGTTAAGATACTACTGATAATGCATCTGGTGTTTTCCGGTGTGGTTGTCGTGCTTATTCCTTGAGAAGCTGATGAGTTTTGCTAGCGAGCTCCACGTTCAGTTGCCAGGATGTTGTGGTACTCGCGTTTCCTTTTTCAGCAGTGACTGTGCGTAATTACGTTGGATATATGTATCGTTTTTATTCTTTCTGGTTTTAAGTCTTATGGGGAAGGCATGTTTCTGTGACAGTTGGGGAAATTGCTCTGTAAGAAATGAGCCTTTGCTGTTAACGTTGCTTATCTGAGAACAAAACAAAAACAAATGAAAAGAGAACATCCAGAAACTAGTTTGGTGTGGAAACGAAAAAGTGTTAATTGTTGTTTGGAGGCTCCGCCTGACGAAAGGGGTAGAGGAGAAAACAAATCTGGGACAGGGTGCTGAAATTTGAGCATGAAAGGAAGAAAGAAAAGGACTTGTTGCTGAAGAGCTGCTATCTGTTGGGTGCTTCTTCGAGGCCAACGGGACCTGTCTGGAAACAGGAAGAGAACGGACCTCCCTGTGATTTGGGCAAATAGGCTTAGTAAGAAAAAGGTTGGAGATCTTGAGTAGCTGAGGCAGTTCTGTGCTGAACTGAAGGAGCTTTTCAAAGTAATTAGGGAATAATAGTGTCGTGGGTTTTTTCTTTCTTCCTTTTTTTTTTTTTCTTTCCCCAGAAGATCTACCTTTCTCTTGTGCTAATTAGGGTTATTGTCTTTTGAAATTCACAGGCTGTGTAGTGTGCCTGCTGTTACCAGATCGCTGCAGAGTACCTACATGGTTGGTTAGTGGAAGCACAGTGAAATTGCTGTGTAAGCTGAGTGCAGGTGGTAACCTGGAGGTACATGAGAGAGGCTGACTGGATCCCACTGAGAGTCAGCATCTCTCCAGAAATAAAACTAACCAGCTGCCTCTGGAGCAGTGGCTCCAGATGTGTGCTTTGAGTGCTGCCTGCTCCTCTGCTTCTTACTCTTTTGCATCCTCAGCGTCTCTTCCTGCAGCTTCCATCACCTCCTCTGAAGTCTTGTTCTCTCTAGGGACTTCAGAAATATGAGCAAGAGGGGCTGTATGGCATCTAGCAGGATGCAGGTTCCTGAGGATGGATCTGTGGAGTCCCGCACCCAGTAGGACTGACTGAAGCCTGCAGTAGGGTGGCTGATGTCTGGGACAGTCCTTGATGTGAAGCATAACAGTACCTTCATATGTTTGGTTTGGGGGAGGGGGCTGTGGGAATAGGCTATAAGAGAATCTTAATGTAGCACTCTGGATTACGTCCCACTGTTTGCTGCTGTCCACTTCTTTTGCTTTCCTGTTGATTGCTGCTCAGATTGTGAGAAAAGCTGTAGCCATCCTTTGCAGTGCGTATTCCCCTTGCAGCTAAGGTGACTGTACAGTACTACATATTTCCTGCTCATGACAGAATGTAAAATATGTGCTTAACTATCTTTTAAGTCAGTGGGGCTAAAGCTGATATGTGCTCACATCCTTTTCTGGCCTGAGGTCTACAGATGGAGTCTGACATCCCTATTGGCATTCTAACAACGCCTTTCTGACAAAGGCTGCAAACACACAGCTTTACAGCTCAGTAATAAATATTCTGATTCTGGATTCTGCCCTCGAGTAGAGGCTATGTGTTACATGAATTGATTTTAAACGTGCTTTTAGCTTAGGCTGATGTAACTAAGGTGTTCTTTTACATATGCCATGTGGAAGGAAAATAGACTGAGGAAGAGTAGAGGAGAGCTGTTTCAGGTCACCATCTTGTCACTTGAAACTCCCTGTGGGTTTCTCCCTATGGGTAACTCCTGGAAGTAAAAATAGCCATGTAATGTTGGAGCTTCATCGTATTTGTTTTATTTCAACTGCTTTCTAAGGTTAAAGCAGCATCAGGCATGCAGAACTGACCGACTTCACCTCAAGCAGAGAAGGATTATCTCTGAATGATGTTTCTGAGAATTTTGTGTTTGAGAGAGTAGGTCATGCACTCATGCTTGAATGTGTTTTCTTCCAACAGGAAAATCTCCAAAAGGTAAGGTAGACTTTGATAATGTCTGGGGCTTTCTCTCTCACTCTTTTTTGTTGTTTCCTTTTACTTTATTTTTTTGCCATAAAATCCTTTTAGTCTTGGTGCTCAAAGTTATGGCAGTAATGTTTATGAGCTTCCTCACCCATGTTGTTTTTACTGACTACAGAAAAATGGTCCCCTCCAAGTGCGTGCCTGTACACATGTAGCAGACACCTCTTGTCCCTGCTGCCACTGCGGCGCTGCCTGGGAGCTTGGGCAGATTGGTTTGCAGTGCTCAGACGTGAGCAGCGAGTGCTGGAAAAAGCATGTCAGCTTATATGGGCTGTCTGTTCTGATTTGAAGATATCTGTTGAAGGATGCAGCAGGGGAGAGAGGCTGGGGAGGGGAGCTTAGGAGACCAATGTCTGAAAAAGGAAGTCTCTCAAAAGAGCCAGGAGTTGTGTTTAAGGAAGGCAGATTGATCTCCTCCCTGTCAGGCAATGAGGCTTGACAGATGAGCAAACTTGTTTTTTTCTAAAAAATAAAATAAAAAAAAATCATACCTAGCTCAGGCATAGTGTCAAGGCTACTGAGAAGTAGAGAAGGAGCAGAAAAAATGCATAGTTGGAGCCCTGGCCCTGTTTTGCAAGGTGTATGTACCTAAATTTCCATTTCTAGGAGGTGATCAGGAAACTGCAGGACACTGCCTATGCTGGGGGCTGAGCTCTGCCTCTGTCATCTCACTGTACTATTGCACTGAGCTGCCTGTGCCAGCTTTAATTTTTCTTCACCTGACTGTGCTGAGAGTTAGCATCCATTTCTTCTCAGTCTTCTCAGTCCTGAACAGCTCATGAGGCAGCAGCCTGCAAGCCTTGTGGCTGGCACTCAGCATGTCATTTTAGCCCATGAGGGAAAAACAAAGAGCAAAAGCAGAGAGGACTCAGAGGTGCTGCTGAGGGCTCCCACACCTGGCACAGAGGTCTGACTTCAGTTGCAAAGTGTAACTAAGGAGTGACTTCACAGGTGCTTATAGAAGCAGGATCAGGGATGGGACAGACATGATGGGTGAGAGGTTCCAGCTGCTTCTGGCTGCCGTGACTCAACCTTGCAGTGGGGCTGGCTCTCTAGGATCTCCTTCTGTAGCTCTACTCCCAGCCCTGCCTTTGACTCTGGCCAGAATTCCTGACTTGATTGTGCATGTTTCATTTCCTGAAACAGGAAATTTTCCTTGCATTCCGGGTGAGGGATCATAGGTAATGGTGAGAGCTTTATAGTTATGACCATCTATATGCATCTCTGTAGGTAAAACATAACCCTTACATCAAAGTATTGCAAGGATTTGCCTGTGTCATGGAGTTAACTAGATCAATCGAGGTCACGTGGGCCCACCAAACTAGAAATAATTCACCCTTGTTCTGCCAGTCCAGGTCTATTTGAGCCACCTCAATTTTGGCAGCTCGGCCTACCTGATGGTTATTTTGCTATTCTTCAGTAGCCTGACTCTTGGGCACATGAGCATCTACATGGCGTACCTTCATGACCATATTCTTTATCTGGGTAGCAATATCTTTCCACAGTTCAGCAGCCTAAATAGGTTTACCCCTTCTTTGCCAGTTATTTTGCTCCCACTGCTGTAACCACCCCCATAGAGCATTTGCCACCATCCATGAGTCAGTGTAAAGATAAAGCATTGGCCACCCCTCCCATTCAGCAATGTCTGAGGCCAGTTGAACAGCCTTTACCTCTGCAAATTGGCTTGATTCTCCTTTCCCTTCAGTGGCCTCTGCAGCTTGTTGTTTGGGGCTCCACACAGCAGATTTCCATCTGCAATGCTTTCCCACAGTATGACACGATCCACCTGTAAACAGGGCATTTTTTTTTTTCATTTTCTGGTAATTCATTGTATGGTGGGGCCTCTTTAGCTTGTGATACTTCTTCTGGTGATGTTCCATACTTTTTACCTTCAGGCCAGTCCATGATGACCTCTAGGATTTCTGGACGGCTGAGATTCCCCATCCATGCTCATTGCATAATCAATGCAATCCACTTACTCTAAGTGGCATCAGTTGCATAATGGGTGGAGGGACCTTGTCTTTGAACAGCCAGTTCAACACTGGCAGTCGAGGTGCCAGAAGGAGCTGTGTTTCAGTACCGACTACTTCAGAAGCAGCCCGAAGCCCCTCATATGCAGCTAAGACCTCCTTTTCAGTTGGAGTGTAGCCCTCTTCTGACCCCTTATATACTCTACTCCAAAATCCCAGGGGTCGGCCTCAGGTCTCTCCTGAGGCTCTTTGCCACAAACTACAAGTAGGACCTTTCTCTCCAGCAGCAGTGTAGAGGATGTTCTTTATACCCTGTCCTGTCCGTACTGGCCCCAAGGCCATGGCCTGGGCAATCTCCTGTTTAATCTGTTCAAAAACCTGCTGCTACTTGGGGCCCCATGTATACTCATTCTTTATTCACCTCGCATGATAAAGGGGTTTACAATGAAACTATAGTTTGAAACATGCATTCTCCAAAAGCCCACTACACCTCTTTCTTACTAGAGGGTGGAGACATAGCAGTGATTTTGTTGATCACATCTGTCAGGATGTGCCGACGGCCATCTTGCCACTTTATACCTAGGAACTGAATCTCCTGAGCAGGTCCTTTCACTTTGCTTTGCTTAATAGCAAAACCAGCACACAGAAGAAATTGGATTATTAGCTCTCCTTTCGTGAAGACAACTTCTGCTGTATTGCCCCACGCAACAAGATCATCAATGTATTGCAGGTGCTCAGGAGCGCTGCCCTGTTCCAATACAGTTTGGATCAACCCATGGCAAATGGTTGGGCTGTTTCCACCCCTGGGGCAAACGGTTCCAAGTATACTGAATGCCCCTCCAAGTGAAAGCAAACTGTGGCCTACATTCTTTGGCCAAGGGAATGGAGAAAAAAGCATTAGCAATGTCAATGGTGGCATACCATTTGGCTGCTTTTGACTCCAGTTCATACTGGAGTTCTAATACGTATGGCACAGCAGCACTCAGTGGGGGTGTGACTTCATTCAGGCCACGGTAGTCCACTGTCAGCCTCCATTCTCCACTGGCCATATGAGGCTGTTAAAAGGCAAGTGAGTTTTGCTGATCACTCCCTGACTCTCTAGTTGATGAATCAACTTATGAATGTGAAGCAAGGAATCCCTGTTGGTGCAATACTGCTGTCTGTGCACCGTTTTTGTAGCAATTGGTACCTGTTGCTCTTTCACTCGTAGCAACCCCACAACAGATGGATCTTCTGACAGGCCAGGCAAAACAGACAGCTGCTTAATGTTGTCTGCATCTACAGCAGCTATTCCAAAGGCCCATCAGTACCCCTTAGGATCCTTGAAATGCCCCTTCTGAGATAATCAATATCCAGTATACATGGAGCCCCTGGACCAGTCACAATAGGGTGCTTTTGCCAATCCTTACCAGTGAGTTTTATCTCGGCCTCCAACATAGCCAATTCTTGGGAGCCCCCAGTCACTCCAGAGATATGGATTGATTCTGTCCCTTCATGACTTGAGGGCATCAGAGTGCACTGTGCACCAATATCCACCAGTGCCTTATATTTCAGTGGTTCTGATGTGCCAGGCCATCGAATCCACACAGTCCAGTAAACTCTATTATCCCTTCCCTCCCCCCAACTGAGGGCAGGGCCCCTCTATTCATTACCTGTAATAACCAGAGCAACTGCACTGGTGGTTGATCTGCTTTGTAATTCTCTCACTTGTGCTCGTAGTACAGGAGTAGCTTGGTCATGCCACTTCCTCATGTCTTCTTCATGGTCATGTAAGTAACGCCACAAGGCAATTCGTGATGTAGGATTCCTTACTGGAGCCAGAAAGCATTTGCCTTTAACAGCTGAAATTTCTGATGGTGCCCACGAGAAGAAGGGCTCATCATCTTTAATTAGTTGGATTCATATTAATTTGATCAGCTCCTTCTTTAGACTCTTTTGATCTTCCTGATCTTCATCAAGTGTTTCTGATGCTACTACAGGTTTGTCGCAATTAATCAGTGAAGACGCTTGCTCTTGCATTTCATTCAGTTGATCCGTTAGTTGTGAGATGGCGGAAATGGAAGCATGAGTTGGGGGTCACTGTTTTTCATAGCTTTGGAGCATAAGAATCAATTCAAAAACTAAGGGTCTTCTCTGCTGGTCCTGGTATCTGTCAGATGCTGACAGTAGTGTACTGGTGTATCTATCTGGTGCTGTTGTTGTGAGTCTGTCATATATCAGGTGTTGTCCTCACTTTCTCAGGGTCATGGTCTTAGTGTGGGTGGCTAGGAACAAAGTTAGGGTCGTACAACATGTCCACCACAGCCATTTCCCTCAAATACCGAATACCCTTTTCAACTGTATCCCACCTTTTCATCACAGGCTTCAAGCCATCTTTGAAGGGATACCTTTCCTTCACAGCTGTTAACACTCTTTCCCAGAGGGTGGCAGCCCCATCCAAACATTGACTAATTCCTCTGTCAACAGCTGGATCTCTGGCAATGGCTCTTAGTTGGTGAGCTTCATTACGATCTAGAGACAAGCTACTGGCCCTGGCATCCCAACAGTGAACCAACCAGGAAACGAGAGTTTCACTCAGGTGCCATGTAAACTCCTTTCTTGAGCCTTGGATTTCAGTCATCTTCAGAGGCCAGCAAGTAGTAATAGAGATTTCCTCTTCATCACTCTCCTCTGCACATCTCTTAGTTTTTCCTTTTGCCTTTCTTGATGATGGTGGTTCTGAGGAGGGCCCCTCACCTGGATCTTCCTCCACCTCCTCCTCTGCTGCTTCTTTTTTTTCCATTCTAAATGCGTGGACACTCGTTTCCATTTCTTGCCTTCCACAGGGGCAACTGATATTGTTACCGGTGTCTCCTGTAATTGATCAGATTTGACTTGGAAATTCTTCCCTTTGGCTTGAACCTCAGCTCAGAAATTCTCTCTTTCCAGAATAGTATTATACAGGGCACGGTAAGCGCAAGCCAAACCCCAAATAAGTTGTGCCTCCTTAGATTTATGTAACCCATGCTGTCCCTGACTCAAATACTGGCTTAGTTTCTCGGGATCCCATAGGTGATCAAGAGTGAAATCCCATGACATTGCAGGTCCCCATGCTTCTGAGATTTTTCTTAAACCTCTCCATATTCCCTGCCAGTCAACATTCTCTGGTTTTGGAGGAGACTCCTTCTGCTTACTATGCCTGTATAGGAATACATTCAGGGAGATTGATAACATGAGCAGGGCTACACCCACAAACATGAACATTAACTGAGTATTCAAAAAATGTCTGACAAACCAAGAGGAAAGACTAGAAACTGGTCTGAACATCATGTTGTTTGTAAAGTTAGCCATTCTATCTGGGAAGTAAATGTCAAAATTCATATCACACAACATTGCATATAGGTACCAATATAGGTATCATACGGGTGTCTGAATCAGTGCCCTTATGTGGTTATATATGAACACAGTTCCACAACAAGTAATTATGACACTGATGGTTGGCCAGTAGGCCACAAGTAACACCATAGCTTTTAATCCCATACACAGCACCCCCATTATATAGAATGGATTCATCGCTGGTGTCTGCTAAAAAGAGGTTAATGAATTGAAGCTAACAAGAGGAGGGGAGAAAAAAAAAAGAAAAAAGAGGCACTACCCAGACTAAGCAGTGCTCAAAGTTTACAAATATCCCAGAATACTGGCAGTATGCCTGGTCTTTCCAGGTGAAGTTTTCCAGCACAAAAACCTGAACTGCTGATAATGCTCCCTAACAAAGCTCCCTAAGAGCAGAGAGGGAGATTTGTTCTAAAAGCTAGAAAACAGCTATGCCTGCATTCTCCACCAAAATCTGTCATGGAGTTAACTAGATAAATCTATGCCTTTGACAGGGGGGGGCAGTAGGCCCCTGTCCGTCCCCCCCCCCCCAAAATGGGAAGGAAGGGAGGAAAAAAACCAGCAGCAACAATCTATGGAGGAAAACTTATTTTACTATGATATCAGAATGCAAAATAACACAACATAATACAATCTAATCAAAATTGAGACTAATAAATCAAATAAGATAGGGGAGAGAGAGTTCCTGAGACTGAGTCAAACCTGAAAAGCTTGGAATAGCTAGAAAAGCACCCTCCAGCACCCACTGCCAGGCAGTAAGAGACCACCCCACCCAGAAGGGTCGGATCTGATGACTTCTGTCATGTACAGGGATAGGTACATGGAATTGGAGCATTAACACTTTAACTCTAGTACACTACATGATGTGTTGGTGTGGAATACTGAAAACCAAAAAATGTAAAACCATGACAGCCTGCAGGTGATACCAGGGTTCCTGGGATGAACTGATGCTTCAGGTCTTCCTGCACACTTATTCCACCATTTGATTCTCATCTGAGCTGGAGCAGTCCTTGGGTCACAGTCTAGTCAAGCAAAATTGAAAGATATTTTAATTCAGTTATGAACATCCTCAAGTTATTCTTTACAAGACATAGCAAAATCCACATCAGACTGGGAAGTAACTAAGCTTTATTTGGCTATGCAGGTACATACAGCATTGAAGTGCAGCTCCTGCTTTTGTAAGAAATATCTTATATCTTGGTGCCATCTTTATTAGTTCTTTCCTCATTACTAGATATATAATCAAGTATACAGATGTATAATTCACAAATATACAGGGAGGTTAGGCTGGTCTTTAGAGAGCATATAGCTGTTAAGAGTATCACATTGGAAAGGAATAATCAGAAATGAATGGAAAAGCTTACCCATGTCCTGGGCTCACAGAAAAAACTCCAAGAGGAGCACCTTCCATGAAGAGATCTTTCCTTAGTGGTAGTCAGCCCTTAAATGGAGCCTGGGAGAGGTGGAGCCTGGCTCCACCTCTTCTGGTCTCACAGATGAATTGCCTTCACCTGTGCTCCCATGGCTGACAGTGCTTGCCTCGGGTGATCAGTCAGAGGTCCAGGTAATGATTCAGCAGTTTCCATACACTAGATAAATTTTGTTAAAACCTGTAACTTGCTTATGTTAATTTTATGAAATTGGTATCAAGGTTTGTTTTTCTTTTTTTTTAAAAATCATGAAATATTCTTAACGTTCTGAAATAGCAGTTAAGCTTAAGAAATTGTAATTGTAAATTTGAGTAACTTTTGTCTTTATCATACTCTGAAATCCTGAGTCCTGTTCTCACCGAGTCACAAATGATGTTTGCAGGACTGGGCAGGTTTAAATAAGTTGGGACATTATTGCCCAGAGGACTTAGAAGGAAGAAGGTCTGAGTAGCGTATTTGTGTGGGAGTGATGAATTGATTAGATAAGGCTTTAGGCATTGTTGATGGAGTTACCTGAAAGCGCAGCCAAAGAATAAAGCAGCTAGTTGATTTTTTTCTCCTTATTCCTCATCCTTCTGTCATATGTTCACAGTATTGCATACAATTGGTATCCATGGCAATTATATCATAGCAGTAGCTGCTGATGAACTCTTGGGAAATAAAGATTCCATTTTCATGCAAATATTCTAAATAGCAAAGAGGTGAGGAAGAAAAATGGTTGATAAATAGAATTATTTCTCTCTTAGAATATATTTCAGTGTTTTCCTTGAGGCAGCAGTAGCTTTTTGAAATTGTGTTCTTACTGAACAAAGGCTTTCAAAGATCAGTGTGCATGTATGTAAGTTATGATGAAGAAAGCTAAGTTAAAATAAGGCTCATTGATTTTGTGATGAAGCATTCTAGGTACTCCTTGTGCAATTTAACTTTCTTGTCATAACACAATCCAATAACTTCAGAAGGAGCAGGTAGCTTTCATTTAAAAGCTAGACTGAAAGAGAGATAAATTGCTTGCTAGGGGCTGGACACTGGTGACTGGTGTAGTCTTCTGTGTCACAGGCTCTTGCTGTCTGTGCCACCTCCATAAGGCATGGAAATCCTGTCTTTCTTTTTTGCTCTTGAATGAGAGCAGTATAGGGTTGTTCTGTAGGGTAGAAATACTTCCACCAGTTGTGTGAGCTAGCTCTTCTCTCATGTCTATTCTATTAGGTCTCCTAAGCAAGACATTAAACATATTGTGGTAGTCATAGGTCAACCATTTCCAGAGTTTTTGGAAAAAAAAATCAAAATAATTATTCAGACCAAAGTAATTGTGACATACATCAATCTGTCGTTATCTCTATGCTGTGGCAATAGACCCTCAGTTACTAACATGGAAAACACCATGACATGTTGCTGAAAACGAAGGTACTGAAGCAACACAGAGGTATTGATGCCATCCATTAGAGCTGGTGGGATTTTGATTCATTTGGTAGACAGGGCATTCATTAGGGGAGTTATGTGGAATATGGGACCTGTGTGCAATGCAATCAAATGCACACGTTCCATTTAGCTGGGTGCTCTAATGGGGATCAGCATCGTGTGCTTAAAATCAGTGCTAAAAATATTCCAATTTGATGAACAGGTATATAACTGCATATTTATCAGGATTGTTTACTTCTCAGCTCGGACAGTTATCGATGGGTTTATATGCTGAATCACAGTTGGTTGTCTCTGGATTACTGTTTGGTGTAGTCTATTTAGGATGTATCCCAATCACTTGAAATCATGTAACAAGGTAAAGATACTCCCAGCTGGTCCTTAGTGGGAAAAGGAGGTGGGGAGAGAAAGAAGGTCATTTAATCTCACCTGATTTTTGCCTTCCTATCTGAAGCCATGGGCTGCTCAAGGTCAAGTTTGTACTAACCAAGGTAGCATGTGAAACTAGTGAGGGTAAATTCTGATAGTTTCTCTCATCAGTTGTTGCTGAGAAAAGTACAACATGTAACAGTGTTAGATATCCCAGCATGAGCGATAAGTTGGTTGAGCTGATTGAGGCTTGCTCCTGGCTCACATGGGTAATTGCTTTCAGATCTGGGTCCCCTGCAAGACTTCTTAATCTCTTGCCTGTCGTTCTCCAATGAGAATATGATAGAGAAAATTACAGCACTAAGGAAAAATCACCTGAAACACCCAAGAGGGAGAAATTTTGGAAAGAGTTAGTAAGTAGTGAAGGACAGTCAGTAGCACATCATGGATGAATTTGCAGTGGGATACAATAGCTTAAAATCTAAGTGTTACTTTTGGACAGCATTTGTCATAGGGGAAAGAGAAGTCATCCATTCTGTTGATGTAGGTGTTATGGTCCTTTCTAGGACAGTTTCCGCTTTGAGTAATGCACAGGGAGTGTAACAACCTTGGAATCTCATGAAGGGAAAAGCCAAAGGCTTATCTGTATGGTGCCTACAATGACATGGAGGTGTTTGCAAATATTTGAAGTTATAGGGAGGGGCTGTGCCGTTTGAAAGGCAGTAGATATGATATGTAGTAGATATGACACCATAGATACGGTGTATTAAAATAAAGGAAGGGAGAAAATCAAATGTTCTGATAGCGTAACTTCAACGTGTAATGGTAACAAGAGTTCTGGGGAGCAGAGTGCTGTTAATTGCAGTCTCTGCAGTTGGATTTGTGTTCCCAACAGATTCTTCAGGGTTTTTCCTTTCTTTGTGCTTTTACCTTTTCATTCTGCTGCACAGTGGAATGATGTACATACCTGTATGCTAGTATATGTTAGACATGGGTTAAAAGAACAGAAAACGTTGGTATGACTATTTGCTTATGAGGGGTTTGTTTCATACTATATTGACTTGTCCTGCCTATGGTGAGAGTTTCATCAGGGTTACACTGAAGAGCAGATCTTCAAGAACCTGTAAACTAACCTTCCCTCCTGACCTGTGAGCCCAGCACAGAGCAGTTGTGCAGCTAAAATCCTTAGTACTTTCTAAGCTAGACTACCAGGATAACTCCTGATGTTTGCACCTGCAAGTATTTTTCTGGAGAAGGTTTGATAACATGGTGCTTGTGACTTGTGGTGGGAAGACACAGCAGCATGACACAGGGATGCCAAATGTCATGTGTGTGATACAGGTCAGAACTGCTGAGTATCCAAAGCAGCTAAACTGATTCAATTGCTTTGGTAGTGAAGCGACTGCTGAGACTGCCAAGTAAATAATTAATTTCCAGCACATATTTGGCTCTTGTGGCTGGCAGCCACCTTTGTTTCATGGACCATAACTGGTTTGCACTAAAAAGCCATAGCAGAAGCTTTTAAATAGAAATTAACAGGCACATTAACTTTTAGCATGCAAATAATCTGTGTTCTTTAAAAGGTTGTGTGTGTATTTACAGAGCAAAATGCCATGGTGAGCCCTGCCTCACTTGTGTTTTGTGTAGAGAGGCCATGAAGACCGCTCTGTGACTGGTGTTCATAGCTGTGGCAAAGCTACTCATTCATGTTAAGAGTTGATATGATGGCTTTATAGTGAACAAGGTATGTGTGTGGGGAAATGCTCTTCTCTTAAACCAGAGACGTGGGAGTAAATAGGCTGTCACTGGGGTGCTTTGGGTGTGCCTCCTCTATGCCTTCAGCTATGAAGAGGGAAGAGCTGCCAGGGCTGGTGTAAGCAAAGAAGGAAGTGCATGGATGTATGGTGTTTGAGTTTCAGTCCCTTGCCTGCCACCTGAGAAAGTATTGGTTCTACTGACTTATTTAAAGAGATGTTTTAGTCAGTCCTGCCTTCCTTTTCATTTCTGAACTCTGGCAAGCAGTTGTTACATGTCTGTGGTCCTTGCCACCATTGTCAAATAGAGTGCTGATAAAAAGAAGCAATCAAACCAACAAAAAGGCCACAACCTCAACTTCCCAGACACTGGGATCTGATGGCTGGTTTCTTCATCCCTTGCCTTATGTGCCTGTGGACTCTCTTAGTACAGTGCCAAAAGAGAAGAAACAAAACAATAGTGAGAACTTGATAATACCCACCTTGCTTCTGATTCCTTTCACACACTGTTGCAACTCTGCCATAATGTAAGATGTCTAAGAGGTATTTGTGGATATACTAGCTGGTGCCTCGAATCTTAGGGAGCCCCTTAAAAATTTATAAATTTCTGATAGAAAACAGGTAGTTGTGTGAGCCAGCTAAAGCCATGCTTACTTTATAATGGAGAAGTGGCAGTGAATGCAGTATAGCTTGCAATATCCAAGAGGGATATGTACTCACCTGTGATTAACCTTTCTTGGCCATTAAATGTCACAGTTGGTGCTTATACATTGAGCAGAAAGAATATATATTTGTCAGTAAAAAGGTGACTGAATGAAAGAAGTCATGAAATGACATTTTTCAGTAGGTTTGTCATAGCTGGAGCGTGGAGGAAAATTGCTTTCTGTAAATCTTGGCCCAACAGAACAAAACACACATTTCTTTCCAGTTGGGAAGCCATACTCATAGACATAATGGAAGCACTGTGAGCTCTGACTTTTTCAAACTCTGATAGAAACCAATCTGCAATCTTGACAGATATGATCTTTTGCAGGATGCACTGTTCATTTACAGCAGCTAGAGACCTCAATTAATTTATGAGTGAGGACAGCAGGCTGTGAACTCCCCAGCTCAGCCTAGGTGGAGATGTCCCTGCCTGAATTTATGTTCAGGTAATTTAAAAAGATTTATACAAAGCTTTTCTTTCATTTTGAAAGTAGATTAAAATTCTAATGGAAACCATTTGTATGCATTTGTTGAATTGAATAATATTTATTGCTGTATGAAAAAGAGAAGGGAAAAAAAGAAACACTGAAAAACTTTGCTAGCAATAAAGTTAGTGAGGCAGGAATAAGTAAGTATAGAGGAAGTAACAGCCTAAATCAGAAAGCAATACTTAGTAGAGCCTGTAGAAAACCTACTGTTTTATAAAAACATAGTGAAACCAATCTACCCCTGCTTCTGAAGAGATAGAAAATAGGATGCTACCCAGTGTGCATGGTCTGTCTGTTGTTTAATCAAGCATTTTCTCAATGCTTGAAAAGAAAACGGCTTCATTGTGGGCATAATGTTTGCGACTCTGGTAGCAGTGTGATTTTTTTTGTGGGGTGTCAGAAAGAATAGGTCCTTTATTCTTGGGACAAGTTTCTGAAAGCTTGCAGGTGACTTTAGAGCAGCTTGCAGGTGACTTTAGAATGGAAATGGAAGGTGTTATAGGGCTTATGCATCTGGACCTAGTTAACTCATCATCTTTGTTCCAGCATGTGACTATTTGCATTGCAGGAGTTGGTCTGGATGACCATTAAGGGTCCCTTCCAACTCAAACAATTCTATGGTTTTCATTGGGCCATGGTTTTGGGTTTTCTTTTGATGGAATAATTTACAGACACTGCACATCATGCAGGAGGTGGTACCTCATGACTCTGCTCAAGAGAACAAATAGGCTAGAAGAATATTCCTCCAAGAATTGTTCTAATTTTACTTAGTGGTTGACTTGCTGGAGGTGTGATCGATAGTTAACCAGTGAGAATTTTGTATGAAAATGAATAGGTAAATATTTGAGCTGTTCTTGAAAAGACTGCTTGATGAGATTAATTTACTTTCATTAGCTGACTTGGTAAAGAGAATATATGCCCTCTCATGCTATTGACAGTGCACACAAATGCACAAGTATCCTCCCTGTGCTCTTCAGAGCCTGGATCCACTTTCCACATCTGAATGCAAAGGCATTCAGTTGTGCATGTTGGCACTGCGCTGCAGCAATGGAAGAAAGCTAAGGTGAATGTTGTGAAGGCCTGCAGCAAGTTCATGTTGTTCTGCGGTCAAGCTGTGGGCAGCAGAATGGAGGAAAGGATGCAAGAATGAAAGGCAATAGCATAGAAAGTGTCCACTCCCTGTAGGATTCTGGAATGGGCTGTGGTAGGTAAGATTTGCAAACATTAATTCTGTTTGGTCTTAAATTATAATTGGAGATATGTATTCTCCTGCAATGCTCAAAATATCTGCTGGGAAACCAATATCAATCAGTAAGTTATTGTGTTTCATTGAGCGTTCCTCATGCCAAATCTGTGAATTTAAGTCTGAAGATAAAGTGACACTTGATAAATATCCGGATTACAAATGAAGAACAAATGCAGCTTATAGACATCCTAAAATGGTAAGGGCTCCTTGTGATAATATTAATGTGTTTTTAAGTGTAGTCAAATTAAACGTAGAACCAATATCTGAATTATGTTAAATAGTAACTTAGCTATAACTTCACTGACATTTAATTTCTAGTAAGAGTTGCATTACAAAAAGCAGTTGCTACAGAGCATAGAATAATAGGAATGTTATCATAAGTTTCTGAAAGACATCAGACAAAAAGATTAAGCAAAATTGCTTGAATTGTGTCCTTATTTTGATGTGCTTTTTCTTCTACAAAAAGGTAAAAAGTGAGTTATTTTTTCAAATAATAGAGCATCTACTACAGATTTTTCAGAGGAGTATAGCAACTCATATTCATTTTGATTCCTGTGTCCTAACTCTTAATGGCAGTACTCAAGCAGCTGCTAATTTTGAACAGGATGTAAGAATTGAGTACTTGATGAATTACCAGACAGTCAAACTATCTAAAAGCATTTCTTTTTTAGGCTATCATGTGGCAAAAGCATGCACAAATCACTGTTCCTTTATCGTATGACTCTCCAGAATGTAAATCTTTTCCCTCTGCCTTTTATCTTGAGTTACATTTCATTGAACTATACAGGGAATTTCTGGGGGGTGGGTGGATGTAAATGAATACATTGCGTTTTCCTTCCACACACATTCTTCATTGCCTTTAGGGATTTCATTTGACAAAGGCCTCGCTAATGGAAATGCAAATTCTCTACCTGTCACAGAGTAGTTTTGACTCTGCTGTTTGTCAGAGCAACACATTCCTCAAAAGCCTGGTTACTTTGTCTTCTTGGAAGCTAGGGGAATTGTCTGCGCCCACCAGGGCTCTGTTTGACCTAACAGACAGTAAAGAACACATTTATGTAAATTTGCATGGGAAATATTGGCTTATCCAGTTTTCTGCTATAAATAAAAAACCACATGGATTGAAAGCCTTATTAAGCTTTGATTTATTACGGTCATTCATTCATTTCCTGCTTAGTAGTTTTGTTGCACTTTAATAGACAGCAACTTCGTTCATTTTCTAGTGATACATTAGTGCTTGTAGTTCTGATAATATTCCATCTTTTGAGGGGAGTAGGAAACCGTGCATGTTAAAGTGGAAAAGATTTGGACCATGTGATTTAGATTAGAAAACTTCCTTTGTCTGCATAGTTTTGCTCTGAGCAGAGCCTCATTGAACCCTTAGCAGCCATGCAATGCAAATATACGAATTCAGACTTCTAAGGCACTGGATAGAGAAATTACACTGTTTTTCATATAAGATCTGGGAAAATGAAATGCTTCGTCCCAGCGAGAGGAAAAACTTTTCACTTTTTTATAGAATTTGCCCTCTTATTACAACCTACACCTCAACAGCCCCAAGAAAGCTGTGCTTTGGGCAAGTCACTGAGTGAAAACCTCACAGTTTTTAAGAAAGCTGTAAAATTCCCAGCGATTAAAGATATCCAGGAATTTGTGTGCTGTATGTTTAGTCCAGTATGGCGGTACTAACAGAATATTTCTGAACAGTTGTCAACCAAGTTTGACCGCCTTCCCTTGTGAACTTTCTAGTCTAAGCAGTATGTCCTGTTCTGCGTTTTCTAGCTCTTCTCCCCTTGAAAGCAATGCCCTTGTGTAATCACACTGCTTTTATTTATCCTGCCCTCTGTTTTCTCATTTAATTTTGCCTAGTTCTTTTCTTTTCTGGAAGGCTATTCTTATTCCTGTGGAACCGTAGCATTTCTTCACCTCCATCATCCTTGAGTGTTGCATCCTGACCCACTCATCCTTCTCTAGTGCCCTCTACACAGCCTCTTTCATTCGCTGTCTGGGCTCCTTCCCAAAGGGAAGGACAGACTTTTCTCCTCTTTCACAGCTTGGTGCTGGGGTGAAGGAAGTAGAGGAACTCATGGCTGGTGTTAATGCCTCACCTCTGTAACTTTTGTAGCTGATGTTTTCTGTGTTCAGAGCACATTACTGTGGGGCCCTGTTAAAAATGAAATACCTGGTGTTTTTCCTGCCCAAAGCCAGGTGTTTCTTGCTGGCATTGCCTAAATTTCCATTCCAAATTGAAGAATAAAGGAGCTGAATGTCCATCACATGTGGAAGTATCTTCTTTCTTGCACAAGTCTTATGCTACAAGAGACAACAAAAGACTTAATTGCTTGCTTTTCTCATTTGATGATGATCTTTGCAAACGCGTTCTTCCCTATGCACAAACCAGAACAGACTGGCAGCAGCCACTGTTTCTAGGCTGCTCTTTCTGCAAAGAGACATTTCTTCTGAAATGGATGATGCTTTCCGA
The DNA here is from genome assembly GCA_035772895.1 of Perdix hodgsoniae. Lineage (NCBI taxonomy): Eukaryota > Metazoa > Chordata > Aves > Galliformes > Phasianidae > Perdix > Perdix hodgsoniae. The sequence continues at coordinate 27,646,944 of JAPSGF010000002.1, forward strand.
GGCTGGAACTGCAACAAAGAATTTACTTAGCCATAGAGATCATAATGTTCCATGGTTTATTTGAATTATTAAAATGCAGTACTGCACGATAATCATTATTGCACAGCTTCAAAACACTTACTGACAATGTGGTCTTGGCAAAGTAAGCACTAGTCTTTTTAATGGATAGCTGTTGCAACAGAGAAGGGGAAACCTGTATCTCAGACTAAGCTGTGCTTTCCAAAGGGGCAAAAGCTATCGATTGCAATATCGATTCTATACAGATTTTTATTGTTGCTTTATGTTTTTAAAATAACTTCCCTCCCATCCTCTCTTAACAGATCAGATGTCACTTCACTTTTCTTTCCTTGAAATAACACTGGAAGCAGACTGTTGACAGCTTTGGGCTTCTGCACAGTCAGCAGTATGGGAGAACAGTATAGACATGAGCAAAAGTCAAACAGTCTCTCTGGAGTTCCAACCCATTAAAACAATTGCTAAGGGCGCAAGAGCACAATAAACATCTGCGGTTTGTCTCCCCAGCATACCGCATGCCTTTCTGTTTCCCTCTGCTTGGAAGTGGACTTGAGTTGTCTGATTGGACCCAGATGTGGACTTGCAGAGTCCAAGGCTTTTCAGAACTTAGGTTTTGGTTTCAGGCTGAGGCTGGGAGAATTGTAAAGTTAGGTTGCAGATCAGCACTTCCTCAGATCTGGGACTGTTCTAACAGTCCTCTTAATTTCTGTCTCTGGTCTGCTAGGAACTGCGTCTTTGTGAGCATGTCAAGCTGCAAGGCAGTCTCCAGTGCTTACTGGGACCAAAAGCTCCAGTGAAGAAAATCAGCATCTTCTCAAATCACCCGATGCTGACTGTCTTACTCCTGGGTCAATAGCAGTGACTCCTTGCTTCATAAGCTCAATTTTGTGGCAAAATATGTATTCCTATTTTATTTTTAAGATATGTTATACCAAGGTTGGTGTCATTTAGGTTGCTAAAATATTTAGAAGGCAACATCTTTTTATGCAAATACTTGGTTATTAGACTACAATAAACAAAATTTTCAGTTACGGAACTTTAATATCTCAATGACGACCAGCCAGAGGTCTAAATAGGTTTAATAAAAAGAAAAATGAACCAAAACTTTGTAGAATTGATTTGGTAGAATCCAACACAGACCTGTTGGATTTAGGGATATCACTTATTGGTAATTCAGCCTGAAGGATGAAATGTACTTTAGAGGGTTAAACAGAAAGGAAACAATTGACTTGTTACTTTAAATTAATTTAAACTATTTGAGCAGAAGAGATGGGAACAAAGATGTTGCAGTAACTTAATAGTCTGGTAAAGGTAAATCATCCAGTGCTCAATTTGCCTGTAGCTGTGTGCTTGTGCATTGCGATAGACGGTGAATACAGACTTGTTAGCAATAGTGATATTACTCTTAAGTCTTTGCTTAAACACTTCATAGAGGGGGAAATGAGAGATAAGTAACATCCAAAATAGATTGGAATAACAAGTAGCAGTTATAACTGAGCACCTCACTCTGCATATGCTTCTGTTCAAAAAGCACAAAGCGGAAATCATAGAAGGGAACACAAACCCCTTCCAAGTTGGAGCCGTGTTTCTTTAATCAGTTAGAAGATTATTTCAGTGCAGTGCAATCACAAGCTTAATTTCCTGGACACTTGCTTGCATGCAATGTCGTGGTGGCTGAGAACGCGCTAAGAGGTGATGAGAAAGGCATTAGGAGAAATGCACTACAGATCATGGGTAATTTGCGTTTTAGAAAAGAAGGCATACTATAAGAACAATCCTGTAGTTGGGGAAAGAAAGTATAAATGGATCCATGCGTTATCTGTATGTGGGGGAACAGCCAAAAGGAAGGAATGGAATCATGGGGGGGTTTCTTCTAGGGAGAGCGGACAGGACAGGGACATCAGGCGCTGGGGATGCTGCAACAAAGTGTGGCTGGAACATGGATAGCAGTCCTGGGTGAACAGTGTCACAAGAGGTGGTGTCTGCTGGAGGCTTAAATAACCTGAATAGCAAAGCTGAGTGTCTGCCCGATTTGAAGGTATGTGCCAAGTGCTGCAGTTCTGCCAGGCAGAGCTGGTGTATCTTTCTGGTCACAGACTGGAGATGGTGCTGTAAAGGAAATAGCGAATAATCCCAGAAGGAAACAGAGTGAGAGTAGAGAGAGCAAAGCAATTTAATATCATTTTTATTGTGAAAAGTGCTCTGCATAGATACTGTTTAATTGCAGAGCTGAATTCTGATGAACTGTCATCAGAAGAGAACTAGAAATAAAAGATTTTAGGACTAGTTCTGGGTGCCTGGTGCAGAGAGGAGATGGGGCCTATTAACGCCTGAGCGGTGAGGGGTTGTGGGGGACTTGTCAGCACGGTGAAGACATGCTGAAGTGTGCAGGGAGTGAAAAGGCAGTGCTCTGGCAGGGGGAAGGCAGCACGTGAGAAGGCTGACCCACATGGGATGAGTTACTGCCAGATGGCTCCCAGCTGGGGCACTTGAGGAGTCTGTGATCTGGCCTAGTCAGATGCCTGGCACCTTCTCTCCCTGCTGTGTGCAGAAAGACGACCCTCTCTGCCGGCGACACAGAGGATCAGGAGTGATGAAACTGCCTTTTACAAACACGGTCTGGGCAGTGCACGTAATTCTTTTTGTTGGCTCTCAGTGGCATTACCTTGAATGTGAGGAAATTAAGGAGAAAAATTGCTATGAGCTTTGTAGGTCCTTTATCGCTTTAATCTCTTCTTCTCTCTGCTTTCTCTTTTCCTGTCTCTTGTCATCCATCTTTGTAGAGACAGCGACCAAGTTAATCTAAACAACAATTCAGATTTGTTAGCAATTGATTTGATTTCTGCTTTCAGAAACTGTTTGAAATCATCTAAATGCATTATTTTAAGCAGGGCTAAGTTTTCAATGCAATTTCTGGGACAGCCAGACCAAGAATTCAACAGATCTATGGGACCTAAGGAAGAGGAAGAAAATACCTTGAATGTCTATGGGATGAAAAAGTAGGCTATAATTTCTGAGATCTCTTATAGAAGGACACAAGAGAAGGGCAAGAAAGATGACACCCTGGAGCATGTAACCTTACAGAAATTTGGCATGGGGTTTGTTGCGGGTTGGTGTTGTAAAAGGTTCTGCAGATACTGGCTGAGCCTGCTGGATGGTTAGTGCAGAGCCTGCAAGGGCTGTTTGTGTTAAGTTGTATTGATCGCTTCGTGTATAATTTAATAAAGTTGAAGCCTGCTTGCTTTCTTTGCAGCTATACACTGCATCTGTCCTTGTTGGAGTGTTCCCATGGCAATCGTGGGCTGGATTTTTATTAGTTTGATTTACTCGATAAATAAATAGAAAAATAAAACAAGATAATTACCCAACAATGAATAGCTGTTGTATGAACAAAGTGAAAACTACACCAAAGACCACTGGCAATAGGTGACACATCTAGTTTAGAAGTAATGCAGAAGTTTCCAGTGTAATTTTTCTGACCTTCACTGGCACTTCCTTCATTAGGCGTCAGGAAGGGTTACTTATTTTTGTATGCAGTGAAACACATGTCTTTCCTGGCTTCTCACATTCATAGTGTTGTTATTGTTTCCTAAGCAGTGGCCATAGTTTTATGCTCTCCTACTACTTCATCTGAACAGTTAGCCTTGCAGGGAAGAAACCTCCCCCCTCTTTCCCCCTGAGGAGTGGTAGGAAAGGCTGTGCTAATAAAGCAAACATTTCTGCTTCATCTGAAGCTTGCTCTCCTGACAGACTTCCAGTAGTTTCATGAACACATGGTCAGTCTGCAAAGGGGTGCCCAAACCATGCAGAAAGCCACATTGCCAGGAGATACAGAGGGCTGATTGGGATCCTGATAGTCTTAGGGCATTTGGAAGCACAACAGAGGCACCTTTTGGAAGGGATACTATGCTTCATGTTCTCATGGAAGAGAGAGAGGACTAGGCAGGAAGAACTTGATAGTAAGTTTGGAAGGGAATATATGTTACACTTAATATATAGAAGTGTAGGTCACTTCTTTTACAATGTGTTTAATCAGTTTTCAGCACACAGTTTATAAATGTTGGGAGACTGTGCCTCTGCTATAGCAGAGCAGCATTTGGCACTGCTTGAATGGGAGAGTTGTAAATGTGGCAGTGCATTCAGTGCTGACAATAAAATTTGACATGGGCTTCCTCGGGTATTTGCTTTAAGGTCTGAGAGCCCCTGACAGCTCCTCATTGCCCAGATCACTCCAACAACCAGTGGAAAACTAGTGGATCTTTGATGTGACTTTTGATACCCTTGGGACAAGATGTACAGAGCAGAAGTGGTTGTTTCTGAATAGAGTCAGTCCCTGCTGGCTGCAGAGTACTTGCGTTTCAGTCAGGGATCGTTTAAAATCCTGAACTTCCATCAGCTTTCGTATAAACTAACAGGGCAAGAAAAATATTTCTCCTGAATTTCCAAGGTACTACTAATCAGATCCTGCTATGCAGGATGCACCCAGTGGTGTTCGAGCAGCATACTAAGCTATGCTTTTAATCAGAAGTAGTTATCCCTTTGAAGATCTCTTTCTTTTTTTTTTCTCCAGAGGGTCTCATACAAGTGCAAAACTTTGTAGGAGCATCTGTTGAATGGCTTAAGCCATGCCTAAGTACAGAAAGCATCTAAACTGGTGTTTGGAAACTGCCTTGAAAGCTCACTGAAAGGCAGCTGTAAAATAACCTCATGTTTGTGGCTTTTATGGGGAATTTAGATCCTGTCTCAAATCTTATTGTTTGAGAGTTACATCAGCACTTAAATCTTCCACCGCTGTTAGTGGATGTGTTTTTAAAATCAGTGCTCAAATGTCAGCGCCTTTGTGGAAGAAGATTCCCATGACGACAGCCTGTTCCCACCTTTAGAACCATAGGAACTGGAAGGCCTGGGGTCTGTTTCTTGACTCTCCTTTTGGTCTGCTGTTGCTTGCAACTCTTATAATCTCTCTGTAAAACGGGAATAAAGCTTGGCTTCTTTTGTTAAATGTTATGAGTGCTTCAAAGCCAGATGTTTCAAAAGAACTAAGTTTTATTAAGAAGCTCAGCTGTTCTCACCTGCTTCTCTCCCCTGCAGTGTGAAATATTGCAAGACCCGTGGCCTTGGAAAGTACGTAGACTCTCTCATGAGCCTATCATTGCTGCTTCTGGGGCCAGCCTGCCTGGCAGGAGCTGCAAACAGTGGGCTAGTAATTGTATAATTTCACGCTAGGAAACTTCCCCCTACTGCCCAGAGTAATAGCTTAGACAAATACTGTTCCAGAGTTACTACAGCCCAAATAAGTTTAGGAAGGGCACAGTGATCAGTTTCATTGTGGCTTTTCCCGATAGAATTGTGAGGGAATCTGTCCTAAAATAAATGGGAATTAAGCTCTCCCAGGTGTTTCTTCTTAATCTGGGCAAGTAGTAAATGCTCTATCTGCATGCAGATCATCAGTAAACCGTTAGCAGTATTTGTTTGCTGGTCTTGTGTGCATGTGGTGCACAGATCTTCTCAGCCATTTGCAAAACACTTGGGAAAAGCTTGTGGCTTAGAGATGGGGAAAAAGGACCCTCAGCCCTTCTTGTCTCCCATATAGGAGGCTTGTAAATGACAAGCAGAAGTTTGTAGTCCTGCTGAGAAGGTGGGACAGCCCCTTACACCTCAGAGAGCCTTGTCTCTGGCTTGTGGAGATAAGAGAAGACAGTGTCCAAGGGGCAGATGGAGAGGATGTCCTGTGAGGTTTTTCTGTTTGTACAGTCAGGCCTTCTTCCCTGCTCCAGCACTTGTGACATTTCCTGCTTTGTGCCATGCTGAGGAACTGAGGCTTTCTTCCTGACCACTTTCTTGCTAGCCATGAAGGAAGCTTTATTTTACTTAACTAACATTCTCTTCTTCAGCTGGTACTTTTCAAATATATTTATTTGTTTTCAGCCTTTCTTTTCCTTTCCTAGTCAGGGCCGTTCCTGACTGTTCTGAGGCTGCCTGCATCCCTGTTGCTGGGAGCCTGGCTGCTTTTGTACTTCACCTGTACCAGGGCATAGGCTTTGGATATATACCACAGCATGAGCTTGAGTATTTATTTTTGCTCTTCCTGAGCAAATCCCTTTGGAGATGTTAAGCCTGCAACGTGATGCACAGAAACTGTTTCCCCAAGAAGTGATGTTAAGAGTCACTTTGAGTAAAGCATAAAGCTGGGTGGCCTCCTGCATCCTCCGGGTCCCTTTACGTGCCAGAAGCTCCTGGTTTGGAACACGGGACAAAGCCTAGGTTATACTGTTTGGTCCATCCTCTGTGCTTTTTCCATCGTTCCTCCCTGTTAAGAAATTGTTTGTGCTACGTATTGCTTAAATATCTTAGTAGTGAGGGTATTGAGCTGGGATATACTCAAACATGAATTGCAAGGCTGTTCACATGAAGTGGTAAGTAATGGGAGATTTTAAAAAAAATCTGCATCTTGCAGTAAAAACCTCTAACCCTACAACACAATCCATGAGTCTGAGTAGAGAGTTTGTCAAATTCTAATTGGTCTTATCAAATTTTTACAGTGTAAATATTTTGACAGATAGAACTGTTTTGATCAAAGGTAGTATAAATCCAATCAGTCTCAGCAGCTGAACCTGTGTGAACCCTCTGCTGGGGCTTGTATCACCCGCATTCCTATGGTAGTTAAAATCTACACCTTCAATATATAGGTATACTTTTATTTGAGCTCCTGTGGCTGCATGTTTTGCTGGGCTAAGACATGGTGTGATCTGATGGAAAGCGTGGGCTGCAAAATCCAGGCTCACCAGCATTCCTTAACTATGGGTTGTCAGATCCACATCTCCCTGTGTTTGTCAGCTAGTGTCACATCTGTAGCATTTTGGCTGAATGTTTCTTGTTTGCTCTGACTGAGAAATAAATAGAACTTTGAAAAACAAATGGTGCTTCTTTACTGAGCTGCGGTGATTTATGCACATGTCAACGGGAGTGAGGAAAAGCAAATCCCTTCTGCTTGCAGATATTTTAGGTTTCTGTTTAATAACAGCCTAGGCCAACCGCTTTGAGGGCACTATTCTGTTTCTTGGGTTGTTGAAAGCACTTGGCCTTGTGCCTCGCAGCACCACATGGGGTATGTCTTAATAGACCTGAAAGGTATGGCATGCTGTGACTTGATTTTATTTACATTTATGTAAATATTGCCATGTTTATTTTAAAAAGACTGAACTTCTGCAGTTTCAGCTCCAGGGTGGTAAAGGTCGCTGAAAGGACAGTTAGGTTCCTATTGTCTCAATCTGGAAGACTTCACTTAAAATCACGCTGTTTGCCATTTCTCACTTTGCTGAGCTCATCCAGTGAAATTGCTCTGGTTTATTTCCTGCTTTTTTTCCGACTCTAGTTGGCTTTCCAGTGGCAGAATGACAGCTAACAGAGCTCTGGATAATACAAGGAAAATTGTGATTCTAAGGAAAAAATTAAACTTTGCAGTGTGTTTTCTTTTATTTAACTGTGACTCCTTCAGCTCATAACTGACTGTGTTGGATGCCTGTGTCTGTAATATCAGAGCTTCATCTTGAAAGGACAACTTAAATAGTCAGAAGAGGGAGCTTTGAGGCACTACAGGTGTAATGAGATAAGTCAGTTTCTGGCCTATTGTGTAGTGCTGGTCAGGAATTTTCTGTCAAAATGTTTTTCTTCTCTCGTCAGGATCCACAGATTTGACAGCTGTTAGTGAAAATGTACCTATCAGTTTTGGCAGGCAAGCCTTCTCACGCAGGAGAGGGAATCTCTGGAGAGGTGCAGCCGCCTGCCTGCAGAGCATCCCACTCACCCTGACACAGCTGGCAGCCCTCTCTGGGTCCTTGGGGACTTCTGCCTGTGCTCTACCAACCTGGAAACCTGAACTTCCATTCCTGGTAGCTCAGATGGGTAGAGCTCTAGGCTGCTATTGATGTTGTGTTCTCCATCACCAGGTATAACTATTTTGTGTTCAGCTAAGAGATTAAATATTTATTGGGCCGGGGAGGATGCAGGTAACAGAAGCTGTTATGGGACAACCACTTAAACTGATGCTGGTCAGCAAGGTCCTGTGCTCATCTCTCCTTTGCACCAAGCCTGGCTGCCTGTTCCCATCTTCCCACTTGGGCAGACAGTCATGCTCATCTCATGCTACGAAAGGCATGTCAGAGAACCAAGGTCCATGGGGAATGAGTCTCAGGGAGAAGGACAAGCTAGCATCTCTGTGAGTTTAGGTCGTTGGAGTAGCTCACAACAGGAGCAGTTGTAAATACGTGTGGGTACATGTGATTGAAGTCTTTGGCTGGAAAGGCATATGATTATGACTTTGGCTTCTAGCAGGCCATTAGAAAGACTTAGCTACAGCACCTCTACATCCCTTACTTGGGATGTGTATGGCTGCACTCATGTATTCATCCAGTCTTAGAGCAGTGCATAAGTATATACTTTGTTGCCAGTGACCAGGTGCTTAGGAGGTGTACTGAAAACATAAAACCGGGAAGCTCAGATTCCTGACTGTAGACGCATACAGTCTAGCTGTGTGCCCTAATGAATATGCAAGTGACTACTTCAGGTGTCTCACTCTCTCCTGGTGATTTCCCCCAGTGGAAGACTGTAAAGATCTCCAGATTTCATCCACGTGTGGAATCAGGAGGTTCACCTTCAAAGTGCCCCATACCTACCTCTATATTCTCTTCTCTTCTGCAGCTCTCTTATTATTGTTCTGCTGCTCTCTAAAATGAACAGGAGCCTTGCAGACTTGGCAAATGGCTTTAGACTTGTTTCCCCAGAGGTATCAGTGTAGTGCAGCTGACCTTGCCCTGAGCCAGCAGAGCCTATTCATCAGGACTGTGCCAGTGCCTCATCTGCATCATGTCCTGTCCCCCACCAGATGCTATGAGCTGAAGTCTTTTCCATACTAGTGCACAGAGAGTTTAGTGGGTTTAATTCTGTTGCATAAGGCTGGCTGGCACTGCCATTTGAAACATATTCTTTTAAAAAGATAGTTACATGAGTTTTTCTATAGTCTGTGTGTGAAGGTGAGAGCCTTTTGGCTTTCAGGCACAGGGTGTAGAGAGATGCTTAGGAAAGTAGAAGGTATTTTGACTGGTTCACTGCTAATTATTGCTTCAGTAAACAACAGCTGTTCAAATGCAGCTCAGCTTCTTGCTTTGAAAAGATTACAGTGCCCAAACTGTAGTCTCGTATTATTGAAAAAAGAAAAAAAATGTTATAATCATTTCACTCCCCTACTGCTACAGATTTTATGGGCCTTGTAGTGCGCTGTTATGTCAGGCATATTAATTGCTAGTGAGTCGATGTTAAGCAAATGGAACAGCTTTGTGCAGCGTTTGGACACTCGGTTATAGACGGTTTAACAGCAGTCTTCTGGAGAGGCTCTGCATTAGTCTTAGATTATTTCTCAGCACTAGAGAAATGGCTCTTTCAAAGTAACTATAAAATGAACCGTTGCTGCCAAGCAATAGCAGTAATAAGCTGTTAAGGTACCTTGCGATGCATGAGGTCAGAGGCAGTGTGTTCTTCCAGCCACCCAAGAAGCGTAATAGCAACTAATTAGCACAGCTCCTTCAGAGGCTATTGCTATTGTAACAGGAGGAAAGAAAGGCAGGAAAGTGCAAGGGGTGGGGGCTACTGTTGCTATCTGCCCTTTAGATGAAGGAGTTGTTGGTATTAACTTAGCCAAGGGTGAAGGCCTGACCTAGCGCAGCGCTGAGTGTCACTGATGTGCTCTTGCCACTGAAAAGAAAAATGGCCCTGTTCCCCGCTCCATGCAGCTTCTGCCCTTCTGCTTTCTTCCTGAGGAGCAGGATTTATAGGGGCATCTGATCTGATTTATGGAGGAGTGAAATCGCAAATTAACCCCCCAGGCACACACTTCGCAGCGCAACTCCGCACAGGCCTTTCTCTCCTCCTTCCCTGCCGAGCTGTTGGTACCCTGCAGCAGCTGGTGGGCCAGGCGGCCTGGCGTTTGAGTTGCCTCTGTGGTTGGTGCCTGTCCAGCCTGTGTGCCAGGCACCAGGACGGCTCCATGCAGGACGGTCCCCTCCAGATACACCCAGAGAGGCAGCGGGAAGCAGTTGGTCTCTGTGCTGTGGCGTTTGGCTGGCAGTGGATGAAAGCCACCTGTAAAGTGTCTTCTGCGCAGTTAAAAACAAAATACACACGTATTTTACTAAAGGCATGTACCAGCAGCCAAGCTGGCACCCTTTGACTGCATTTAGTAAGGAACGAGGTGGTGTCGGCACTGCTGCAGATCAGTGGGAGTGAGGAGCCAGGCCGGCTCTCCCCAGCGTGGCTGCGTGGCTGGGCACTGGGGCATTGCGAAGTCACGTTGCGTTAGGTAGGGAGCCTGCGCTGCCTCTCCAGGCTGTACCAAACATTGCACGGTGTCCAGATGCCCACGGCGAGCTGACCAGTGCTTGCTCTGGGTGAAGGGGGATCTAGCTATTTATTTATTAATTTATTCAATGTCGTGTTATCTTAACGTTGTGGGTTTTTTTTTGCCATTTCATTTCATTTACGGATCTGTTTTCTCGAGAACCCCGTCTCGGCGAGCTGGGGGCCGCGCCGCCTTCCCTGAGCCACTAAAATGGCGGCCAAGGCGCTCCGTGCCGCTCGGAGGGCCGCTCTCCCCCTGCCCGCTAGGGGGCACGCGAGCCACGGCCGCGCCGCGCTGAGGGGGGCCGGGCCGAGCCGCTGCCACCGCTGCTGTGGTCCGGAGCTCGGGCGCCGCGTTAGGGCCGTGCACCCGGACAAGGAGCAGCACGCTCGGGGCTTGGAGCGCCCTTTAGTCTTTCCTCTCTTACAATAGGAGCTCCACTGCGAAGTAAGGAAGGAGCCAGGAGTGAGCGATTTCCTATGGATTGTTAGTTGTGAAGTAGACTAAATAGGTCAGCAGTCTGCCTGCATGCAGGCTTGTCCTAGTGGTGCTGCGGGCATCAGCTCTTCATTTTGCACCGAGTAATGACTAGCTGCTGTCCCACCGTCACCACGGCTCGCAGAGCATGAAACACCTGGGAAGGAGCAGGGAGAGTCGATAATTGAGGGCAGTGTATGCTCAGGGCAAAGTGCAGTCACTGTTGGCATAGACAGGATTTGTCTTTTTTTTTTTTTAACCTAAACACTGCCTCTGGATACGTTGGAGACACAGACAGGCGGATTGGAAGTAGCTCCTGCTTTGTTCATGAAAAGAATGTAATAGAAAGTGACTTCATTTTAGTTATAATGATCAGCTGCAATAAAGAGTACTTGGAAACCAAAGAATGATTTTTAGAAAAGCCACCACCTCACACTGCCTGTTTAGAAAGGCGGGGCTTTTAGAGTCATTTTTTGTTGGCTTTGGGGTATTTCGGGGTTGGAGAAGGCAATTTCGGGATAGAGGAAGGCAAACCCTGATTTCTGGCATGATGTTTGCCGGAGTTAGAATGTTTCCGCATTAGAGTCTGCTGTGGGATTGAATGGGCCATGCTGTCACCCAGCCAAACTGCTATCACCAGCAGCCATCAGATGGAGTGATTCCAGCCACCTTCTTGGTTTTGCCAAATGCTTCTGGAAAAATCTTTCCCCATGCTTTGTGCTAGGAACCTTCGCGCCTCGTTTAGTACTGAATGTGAATTTATCAGAAACACATTCTTGGCTGCTGCTTCCCCCTCCCACACTTCGAAGGACTTTACTACACCATGTTTTGTTTTTTTTTTTTCCTCTGAAGGTGCTTACAGTGTATTGTCAAGGCATCCTTTGGCACTTTTTTTTTAACCGGTGAGGTGTTTACATCTTTTCCTGCCAGCTGTTTTTTTCTTTTTTTTTTTATTTCCTTTTTTTTCTTTTTTTTTTTCTTTCTCCTAAGCCTCAGATTTATTTGTGATGTCTCCATGTGCACTCTCTCCAGGGTTTAACAGCTTCTTCACAGCACGTACACCAGAACTGTAGGTAAGAGTAGCGTTGCCAGCGCCATATGCAGAGATAACATTGCTTCCCTGTTTCCCTTATTTAACAAGGCTGGTAATCTCATTAAGCTTCTCCACCCCGATGAACTCTTCCTTGCCACCACTATTGTGCTGGAATCTCACAATGAGTTATTTATCTATTATGCACTCCTCATTCTTTCCAGTGCTTGCTTTCTTGTAGGCTGCTACATACCTTTCAGAGTGAGATTTGCATTTTTTATTCTGAGATCTTTTACTTCTGGAGTCGCCTGTATTAAAAAGCATTTTGTTTCCGTGGGCTCACTTCAGCGAATGATCCATATTGTTCTATATGTCTGCTCTGTCCCGGCTGTTAGTTGCCACTTCATCAAATTTTGTCATCTGCAGATGTTAGCATCGCTAATTTTTTTTTATATGTACTCCTCTGTCATTACAGAAGACGGGCACTAGCACCTGGTCCCAGTCTTATGACCTTGTGCCCACTCTTGTTCTTTCAGATTTGCCCCAGTAGTTCTTGTTAGTGAACACGGGTAGGGTTTTTTTTACAGCATCAAGAACATGCCTATGGTCATTTCCAGATTTTAATTCTTGAGCTGATTTCTCTATTACTAGCTTTCCCTATGCTGTTCATTTTTTTCCTCCCCTATTTATTTATTTAAATTGAGGCGAGATTAACTGGTCCATTAGATAGCCATTTGTGTAATTTCAATTTCAGATTTGTTCCTGGGCTTGGAATGTAGAACTACTTTATTGTCTTGGGTTAGCAATTATTTCCTGCGTGCCTGTGTAATGCATGGCACTCTCTGCATTGTCTCAGACAGCTTAAGTGTGATTGAGTAACTTGAGCCAGCTGAAACATGTCGCCTTCCAGCCCTGTTCTTAGTTTCTGAACTTCTTCCTTTTCCTCCTGAATCCCAGAAGGCTATATTAAGACAGCTTTTGGGGTGCCATTAATTCTAAGCTGCATAATTACCTTACTATGAGCTTTGACTCCATTTATAGTAGGAAAAAAGTGCTGTACATTGCTAGAAATTTATATTCCTCAAAGTTAAAATTCACACTTCGTAAATTAAAAAGTTTGCTCCATTTACCTAGGAATAATGTATAGTAATTAACAGCAAGAGAATTTACCTGTAGAACTACTGAATACAATGAGGTAGTTTTTGTGAAAACATGATGCTCTAATGAGCCACTGTTATACCTGTTCTTTGCTTCTGAAATTGCACATAAGACCCTTATATATTTTAAGAAAGGCAAACTTATGGTGTTCAGCATGCTTTGTTTAGAAGTGGGGAACAATATTTAGAATACTTTTCTTTACTTGGGGGTTCTGTTTTAATGCCAACCTTGTACCACCTCAGACTTGAATGTATTAATGAAGCTAGAAATCAGGCCAGGCTTTTTTTTTTTTTCTTAAGGAAAGGGTGTAAGCAATAATGCTGCTGGGCTAAACCTTATGTCAGTATTTGTGTGATACCATGGGACTTCACTGTCACTGCTGCATTTCAGACCAGGTAAAGTCACCTCTCTTTTTCTCCCCCTGTTCAGTTATCCCCAGCATATCTCAGTACTGAATCAACCAGACTGTGCCTGAGCATGATCTTGGTCCTTTCTCCCCTTACACTGCTGCTACCTGTGATGTCCAGTGTTGTAGGATCTGATAAAGAGGTGGCGTGGGAAACAAACCTTTGCAGCATGTTTTCTCTGTGAAAAACCACAGACCATTTTAGTGATCTAAAACTGTGTGATTAGTTTTAGTGCAACAAATACTCTTTCCTGAGATGAAGAGAGGAGCTGCATTTTGTCTGGGCTTTGTACATGAAGTAATTTCAAGTGCTGGCATCCTTATTTACATTACTACTGAGGTTGAAAAAGGGCCACGAGGAAGGAGTGGGGCTTTTCTATTAGTAGTGTTTTGACTGTTTTCTTGGTTCAAACCTAGGCACTCACACACTTACATTTTGCCTCAGATGGTCACTCTGCCATGAAGATAAAAACTTCAGATGAAAAATTAAAAGTCTTGACTGCTGTCTTATGTTTGATGTCTGTAGATGTTGTGTTCCTTCTTCCTAGGGGGATGACAGTTGGCACTTCCTTGTTAATTAACTAGTTTCATTTTTGGCTTTATTTTTGATCAGCGAGCCCCAGAAACTTGGGTGTGCAAAGATCAATTTAATTTTATAAGCATGGCATCTTTAGTACTTTGCACTAATTGGCTGTAGCTGAGAAGCTGATCAGTCTGGTCAGTTTAGATGCGACTTTGCAGTTGGGGATGATTTCACTGTGCCTCTGCTGTTCTGTTGATGCTGTGTGATGCTCTCTGGCTTATCTTTAACCCTGGCAGCTTCTAGTAAGCGTCAGATATGCAGCTTCTAATAAGCTGCTTAGAAACTGTTTCAAGTACATGTCTTTGCTTTGCATTTCCCATCCCTAAAGTACTATCCACTAGTCCTCCCTTGCAAAGGTTCTGAAGCTCGCCATGTGTATAGCTATTAACAGTAAACCAAGGTATTAACATAACTAAGTAAGTGATGTGCCTTTAAGAGAATAGCATACAGATTTAAAACTGTGTTTTAATTCAGCAAGGTTTAAACTCGAGAATTGAAGACAGAATTCAAACATTTTGTCGTCAGATTCTCTGCAAACGAAGCCTATTCTCTCATAGACAGTCATTTTAAACTGTTATTTTATGCGGTGTTTCTTCTACAGTCTTTCAGCCATCATTTAAAAAGTGCTTCTGAAGAGTGGCAGTGGTAACTGGCATTTTTTTCCTTGTCAAATGCAAATCTCTCACCTCCCAAGTGTGAACATACAAAGCTCTCTTACTGGCTTTAAAAAAAAAATAAAAATAAAAAAAAATTAGGGCACAGTTAGCTAAGCAGAGTGACCTGATTCATGCTGGATCAACATGTTATCAACTTGAGGTTGTCACTACAAAGTAAGTGTGGTGAAGTCTGCCTGTTCCAACTAAAATCAAAGCCGTCTCCTGACATACGGTAGTGCTGAAGTCAGCAGTTTATACAAAGTGGGTTTAAATGCAGATTGAAGGATCTCTTCAGTGTATGTATGTAACTAACAGTGCCAACCTAATTATTTATAATCAAATATTTTTTTTGTCGTATTTCCTAATTTTTGGACACGAGAGGAAAGAGTTCTCAGTGTTTTTGTTGGTGGTGGTGGTTTTTTTTTTTTTTTTTTGCTCTTTGGCTTTTCCTTACCTACAAAAGATCTGACTTGGTGAAGTATATGTAATGTTTTCTCTAAAGTAGGCCACCTTAGAGATCCCATGGAGTAATTCACTTTGCTGAGTTAGCAGCCTAAGCCATTGGAGGGGCTGAGGGGGAGAAAGACACAGCCAATGAAGCAAATGAATCAATACCAGTGCAACTGGATCAGTTTGCTTCTTCTGACAGAACAACAAAAGCAATTGTGCAGCTGTAATACCTGGCATACAGATTTAAAAGACACAGATAAACACACACACACACACAAACATTGGGTTGGCTTTTATTGGAAAGCCTAGATGCAATCTATAGTTATCAATTTGTGGAAAATTCAGGACACATAGAAAGTTAAGAAGGCAAATTAAAAGAACAATACAAATCAGATGAAATATACATCTCAAAATATCAGGATAGCATTTTGACTGGCATTGCCTAAAATACTTAATCTCCTTTCTTTTTTTCTTCTTCTTTTTTTTTTTCCTTTGTAATATGCTTCTTTTAACCATACATATTTTAACTTTAAAAAGATCTTTCTTTTGTTTATATATTCCCCAAGGTCACTATTTCCTGCAGGAGCATGTCCAGATCACAAGTCTTTTTTAGCAAGAAATAGGCTCGTTATACCTACTAACAAGGTCACTAATTGGCTTGATTTGACTTTATTTAAAATGATCACCAGCAGATATTATAATTTGTTGTTTATTGGTGTCAGAACAAAGGAGAAGGAACTGGTACGCGTCAAGTAGAAGATATATTTCATTGTTGATACGTTATACACGCTTTTCATATTCAAACAGAACAGAAACATTTGACATAATTTAGAATATGAGCCTATTTCAACAGAGAGCACTTACAGCATGCTAAATACAGTGCTGTGGAAGAGCCACCCAACAGAACTGCAAACACCTAGCATTTTACATCTTTAAATAATACGTAGATCACACACCTCTGGGGTCTGGCATATTGTCCTCTCTAAATTTAGGGCCCTCAAGGCTTCAAGGGTAAAAATACTAACAACTATTCTGTGCTTTCATTCTAATAATGATTAGCATTCATTATATGTGTAATTAGTTCTGTATGCTCTACCAAATACACACGTACAGTAACAGCACTGATACTGTAGATTCGGTAGCAACTTGGCCGGCAGAAATTCAAATCTGTTAATCAATCCTAATGTGCAATTTAGAGTATGTAATACCATAGACTCTCAGAATACAAAGCAGTTAGAAAACTATTTTTATTACATCCACTTGAACCATTCATAATTAAGACACGTTCACTTACTATGTTTTGTCATTATAATACATGGATAGAAATAACTGTGTATATTTCAATGAACATCAAAAAAAAACAATTTTGTCTCATCTTAAAAATATTTGTTTTTGTGGCTGAATTTAGTGCTCATGAGAGTAAAGCTCAGAGAATGGTTTCAGCCAAGATATAGAACAGATGCCATCAATGCCCCTGCAGGCTTCCTATAAGGAACCAGCTGTATGCTTCAGTTACGTCTTACAGCAAATATGCTGGACCTTGGAGCAGAGCATGCCAAATCTGTGCAGTGGTGTTGAGATGCAGACTAGGCACTAGGATTAGACCTTCCTCTCCATCCCCATGTTGAGTTTTCACAGTAATGGGATGTGATCTGGCAGCTGAAGGCCAGGAGATGAACCTACTGAACAGCCTGCCTGTCTAAAGAGCAATTTTGTAGCATCAGGTCAGAGGTACGCTTCTTCTATCTATCTGGAGTTATAACATCTAAAAGAGCTGTACTATACAGAAGTTGACAAAGTTGACATAACTGGATGAAACTACACCATTTCTTCTTCTTCTTCTACGTACGGTTTGCCAAGCACCTGAGACACTACTCTCTCCATTGTGAAACAAAGCTTCTAAAAAAACAACAGAAAGCCCACTTGGTATGAATAAATATCCATTTATTACATTAGGGCTGGAAAAAGACAAGGAAAACCCAACCTATTAAAGTCTTCCATCATAATAAACGAGACTTATTTGGTTACTGTGCCTTCTAACAATGATGAAGTGGCACTGGCCTGGGTGACAGGAGAGGTAGGGGAGGGAAGGGAGCTGCAGTCTGATTCAGCCAGCCACTTTGGAGTGTTCCATCCTATCAACAGAGTGATAGATGCACAGCTTTAAACCTAATACAAAAATATTAACACTTTTGGACATTAGTAATCACTGTTATATCTCTACAATATAATACTTTATACTGTACAGCTATAACGTAAAAGGTGCAATTCCTTTTTCTTTAAAAAAATCACACACAGCACATGTTTTTATCATTTTATTTTTAAGTATAAACTTTTTTAAACACTTTACATAAATTAACTCCTCTGAGACTAATATTTGATGTACAGTAAATTGTAATTCATATAAAAATCCATAAACAACTTGTCTCACATAATTTACAAAAAATCAGGGTTTCCTTTGCTTATCTGTAACAAGGATTCTACTTGCCGTTTTATTCCCCCCAAGGCAAAGCACGTTAGCATTGTAAAATCCATTATTAAATTCCCATGGTAGCATAAGTCACTTGTGCCAATGTCCTTTTAGAAAGCAGCACAGTTTAAAGCAGTTGAGTTGTCTATAAACAGTAATTTTTGTCCCACATTTTAAAATTAACAGATATATACCACATCCTATGCAGTGATAAAGAGAAAAAGAGAGAGAAAGAGAGAGACTACTTCTCGTAAGCAAAGGTCAACAATTCAGTAATATTTGGAAACACTGTACAGGTCTGTATCTTAATTAAATACAGTGCCTCAGAACAACAGACAGACTGTTGTTGCAAAATCTTTAGGCCTTTTTTTCTTCTTTTTTTTTTTTAATTAATACTTTTCAGTCCAAGTTGAGTGCAGCGATACGCATATGTAAACATATTCTTTAAAGCAGATCACCTTTAAGGTCATTGAGAAAAAAAAAAGAGTTTTGTCATTAGCAGTATCATTCTTCTCGAAGGCGCTCTTTTCATTACAGAGTCCGTTCGGATTGTGCTACAGAAAAAATCTGAGCAAAGATGTAAGCTTAGGCTCAAGTAGTAATGCAGCAAAACAGTTTGGTCTCCTTTTTAGAAGACACTGGTACACAGTCTCTTTGGCAGCCTGAGCTAAGCCAGTGTGTTACCTCTTTCCTATCTCACTTTGTCTGAGGAACTGTATATTGTTGGCGCTGTCTGCTAATTCTGGATATTGCTCCACAGAGAGTACATAGTACCCATCATATCCTTGTACCTTTCCAGCACTTAGCAACTGCCTCTTTTCTCCTTCTGTCCACAGCCTGGCACCTTCCTCTCCATCCCTTACTCTCTGTTGTTCCCTGGCCCAGGCACTGGAAAGAGCTCTTTGCCTGGCTTGCTCCAGTATTCGGGCTTTTTCCTCATCCAGCGTCATGCCGTATCGGACATGAAGCGCTAACGCACCGTACTGCATTTCGACATCGGCAAACCTACGAGTCCTGCCGTTCACCACGGTAGTGGACTGGGACACGGTGACATTGATGCCGTTCTCCAGGGCCTTCCGCCCACTGGTCAGCCGCAGTGTCCCAAGGTCACTCTCGGGGGAGGTGGTCTTGATAAAATAGTGAGTGTCTTTTCCCTCCACGGTGAAATGTAAGTTTTCTAGGTAGTAGGCGTTGTTCAGAACAGCTGCCACTTTGATGCAGTCCTCATTTGCAATGTTGAGCACATTTGTCTGCACTTTTCCTTGATTGACAGCGAGCATCACCCCTTTCCCGATCAGAGATTTCACTGTGGCAAACCAAAGCCACGACTTCTCTCCGCTGGATTTCCGTCTGCTGACCTGCACTTCTGCCATCTTTCCCAGGGAAAGGAAAGCCTTTGCTTGTCTCGCCACTTGTTGTTGCACTCCAGAAATTGGCTGTAAACAAGAACAGACAGAAGTTTTACCAACCATCTGTAGCCCTCTGGATGCCAAGTGGGCAGGCTTTCTTGGTGTACTGCCCATGGATGACAACAGGATATGCTGCCACTGACAGTGCCAGGGAGCTAATTAAATCTACATACCGCTTGTTCTACTGAGCTACAAGACTATTTGGTTTGATAATGTTCTGTGTTTTTTTCTCTTTGTCTCTCTGTGAACCTGCACGTGCACAGAAATTCTGTTTATTTCAGGGGCTGCTTGGAGGGGCTAATTTTATGATGTAAATTTTGCAGTGCTAATACTTAATACAGGAAGGAGGGAGCTGTCTTTCTTTCTGTAGTGTTATCTCATCGTTTGAGCTTGTTCAATTATGATTCCTGTCTACCATAGTTTCATCTAAATCGAGGGGATTTTTGTGGGCCATGAAGCTGTGATTCAGAAGAAGAACAAGCCTTTCTTTGTGCCCAGTCAGGACGTAGATAGATCCAGTCTCTGAGGTAACTGCAGTCTAAGACCAAACTACAGGGAGGCTCTCACAACCTCTGAAGCTCCTAAAGAAAGGGGGCAGTCGAACCATGAGGATAGTCTTTATGGTAAGAGAAAAGGAGGTAAATAGTGCAGAGTGGAGGGGTGGAATATTAGGGACTGATGATCTTTCCTGCAAATATTTGAAGAAACTGATAAAAGGGTACGTGTGAAAAAGCTGCAGCCTCTCCAATTGTGTGAGCATCCATTTAACTTCAAGCATCAGCATGCTGGCTGAGACCTAAAACAGACACGCAGTCTCTCCGGAAGACATTACAGGGGTTTAATCCTGAACACAGCAGAGTACTTTGTTGGCAAAGGGGGCAATGAGTGAAAAAAACCAACAGGCAAATCACTCAGTATTTCATATTTTACCACACATACGGTGTTCTTGTTGAACAGGTACATGTGTTTTAGAGGGGAGGGAATTACAGTTGTAATTGTGAGGTGCAGAAGTACTAGGTGGGAAAGATTGGATAGGAAAATATGTTAAAAAAGCTTCACTATTAAAAGCTATGTGTAGTCCAGTATGCTAGGTGCGCTCTTGATAAGGTGAGAGAAGACAGCTAGAGACTAGGAGCTGTCAGCAGAACTGCTGTTGTTATCCAGAACAGCTAGAAGAGCAGGAGCAGCCAGCAGGAACAGCAGGGTAGCACACATTATGGGGTCATCTGTGGTTGGGATGAGAACTTACGGCTGCAGAATAGACACATCCTATCTGTGTAACTACGGGGCTTAACAATGACAAGCTGTGAATGAGTTAGTACTGACAGAGGAGGAGAGTAGACAGCTGCCCTAGCAGTTGTCTCAGCAGGAAACAGAGAGAAAGATTTAAATAGCTTTGGCTACACTTCTGAAACCGAGTAGTTAGTTTCTGTAGATTATCCAGCTTATCTTCCAATTGACCCCTTTTCCTTCCAGTAAAATATTGTTTAAAACCGCTTGATTCATGACTGACAAATGAGGCAAGCGCCTGTTGTCTCTTCCTAAATTTCTAGACCAAACAGGAGTCGTTAACACAGACTTCAGCAACCATAATTCTCCCTTGCTGCTCATCAAAGCCTGGCAAAAGGTTTGCAAAGACTTCTCTACATTGCCATGAGGGCAGGTTTCTGGAGGGGACAATTCCTGAGGGAATTCAAATTGATTTGGATTTTCAAGTCTCCTTGAATGCAGCAGACACTTGTCTGCACTTGCTAACAAGTGTAGATTGCAGCTGTCTAAATCCCACATAAAAGCTAGCAAGCACAAAATGTATTTTAGCCAGCACACTAATCAGTGAGAGTGGCAAGATGCTATTGCAACTTAATGGCAAAGATTGCTTATTTTTCACAGGTTCTGAAGTAAAACCTCATAGATGGGTAATGCTCACTTCCTCCAGAATGTTTCAAAATACCGAGTAAGTATTTTGTATCTTTACTTCTGGATCCTGGCTGTATTTGCTTATTCCATTGTGAATATACAGCTTCTTCCTATGTGAGAATTTTGCATCTTTGTTCTTGTCTCTCTCCTTCTCCTCTGTCATGCTGCATGTCTCTTGTACTCAGGTGCCTCCCTGGTACTCCTGTCCTGAAGGAAGCTATCCGACAGCTAGCTGCCTGCTCTCACCTCCTTGACCAGACTGATTCTCTTCCTGGTGTGCTTTTTCCAGTGGTACCGGATAGTGTCATTCTTTCAGCATCTGAGATCTAAGTAAACAACTTCTAATAGTTCTTTGCAGCAATGCCAGACGATGATCACCTTGCCTGGAATACTTGCAATGTTTTCTTTACCACTTTTATTGTTCATGGAAGACACTATTCCCATACTGTGCTCAAAGGTCCTTCTCCATTACTCAGCTCCTGGCTATTAAACGATATAAATAATGGGTGATTCTGTGCATGCAGAATTTCCTTCCATATGTTCTCTTTTGCTGGGGCACACTTTTTGATGATTTTTGGTCTTAATTAGTTTTTGCATGGTTATTGAATATTGTATCATCTTTTAATCTTGAAAAAAGGGAATGGTTTTTGACTGCTTATGATCAGACGACCCATTTTAACATCTCAGCACTTCCTTCTTAACTGAGAACTGTAGGATTTGGGAGAGCATATGTCTCTGATCTTTGAATAAGCTTGATTTGTAAACATCATTTTCTTTAATAGCGCATTTGAAAATTAACTTTTATTGTTATTTCATTTATCATTTAAAATTCTAAGAGGTTTTCAGGCTTTAAGTTCTCTCTTTTATTTTTTTTCTTCCCCAAATAACTTCAGAAGCACTTGGAGTTTTGGTTTTATGTAATATAATAGGCTTTACCTCAGGTAATTTCATTTTCAATATTTTATCTTTACATATAAAGCATAGTTAATATTAAAGAGAAGTAAAACTGTAGTGGTGCCTGGTATGCATAATTTACATCACCTGTTCTTCTGTTTATTTCACAGTCTATTTTTTGCTACGCTGTTCAGTTTTTGCCTTTGGGCAGAATGTTAGTACAAATCTAATCTCTGTAGTTTCTGTTAGGAAAGTTAGACATCTTCAAAGGTTCTTAAACTTCTTTTCATTGACTACCATCCTTCTATATTTTTATTGTTGCTGAAAGCAAATGAAAGCTTATTTAAAATTTGTACTTAGCAAATCTGTAATTTTAAAAATTCTTTTGAAAATGCATAGATAAAAAATAGATATTTGAGAAGTACAAATTCAGATTAAATAAGGAAATAGCCCTGTCAGGATTATCCATTCCTCTTAAGATGAATAGAAGAGAATATTCTATCCTCTTTCATTTGTGTGCTTAGCTTTGATTCTTACAGGTATATCTTCCCATTGCTGGCTCTTCACAAGCTCGTAAGAAGGTTCTGTTAAATCAAATTTTGGAACAGGAAAACCAGGAATGGCATTGTGTAGGTGGAATCCAAATGTCACCAGCCAGCTGTTAACATCTGAAAGAGAATTATTTAAAAAAAAAAAAAAAGAAAAAGAGTTTGTTTAATATTTTGTAATTAGTTGTTACCATTTGTACATGGAACAACTTTTGATGTAGTTGTATCGTTTTCATGCTACAGAAGGAGATCCACTGTCTTTGTTTTGGTATGTATGGATTTAGACATGCTACAGCTAAAATAGCAAGCCCATATAGAAAGCCTGAAGTTCTGAACTTGCATGAAAACTTCTGCTCTTTGCTGTAGGCTCTTCTGAAGGGTGTTACAGGTTTCAGCAGTTTTAAAGGCCCCAGCGTAGAGATTTCCTTCTAATACAATCTAAACTAATTGGGATTTCGTAGTTAGACTGAACACTCTCTTTGTTATATCTTCATCATCAACACATTAAAACAAAGCAAAAAAAGAAAAGGTATTGAAGAAAACATGCAGCCCTTTTGTTATACATCTCTTAGTTTAGTATCTTCAAACTGTATCTGAAATAACATCTGTACAGTCAATTACCTTTACAATGACTTGGCAGACAACTTATGTTGATTCAAGAGAAATCTCCCTTTTCTCAGGATGAAATTAAAAGCTAATTAAATGTCAGTAAGTACACATGACACTAAATTAGCATTAAATAACATTATTTATGGTACACTGTGCATTTTATTAAAAATAAATAAAATAGGGAAACCAGCAATTAAGTAATTAACAATGATTGGACAAGAATGGGTGCTCTGTCTCTCTAGTTTCTGTCTTTCTACCCTATCTTACACAAATACTAAACTTATCAGAAGTTGGCAGAGGGCTCCTTATCAAGTCTAGTGGCTTTCACTTAAGACAAATCCACACAAGTCAGACAAGGAATGGAATCTTTCAAATGCTTAAAACAGTAAAAAAAATATTTACTTAAAAAAAATTTATAGTCTTTCCAGATAGATAAATGATAAGCCTCAGTCTAAAAATGCCAGCGAGGCAAATTAGTTATTTTAATAATAACCTTGGGTAAGCAGCATGCATTCCCTACATCAAAAACGTTAAGAGAACTAAAACTCTATTTTGAGGGCAGTTCTTGAATCATGTGCATTATTTTCAAAGCTGCAAAGAATCTGACTGCGGTTCTATCCCTTACAGCACAAGCTGCTAGAAGAAGCCAGATTCAAAGGCCTGTCATCATCCTTGCTCCCAGGCAGACTGTTAGCTGCCCTGTTAATAGCTGCTGTTTTTAAATTAACACAACCCCTCCCCCCCCCCGATTTTCAGTATGCTTCTCTGAGTGGTAGTTTCATGATTCGTAAGGGGAGCTGAGACCATCCTGTAGTCTGGTTCTGTCTGAAAAAAAATTCAGATTGTTTACATCTATTAAAATACAAAGATTAATATATATCTGATGGAGCCATGCATTTTTCAGAACTTTCTGGCAATGCACACTTGTTTTTTTGTGTGTAGATTAATAGAAAACACTACTCATCACTAAGTCTAGATGCACAAAAAGCATATAGATTACCTAAAAAATCAATTGCACAAGTGACATGTCAGCAGCTTTCTATTGCCAAAAGAGAATTTTGTATTAATTTTTCTATATCCACCCTCCCTGTCTTGGCTGTTTACTCATTATTTTGTGCTGGCCATGCACCTCATTGGATTTCTGCTTCTTAGCCAGTTTACATCAGTATTCTTGCAAAAGCCCATTCTAGCAAATGCCAACCAGTGAACTTTCAGTGAGTACTTCCTGCCATCTTAACGGGTTAAACTGGCTGCAGAAAGATCCCTCCTGCCCTAGCTATCTCACATTCACATTCCCTCTTGTCTTTTTTTGTCCATAAATACACAGTTTTTACTGCTCTGTAGCCCAGATATAAATTGGACTAATTCAAATGTAAGGAGATTGTCATGAATGGTCTTGAGGGGTTCTCGCTCTTGTACTTGCTGAAGAAACTTATTTATTTTCATTATAAGAGCACTAGGCAATATGTTATGATATTGGAAGGACAACCTAGATCTCTGCTTTCCTCTTCCAGTACACTGTGCTGTGGACCTCCATCTCTCTTTGGTATCTGATTGCATGTCTAAAGTCATATGAGATATTTTCAAGATTGCTATTTCACCATTCCCAATGAACGTGTTTGCATTCGTTAATCTCAATGTCAAGTGCTTAATGCTTCCTCAAAAATAACTTTTATCCAAATATAATATACCTAGGCACTTCACTAGAATTGTGAATTCCAGTCTAAATTGGATGCGTATAGGTCCAGAACAGCAAGCAAGCTAAAATCGCTTGGTTGATCTAGACCTAAATTTCAAGTGCTTATCTGAATGATTATTTTCCCTGGAAGTTTCTGTATTAACCTTCCTCACACAATCTGTATCCCAGATTGACAGATTCCAGATCATAAGAATGCAGAGGGAGAAATTTTTGAGCAAGTGGGAGAAAGTCTTAAAGGAAGTAGCATTTTACCTGTGATGTAATCCTTCACGTCATGTATTTTACTGGCTGGGTTGTTATTTCTAAACATGTACAAATTGAAAGGAGCTGGATCCTTCCCAATTCTCTTCCAGACTTCAATATCAGGTGTTGTCCACCGGCCTGCCATTATGTCATAATCTCTTTCTCCAAAGTGGACTAGCTTGGTCAGTGGGTCATATAAACCACCGTGGAATCCTATTACCAGTTGGAAGTCAAGGTTAGAGTCAAAGTAGATCTCTCCATAAGCAGTGTATTGGATTTGCTTGAGCATAAGACCATTGCTACTAAAAACAGCCAGTGGTGTTCCCGTATTGTCAGATGCAATGTAGAACTCATCTCCACTGCTAATCTCCATGGCAAAAAGATGACCCTGCAGGTCATAGTAAAGGGATGTGATTTCAGAACTTGAGTGGTTGTATACATGAGTTATTCTGGTTGGGTAAGTAAGGTCTGCATAAAAGAACTGGAGGTGCTGTCCAAGGCTGGTTTTACTGGAAACTCGTCGTCCGAGGCCATCGTAACGATAGATCACCGTCCACCCACTGCCTTTGCTGTAAACTCGAGTGAGGAGACCCTTTGAACTGTATTCAAAGATTTCGGTACCCCTCTGGCGCAGAAATCCATCTTCGTCTAATCGATACTGCACGTCACCTAGTCGGGTTATTCTGTCTCTCAGGTCATAGCGAAGTGGCGTCAAACGGGCACTACTGCTAGGGTTGAGCAAATGGAGGTTGCCATTCAAGTCATAGTTGTATCGCCACATTATTTTTTCATTCAGGTAAACAGTCTGGAGTTGACCATCTACATCATATTCGTAGGCGTATTTTGTGGTGTTGGCAAATGGCCCAATCTTAATTTCTCTTTTTGTCACTCGTCCCATGTTATCATACTGAATTGTAATCCAATACATTAGTGAACGAAAGATTTCATACTGAATTTCCTTGATGCGGCCATGTGCGTCAAAGTGTTTGGTGTAAGTCATTACAGCTGTAGAAATGATCTGGTTAATATCATAATATATAACTCCAAATTTGCCAAATTGTTCAACCTTACCGGAGATATCATCAAACTGGTAGAGATCAATAGGCAATGGGGTTTCATTGATGACACCTTGCATGCTAGTCACTCTGAAGCTATTGTCATAGCTGTAATCAAATCGGGC
Source organism: Perdix hodgsoniae (assembly GCA_035772895.1). Lineage (NCBI taxonomy): Eukaryota > Metazoa > Chordata > Aves > Galliformes > Phasianidae > Perdix > Perdix hodgsoniae. The sequence goes on from JAPSGF010000002.1 coordinate 27,673,081, forward strand.
GTTTACCATTCCGTCTTCACTAAAGCGGAAAATCTGTCTGTCAATCAGTGGGCCAATTTGCCTGTATCTAATGGTGCAGATAAAACCGTCGCTTTGGAGGTTTACTGTTTTCAGGACTCCTGCTGTCTCATCATAAGTAAAACTAACTCTTGTACTATCATACAAAATTTCTGAGAGCTTGGTCTGCCGTCTGTACTTGAATAATACTCTTCGGCTTGTCCCCAGGAAAGCAGTTTGAAGGAGCTGCCCTTCTTCATTGTAGTCCATTATAACAGAAGCATTACTTTCAGGGGGGTTGTATATATTCCGGTAATAGCCAATGGAGCGAATAGTCTGCATGGTATGACGAGCAACGCTGGGCATGGTGACAGCAGAAAGCCGATCCAGCAAATCATATTCAAAGATATACTGCCGTTGGCTATGAAGCAGAAGAACCATTGACTGAAAATTAAGAACAGATTTTTACCATGTGACAAGTGGTGGAGTACCTCCTTGCATCCCCCTGCCATATACAGATACTATTTCTTCGAAAAAATGTGACATTCCCACTTGGGAAAATTTATCTCTTCTTTAATTGAGTTATCCTTGACCTTACATGTTGTTAACATCTCCCTGCCTAATTTACTTGGATGCTTAATTGTAAGGGGTTCTGTAATTAGTAGTTCGACATTCATAATTTGCTACTTGTTATGACTGTATCACTTTTATCAAGCCCTCACAGCTAAACAGCAGATTGTCAATGGATTCAGATAAGTCATGTTTAATATGGGAAGAAGTAAAACTGTCTTAGAGCCATTAACTCACGAGGAGAACAACATATGGGAGATACAATTTCTTCCCTACGATTAGAGATGATTTTGAAGAATTTGAACAGCCTGGGATCCTTGAATACTGTGTTCTTGTTCCGTGTTTAAGACATAGGCAAAACAATTGTTTGATTATTTATATCAGAAGGAGCCACCCGGGATTATTCTGACATTTTTCTGATGTGTGGCTATTATGTATCGTAGGTCTTGATTAAATTATGTCTATAATGTCTAGTAAACAGTATTTGCCGAGCAACAGATTCAATAGAAACACATTTAAATCCCACAAAGAAATGGATTCTGTTTTTGCACAGCAGGCATGAGATCTCAGAAGGGAGATTTTCACAGCTGTTTCTAGAGGAAGAACTTATCATTCAGATATCATTATATATAAGGAAGATTCCTGATTTTTGCCTGTTGTTTTTTTCTATGCTACAGCAAAAGCAAGTGTAAACTGACAGCTTTAACTACCTAGAAACAAGAGCTTTTCTTGAAAGTGGGGGAAAAAAAACCCCAAAAAAAACAGTGAAGAATTTACAAATAGGTGATTTTCAATTGACTTGCATTGCAGAGATCTAGTTCCTTATTTTAATAGTTAAGATAAAAGGTAAATGTTGATGCTGCTTGTTAGTCTAGGCCTAAATGATTTTAAAAGTCATCAATTCTTAACAGTCACCTAAAGCAAGGCTGCTTAATTTTATAAAGCATCCCATGTTGATACTTAGAATAATCCAAATATGCTTCAGCCATATCTTTTTGGACTGCACAGAGCAGTCAGACGCTGTATTATTTTGGCAAAATCAAAGCATTTTTAAAACATCAATTGTTTTTTACCTTCTCCAAATATGTGTAACTCCAAGTTTTCCCATCAGCAAACACTCTAGACACAATCCTTCCCTGTCCATCATACTCTATTTTTTCACTAGTCGTCCCTCGCTGTATGCTGCCTATTTGCCCTGTTGACGAATAGGTAACATTGACAGCCATCAGCTTGCTGCTTGGTAGCCACAGGGTTGGGTGCCCTGACGTGTCATAGGCAATCCTCAGCAGGAATTTACGGTGGTCGTCGTAGATCTTTTCTGTCTTAGTGGTTCGATCAAAGTCAACTGAAAGGAGGTTTCTGCCATTAACCTTTTTAAAACAAACAAAAGGACAGAATAAATCACATAAATCTGCTACTTATTATTTCCAGGAAATGCTAGCAATTATTTAAGTGCCATTTTCAGTGACTGACTTGCTGTGTATATAAATTATTTTAGCAACTTCTTAATATAAATGTGATGCACTACGTTAGCATCTATTTTAAATAGGTCCATTCTGTGAAGGAACCTGGCGTAATTTTTTTTTTTTATTGACACTTAGTCAATGTTAAGAAAATACTGAAAGATACACACTGAAAGCTTCTGCAATAAGCTGCCATTTTGGAGAACAGATTACTTCTTTTGCGAGAAGTCTAAATTTTATCTAGTAAACCTTTCAGTCATATTCCCAGCAATTACTGGTCAAGTTCATAACAATCATACTCTAAGAAAGAACTGAATACCAATTTTCCACAGCAGGTATTTATCAAAAGAGTAAATACAAAATTAAGATCTTCAAAAGCACATTTAATTTTCAAGTTATGACAAACAGCTTTCAGAACATAGGCATTTCCCCTTTTAGATCACATGGAAATTAAACAGTATACCATCCACTGATGCAATGTACTACAAAGCCAAAATGCTCAATAGGGGATTCTGTCCTTTGTCCAGTTAACTGACCATTTAAGGCCATACATGACTGGAAGACTACAGAATCACTGGAAAACACTTACAAATTTGAATCTGAAATAGGAATATCTATGTTAAAAACTGTTTTATCAGTACATGTAAGCTATAATGGTGGATAGTTAGATAGTCATATGTAGAATCTGTCCCTGCTGTTTCAGTATCTTAACTTACGTTAGCTTTCAGTTTCACTGAAGCAACTTTCATTTTTTATATGCATGAAATGAAAATGTCTGGTTTTCTTTTCCCATACTGGCATCTTTGCAATTCTCTTCTCATGCTCTCTTAACTGCTTTTTAGTGCTCTCTAACAGACCTCTAGGTTTCTTTGTTCATCTGCAAACCATTTCTGTATCAGCTTTGCCCTTTTAAAGTTATTCTAGATAAGGGTGAAGCACTGATAACTAAGACTTTTTAATGCTGCATCTTGCTAACATACAAGAGGTAGAGGACAAATGGACATAACTATATGTATTGAGAATTTTTAAAACTTCCTATTCAAGTACTTGATGCATACATATTAAAGAGGTGAAGGAAGATGGCTAAATAACATTTAGCAAAGAAAAAAAAAAACGATACCCAACCAAAGAAATGGCTGGAGGTTTTTTTGCTTTTTTAGGTCTGCCTGGTAAAAAATCCATATACCATAGATTTTGGTTCTTTACCCAGAGGCTGATACATTTCCAAAACAAGGACCAACATAAATTGGGTTTTTTATTATTACTATAAAAGGTATTAAAGTGCTGGAAGCTCCTCTGAATACTCAGTTCTGCTTATACCTGTCTGCCTATTTATCAGTCTTATCTACATCACTTATGTTGATGTGTTCATTTTTAGTATGAAATCACTAGCATGACAACCATTGCACTATTAGTATTTCAGAACAAAAAGCATATTTTCATGCAAAACTAAGAAAAGAACACAAAAAATCTGTTAAGATGCAGAATTCCTGCTTTGTGGATTACATTAACCATCAAATATTATTTAAATACACCGTGAAAAATTAATGCTAGAAGACTGATTCTGAAAGTTAATTGTTTTTTAATATCTTTCAGGTGTTTTTTGTTTCAATATTTCAACAGTTATATTTGATCATTTGCCTAAATTTATTCTTAAATCTTGTCTATCTATTTCTGGCTCTTACTTCCCAGCCTCTCCCCATGCATGCCTGCAGTCATCTCTCCCTCTCTCTGCCCATTTTGTTTCTCTGATATTTTTCTTCCCTTTCTTTCCCTTTCTTGTTTTACATTTAATTGTGATTTTTAATAATTTTCTTGTCAGCCTCTCAGGCTTAGATGCTAAAGGAAGAAGAGGCACTTCTGATTTCCTAACGGGCAAAGAGGGAAGGGTGGTTTTATGGTTAAGGCAGATGTCCAAGCAATTGCGGATAATTTCTTGGCTGAGCACATCCTTCCGGTGTAAATTACAGCAAAGTACTTAATCTAGCTGTCTCACTGCCTTATCTGCTAAATGGGATAATAACATCCCTAGATTCTCACTTTCCATCTGTCTGGTCTGTGTGAGGACAGAATACAAGAGGAAAGGAAATGCCTCTTTCTATAGCCAGATTCATGCTTCCAAAATCTGCTGACAGAGCTCCTGCATTCAAACTTGAGTGTTTGGTGAAGCTGGCTGTGTTTGCATAATCTGGTGATACAGGTGGCAGTTGTGGTGACACAGTTTCTTTCACTGGACAGTATGAGACTAGAATAATGTGTGTCAGTTGAAGTTCTGCCTTCAACTGAAGCATTTTTTAACAATAGCTTGACTACCAAAATGCTTCTGCAGTAAAACTTAAGAATGTTTGTGTTGTGTCTAAGAGAAGCGTACTCTCAATATATTTGATAATTCTGGGCTTCATTATGATATAAGGAGTAACTTAGGAATTTTTCAATAAATAAACACTTAATGGCACAAAATCAAGTCTCTTGACACCGCCTATATGCTGTTCTACTCTTTCACTAGTTACAGTGTCTACCTACCCTGCTCTGCTTTAACTCCTGGCTTTATTTCTAGTGCTTCAGCGAGAAGCGTGAAATCAGACAGTGATTTCCCCATGAGGACTTTGGGTATATTGTTGTGCCTTGCAGGGAGATTTAAGAGATTATTTGAAATCTGGAGACCTCTTCAAAGCTTGGAGCTTGTAAATTTTCTGAAGGTAGTGCTAAAACCCTTCTTGTGAGCTCTCCGTTCTGTGTCCTCTCTATGTACACCTCTTGAGATAGAGCTCATACCAGCTCCTTTATTTAAGACACTTGAGAGTGAAGATCTGTCTGGACTCAGCACAAATGCCCTAAAAAAGCCCTTCCATGAGAAAGAGTGCCAGCATCTCTGCCAAAGACCTCTGCAACAAGCATAGAACAAACTTGAACAAAAGTTAGATTGACAGATAATTATTATTTAAGGGATGGGGAAAACAATGGTATATATATATATATAAAAAAAAAATAAAAGACTACTAGTAGTGGGTATAATAAATACAAAACAGAAACCCAAGAGAGTACCACAGAGTGTACTCCATGATGTTATATACCGCATATATATATATATGTATATGAGTACATTTACATATTTTCATTATTTTTTGTTTACATTTGTTTACTTTGCAGCAAAATGTTACTGCTTTATCTGTAGATGGAAATGATGAACTCTGTAAGTTATTTGTATTCTTTCCGATCCTGTTTTGTTTTTTTTTTCTGTTTTCCTACACCCTTCCTCCCACCCGAGCAACCTTTCTGTAGTTTCTTCCTATGTAAATTACTTTGAAAAAAAATTTTGGTAGATCATTTATTAGTCCACGCTCTGCTTGCTCTACTTCTCCCATTTGTATATACATTGTTAATTACTACTATTTTATACTAATTTATGATCTTTCACTTCTTCCCTCTCAGGTTAGATCTTTCCCACCTTTTTGTTCTTTCTTCTTTCAACTCCTTCAAATCAGAGTTTCCCTTCACATTTCTTTAACCTCCTTAGTATTTGAATGAATTTTGCTTTACTCTTTAGAACTGGACTCATGGAGATTTGTTTCAGTGCCAAAACCAAATATAATCAATATTGTTATTTTATTTTTTTGTAGGCTTCCTTCAAGAATGAATTGACAGATGTACTGTATCACCTTGTTATGTAATGAAACAACTATGAACCAGAACCATAAGGATGTGCTTCATAAGCATGGATTCCTTTTGCTCTTCTTGCTACCATAGCTAGGTACAAGTATGTTATTCTTAAGCAGCAGCTGTTGTATCCTTCCTGGAGAAAAATCAGTTATTCTTGCAGGGCAAGTAGTAGAAATGTAAGATGTGTGACAGCAGTCTTTCCTTCCCAAAAGAAAATATAAAAATTTTAAATTTAAAAGTGGCATGTTACTATCTTAGAAGTCAAGTGGTTTGAAATTATTTGCCTTTATCTGATATCCTGCTTAGGCCTTATTTTAAACAACTGAGTTGAGTCTTAATATGTCAGACCTCTACTGTAGTCTTGAAATGGTTTCCTGGCAACTCTATTTTAAATGCTTAATCTATGTTGTCTTTACCAAATGGCTGTCATAAATCAGTTTGCTTCCTACTTACATTTCACTCACTATATAGGAAGAAGAAATGCCAACAAAATGGTAAAGACATATGTTAGAGGAGTATGTCATAGACAGTCATGCAGTTGAACTCTATCTACCAGAAATAAGTATTAGTACAATTTTTATTAAAAATTGCAAAGAAAGAAAACTCTAGGCCCATGCTGGCTTATGGTACAATCATTTAAAACAATTTAAAATCAGGTATGTGAATTCAGCGCTGGAAATAAAAAGTGAAGGCAAATCTGAAAATCATCTTTTTATCCTTATTCTTCTTTTCAAGGCATTGCAGTCTAAATCCAGTGCAGATTTTACAGAAAAGACTAATAAGGAAGAAGACACAAAGTAATAAAAGCAACAACTTCCAGATCAACACTAAGCTTACCTATGGTAAATATTCTGTGGCTGTTGGATGGCAATATCTACAAGAATGTGTTTATCTTTCAGTAAGTGAAAATGCAGTAGACACCACCCATGCCTGTTTGCATGCTTACCCTAAGCTTTCGGCCAAATACGTTGACTTTTCCCTGGGCTTGCTCCTTCCGAAATCGCCACTCCACCAGGTTCTGCCCATTCTCCCCTGGCAGAGTCATGTTTCTCTTTGCCACTGTTGGATTGGCAGTGCCAGCCAAGACATGCGGCTCCGTCTGATAGTGAGAATCCAGGCCACTGGCATACAGGATTCTAAGTGAGCCATCATAGCCAATCTGGTAGCTGTTTCTTAACTGATCTGAAAACGTAAAAGAAAACCAAAACAAAACAAACAAACAAAAAACAAAAACAAACAGAAAGACACAAATGTGTGTTAAGTCTTTCTTTGTCCTGCACTCCTGATACATTGTATACATGTAACATCTTTACCTACAGACACGTTGGAAATAAAACCCAAGGATAAGAGAGATGACAACATCCGTATCGTATACACATGTATCACAGGAGAACACAAATGCCTATGGGACGTATCTTCAAATTCACTTAAACACTTAAGATTAAGAAAAATCCCATCTCTAGAGTATGGCACAAAATGTATTCTCTGCTGCTTCATTACACATTTTTTGCCTCATCCTGCACCTGCTATGACTCCTGACTTTTTCTAGGATGTGGCTGCTGAAATCTCATGTACTATTTTAAAGCCCAGATTTCACTGAATTTATTTGGTTAGGAAACATTTAATTACACTTTTATTGTACCTCATTCTTTCCCTGAATGAACACCTCTTCCTCCAAACATTAGGCCTCTAAAGCTTCTGATTTGAGCCGCTTGTACTACAAGAAAGCAGGTTTCAGGTCAGTATCTGAGAAATCCTTTGTACACAGTACCTTGAACCATGGTGTAGAAAGAATCAATTGATGATAAGTTAGAAGTAATGCTGACATCCTCCTCTCTGCTGGATGATTCGATGTCCACTGTAATGGCTCTTTCCATTTCCCCGTGAAGGTTAGTGACCACTCCAGTCGGGAATGTAACATTTGTCAGACGGCCCTCACTATCATAGCTTAAAAAAAAACACCAAAACAAAAGTTCCTAAGTGATACACGGCATGGAACAAATTGTTTTCATTTACAAGTAAGATGAATCAAAATACCAGCTACTCAATATTGCTAAGATACGTTTACTTTTTCTGCGTGGGATAGGCACAGCAAAGCCTTCAAGCATGCTTTGAAGCAGTCAAAAGACTGTTTAACATACAGGAGCCTCAGTGGTGACAGCAAGAGCAAACAGATGGATCCTCAGCTCCACGTATTATTCTTTGAAGTGTGACCAGATCCCGCTGCCCAACTGACACACCATTTCAAAGGGAGTGTATTAGTTAGTGCTAAATTCTGTATCATTCTGCACTCATTCCCTAAGACCAGAATAGATTTTTGCTGTTATTGTAGGAATCCTCAGAAGTGTTCATAAAAAGGATATTTCAACAGACTTTTCTTTTGGCCCTTCCTATTCACTGATTAGGCAGAGCACTTGCACTCCCATTCCTGAGCACTTAACATCCTTTGTATTATTCAGAGAAAGAATCTTGGGTAATATTAGTCTACTTACTTAAGCTGTTTGTAGCTGAAAATCATATCATATGCAACTTGTTAGCTTCCTGTGGATCATAGCTTGAGAACTGCGGCACAAGCCATGCAGGAGATGCATTTTCTGTCTTTGCTGTCATTTCTTTAAACTAATAACTATATAGTCAGTTATGTATGAATAAGTAGATACAATGCCTGTTACTGAAATAGACGTAGGACTTCTAAAGCATATCTTCTCATGTGCTGTGTTTGTTAGATATACTCCAGCTATTAATACCACAGATAAGATATGCACAGTTCTGTGTATGCGAAAAACAAGACAAAGGAAGTGATCCCATCAGAAGTACAGCACTTTCTGACATTCACATAAGTACAATGGCATAATTCCGTCAGGTTTTTCAAACACCAGACCAAGAGCGTGCTCAAACCCACTGTAGTCTAAAAGTTCAGAGGTGGGGCATTGTGTAAGCTTCACACAACCACCTTTGAGATTAGCTCTTCCAGTATGACAGCCTAGATTCATCAGATTAGGTGTTCCGCTGAGGCTCCCAGTTCACAAAGATAGTCTCTGTGTATCTGCAACAGAGAAAAACATCTAAAGGATGATTCGGCCCACCTAAGACCTATTTACTGTCAGTAGCTGCCCATCCATGCCACAGCTATGTAAGAGGAAGCTAAAGGAAGCTTTAGTCTCCCAAAGTCCCTATAACGATCCCGCAGATCCACAACATGTGCTAAGAACTTCTTACTTACAATTATTATCAAAATTGCTCCCTTTGAAAGAGAAGCCCCTCAAAAAATCCCCAAAACTCCAAGCATATCACTGAGGCTACAGAAACTCATTTTTAAATTGGGAGAATTAATTCCAAATGGCTTTAACCCACAGTATGCTTACTTTCTCTGAACATCATGAGCATTGCACGGATTGCTGTAACTGAAAGGATTAGGTTAAGAAATGTTTTTTTTTCCAGTTTGCTTACTCTATAGATGACAGCTTTTTGCACACAGTCATTTTCATCCTTTTAACACAGTTGATTTCCTTTGTTTATGAGAGACTTTCACTTAGCAACAGGAAAAAGAAAAGAATGTTTGAAAATCAGAAACCCTTCTGCAAGCCAGGGAAATCAAGTGGGAAAACTTGTTTCTTGAAGTTAAGTATATTTCAAGATAAAAGTTGGTGTTTTTTTTGTTTTGGTTTGGTTTTTTTTCTTTTTCCTTTTTTTCTTTTTCCTTTTTTCCAGGGTTTTTCTATCCCTAATTCTGTCTCTCTTTCACGTACAAGACTTGGCAAGCCGAGATACTGCATTTATGCAAGAAACTGAAACAAACATACGAACATTCCTCGAGCATAAATTTGACTGCAAGCCCATTAATAACCTTTGGTTCCATAAATTTATTTTCTTTTCATACACAACTTCCCTCTTTAACTCCCAGGGGGACATACATTCTCCAATTAGTGTCCTTTTCTGTTTTCCACTTTACAGAGGGATGCTTGAAAATAGTATCAAGTTATCTTGTTGGGAACTACTTGCATCCTTTGATTCCAGGAGCCAAGCGCCAGTTTTCGTTTTGAACAATGCTTCCTAAAGCCATAAAAGGTAAGATTTTTCTGTGAGAACTTTTCACCCTTTGAATCACAATATTTATGAGAAGTTGTATTTCTCAGTACAGCACTTGCGTTGGAAAACAATATGCATCAGTAGCTTTCAGTAGTGTGTAGTTTCACTACGGCACACAGCACTGAACATTGCTATTCTTGTTTTACGCATTCTTCCTTCCACATTATTTTTTTTACTTTATGCGTATAGATTCTGAACTGGTCTCTTCTTTCATAAATACATAAAAACACATCACAAGTCTCAGATAAGCAACTAATATTATTGCAGAGGGGGAGAGTTCAAAGATCAACAAAAATTCATGCTACTCATTCATGTTCTTAAAAACACGTCCTGAAAGTGGAAAGAATCTTAACACTTGTGATTGCCTTATCCAGGCATGCAAGTGTAGGAAAAAACCATGAATGATATGTGAAAGGTAAGAACAGAATTTCTCATACCTTTATAGCCAGGAACAGAAAAAAGGCAATAGGTCTTTTTACAACTTACTATATACTCCATTTTGTGATGGATTGTAATGTGTGCCCTTCATCCTGTTCACAGCACATTGAATACTAAACTTACTTTTATACTTGATATCTTTTTGCTCACAATGAAAGCCTTATCAATGTTCAACATAGCAACATCACTCATACCTTTGGGCATTCCTGTGCCATTTTTCTTATTACATCCAAATATCCTTGTGTTCGGCTGCCAAGGTGAATTTATTCATCCAAGTTTGTCAGTTTTAGACCAAGACATTTCTTTTATCTGTCTAGTGTTCTAATATTGAAATTGCCCAAAAAGGAATGAGACATAAAGTCTATAGGGCAAGCACCTATATTTGGCATTTCACAGACACTTTGATCTTTTCATCCAAACACAGCGCAGGCACACGTTACTGCTGAGCCCTCTGACCTGTCTCCTGTGAGAGGCAAAGCCATTCAACCAACCTCTTACATTCCTCAAGAGAAGGCAGCACATTAGCTTTTGAGGAACCTAAACCAGAAATTGCATACTGGGCATTACCTCATGTGTTTTAATCCTTCAAACCCTATTTCACTCAGTAACTCAATGATCTTCTTGTCTGGTCAGTAACTTCATAAGACAGAAGTAAGGACAGGGCCATCATCTCTCGCTGAATTTCCCTTTAGATCAAATTTGTTTCCTTCCTTAGGATGAACTGCCACTGCTGGCTAGTTTTCCTCTTCTGCAGTGACAAATTCGCAGAGGTAACGATTATCAGCTTCCCAGATTCTTGACCTCTTGCTCTTTACCTGCTGGAGGTCTCCCATTGTTCATCTTCTTTAGTTTTAATTACATTCTGTCCTAGACCATTTTTCTGTTCTAGTCTATGTAGGACTCTTTTCATTTTGCAGTGATAACTTCCTAGTAATCCTTGTCACAGATGGAAATGTCCTACTTTCTTTATTTCTGTCTTGTTTTTCATATGAGGTGCCTCTTAGTTTGAAGCACATTTAGCTCAACCCCAACTTGCAGAGCATTATTAATATTCTATATTGGAAGTTACTTCAACATAAAATAGGGAACTACAGAAATGAGGTGTATAGTAAAGGTTGCTGCTAAAGCCAATAGCAAAATTATGACTGATGCTGTTTTTTCCTTCTCCTGCAGAGACCTCTGCAGCATATTCCTGTAACAAAATAATTTTTATTTCTGTTCTTGTAAACATGTCAGGTTTAAGAGCAAGGCATGCTGGTTTCTGCACATTTCAGATAACAAGACATACAGTGCAAATGTATATCGTGTATTTCTTTAAAGGCTGGTTATGAATTAGACTGTTAGTTGGGGTACAGTATTAGAGAAGTGAGGCATGAATGCATTTCATAATGCAGACGTGTAATTTTGACGGTGGAATGAAAAGTACTGTTACATACTCACTCAGCATACGTCAGGCATTTCCTCTGTGCATCTTGAATTATCAAGAGTGGTTAGAAATTTCACAGAACATTACCCTACTTGTTTCAGGGTGTTTGTAGGAAGCCTTTAATATCAACTTGCTGCTTACTGGTGGGTGATTACAAGAAGTTTCAAGTTCACTTTCCACAGAGTAGTGTGCTGTGGGGTTTCTTTAGGTGTATAATCACTGTGTTGATCCATACTGAAAATCTACCCTAACCTGGCAATGAAATGTCTCATTGAGCTTGTTGAGGCCATTAAGTTCACATTTAGAATAAGGATTGTTAAATAATGCTTCTCATTTTGCACATACCTTCTTTCAGTTCTATCTAGCCTCTCATAACATACTTCAAATGTTGTCCCTCCAAAAAGTTATTTCACAGTTTGAAAACAGCAGAAAAGAGAAGCCACCCTAAGTCACCTGGATTGGTTATCACTGCCTTGCTACACCAGTGACAAAATGGTCATCCTAGCTGATCAAGAGGAAACAGAAACAGAGTCTGTATATCATTCCTTTCTCTATTGTTTCATCACTGGTCTGGAAGTCTCCTGTCCTTCACTGTTTAAAAACTGAGCACAAAGACTTACTGGTAGCTCTGTTCCAACCATCTTTAACCATTATGTGCGCTGTCAGAAGAGATGCAAACACCCTTACCTTCAGTGTTGTAACATTATAATTTCTCCCCTTCGCTCCATTTCTGAGTTGCTTTCCCAATTTTGATACGCATTTTTGCTTTTTATTTATCTGAAGAGTGACTGAATAATCCTGCTAAGAATGAACAAACTGAAAGTAATCTACACATGCATGGATAAACAAACAATTTTGCCTTTTTTTTTTTTTTAAATCTATAGAGTTAATGATATACATACATCGGTGGATCCACAACTGCTCATTTATAATCTACCTTCTTAAAAATAATATTGAAGTACCATATGCACAGATTCCTTTATTTGCACGATGTGTATTTGACCTTAAAAGGTCTAACAGCTTACTTGTTAACTCATAGTATAAATGTATCAGGTAACTCAAAATATTAATCTATAACTTACTTTTAATTAATTATTAGGTAGATTTTTTTTTCCCCAGTGGAACCATAAACAATGAGATAGCTGTATGTCTTTCTAACATTCCTTTTTTTTTTTTTTTTTAAACGTAGCAAGAAGGGAACAAATATGTCAAAAATGACAATTTGATGTATGTATGTAGGCTTGTAAGTTATGACAAGTGGCTTGATTTTTTTAAAAACTATTGTCTGATACTGGTGGCATTTTTCCTTTGTTCTTGCTTGGAAAGTTGTTAAGCAGGAGAAGAAAAATATCAGTATTCTTACCAATCTTGCAGAACTGTAAGTATGTGAAAAACATCCTCCTTTATCTTGCCTCCCTACCCCTCCTTTCCTCTCACCCCCCCCTCTCAACCTCCTCCATATCCCATCTCAAGCACAGGAGGAGTGAGATGGAGCTGATCTCAAACAAAGTATAGCTAAATAAAAATCACAGAAAATAGGTCTTGGAGTGGTGTTTTGAGAGACCTAAAGTAAAATGCAGCCTGAAATCCAACTCTGGCTAGGAACTTGTCTGTTACAACTTGATTTTAAAATGGAATTTGAACTGAAAATACAAACTCATAACATACAGAGGCTGGAAAGGCACTAAAAGTCTGTTAAGTATCAGCTAAATTTCTCTGTCCTCTCTAGATCAACAAAGTATCAGAAAGTTCAAACCTAAATTTGAGCAGATGGTCACCTTCTCCTGTCCCTTTATCTCATTGCTGCTTCCTGGTCTTCATCCCAGTTTCATCTGGGATAGTCCGATCCAAGTGTTTGTTACATAATTCAGGTGATGGCCTTTTATCTTAGGAAGCTGGTCATGATGAATGTTTCAGCCCATGTTTAATGAAGAAATTTCCCGAGCTTGAAAGTGATTGGCAATTTTCCTTTTCACCTTCTCCCATAATTACTGCAGCATTTGAGGCTTTTTTGTTTCTGTTTTGTCATAACTTTAAAATTCAGTCTTTTCTGTAAACAAGCATTCAGTATACTGGACATGCAAAGAATTCACCTAAATAGGCCATCCTTGACAGCTGTAAGTCATCTGAAAAAAACAGGCACACTCTAAAACCACAGTCACTGCAGAAAATGTCTGTTGGAAAGGAGCTCCAAGCAAAGAACCAACACTTTATCCCCCCACAGCTCGCTCCCCTCCAGATCAAGATGCTCATTTTCCACTTCATCACACAACAGTGAGAACAAGCATGAGTTCCCATGCACTTCCCTAAGAACGACCACTCGGACAGCCTAATCCAAAATGACTTCCAGACAGATGTTTTGAGAGAACAGTGTTTTGCAGTGAATGAAGCAGTACATGAGTTTATCATGACCTTATCTTTATTTTTTGCCAGAAGAATGCCGAGTCTTTTTCCTTGGAACTTGCATGAGAGTGTGCAGTGTTGCAGTCTTGTAACAGTGCACTGTTTGCTGAGAGAAATGCCTGCCATTTATATCCTTTTAAGGATTCCCATCTCATTTCTGACACGAGAGGCTGGATAAATATGTTGCGTGAGGGCTGCTGGCACTCTGAGAAGCAGACAGAATGACTGGTGTATGCTGATGGGTGCACTGGGAACAGCTGGGCACAGGTGGTGTGACTGAACTTAGAGACTATTACCTGGGGATAGAGCAGCTTCCTGAAGTTGTGGTTGTTCCTCAGCCCCTTTTGAACACTTCTGATATTTTTGAATGGAGTGCAGCTGATTCAAGGTCAGTAGTATCGGGATTGTTTGTATGAGGCTGAGACTACATTAAAGCAGGCAGGCAGCCACAGACCCACAGCCAGGCTTTTATCTGTAAGACCTCAACCCTCATCCCTTGCCATTCCATTTCCTTCTAATGGGAACTCACCCCCCACAAGCCCACAGGGTCTGGGCTCACGTTTTTGCCGCGTGTGCAGGGTGAGCACCCACCCTTCAGCAGCTCCCTGTGCACGGCAGCTTTGATCTCAGGGCTCCCTGAGGCTGCTTCCTTCCCTCTTCCCTATGCCATCTATCACCACACAGATAAACAGTGCGCCCTGCTGATATAAATACTGGAATATAGCCTGTCAAACAGAAGAAAAGTTGGTGTGTATGCACTTTGTATGACAGATTGACCCTTGCTCTAAGGTCTGCTTACAGTATCAGAGCTGAGGCTTTCCATGCAAAAAGAGGCAGGTCTCCTCAGTCAGACATTGTATTTACAAATAAGATACACTGCTGCCTTTCTCCTCCTCTTTTACGGTAAAAATTAGCAGTGTTTTTACAGAGCCGCAATAACCAACTTGGACATAATGAACTTAATAAGTTACATTATGTTTGAATATTTAGCAAAAGAAAATCAAAATTATACAGGTATGTATTTTTTTAGGACAGCAAAATGCCTAGATAGTAAAGAATATTGCTAAATGCAGGTTCTGTGCTTAATTTTGAATAGCACTCTCGTTCCTTGGGTGTATGAGGGAGACCCACCCAGTGCAGACTTCAGAAGTGACAGGCTGCCCAGTCCTTGGAGGAAATTGGGTAGGACTTTTAAGAACTCCCAAAGAAGCTCATTGATGTGGCCTCACTGAGGACATGCCCTTCTACCCAAATTATCAATTTCCATGTAAACTGTAGCAACTTCATTAGGCAAGTTAGAGTTAATTCAAGTTAATAAATGTTAAATTTGTATTAATAAATTCACCACTGACTACTGACAGGTATAAGCCTTATGACTTTGTAAAGACAGCCTCCTTTGAAAAACAGGCTAAAAAAGCCTAAAAAGTTGCACTTTCTTTTCCTGCAGGAGACCCACGAAGGAGAAATGTGAAAAGCAGATGGACGCAAAGCATAGACAAATTGGAAAAATTGGACAAAGACTGAAACAACAGTGTGCATAATGGCTGACCAAATCTTCAGTAAGACTGACCATCTTTACAACCTAATCCAAAATGACTTTCTTCAGAGATAGGTATTTCAGGGGAATGGTGCTTTGCATTAAAAAAGCAGTGCCTGGGGAAAGAAACAATGTAAGATGAGGCTTGAACAAGAGGACTGTGCTTGAATACAGCCTGACTGAAAAGTGCTGTTGACATGAGGTCTGCAACTGCCTTTCACCACTCAGTGCACAGGCTTCCAGTGAAGTGAGCATAGAGGAGAGATGGGGAGCTTGGCTGTAGCGTCACTGACTTTTATTTGACATAGAAAGCAAACATGGGACAAGAATATTAGCATGAGGATAACTGAACTAATGGTATTATATTCCTGATAAAGCCAGAAGCAAAATGGATACTTTCAGAAGTGTAATCAGAGTTGATTGAATTGACAATGCAGGGCATTTATGTCATTAATAAGAACAATACTGTTGTTGTTTTTTTTTTTGCTGAACTATTCTTCTAAGTGCTTTCCAAAACCACAGAGACATCATATGCTGATTTTCTTGGCAGAAATCAAAGCTCTCCGCTCTTCCTCGTACATGTAAGATGTAATAATGTTGATACGTCTCCTCAGGGTTGTTATTTTGATAGTATTACCTATTCAGTGGTTTTCTCAGTTCTGCTTTTATTACTTAGCTTAGTTTTAAGACACGGAATAGCAAACATTCAAGAATCAACAAAAGGGTAAAACAGTTCTACTATTGATATCAGAACACAATTAGGGGATAAGTTCAATGAAAAATTTTACATTTATATATGATGGTACAGATGATTTTCAAAGTCTACTTCATTATTTAGTAGGATGAGTCTGAAGCAGCAGCACGGTGTGTAACACTGACAGCATAGCCCTACTGTACTATATAACAGCATGCTGCATTGGAATTATGAAATTTACTGTGGAACTGAGTTATGTTACAGATGAGGAAATTGTGAGACCATGACATCTATTCTCATCAAAAGGACGTGTAAGTTAGAAATGAGAAAAGCTACTTAACAGTTTATCTAAAGGAGTATGGTGAGTATGGACAGCAAGCGCAACTGTCACTAAGATCTCCTCAGAAATTGCATGCCACATGAATGATAGTTATCTGTCTGTGTCATTGATGTAACTAAGGGAAGGTTTACAACATGTAATGTTCTTCAACTTGCTGTGACCACACACAAATTGAACGCATCAGCTACGTATTTTTCTTGATAAATTCTCTAGGACAGAGGAAATATTTAGCTGGTCTGGATAGAGGAAAATGCTAATGGCTTTTTGGCCAGCCTTGTGTCCAGGGGTCTGTGTAAGAGAGAGAGAGAAAGTTTTGCCTACAGGAGTTTCAATTTGTGCCATGTTGAGAGGAAGAGAAACACCAAATTTTGATTAACAGAGAACCTGACAGTCCCTGAAATGTACTTTAAGAGGGAAATACACATAATGCACACTGGATTTGGCAGTGTGGATATACAAGGGCTCGATATAAAAATATCCCCCCCGAAAAAAAGTATTAAGAATGAAGAGAATAAGCATTAAGTTGCTTGAATAAATATAATATTGAATGATTAGAGACACAATGCTTTCTTGTAAGACATGGTTTGCAGGAAGGGGATCACAAAAATGCTGCAAAAGTCAGTGCAGTAATTTGAAAATCATGTGAACAAACTCATCTAATTTAAGAGTATGGTTAATTACTTCATAGCCACTACACTGTAAACAGATGAAGCGAGAAGCTGCAGCACTAAAAGCAAAAGGTAGAGAAGGCTGATGATGGTGAAAGGGAGAACAATATCTAAAGACTGCTGTGAAACCAAAAACATTCAGAGAATACTGTTTAGAGTAGATGAAAAAAAGGAAAAGATGGCAATTTTTGTACAAAGTCCTGGTATTTGTAAGAAAACAAAACCAAATTTGAATGAAAGCCCAAAAATTGCAAGAGAAGAAGACATTAGTCATTTTTTAGATACTCAAAGTACCGAAACACAAATCTGATAGAAAAATGAACACAAATAGAAACAAATGAACACCCACAAATTGAAAGGAAATCACACACAAATGCTAAAATTGCAAAGTGAATTGCAAACATCCTTATATACAATAAAGCAGCAACTGATTTGACACTAACTGGAAGATAATTTGTATCTGATCAAGATTAAATATTTGCTTTTCTCTAAATTAAACCTCCCAGTACAAGTTCTTTAGATTTTTTACAGGCCAAATCTCAGTATTTCCAAATCAGACCCCACAAGAAATCCATTAAGATGAAGCAAGAGAAAAACTGCAAAATATCATCAGCTCCCTGTTGCCTGATGCAGACAGTTACAGATGATGTGTCTGGTACGCGCAGAAACTAAACAAGTCCATGCCAGAGGCAGTGTCTTACTCTGAATCACAAAGTTTTAAGGAAAACACAGCACTGATTGCATTCTTAATAGAAGCATGATATGTAAAGCATGATGCTCTGCAGCATGCACTGGAAATGGATTTCACCCGCAATCCTCTCTGTTAAATTATTTTAAGGATAATTTCACATTCTGCACAATTTCATCACCTTTCCAGAATGGCTGGAAAGCTCATTAATTTAACTGTGAGAGCAGAGTAAACTTGTAAGAGCTCTGCCTGCTAATGTCACTCTCTTTGATTTCTGTTGCATTCCCTTGGAGACAAGAATTGAGTGAGAGAGGGAGGAGAAGAATGAGAAGACAAATGAGCTCAGGGCATAAAGCGCCCGGGGAAGGATTGGATGGACTGTCAAGAGTTACAGGAGGGGATTGAGAAGAAAAGCACCTCTGGGAAAGGGGGAGGCAGGGAAGCCAAACGCCTTAGAGAAATGACAGGAGACACGGGAAGGAGCTAGATACAAAGCAGGGACATCTGGAAACCTAGTAGGACAGGAAGGGCTAGGGAGGCAAAAAGAGACATGGATGAAAGGGAGTGAAATTGCAGGGAAGAGGAGGAGGCATCTTAGTGTGGATCAGATATTTACTGCCTGCTGACACTGCTCCCAAAAGGAGAATGATGTGAATTGGGGAGAACACAGGAAGGAGATAATGATCAGCAGCTACTGGAAATAACGCACCGTATAGGGAACGAATTTATCTCAGATTAACTACAGGGGTGAGAGAAAGCTGAAGGCGATCCCATACAGTCTGCACCTTCCAGGAAAATGGAAGCACCAACACAAGTCAGAAAAAAAATGCAAATGCCTGGAACTGCAGCATCTATTGTCTTTGGGACTGATCAGTCGGCTCACCTCTGCACAACGCAGGCTGCAGATGCCCCGTGGCTCCAGTCATCTTGATCTGTCCCAAACCATCCTTAGTGGGGAGACACCTGATGGCCAGGCACACCAGGGGACAAACACCACAGCCTCGACAATGCAGACTTCCATCTAACATCCCTGTTCTGGAATAATTTGCCCTCTTAAGCATCACCAACCACTCTGTTAGTAGTGGGGTTTTAAAGGATTTTCAGCTGAACTGAAAGCCTGGCTGGCCAGAGCTGGCATGGCAGGGCATTTGAGGAGACAAGAGTGAGGAGACCAAGTGCAGGCTGTGGGTTTGCCTCCCGCTAGGGGCACCGCAGGGCCCTTTGGTTATTCACTTCTGATTACAAGTGCTTGCAATTTTCATTTAAAAGAGCACATAAAATAGAAAGATTGCCATCATGTCAGTCCTTCCTTTAGGCAAAGTAGAGACTAAATAAAATAAAAACTAGATTATTTAGTGTCCAGATCAAGTGAAAAAGAAAAAAAAATTCTTTTGGATCTGATATTAGAGAAACCCTAACAGAAAATCACAAAAAGATGTTTTAATATGTGCCAGGGAAGTGATTGCCAATTTTTGGGATGGAGTGTTTTTCTTCCAAGATTCTTTCTTTTCACTAAGAGGTTATTCTAAAAAAAAAAAAAAGAGTTCTCTTAAATCTACTCTTACATCAGTGAGAACTCGGTTGAATCCACGCTGCAGTTGTACAACACATTTGCACAAGAGAGGAGTTGGCAAAACTATTTTGGCTCTAAAAACCAGATTTTTTTTATCACAAGAAATGCAGTATTTTTACTCCGCTGTAACTTCTGCCATTCAAACAGGTGCAGGACCACCAAATGGTGAAACAGCCAAGCCACAGTGAGAGCTGAAAAATGCCATCTCTGTTCCATGTTCTGACAGTTGAGAAGTTTTGCCTCTGAGTTGGAAGAAAGACTAAATTTACCACGGAATATAAACTTTGTTGCCTCCTCAAAATATTTTGAGAAGCTGAGTAATAATGTAGAGAGAATAAAATATATAAAATACATAAATTCCTATATTAAAAGAAAATGTATCCAGCAATGAAACTGAAATATTTTGCCGTTGCTAAAATAGAATAAGAAAGTCAGAAAGATTTCTTCTCCTAATTTCTTATTCCTAGCCAGGCATCCTAGGGAAACCTTACTGTTTTACCAGGAGTTCATTTTATTCAGGAGAGAAGTGTTCAGCTGCATACGTTTTAGCCCACGCTGCCTACCAACATGAATATGCAAAAGCTGGGACTGAGATGCACACACACAAATGCACTGTGTCACCCCAGTGCAGGCCCTGATGCAGTAAGCCTAGTTTCCATTTTGGCAGTGGTTGCAGCAGGCTCTGGAAGGGCCGCCAAAGTCAGATTTACTATTACAAATCATCAGCACCGAAAAGCAAAGTCAAAACGTTTGTTGATCCTAGAATAAGAGATGTCAGAATAGGCTTGTTTATATCTCCTTTTTCTTCAAAAGGGAAGTACACGGACATAAATTTAGTGTATGGGGATTTTATGTCAGAAAAAAAAAAAAACAACCCCAAAAAGCAAAAAAGCAGCTGCGATGCCCAATGGATGTTTTCAAGAGTGCTGCTCTGGCAAGAAAAATAACTCCGTGCTTTTTTTTTCCCCCCGCTTATTCCCCGTAGCTTTACATAATCAGCACAATTTTTTATTTTTGGTATTAACTTGTATGGAGCATCACAGAAAACATGACTGCAAGCAACCTTGAGAGGTCAGATGATGCAGCCCCTACCCCAAGGCAGGATCTGTTCTTCCTACGTTAGTCCTCAAAGATGTCTAATCTGCTTTTAAGGACAGCCTGCACAGGGTAAGGGGTCACTTCTGTCCGCCCCAGGGCTCCTCTGCTTTCACCAACAAGTTTCTCCAAAAGTGTCTAATCTGAATCTTCCTTGTTGCAATTAAACAGAATTTTAATTTGCCACAGATATGGGGAGGAGATTAATATCTTTACTTCTGCAAAAGCCTCATACAGCCTCAGATTTGGGGTGCCTGGAACTACTTAGCTCTCGCTGTAATTATTTTGGCTTGAGTCTTCCAGGGAGACTCTGGTCTGAGGTATTTAGGAAGTACATAAGCAGCAGCTTGGAAATGATACCGATACTTTCTGAGGGGAAAGGTCTGCCCTTTGGGCTCTGCATAAGCCAGCTGGATGGACCTAACACCGACTAGGAAGTCTAAATGAAAGCAGATCAGATGCGAAAGATGGCTGCTTAGAGACTCAGTAAATAACTATGTATTTCTTGACACGCAGTACCGTAAGTTCTTCCTATGATGAAAAATACTGACCTATAAAACATTTACTAGTGAACATAAAATCTACCCCTTTTGCAGTCTTGCTGGTGCCATTAAGGTACATTCAGTGGCCATCAGCAGTGCACTACTGTAGGCACACAAAAACCACACACTCGTGGTGAGAAATTACTGCCCTGATTAGAACTCTGGCTCCTCAATTATCCAGTATGCACACCAGCATGATCTGAAGTGCCTGCTGTACCCAACAGATGCCTTAATTTCAGTAAGGGACTTCACTGTCCCCAAGCCGCCTGCCTTTCCCAACTCGCATACTGGAAACAGGCGGTTTCTGTGTGTCACAGTGAAACCCCTGGTGTACTCTGTGGAAATGGAGAAGTATTCACAGCCCATCCGAAGCTGTGCTTTGGTCTCTGAGCATGTAGGGCACAGGAAACTCGCAGGACAGAACACGCGCCCTCCCCACTGAACAGCTTCTCATTCCTATGTATCCTCGCTGTGCTTCCGTGTCCTCCTGCCAGGACCTAAAAAAATGTGCAGCGATGCACAAATGCACCATTAAATATTACAGGCGTGAGCTAATGCTTTGGTACCGTGCCCACTCCCCAAGCCCTGCCAATTTACAGATTACTGTAAGAATACCTTAAAACTGGCAGTGATGCCATTCCACCTGCTGTCTCTGGTAGGGATCAGCATTTCTAGCCATGTCTCCACTTCAGGACACAATATGCAGTGAAGCAACACCTGCTGCTCTTGTGTCTCTGATGGGCACATGTAAAGGTTGGAGAGTAGATACAGGTGCTCAGAGCCTTCCTGCACACTGCCTCAGCCAAATGCACACTGACAGAAATGCGAAGTTATCTCAAAACACAGATGTTTGGCTTTGCTGCCACTGCCTGACACCAGCACTTTATTTTCTTTATCATGCGTGTTGAATTGAAAGCTTTTTTTTGGCCCTGACCTTCGCAGCAGTTGCTACTGCATTTCATCTAAAAGATAGAAGAAAAGAAGGGGAAAAAAACAAAACAAAACAAAACAAAAAAAGGATTTTCATGATGCCCTTTGTAATCCCAAGTACTTCAGTGGAGGGCCTTCAAACACTTTTATTTATCATACTAACTCTGCATCTTCATAGGCACATTTTTATCCAACCTTAGCATCTGTCTTTCAGGTGATTTAAGTATACATGTATTTTCCAATTGACAGATGACTGAAAAAAGTCTGTTAATTTTATATCTGTCTTTTCTGAAATAAATTGCATTTTAAGCTGTATTTTTGTTTTGTTGGGTGGATTAGTTGGTAGTCCAATTCATTTGAGGATGAAGCTGCCTATAATGCCAGTGTCTGAGCTGTCAGGTTCTACCACTTTATACATTGTCACAACCTTCCTCTTTCAATACATCTGAGGATTCTGTAAAACTTTTTGCTAATCTGGCTGTTACAAACAGGCATTGGTGTCTTAATGACTGTCACATGGGGAAAACATTTAATATAAGAGATTTCTCCAAGGCTGGTAAAATTACAAGTCTAGTATCTCTGTTACGTTTGCATGCGCATATCACACACTGCTGCTGGCCTCCTTGTCCTCCTTTTTTCCTACAGGAATGACACTTCCCCCCCAGGGCTCACATTTCTCAGATATTTGCCACTCAATGAAACACAACCTTTCACAACTTCAAAGATAAAAGCCCACACCCAGTTTTTTTTCTGGGTAAAAGACCACAAGGCATGCTGTTGCTTTAAGAAAATCGAAGAAAAAATAATCGGCAGTGAAGCAGATTTCTTGTCAGTATTTGCTGCAGAACAGTGTCAATCTAATGAGGTAAAGGGATGGAAATTTAGTTCTTGATGCAAATCTACAGAATCATGGTTGTCTGAATTACAGCTTTGTTGACAAGAGTGAGATGTTGTCTCACAATTATTCTAATGTATAAAACTGAAATTGGAGATAATGAATTTAAAATTATGCAGACCCAGTCCTTAGAGTAAGACAGATGTAGACAGGCTGGGAAACCGAAAGCATCTCCCTGTGCGTTTTGTTACCAAGCATTATCTTTACAGCTACCTCACCGGTCCCCAGCAGTATTCCAGTGATACTGTAGAGCTCAATAGAACTATAAAGTGTGGGGCTTTATTTTATGTACTTACTCAAAAAAAGTGGTCCATCCCGTTTCATCGCTTTTAGTTGCCAGAAGTCCACTGTTGCCATGGTAGGTAAATAGAACAAGCTCCTGTCCTTGTGCAGTCATGCTTTTCAAACACCCATTCGTGCCTATCGTCAGCCAGATGACTTGGTTATCAGGGGAGACCACTCTCACCGGCATCCGGTTGGGATCCCGTCTGATCCGCAGAGTGTTCCCATTGCTGTCCGTGACTGAGGTGATATCATTGTCATTACTGTAGCTAAAATTGTACAGATAGTCTCCGGTGACTAAACTCACAGTGTACTGGTGAGTACCATTGATATCGAAGATATAAAGCTCTTGATCGGTTGGAGAAGCAACTTCATAAAAGTTCACTGAATTCAGTAAGGGTCTGTTCTTTGACACAGCCCGTATCCTAATGTTTCCCAGATCAGCAATGTACAGCGTGCCATCTGGAGACACAGCTAAGGAGGAGGGGGCATTCAGTTTGGCATCCTTAGCATAGCCATCTCCACTCTGGTAACAGTCACAGTTGACATCGTTTTTGCAGTCACACTCTGAAGGTATTCCAGCAACTAATGAGATCTCTCCGTCGGTTGTAACCTGCCTTATCCTGTTAATCTTTTTCTCGTCCGTTTCTGTAATGTACAGTACCCCACTGTAAGACACAGCAATGGCAGTCGCTGACTCCAGCGTGGTCTGCACCGCGTGCTTGCCCACTGTGTACTCTACTCCAGGAACCTGGCAGTGCATGGGCCTCCCCGCAGCAATGCGCACCTGGCGGTTTTCAGTGATCTGCAAAACGACGTTGTTGTCCAGAACGTAAATGGAGTTATCCATTGGGTTGATGGCTAAATCTGTCGGCCATTCCAGACGAACCTTAACAGAGAGAAGTGGTTCATTACAGTTAACCAGTGCGGATGAAACAAAACAAAT
Source organism: Perdix hodgsoniae (assembly GCA_035772895.1). Lineage (NCBI taxonomy): Eukaryota > Metazoa > Chordata > Aves > Galliformes > Phasianidae > Perdix > Perdix hodgsoniae. The sequence goes on from JAPSGF010000002.1 coordinate 27,697,317, forward strand.
TCACCTTCAGCTTAAATAATGCAGTGCAGATGAGAATTCTTATATAAAAATATATGCAGCAAATGAAAGACTTTCAAGGGAGCAAAGGGAAGGATGTCAGGACACCTATTTTATTGAAAGAACAGCAGTGTTGGAACTGTAACACAGGTCAAATTTCCCCTCCAATAAATGTTACACTTTTCTGTATCAGCAGCGCATAAATAAAAATAGAGATAGATATCAAAGTCTAGTCTTCATAGGCAGCATTCATTTTTTATTCTCGCACAGCAAACATAACTTACTGCCTTCCAGTCTGAAACGCAGTTCTGTACTCCATTTTTAAATACAGCACTAGTAGCATCCTTTCTACATAAACTTGTTGAGACAAAAAAAAACCCCGAAACTCTATTGTATATATTGTCTCATTCACTCCGGTGGGCTAAGGATGCTAGTAATTCAGAAAGCATCAATGTGACAACAGAGTTGTAACATATCTGCCATTCTTCCACTATTTACTACTATACTTAATGCTTCCTGCTGATGGTTTTGCTGTTCTAAACTAAACTGAACTTTATGGGCAGAAAAATTGAATACAGCAGCATTTATAGCTAAGAGAACACACTGCAACTCATGCACTTGGAACAGGTTTCTTTCTCCAGTTCTGCTCTCAAATAATTGTTATACACTTCACCCAGTTTTATTTTAAGGTTGAAGAAAGTTGCATTTGCACCTGCAGCCCCAGTTCAGCTCTCCAAATGAGTTCTCACTTACCTGGCTGATGTGCATGCTGGTATCACAGGTCAGAGGTCGTGCTGAGGTCAGGTCATTGGAGCCAAGCAACGTGGATATTATTCCATTTTGATCCACTTTTCTGATCATGGTCCCATCGACAAAGTATATTAACCCATTCTTATCAATTGCTATTCCTTCAGAGAAGAGAATAAAAATTAGTTTATTGTACCAGCTGTTAAAATAATCAGTAACTAAGGGCATAAGTGGGATGTACAGAGTGGAAATTTAGGACAGAAAAGATGTTCTTAGGCAGTGGGTAGTAAACCAACTCATAAACTCACTCTGCACAACAAAGCAATGTTCGGTATGAAATCTGTAGTGCTGACTGCACTTGCTGTTCATTGGAGAGCATGTAAGGTAACCTGGAAAACCTGTTAAGTGGCACCACATGCAACACTGATTTTAAAACTTTACCACTGTTTGCCAAACACATAATCTAAATGAGTATTTCAAAACGTTCAGTAATCATGAAAGACAAATATTGACTATAAAATCAACCTGGCTCTCTGGCACCTCCCTTCCTCAGCGGTCTTTCCCATTGGAAGAAATTATTCAAAACCACATTTTTGAATCAGCTGCTGCATTAAGCATGATCACGCCCTTCCTATTTACCTTTAGGGCTCATGAGAGTTGCCTCAACCGCCTTGCCCCCATCACCACAGCGTGCTTCATCAAAGGGCAGGCACTGCTCTCCTGTCCCTCCGACCACCTCAGCGTTCTTCGTCAGGTCTTTGGCACCCGCGAGTGACCTGGGCCGGTAGATCCTGCGTGTGTTTGTGTCGGAAACGTACAAATCTCCTGTCACAGGGTCAGTAGCGAGGTAGTATCTGTGAGCTGGGTTGTTGCTGTAAAAAGGAATTACACATTGCACGTGCTGTAATTAATCGCTTTGATGTCACAGCAGGAAGAAAAGGCCTCGGTTCATATGCAGCATGTACTAACTCATAAATAGCTAAAAGCCATGCTGGCTCTCTGGGCTTAATTCAGCACAGGTCATGGCCCAAAGCCTTTCTCGCCTCTCATTTCCTCCCTGTGTCATAGGCAGTCCAGCCTATGCTCCTCATCATTTTGGGACAGAAATTCAATTTTGTCTGTGATGCTCAGAGGACCATTTTGCGCTCTGCAATTAGAGGCAGCTCCCATTTCTACAACAGGCTGTGTCCAGACAGTGGAGCCTTAAAACTCCCCAGATTTCTTCATGCTTAAAACCATGAGTCAGTTTCAAACTTTGCAGCATGACCCCAACCCCAGTGTGCACTTTGTGCTCTTATCAACTTATCTGTTTTATTATAATTTATATAAGGCTGCTGGGGTGCACGGTTTATATAATTCATAAACAGATAAGGCAGAGTTCATATTATTAGTTCACAGGCGAAAGATAAGACATCCTTCATAAGTATTTGTTTAATCCACTGCCTTCAGAGACGTGATACGCATGATTTAACACATTAGGAAATGTCATCTTTTCCACCAGAACACTGAGCGCGGCTTTTCTGTTCTTAACGCAGAGCTGTATTTCAAATAGCCATACACGTTGGCACAAAAACACTAACTATGCCAACACGGTCTTTATTACAGTGAAAATATATATTGCTAACCATTTTCCCAGAAACGTGCATTTTGCCTCTCCACTGGTGCCACATAATTGAGAATTACTGCCTTTTCTCCCCTGCTGGTGAAAAAACCTACCCTGGAGAGCACCTTTTGGGTTGATATATTATGATGTAGAAACTTAACCCACCGCAGTTAGGATTCCTGACCTAATTTACGGCATGAAGAACTGAAATAAGGTCATGTAAACACAGGAGGTAATCTCAGATGCTCTCCTAATGGATTGAATCAGTGTCAGAACAGTCAGTTCCACTTCTGATGTTTGCAAAAGCACCACAGAAACACATCTCCCCATCCTGGTGATATCCAAACATCTGTTCTCAGAGCGCCCCGCTTCCCGTTTTGTAAATACATAACTGTGCTAATGTAACACATTTTTATGTACTGCCACTTGGAAAACGCAATGAGAGACCAACAGGAACAACTTGTGAACAAATTATGTCTTTTAGCAGGGACAGATTTTTATAGCTATCCAATTACAAAAACACAGAAAAATGTGTTGCATAAATAGGATTTGCTTTGGTTTTAAGGCTTTTAACATGCTGGTTCAGAAGGAAAAAGTCAAGTGAAGCAGACTAATGAAATCAAATACGCAGTGATTAGCACCTCTTAAAAAGCCCAGCTACAGAGCTGGATGTTATACAGCATGTCTGAAAGCGATTAAGTGTGGCCTTACATCCAATTTCTGTCTGCTAGAAGCCCGTTCCTGCCAACGTACCAAATAGCTTAAAGGTGTTTTCTGAACCTTCATTTACGCAGAGATCATTTATACGATCACTGTGTAGTGTACGAATTATTTATACCTCCATAGGCTGCAAATTAAATTACACCCATTTGTACGATTACTTTGGTCTTCCAGAAACTTTGCAGACATTTCAAATATAAGCAACGCTGCAGAACGCGAAGTGTGCAATTACATTTTATTTCATTGTAATTTAGAAGAAAGTCCTCTCTTATACTACTAAAATCTAAATTAAAGCATTTTTCTTCACTTCAGTTGGCATTGTCTGAATTGTGTTTTTCAGCTGTTGGAATAAAGAGTCATCAAATCGATCAGCAATTTACACCTGACAATCATTTCTATCTAAAAGGAATTTTTAAAGCTGCTCTCTTTGTAAGTATGAAAACATTTCCATGTTTTAATTAATTCCAACTGAAACAATGCAGTTATTCAGGATGCAAGATGAACTCATGTGATCATGCAGGATCGACTAGTAGTCATTAGTGTATATTCGTAAGAAAAATATACGGCTGATCTTTTAAGGATATTTTCTCAGTATATCCCAAAAAACTCCAACTACCCCCAAGTTTAGGAACTGAATAGGGTGCTATTATTGAATCAACCCTTCAGTTTGCCCTAAGTAGATGCCTTACGGTTTCCTTCTGAGACAAGACAGCAGCCTTAACCTCAAGTTTCTTTCCAAGGGAAGGTTAAAAGCTGAGGAAGAAACTGACCACTAATTCTCCAGGGCAGGGCGCATTCTTAGGAACTGGGTAACTGAGCAGTGAAAACAACACTTCCCAGCCAGAAAACAAATGTGCACATTGCTTGTGCATAAAATAGTACTACAGGGTTAACCTGGAAAGCTGCATGGAGATTACTCTAATTCCTTGCAGTTTGAAATAATGTTAATGCTCTGCCTTCTACCAATAACATAAACAAGAAATAAAGTGCAGTCGGTGACGCCTCGACACACTCAGCACTACTTTGTCACTGCAAGGAGCTCTGACCACTAAGCAGCTACATGTCCACATGGGGTCCAATAAATACAAATAACAACAAATTAATTCTAGCTCCATTTAATAACAGTGTTAATGATTGAAAGCACACACTCACAAGTGCATGCACAGCTCAGGCCCCTTCCACAGCCAGACTTCCCATATTTTCCCAGTCCTGTTGTTGGTTTTCTTAATATGAAATAAATATGTTACAAAAACATACTTTTAAGTGCTGTTTAGTTGGCATAATGATCCATTTCCCATTGCCTTACCTTGCTTCTGCTGTTCTTTCAAATCCTCAGATCACCTGCATTACTCTCCATGCATTACTCTCCCTGATCTGTACCCTCCCTTTCACTGTGTGCCTTCCAAACTCAAAGCTGTTTTCAGGCCCTACTGAACTTTCTTCTGTCTCCCCAAGGACTCTCTGGGATCGTGCCATAACCTGCAGGTGACCTTCCTGTCTTCAAAGTCCTTCTAAAAATTACCTCTTCTGTGAATGCCTATAGCATTAATCACACAGAGGCAGCAGTGTGTACAAAGACACCAACTCAGCTTTCAGATGGAAAAAATGTGAGGTCACTGATACACTGGAGGATAATCCAATCTGCAGTGTCTCCCTAACTTACAGCATGGGCGCCGTAAGGTGGGAGAGGCATCGCAGCCCACGTGCAGCACGTTGCCTGCAGGTGAGCATATAGGCTCTCAGCTAGCATTCAGAATCACTGAATTGCAGAATCATTGAGGTTGGAAAGGTCCTCTGAGGTCTCCAGCCCAACTATCTCCATACCACCTATCCTGCTGCTCACTAACCACATCCCTCAGTGCCACATCTCCACGTTTCCTGAACACCTCCAGGGATGGTGACCATTCCCTCTCGTCTTATCGCTGTTACCTGGGAGCAGAGACCGACCCCCACCTTGCCAAATTCCCATTTTGTATATTACTTTGTATTCTGTACATTTGTCAAGACAGTGTCTTAATCACAGTTGCAATCACAGCCTGTGATCTCAGAAGGGATGTATTTCTTTTAAAAGTAGAATATCAAATACAAATTAAACTTAATAATGAGAACTTAAAACCACTAAAGAGAAGAAACTGCCTCCAAGTAACACCTGGCAAATAACTTCAAACCAGCCAGACTATGCATCACCTCTCAGTTCTCATCATTAGCGCCAGTGCAAATGCCTTATTAAGTCGTGGAAATTTTTGCCTCATGTTTGAAACAATTTCTTAAACATAAGCCCCTTCTTCATGAATTACCATGCCCAGAGCAAAGTGAATTTAAAAAAAATCACCTGGGCTGAAGGATAACTGAGGTATGGCACTCTTTGTTTAAAAACAAGAAAGGAAAAGGGTTGGCAGCAAAAAAGGAGAGGCCCTACAGGGCGCTACTGAGCCTGGTTCTGTCATAGTCATATAGGGCTTCACACATCCAACAAGATTTCAGCATGACTTTGGTTTTGCTCACTTTTCCATTACAGCTGCTGTGGCAAAGCATCCACCCTCATGTATCTGTTTGTGCCACTACTGCACCTATGCTGCAACAGAGGGACGCTGTACTGCAAACCTTCCAATTCACCTTCTGTTTATGACAAATCTTGTAAATCCTGGTGTACTTTAACATCTGAACTCCTGGAATTGTCCTATTATGCGACAATTTCAGCTTCTGCTACTAAGAAAAATCTAATTTTAAAGAAGAAGTCTGTTAAAATGTGAGCCTGAAAAGTCTCAGCATCAAAGGGTCAATGAAATGAGCTCACTTCATACTTGTGTAATTCTAGTAGTTATATGCCTTTCTCATCAGGTTTGGGGGTTCTGATTAATGAATGAGCTTTGGTAGAATCAGCAGAAGTGCCAGCAAGGAACAGGAGCGAGAAGATAGGAGCATGAGGGAAAGAAGGGCACATACAGCACAGAGAGAAGCCTGACTGAGGACAGAGAGTGATGAGAAAATAGGACCTCGTATCCGAGAAGACGATACCACCTGACGGCTGACATAACTAAAACATATGAACTCATTATTTTTGAAAAATACTCCTCCTTTCTAATAATACATCTTAGAAACGACTAGTCCATTATAAGCATTCATTTGTTAAAAAAGAAAAAGGAACAGTTAGAAAAATATAAATCTTCTTTAAGAAATGCTTACCTATGTCTAAAATCTTTATTTCTTGGTGGGAGCAAGTAAAAAAGAACAGAAAAACAGTATTAGAAAAATACTCAGAAAGGATGTTAAAAGAGGAAAAGAAGGCAACATTTAAATCTGTCATTAGTGAAGCGGTCTTCTCACCCCAACTATGTAGGTTAACCCTTCAAATCCACAGAATAAATACTCTGAGTAGATTAAATTCTCACTGTTCGGATGTGTAGAGTTCAGGTATTTTACCACGGTATTTTTTTTTAAACTTCAGTTTTATATACTATTTCAAATGTACTGACATCTTATTAATTGACTTCCTGTAGTTTCCACAAGCATTTGGAAACTCTGACTTACACAGTGCCAGAAATGTGTTACATACATATTATTTGCAGCAGTAACTCAAAATGCTAAAGGTCCAGGATGTGAGAAAAACTTACCTTAGCTCGAGAACACTAGTTACATTTCCAGATGGAAATATCCGTCGAACATAGTTGAAATCCCCCACGTAAAGACTGCCATCAATCCCACAAGCTAAGGCAACTGGAGCCAGTAATTTATTACCATCAGCTTGACCATTACAACTCGGGCAGGAGATGCTGCGTCTTCTTCCATTGCCCATAATGCTGCTGACAATGGGGGGTTGCTGAGATATAAACTGATTTTCACCATTTCCTTTGTAGAGGATTCCTGGCAGATAATGCAAAAAACACAAAATCAGAAGTGGCTTATTAAAATTTTGGATGTATATACATGAAACGACACACAGACGTTCCCAATACTTCCTTTTCTTGGTTTAATATATTTTAAAGGACTTCTGAAGGACCATGCTTTCTCTCACTACAAGAGAACTTTTAATTAAACCATTTATAGTTGTAATTAAGTCACAAATACACTAAAACACACAGAAAGCATTAAATTATCCTATCTGCTGAAAGTAGAAACAAGTACTTTAAATGTTTCCATTTTGGAATTGTCACAAAATGACTGAAATTTCACCAAAGTATGCATTATAAAAAGGAAAAAAAAGTATTTGCTGCTATAGCTAACTATAAACGTGATGTCAAATGTCATTGAATCTGGATTACTGCTGCAAACTGTAAATATTAATTAAAGAGGTTCTTCAAAAAACTTGAATCTTACACTATAAAAAGCTCCTTACTCAGCTCGCAATGAAAATGTACCTCTGGCAACAACGTCTGCCTCAGTGCCATGTCTGCAGCTACAGGCAGTTATTAAAAATGTCAAAAAAACAACAACAAAAAAATCTTGTGCCAGGCCAACCTGCCTCTTAAGCTTAATTCTGCTTTGAGGCATGAAAGAAACAGCAATTTCGTAAAGACAAAATGATGTTTCAGCAGTACTTTTCTCCCTTATGCTTCCATAGGAAATTGAGGAGAAAAATGCACATGTTATGTTAAGTCTTCAGTCTTGGAAAAAAAAGCATTTCATTTTGTAACATATTAAAACGTTGCTAGAACACTGAAGTATTGAAGATGCCAATGAATCCATCACTGTGCAGTCTACTGATGGCCGTCTATCATGGTGGTGCTTCTAAGTCACAATGTGCCCATCCACGATACGATCCATGTAAGCCATGTGTACTTCATAGTACATTCATAGCACATTGTATTGGTTGTCTGTACAGTTCCAAAGGCAGTTTCGGGCTGGGGAATGCACTCCTCTTTGAGATGCATTGAGGAAATTGAAGATGGATTCCTCTTTCCATCCCCACCCCAAAACCCAACTCTTTGTACTGACAGATATGCGGAAAAAATACTTTGCCTCTTTAAATGCTTTAGGTGGCTTCACTACTTGATAATGTTATAAAATTTGGTAGATTATACACGTAAAAGCAATAAAATTGGGAAGAATGAAAATGGTTTATGGAAACTTAACGACAAGTAATCTAAATAAGTAATCTAACTCAAAGAAGGAGAATGTATTTTTCATGAATAGTCAAAGCCAGAATGCATTAGTAGTATACGAAATCCGTTCTCCCATGATTACATCATTTATGACAATCATGGAACCATAATTTTGCCTGAAATAGCTGAGTTCTATAATTTTCATCAGAGGAATTCTACAAGTCAGCACAGTGCACTATTGCACCTGATTTATTCTGTCATTACCTTGAAAAATGGGTCCTTCACATTTCTCCTCTATTATCACAGACTAAGAGATGCACATTAGACTATTTACTGCAAGAGCTGGGGATGTCCATGCAAACAGTGTCTGCACTCCCTTCTGAATAAATGTCTCCAGCTCACCTGCCTTGTCACTACAACTCTCCACTTCGTTTATTCAATTAAACACACCTCACTTTGATAAGTCATTACTTGTCATACATACTTCTGAACATAATTTAAAGCTGCCATTGATTCGACTTGTCAACAGAATCAGTCATATGTATGTATTTCTAGTTGTAGCTCCTTACATTTTCAGGTGGGTTACCTTCAGGAATTTGCACTCTTCCTCACCTCGTTTTTAAATTAGGTACAATGATGCTACAATGTCACCTTCCCTGTACTTGGTTACCTTGCTTGCCTTATGAGCCAGAAGCAATGCTTTAGGTGATGCTTAGTGCATCTCACAGAAAAAGAGGAGGCACTGCAGGAAACCAATGAGGGACAACAGGTACCACAGAAATGATTCTTTCCCCGCTGAAAGAATTCTGGGCTACTCCTTACCAAAAAAGTACAGTGCAACCTATTCCCACCTTGAGCCATGCAACTTCGCCTTCTTCATCTCTCTTTCAGCCAAACTGTTCCCAATTCCCTCCCGTGCAGCATTCACTTGAGGTTTACTCAGCATGGCAGCCACCAGAGAGCTGCACATGGGACCAGCTGACCTTGGTGCCATGGCACAGTCCTTAGAAACCTGTCCTGCTGAGAGGAAGGAGAATTTGCTTGCTAGCAACCAGGCTCTGCTTCGACAGTGAGGGGCAGACAGGCTCTCACTGCCTGTAGGAAGTGTCATTTGTCACCTGCTGGGCATCGGGCTGACCACAGCACTCCAGAGAGGATGTACCTCATGGAAGAGTTTACATGGGACGACAGTGGAAACAGCTGCTCATCCTCCAGAACAGACAGTACCTGTGTGCTAACAGCTCCCACCAGCAGCCACGCTGTGGCTGGGGATATCATGAGATAATATCATGGGAAAAACCTCTGGTATAAATGAGGGACTTTGCCCCGGGAGTGAAGCGCTCTCGGTTTGGCAGGGATGGCTGCTACCGCCACCTTTTCACACACTGTGAGAAATGAAAGTGGAAATGTTCAAGATACTGCTACCATACAACGGATGAATGCCAACAACGCTGAAAACCTACAAACACTTGAGAAACAGCATTTCCTTAGCATCACTAAATTTTTAATAACAATCTCAACTTCTTTTTTTTTTTTTGGTGAACATATCCAACACAGAATTATACTGTTGCTGTTAGATGCTATTATTAATGCATAAGTATTTGCAGAAGTAATAAACATGACATGCACTGTAAAACTCACAGCGTTTATCAGATGCAAAACATCCCATAATTTTCCTTATTTTTTTTCTTTTTTTTTTTTAAATGAAGGGAACAAGATGCCTAGCGTGCAGAGCAGGTAAACATTGAAATTGGCACGAAGAAACTTAACTCCTTACCATTCTGAACATCCAATACGTGATGCTTATCCAGCGTCCAGCCACCCATATTAGAGGCATCTAGTTCATAGCCCTGCAAAATGGCAGTCCTCTTTTCCCAGAGCGTCAGATCCAAGCAGGACTCATATTCGTAGCCCACAGACACTGAAAAAAACAGTATGTTTCCTCATTGAATATAGAAACTTGCTCAGGTGACTACTTTAGGGAATGGAACTCCCTGAACTATGTATATTCTACTGCTCTTCCAGGCTACCCAAGAATCCCTACGGCTTTGTTAGAGATATACTGAAAATACTGATTGGGATTCCAAAATACTTTAAAACCTAATCCTGGCTTATAAAAGTAATTTTAGTTATTAAAGGAAGTAGATGAGAACAGGTATAGAAGAAATCCACTTTGTGCTATTGTGTATGGGGAAACTATGCCTCTCTATTTTCAGTAAAACAGAAAAAAATGAAAAGCAAACAAACAAACAAGCATAAAACAAACAAAACCCCCTCCTTTTAGCACACGCACCGACAGCTTCAGATAATCCATAGACTCTCTGGTTGTATGCGTCAGTTTTATCCCAAATAAAAGTGTAAGCCAGGTTTGGAGATGCAGGGAACCATTTCTGGAAAAGTCTTCCCACCACCGCCACCATAAGATGAACCTTCATTAAGTTAAACGGTATCACAGATTGGGTCATAGTGATCTTCAGAACAGATTTATATCCTGCAGCCCTGGAGCTTAAGTATGATAACTTCAAATCGGTTCCTGGTATTGTAGTTTCTTCATGAAGTACCTGTGTGTGAGTAAGAAAAAAAGGCACTGTTTGAATGATTTGGAAATTAAACTGCACAACACAGATATTATAAAAAGATGCTTGACATGATCTACATCACAGTCCATTATAAATTATCATCTAAATCTGGCCTTTAGTTAAGGTATCAAATAAAAACCAGTAATGAGTGGTATTTCACCTTTTCTTTCCTTCTGAAAAGTACAGCTCAACCTCTGTCACACTGAAGCTGTTTAGCTGATACTTTCTGTTGAAGGATTTCAAAGATGCTTTCTTTATTTTAAGGAAGGAGGTCTGAAGAAGAAACATTCCCAAATGCTTTTTCCAAAAGAGGCAGAAAAGCATCTTTTACTTGAGTGCCCATCTCCTAACAAAGGCAGAGAAACCTCAAAACAGTGCAGGGCTTCAGATTTGGGTTAGGGTGTCTAGTTGCTCCTGTAGTTCATGTGTAACACAGGAAGGGCTTTTTGGTGGTTTATTATTTGCATTATCTGTGGATTGTAAATACTTTAAACCTGAGCATTCTTCCATTTATTTCAGAGAGATAAGTAGGATGCCTCAGGGAAAGCTTTTCCATATTTCCTGATCAATATTCACTACTCAGACATCAGCTCACCACTTTCTCATTTCAGAGAGGTGCAATGATTCAATTTTATTTTTAAAAGGTTCCTACCCCCCCCTCCACCTCTGAGCTGAGGAGCTTCAGTGGATGATGAATGGATGTGGGGGGTTTCTGTGTAACGTGGATGAGGACAGCCAATATTGTCCTATTCCTCCGTCAGGACAGAAAACTCTATTAGGGAATCATGTCCCTAAGCAATGAGAGTGAGTACTTCAGCCGAACAGCCAGCGAGTGGCCTTGCTTATTGAAAATAAGGATAAAGAAGCATCTAGACATGGTTATAAACATAACTGGAGGCAAAGGATGTAGAATCACAAGCCCAGAGCCTTGGTGGTGTCGAAGGAGCATTTCCTGGGGAAGTTCTGTTTTACCTTCCTGTCTCCTAGTCCTGAAGTCTGAAGACCAAATCAGTACCAGCAGAAAGCAGCCTTCAGGAAAGCACACATACCCCTGACATAGAGCTTGAGACTTCTGTGGGATCAAAAGCTGTAGTGCTACGTTAGCTCAGGATTTCACCATTGCTCTCTATGCTAGAGAACCCGTAGGCCCTGCTTTTAAACAACAGACTGTTGAAGAGTAAAAAAAATGTGGTTTTATCTTCTCTAGGAGGGCACCAGATGCTCCACCACTAACTATGTTAGAACTGCTACTGGTATGTAAAGATTTATATGCTATTAATTGTATCTGCCTCCTTCATAGCAGTAACAACAGCAACAGATCAGAAATAGTATTTTGGCTCATTGTCTGAAATGAACACTTAAATCTGATATATGTAGGCATATGGCTCTTCATCTCCAGTAAGGCTATAACAGAGCAGTGGGAAATAAAGGAGGCATTCGAAGAGACTAGACAAATTAAATTCAGAGTAATTCTTAGTCTTTGAATGTCTCAGTTTTCCCCACCAACAACCTGGCATTGCTGAGAGAAATGACAAGCAATACCATCACCTGGAAGGAGGTGAGCAGCATAATTTCCTTCTGTAAATCTAGTCTGCTCTCCCTCAGTCCAATATACACACAGTGTCTAAGGCAGAGGAGAAGCAAATCTTTTCTGCACAAAGAAAAACTCTCTAGAGAAAAGCAACTGTGAACATATCCCCTTTCTAAGACTTCCAAGGAACAACACAAAACACCAGTGAACTTGAGACAGATTCTTCCTCAGGACATCAGCAGGACTCTCATCTACCGCACATTAAAACCGGTCTAACAGATGGAGTTCTCTGTAAGCAAGAGGAGAAAAAGAAATAATACACTTGTAATAGGGCACAATTTCATGGACTTCGCTGGTCTCCTGTTAAGACCACTGTTTCTTTTACAACCTCGACTGTGGCAGAGCAGTGTTAAAACACTTAGGTGGTCTTCCGATACTCTTGCTTGAGATAACAGGCAATAAAGAGGACACCTTGAAGTTTCAATTTCCAAGAAATTCCACTGTGTATTTGGATTACTATCAAATTAGAAAGTAGGACACACGCGGTTCTCAGTGAGGTTTAAAACAAAAAAAAGAAAAAAAAAGAACCCCTATTATTAGTTTCTGCAGAAGCCTCAAACATCTGCTGGAAATCTGACTTATAACTTCCTTCTTTCCATAAAATATTCCCTGTAGTAACTTATTTTCTTGCGAACTTTAGAAATCCAGAGGTAAGGTTATGCATCTCAATCTCTCTCTCAGAATCAAGCATTACAAAGAGAATTAAACAGTTTAATGTTCATCTGAAACGTTAAATCATCAGGCACAGCAGAGAGCATCCTATGGGAGCCATGACAACACATCAATTGTAAAGCAATCAGGAAAGTCACCGGGTATAAAAGTCACATCAGGAATCGCCAGCACAACCAATCTGTCTGTACTTTGTGTTCTCCCGACAGAGTATCACACTATCTCCAGAAAGGCTGATACCCCACGGGGGCTGAGTTATAGCCCTCCCGCCACATTCTAATGGCTGACATTTTATTTATTGACGATCAGGCTTCTTGGGAGGACAGCTGTGAAACACTTAAGCTGCAGGACTGAGATGAGAGTTGCCTCAATTTTCTCAAAGGCAGAGCTTGCTGGCCCCAAAGTTCAAGTGGGTGACTGAGGCACAAAAATGGTGCAGGGCTTCTCAGCTCCTGCAGCCACAAGGACTCACTCTGCCAGGCTCTGCAATGCTTTCCTGCTCCACTACATGATGCGATTCAGGAGACATGCTCTTGTAACTATTAAGAATGTCTAATAAAGAATGTACATTAAATTAGGGAGGAAATGCCTGCTGCATGCCATCTATTTTTGTCAAAATGAGTGATTTCAACAATGATTTGAAAACAAATTTCACAATAGACCACAAACTTAAGTCCACATGTCAGAGCCAGGTGCTTTGCTCTGTTTTGTTGAACAGTTGTACTGAAATGAAACATCATCTTGGTTTGAAAGGGGTGAAGATGGCACGTTTAGACATAGGTAGGAATTGACAATTGTTGCTATTGCACAAGGCTCAAGACCAAAGAATTTTAGAATTACAATTCTTTAAGTAGAAGCCTTAAAATGTGTCAGTGAAAGCATAAACCAAGAGGCACACCAGAATACGAAGGAGAAAATCAGACAATTTGCTAGAAAACAAGGACACATAAATATTTGAAGGGAAGCTTGTTGGTCTTCATTCACCTCCACATCTGGGGCAATGGAAGGGTTAGGGTTAGGGTTAGCTGCCCAGCTCCTGTTGAAGGCAAGGAACCTGGCAAAGTGTATAATGGAAGTGTAGGAGAAGGAAAGCCACAAAAACTCTGTTTCAAAATTGTTTGTTGTAATTCATGTGTGGGTTTCTGCCAGATCACACTGCAATATGTTTATTATATTAGGAAAAAACAGCAACAACATTATGTAATATCCACAAGCAGATCCACCTTAGCCTGACCTCCTGCCTGCACATAGCTTAACACTGGTTAATCCCAGCTAGTTATATCTAGGCTGTGCGTGCTAGCTGGTGATTAAAAGTAGATAAAAACTCATGCTTAAGTAGTTCAAATTTCATTCACACATATTTATTATCATCCCTCTTGAATAATGGTCTGCTGGGCCTGTGATCACCCCTCCACCTGCTTTATTCTTTCTTTCCCCTTGCTTGCCCTCTTATTCCATTTCCTTTTGTGCTGCTTTTTCAGTACAGACTTTAATTCCCCCTCAGATCATTTTGGGATTCATAAGCCACTAAGTACGCTCTTTTGGAAACATCATCTCCTAGGGATGATGAAGCACTTCAAGGGATGATGATGATTACAGCAGCACATCATTTTCTCCTGTACGTGACAGTGAGTGCTGTCACGCCGCATCAACAGGGTGACTGATGTCAACTGCAAGAACACGGGGAATGCTTTGTTTCTCTGTGCTTTCATCCAGACTCCCGTGCTTTAAGCTAGCATCACCCCCTTTAAAATGAAAAGATTTATAGCAGTTCCTCCAGAGCTGAGCAGACAGCTCTGGATGGAATCTGAAGCTGCTTATCTTTTATCAGATTGGTGAATTTTTTTGGGAGACAGACTGTTGTGCAAGATGCATTTCTGAGATGAATCTCACCCTACAGGGGTATGTTGCAGGCATGGCTGTGCAGCTCCCACCTGCTCAAGCAGGGGATCGCCCTGTACAACGGGCAGAGTACACTGAAGAAAATACTCCTTGATGTTTTTACAGAGCACAAATTTTTTTTTGCATACATGACCACCAGTACATTTTTCTCCTCATCAGAAATTAGCATTAGCACGTCGCACCAAAGATCTGGTAAGAATATAACCCTTTTTTGTAAGGAAATCAGCCTGGGCTACCAGTCCTGTCTGTTAGACTTCCCACCCTTTGAACCTGGCAGCCAATCCCAATCACATCTGAAATAAGTGAACTAACTAAAATAACTGTTCCTTTTGGGTTTATTTAAGATAAAATAATAATAATAATAATAATAATAAGGATTTGGGCAGGGATGTAGTATCCAAAGTGGTACTCCCATGAGACAAAAGCTCAATGCAGTCAGCAGGGGAAGGACTGGATGTGGCAGACAACAGCAGCAGGTGGGAATCAGTTGGAATCCAGACTTTGTTAGTCCAATTGCTCACAAAAAGACATTTAATCTAAGCATTACAAGTACTCCGAGAAAACAGGTGTTTGCTTATGTTTTTCTACTATTACTGTTTCTTGATTTATACACCATCTAAGCCTTTTACTTCAGGAACCGAATCTATTGTCTGTTGACAAAACAGGTAAATAAGAGCTCTTTTCAGTGGATTGTGTTTTACAAATCCTTACTTTCAACTGATGTGCAGCCACCAAAGGCGCAGAAAGATAGGATAAAAGCAACGATTTTCTAGTGTGGTCTAGGTTGGAAGAGCGTTTAGTTGTAATTTTCTCACATCTTTACCTTAAACTTATTCTTTTCCATGATTTTTAAAAATGATTTTGCTCTTTTCTTGAAAGTTTTAAATGAAAACATTTCGATATATTTTCTACGTTTCCCTTGAAGATCCAAGTACATTTCTTAGTGAATGAGGAAAAGTGTGCCCTATGTAATTATGACATTGCGAGGGTGGGAGAAAGAGGAAGAGAAAGGGAGAGAGAGAGAGCGGGGAGCTTTTATATGAAATCAATGAGATAAATACTCCTTTCCTGAAATGCATCTCTGCTTTAAGATTGCAAGAAGACTACATTAGTGACCAGGTATCTGAGATGGAGGAATCTAACACAGCCTCTGTTAGAGGGAAAAAAGGCATGTTTCAATCACAGCTCTTTCAGTTGAGAGCTTTTGAGCATTATAGCTTCTGAGGACATACATTAGTATCCATGCTCATGTGCTTGTAAGCCTGCCCTTACTGTTAAAACACAGAATTATTTTAGTATATAAATACAGAAGTATCATGCTCTTTATTAAAACTAAGTGGATAAAGTGAAATGCATGAGTCTTTGTCATAGAATGGAAAAACAACTTCCATTTTGTTCCTGTGGTGCGTATGTAACACGATTGCAGTAAAAAAATCAGTAATAAAAAAGATGTTGCAATTTCTTAGTGATTTTTTAACAAACAAATTTCTACTCTGTTCATTACAATTGCTTAATTCTAGCCAGAGATAAGATGCTATTTGTAGAACAGTTTACCTGTGTCTCTGGGATGATAGGACTATCTTCAGGAGAAATTCTAAAGAATGTAGATAAAGGTGATGATACGATGATAGGGTTTGGCCTTACAAATCCACTCAGATCACAGCTAGGAATGTCGTTCTCTTCCTTTTTCATGACCAGGGTGTCCATTACATAAAAGACATTCCAGGGAATCCATACTGTGTGATACTGGGTCAGGAATGGTGATCGCTCGAACACCAGTGTGAGAGAGGCACCACCATTCGCTACCAAGTCAAACCTAGAAAAACACAGGGGCAGCTATTAAGCAAATGCCCAAAGCCATCCACAGCATTCATTTTACTGATTCTTAATCCTATTGTACTGCTCTGAAGATAGAATAGCTCCACTAGTAGCAATAGGGAAATCAATTACGTTACATTAGATAATACTGCACTAAGAATGGAGAATTTGGGATCCTGTTTTTAAATTAAACAAGTCCTTCTACTTCTAAAGTATATAATGGGCATATTTAACGTTACCTGAAGAATGTACAAAGTACAGTCTTGCTCTATAATCGTTTTGTACAGCAAACAATGATTTGTACAATCATTTTCTTTTCCCACGTCTTTTGTTTCCATTATTTAGTTATTAGTTTAATTTTACAAGGACCTCTTTCATTAATGTATTTGCTGTCTTCATGTCTTAGAAGTCCTTCAAAGTGAACTCACATGCCATCTTGGCGGGTGATTGTGTATCCGTAGTCTGGGTAGTGTAAAAAGGAAACGTTGACTCCAATGAGTGGAGTTCCATCAGCAGTTAATACTTGGCCCCTTATGACAGATGCAAGGCTGTAAAAAAGATGCAGAATCAGATACAAATTTGGCTTTTATAATTCTCTTTTAAATGAGTAATAGCTAGCACAGCAAACACACACAAACATCTCCACATGGCATCAACTCCCGTTAGCAAAATCATCCCTGAGCCTCTAAGCCTTCCACAACTTCACATAATTTACACTGTATAAACCCATACCACAACATCTACATATAATAATTTCGTTTTCATTTGGCTGAGCTTCTTTGCTTCATTTTGACCATACTGAGCTACTAAGCCTAGTAATTCACTGAAGAATTTTAAGAATTTATAAACTCTGAACATTCTGCAAGTCATACCTCTGGCAGATTCTTGAAAAGTGTACTTTTCAATTATCAAAGCAATCTGTAAAACTGCAGGGACTACAAAGTACAAAATTTAAAAGAGCAATAAGGAACATTTGTGCAACAACTTTTAATCATCTGCTGTGCCCAAACACATTAATGCTGTTAAATTACTGCAAACACAGTAGTTTTAGTGTAAATCATCTTCTTTCACTCAGTGAGATCTGAGACACCTGCTTCCTGTTACTGTTTTATTTTCAGGTCATTACTGCTTTGCAGAGCACCAGTCAAATAGTTTATGCAATTATACTGTCGTGCACTTAACAGTTCCATTACATTAATTCATAATTTATATTATTTAGTGAGCTCAGTTTAAAAAGTGCAGCTTTGCTTTTCCTTCTGAAGTGTTTTCATTGCTTTGATACATTTCCAACTGTGCTAACCCAAATCAACTGGTTAAATAAAGATCTATTTAATCATTAATGAAGTG
Organism: Perdix hodgsoniae; assembly: GCA_035772895.1. Lineage (NCBI taxonomy): Eukaryota > Metazoa > Chordata > Aves > Galliformes > Phasianidae > Perdix > Perdix hodgsoniae. The sequence continues at coordinate 27,715,332 of JAPSGF010000002.1, forward strand.
CCCGGTTAGAATACAGGTACCACGTATGGTAAGCAACCCATTGGCACTGACATGACTGAATTTTGCAGGTATTGAGATTAGCACAAGTAATCTGCTAAATAGGGAAAAAATGCTTTTGCTAAGAGTCATTGCATGAAGACAAAGATCACAATGGATTTTCTACTGCGCACCTCACATGCTCTTCAACTGCTTCAGTATGCATGAGTAAAGGATGAGTCATGCTCACCTCTTATTGAAAGGACTTTCCCCAGGTATGACATGAGTGCTGTCTGCTCCAATGAGAAAACTGATCCGGTCGTAAAATGCTTTGGCAGCTTGCTGAGATGGTGACTGTTGGCTTTGGCTGATAATATCTTGGGGATCAGGTAGCCCACGACAGTAAGGCTGATTTTGGCAAGAGCTCTGTAAACAGCAGTCAGGATCCATACAGTCAACCAGTCCATCTGTTGGCAGGAATTCAGAGAAATGAACAAACCCTTTCTCCGGCCCTTTGTATGCGAGTTGAGTTGGCCAGCAGAGAGATTTAGAAAAATTATGTAGTATGAAAGGATATTAATAATTAAGATTTTAATGAATTCACTTTCAATTAAGGAAAAAAAAGCCTATTTTCACTGAGTTCTTAAACTCCCATGGAAATCCTAGCAGGTTCAATGTGTATAAATTAAGTGTATTTGTTTGATACTTCTCTATAAACACGTGGAACAAACCAGAAAATGAAGGCAACTCAGGCTCTGCATACACTGTTAACTTATAAATATTAAACATTTTAGGTGAGTCTCAGTAGCTTTTATCTGGGGTTATTTGGCTTGCTAGAGAAAAGAAACAAGGAAATCCCACTCTGCTGTTTTCCTCAACTTTTTCAGCCCATCTGTGCTGCAAGGATCTTTAAATATTTCACAGCATTTATCAAGGTGAATTCCTTTATACTTCAGCAGGAAGGTTTTGTTGCTAGTGGCAAAGGCAATTTCCACCACTACTTTGCATGTAAATGTGTAAGAGAACAAAATCTGTATTTAACCTTTAGATTTTTTTTCTGAGTAAAGTGATGAGGAATGCTGGCCACTATAAACAAGATTTAAACACGTGGGTGCTTTTATGCTCATGTGCTGAAATATTCACATATAACGAGCAGTAGATGTGTCACATCGCTGGAAATCTAATTTGGTGAAAGATTAAAATCAAGATCAAATTGATAACTACTAATTTGCTGTAAGTAAAGTCGTAAGGAAAATGAGCCTGGAAATGTCAGCGACAGAAAATTTCTAGATGAATGTAATATGGTATCACATTCTGATAATTGTTTCCCCCAAAGAACGGCAAGACTGAAATAGCTCAAACATTTTATTATTCCATTTATATTACAGAGGGAGCTTGCTTGCTGCACTAAACTGAAAAATATACCAATGCAGCACTCTGAGGAAGCCCACGACTGCTTCTCTTACAAAAGAAACTAGCTTTATAGTATAACTTCTTTCTGCAGGGAAAATTATCATCCATTTTTCTGTTCAATCACATGTTGAAAGAGTGTAAGTAAACAGAGATCTTCTAAAGGTATTCCTCTAAGAATTGCCATGCTATGTGGATCAGTTAGAGGATTGGCAAAACAGTAAAGGGCTGGGATTTCTATTCTTTTGCACATCTAAAATTCTTATTTAACTCAGCTGACATTGAAGTCAGTTCAAGGAAAATAAAAGAGATGAAAAAGTCATCGTTATATATATCAAAGCTTAAACTTTTTCAGAGAAAAGAAACATCACTGATTTTTCCTGGGATGAGTGGTTGATGTGCCTGAGGGTTGTGCTGCCATCCAGAGGGACCTGGGCAGGCTGGAGAAATGGGCTGACAGGAACCTCTTGAAGTTCAACAAAGAGAAGTGCAAAGTCTTGCACCTGGGGAGGAACCCCCTCAGGCACCAGGACGTGCTGGGGGGCAGCTGGCTGGCAAGCAGCTCTGTGAAGAAGACCTTGGGAGTTGTGGCAGACACCAAGCTGAACACGAGCCAGCGATGTGCCCTTGCAGCAGGGAAGGTGCTGATGTCATATGGGGCCGTGTAAGGAAGAGGGATACTGGCAGGTTGTAAGAGGTGAACCTTCCTCTCTGCTCAGCCCTGTTGAGGCCACATCTGGAGTGCGGGGTTCGGTGTAGACTCTCCAGTAGAGAGAGACATAGACATGCTAGAGAGAGTTCAGCGAAGGGCCATGAAGACAATTAAGGGACTGGAGCACCTCTCCTCTGAGAAATAGACTGAGAGAGATGTTAGTGTTCAGCCTGGAGGGGGATCTCATCAGTGCATATAAACACCTCATGGGAGGGTGCAAAGTAGATGCAATCTGACTCCTTGCTTAATGCCCAGCAAAAGGCCCACAGGCAATGGGCACAGGCTGGCATAGAGGAAATTCTGTTTAAACATCAGAAAAACTTTATTACTGTGAGAGTCACCAGATGCTGCAACGGGCTGCCCAGGGAGGCTACGCAGTCTTCATCCTTGGCGATATTCAGAACCCAGCAGAGCCCTGAGCAGCCTGCCCTAGCTGACCCTGCTTTGAGCAGCGAGTAGACAATATCCAGAGGACTTTCTAACCTCAGACCGTCTGTGACTCTAGTGATTTTCTACAGTATCATTCTTGTACAATACAAAGCCCCTTTCCAGCTGAGGTGCTCAGCTCCCTTGCTGGTTTTAGCTCTAGAAGCCTGGCTCAGTGTCAAACCTGGGGGTATGGTGGTTAAAAGCATAGTTTTGTTTTTTTATATCTCTGTATGGTCTCCCAGGCAATATCTGGTATCTGGCGCAGTTGCCAAAGAAATGCTCAAATTTAGTCATTCATCTTTGTTAGTTTATAAAAAGCAAATGTACATCTGGAGTACAGTCTGCAGGTCATAAAACTGCAGGAGATTGACACCTTCTGAACTAATCAGCTGGAAATGCATTTTTACAAGCCTCTCTGCTAACATCAATCAGAGAAAGAATCTCATTTCACCAGCCCAGATATAGGGATACGCTGTTTGTTATTTTTCTGTGGAGTTTATCAGCATCTTGCCCAGGCGAGTGACGAATGGTTATGAATCTGGCTCCTTATAACTTGAAAAAACATTTTTCATTCTTTCTCTGTACTTATGTGGCTAGAGCTATCTAGTACCACTAAGATGACTACTCTATTGCACTGTGTGAAGCACAGTAGAATTTCCTTTCTGAGGAAGTTCTGTGAAATATCAATGAATTGCATTTAGCATGAAAAATGAGGCTTAGTTTAACACTAGCTTATCAGTTACATCGCTCAAACGCAATAGGAAAATTATACAGAAAATAAAAACTCTTCTAGCCAGCTGGACAATCATTATCAGCCTCAGGGGGGGTATTTCTCTTTTTTTGTTGTTGTTCTAGATGAAGTGGTTCTTCTATATACAACACATATAATGACTTCATTATTGTCTCTTCCTGGAAGACAACTTGTGGACAAAATTACTCCTGGGTATAAGTTCTGCCACTGTCAAGGTGAGCTCATGGCCAAGGACCTACATCAATCATATTCTTGGTAAGTAAGCTGACTGTATATCTAAGTAGCTCAGAATCTCCATAAAGTGAAATTCAGTCCCTATATCGGAGGCACCTGGTTTTGAAGCTATGATGCTGGTCATTCCACAAGAATGGTTTCAATGCCAGTGGCACACAAAGCGAAGAGGCTGGAATGGACAGAAAACCCTATTAACAAAACTCTGTTATCCTCATGTAGCTCAGTTTTACAACAGAGTACACTGAGTAGACTCAATTACAGACAGCAAAAATGACTGCCTGTAGGAGAAGCTGGTCAGAAAAGCCACAAAAGAAGAAATAACCCGATTTATTCCTGAGCACACAACTACCTTTTTCAATGCTCCTACTGCAGTATCCCTGTAAGCGTACCAATAGGGTACTCAAATTAGTCTGACTTTGCACTCTGACAACAATAATCCTGATCAAGCCATCCTAGCCTATGCAAACAATTACATAAATACAGCAGCGTAATGCTTAGAAGGATTTGCTTTACTATAGCATTTATTTTAATTTTACTAAAAACACTGTTAATAGTCCTTTCAGTTCTGCTGGTGGAAACACGTAGCTACTCGTATTAATCGGATAGGAGCTTGTAAAAAGCAAGCCTAACAAAGGATACTGCTCAATAAAGACCTATCCAAAGAGTCAACAGATTTTGCTTCCTAAAGTGATGACGTAACACAGCTCACTTTGTCAAAGTGTAATACTGGCACATTTTTTCCAAGTAAAGCAGCTAGGGTTCTTCCAAACTCCAGACAATTCTGACTTCCCCTCTTTCAGAAAGTCATTAAGAGTTTAATTGACACTTTTTTTTGTGGACTGCTGAAATGTAAAGAAACTCCTGAAACAGAGTATCCAGCTTGATCACATGGGAAAATAAAAAGTCGTCCTTGAAGGGAAGTGATTTGCAAGACTTTCAAAAAACCTGTATTAAGAGCAGACAAATAATCACGCTATTATATGTCAGTAGTTTCTAGATGGGAAAAAGACCAAGAATGCCTTGATGCCCTTAATGTTTCTTATGAAGAATTTTTCCACTGAGGTTGTCCGAATGCTCACATTCATGGCATTCAAACAAGTCCCACAAACAGCTAAGAATCAGAGGAGCAGCAGACATTGTTATTAATGAATTATACTAATATATGAGACACGTTTTATCCACTGTATGATGAAGCAAACATTAACCACAGCATCTCTATTAGCTAACAACTACGCTAACTTCAATTACACCACTGCTGAGCCTAGTGTGATATAGATTGTGCTACCTGCAGTTATCAGTATAAATTCAGCATAAGTGCTCAGATAACTTCATGTCCCATTGTAAATAAATACAGAAAAGGCATCCATGTACCATTACCCGCAGCTGTTTGGAAACTGGATAGCTTGCTTGAGAGATGAGTGGGTTGGCTGCACATACTTTTGGAAAGGGAAGAAATGGCATTTCTCTTCCCAGGTGGGTTTCTAGCAAAAGAGGACTTTTTATTTGGTATGGTTCCAATTCTTAATTTTATTTAATTGTTGCATTTTAACTCTGTTTCTCAGACCCCAATCAAAGACAGAAGTGAATATTGCTCCTTAATGAGGCATATACATTTAAAAACAGGTCCACAGAAAGAGAAACGCTGGTGACAAATAGCATTATATACGCCAATCGTGGCAAAACAACTGTTTGGCCTATCCCCTCCTAAAATTTTGCTGCTTAATGCCTGTAAAAAAATAATGAAAAAAAAAAAAAATCAAGAGAAAAGAAGCTATACAAACACTAGCATAAGAGTTTTATTTTTGCAGTATCGTTCTCTCTCTTTGAACTTTAAGTCATCCTCTTAGATCCTTTCTGCTCCAATTCCTCATCCCGCTTCCGCTTTTTCCTCACAAACAGCTATTACTGCTTTCAGTCTGAAAGAGTATCTCCTTTTTTCTTTTTCTGCATAAGTGCATTTCTGCTCACCTTGCTCCTCTTCCTCCTGCTGTTGTTATCTGCTGTTGACTCTCCCCCTCTTACTTTCTGATAAATCACGTCGTTCCATTATTCTTAACACTTACTGAATCTGTTTTGGACCACCTCTGGGATTTCACTTTCCCCCCTTTTTTCCTACCAGCTATTATTTTTGTCCAGATTATGTTCTAACCTAGTTTCTCTTTCTCCTGGCTTTGTCTCTTTTCATACTTGCAGGTTTCTCTTTCTTTCTTATGTTTTTAACCCCCCAGCCCACATGAACTCGATTCTCTGAATATCGCATCTCTGCATGGAAATGCTACAGATAGCTCAGTCCTCTTGCACCCTCTGTGCACACAGAAATTTGGCTTTGCACTAGCTCACTGTATACCAGATTGCGTCATATTCTTCAGGTCCCCGAATGTGCAAGGTTCACTCAAAAGACAAAATATTTAACAGAGAAGTATGGTAAATCAAAAGATTTATAAAGCAATAAACACCACCCCTCTTTTGACCGTATTTTCCACAAGAAGTAAGAGCTACTATTTCTTACAGACTGTGATTTCCAAAATCCCAACTACAATCAGGATATGAGAAAAAACAGCCTACCAACAACAATGAAGGCCTTTGGAAACTAAAACCGAAAAGCAGCCACAGCTGACATTATTACATCTGTACTCCTAGTGGAGTTTCTTAGCTCTGGATCAGAAGGTGTTAAAAAAAATAGTTAATGAGAGAGAGGGGGACGGAATAAAGACAACAAAAGTGTTATGCTGATCTGCTGCATTCACATTCAATCGTGTTTTGGTGTTGCTGTTTTTTCTCCTGCTTGATTCTGGAGTCCTGCCAAAGTCACAGCCCGTCTCCTTTCCCTACCATGCAACGATGATTGCAGATTGATTCCTTAAGTCAGCAGTCCTGCCTGCATCTTACTGCAGATTGTTACCTGTCACCCAAGTGACAGACTGCAGGGAAGCAAGCCAAAAAACCCCCCAACAAATGACTTCTGGGAGTGTCCTGTCAATTACCTGAGCATTCACGGGCTACAGAGGGACAAGAACTTTCCAGATTGGGCAAGCAATTGTTTCCAGCAATAGTATCATAGGTTAAAATGTAAAGTCCTGGCCTTTCCTCTTGGGATCATTTCCTTGTGAGGTCACTGAAAATTTGCACTCCTTCCTTTTTTGTTTTCCCTGCTACAGTTCACTGAGTTGAGACGATGCTTTATTCCACTCTAAAAGGACACTGCAGGAAAACTAAGGTGACACCCATCATTTTCTAAGTACCTATCTCGCCTGTCATAAGCATCTTGGAGACTTTGCTGATACGCAGAGCACACTGCAGTGTATTTTTACAGGTATGAGAGCTAGTAAAGAGCGTGCATGATTCTCACAGCAGTATTTTGCCATCTGACTGTAAAATCTTTGTTCCTCGACACATTCCCTCCAGTGTTACAGATCCCGATGGAGTATCTTACCTCCCTCGTTGTCCTTACTGTCAGTGCACAGAGTTTCCATGGCCACATCACAGCCTGCTCCCCTCCATCCTGGCTGGCAGACACAGTGCCAGCCGTTCTGGTCTAGCGTGCACCTCCCATTGCTATTGCACAAGCCAGGGCAACCCTCTGTCGAAACAGACAAAGAAGAACATCACAAGTGATTTAAATATTGCAATTATTTCAGCCAAAGAAAAGATACAAACAAGGGACACTTACTGGGAACAGGCCTTTTTAACAGCACAAATACTGTAATTGCACATGGAGTGGAACAGCAACATTACCTGGGGAACGTAATTCTGAACAAAGTGGCATCTTTGATTGGCCTGACACTTGAGACACCACTTACCTGTACAGGCAGGAAATAAATGCATCAATCCTCTAAATACCTGTAGGCCAGACAAAATTAAGTTTGTTTTTAATTTTTGTTAATTTCCTTTTTTTTTTTTTTTTTTTTTTTTTTGGCAAAGAGATGAGTGCATTGTGCAGACACAGCTGTATAAAATTATACATTTTTCTGTGCTCATAGAATTGTTTATCATTTTCTCTCTGCGGTATTGGTTCTTTACTGGTACAAATGTTGAAACTCCCTGTTACTACGAACAAATCCCTCCAAATCATTAAGTAGGGAAGCAGGTACGTTTTAGGCACGCAATAAAAGAGAACGTTAACTTTATCTGGTCTCAGAGTTGCCGTATATTCATGTGAAATTACAGTGCGCTAAAAAACTGCACAAAGTATAGGCTGGTTTTAATGACTATACTTTATGCCAGAAGTACATTCCTTTTCACAGAATAAGCAAAGCCCAGGAAATAGTGAAGCAGCTTAGCATCTATTCTAACAAACAGTAGGATTCAGGCTGCATACGGATGGGACAGGACCAACAGGATTTCCAACTAAATGTAATAGCTGTGCGTATTTGATTACTTAGGACGGACAAAATGAAATACCATAAGGACCACAATAAAACATTGATAGACTGAACAAAAACACGGTAGTGACGTGCTTCAAGACAGATAGCAGAGAGTGATTTTTTGTGACAATCTCCCTAAGGCTTTTGTGCTGTTACCTTTATATCCTATCTTGTCTGCTTTTATGGCCAAGGAGGGAAAATTTGGGAAACAATTAAAATAATTTAATATATATCCAAAATGTATAATTGTTTTCAGTCTAACATTACATTGAAAAAACAACAACAGTAGTTGTCACTTCCTAGTGATGAAATCTGGCATGCAGCCAACATGATCTGTATGAAAATGACAACACTATAAATATGTAGATTTTGGTGTTCCTTATCTGTGACTATGATAAGACACTGACAGAAGCAAGAACAGATATGGCACTAAGTATCTGATGAGAAAGTGGCTAGAAATCAGTACTTTTGGACACAACCATTTCCTGCAAACTTTTATATATGCAAAAAAAAGCCTAAGCGGCTAAAACATTTCTCTTTCTAGAACTGCTGTCGTTGTCAACTGCTCTACTGACTCGCTCTGGTTAAACTTAGTTGAGCTTAGAACAGTACTTTAGAAGGAACAGTTTCTTCTTTCTTCTAACGGATCTTGAATTTACAGACTCCTTTCAAATTATAAACACTCTTAGAAAAACTTAGAAAGAGTGCTTCCCTCTCATCAAATTACTCTTAGAAAACAGAATCAGAGGAGCCTCTTGTGAGGAAGCATGGTGATGCTACAGTTATGGTTGCATGCCACCAAGCCAGGCTGTGATTAGTCTTGCTACTATTATTCTTTCAGACTGCACCTGCTAATTGTATTTGTTGACATACAGAGAGCTATCTTTTCCTTAATGTTTCTTCTGTTTCATTTATGGAAGACTTACATATTTAATTCCCCTACTGACAGAATGCTTTAGGAGTCAACTGGTTACATTCAAGACTTATTGTGTAAAAGCCTGGATATTGCCATGAATATTGCCATATTCTAATGGAAAAAAGAACACAAATAAGGAATAGAGAAGATACTCAGGGAAAGAGGGGATGGGAATATTTTAAACATTTTTTTTTAAATTAACTTTTGACCATAACTGAAGATACAAGAGTCTTTGCTGTTTCATGGTAAGTATTTAAATCCTTGATCCTTTCAATTGAAAATATCATATGGAGTATACAAGCTTTCTCTAGCTTCAAACAAATACAAGTCATAATTCTCTATAGATTTTCTGCATTCAGATAAACAAAAGCTTAAAATCCTAGGTTATTCTACTGATCTGTCTATATATAAACACACATCTATAATTAGTCTGTTCTTTGGAACTAATGGCACTTGTTCTATAGCAAGAATATTGCTTTGCTTTATTTCCTAAATATTTTCTTTTTTATAGGTAAAGATCCAATGACAAAACTCACAAAGAAACAAACCAAACAGCAAATGAATACTATCTTCAGTTTTTGGCTCAAATAAAATCTAATGCATGTATACAGTTCATATTGAAACGTATAATAACTGATAAAATGTCATGACATAACATAAGCAAGATTTCATTTTTAATCATATGTGTTGAAAGTAGTATGAGTTAAATTTATAATCCGTGGAATATATGAAAGACGATTATTTTGCCAATCTAGAGCGTTTGTCACTATATATTCAGATATTAAAAAATACATGTAGGTATAGGCATGTCATCAAAGAGCAAATATACAGTACCTTTCACTATCTTATCCAAATAGTGAGCTTGAGAATTAGAAAGAAAAAAAAAAAAAAAAACAGACAGACATTTCAGAAGTGTCACATAAAACAAGAATTGTTCAGAATTCACATGCAAATCAAGCAGGTGCACTTGACATGAGAGGTCTTACATTACAGAATGAAAATGTATTTCTCATCCTTTAAAAATGCAAGAAATTCTCTTTTCAGCAAACATAGTCTATGATTCAATGAAACTGTTTCAAAAAGGAAGCCTGCAGAGGAAAGAGATGCTGCATTTCTGACACTAGGATTTTCTTTTTTCTTCTCACTTCTCTTCACAAGCTTTGATTTTTATGTATAACAAAACTATAATCAAAACTATTTAAAAGAAATAATCCAATTTTCAACACAATATAGGAGCAATCACTTAGCTTTTGAGCTTTAAAGCACTGGCCATACTGGAAGATCTTGGATTTGCAGGTCACGTATGGCTCTGACAGCATAACCAGCGTAATATGTCAACTCCGATTGGATTAACAGTGTTTTTAGGAGGAGGAATTCAGCCACCATTATTCTTCTGAGCACACACACTGATTTTGCAAATACGTTAGACCACATACATGGGATGGGAGAGGGTGTATTGAGGTTAGTAGCATAGTAATCCATGTCATTTGGAAAAATAAGTGAAAATTAAATTCAGACTTTAGATGTATAATCAGTAACACTGTACATCCAAGAATAGGAAGACTTATTTCTCATCAGTTACGACACTTCAAATTTCAAGAAAAAACTGAGGACAGATGGATGAATGAAAGACAGCACAAGATGCATTTAAAGCAGTGAGCCTTTCTTCTAATACATGAAACACAGCAGAGATGGGCTGCAAGTTCCTTACTTTCAAAAAACAGACATTAGCTGCAGTTATGTGCAAGGGATACATATAACAAAATCATGTGGGACAGGTCCACTGTGGGCTATCACACTCAGCTATGTACACATGCTGCGACAAGATACTGCAGAACACTGTAGTGGGGATGAGCAAAGCTAAGCCACCAGCATCAGATTCAGTCTCTCATTTTTCCTATGGATAAGATTTCCCAACAGAGTTCATTGGGCAAACTTTAAGAATTTGCCTTTTTCTAAACCTGCGCAGGATGACGGATACAGTCTGGCAAGGACTGCATACTGGAGGTAAGAAAGGCACTTCCAGCCACGGACTTTCCTCCTGTTTGGCTGAATGGGAAGCGGTTCTTCCCAAGCCCAAGGATACACGGACACACCAAAGAAAATCACTGCTACAACTAACAGGCGGAAACTTTTGAGTCTCTGCCTCTCAAAGAAAGTGTCAGATGGCCACTGCACTGTATGTTCTTTTTTTTTTCTATAATGGTACGGTTAAAGGGAGACAAAGTAAGAAGGCAAAAAACATCAGTTACAGAACATTTAGAATAGCAGCAACAAAGTAAACCACAAACAAAAACAAAAGTGATACAGCTGCATTTCAGGGTGGGTAAAATTCTCCTCTTACTCATCCAGTGTAATTCCCCTTACTCCTATGCAGCTGCTCTTAGAATAGTAAAGCACTGGAAAAAACAAGCTTTTTTTTCCCCATAAAATGGAAGCAATTAGGTCTGTCTGGGGAATGCATCTGTCCACCACTGAGACATTAAATGCCTCCACGAACGTCGGGAGAGGTAACAAAATGGAACATAGAAAAAAACCTAGGCAACAGAAAATAGTCCCTGCAAATAGGCCTCCACGTGCTATTTTCTTTCAGAAATCCAATCTGCATTAAAAAAAAGAAGGGATTCTTCTTTTTTTTTTTTTTAATCCAGTAGCCTTGAAAGAATTCAGTCCCAGACCATTGCACTATAACCCATAGAAATCATGTTCTGTACTTTAACATCCTTCTACCTAAGGTCATTTGCCATTAAGGGCAATGCTAGAAACCACTTTTGTGAACACGCAGTATCCTAGAATCAAAAAGCAGAGAACAAGAGATCAGAAACAGTATAATTTTGTAGTGAAGTCTAACTAGCTGTGCTGTTTTCCATATCTTCATGGCACTGCAAGTAAACAGGGTTTAACCCCATACAGACTGAAGTACTAAACACCTCTCTGTACAGTGAACTCTTTGTGGGATTTAAAGCACTTTAGTAGGATGGAACATCTCAGCAGTTGCTCCTCTTCATGATATTTAAGTATCTGACACATATGGGTTAGATTCAATCTTGTCTAATAAACTAGTTACAGGCCAGATCATACATATGCAACAGGTTTTTTCTTTCTTTTTTTTCAGGGTTTACAACTGAAATTTAAAGTCTTGGTATTATTTCAAGGAGTTTGTTCTGTCTGTAAGTCGAACAAACAAAAATTATAAAAGCTGTACATTTTTTAGAATGGCCAAAATCCAATACATAAGTGGCAGTCAATATAAAATATAAATGGTGTTACTACTGTGTGTGCGTAGGTACACAAATAGGTGGCAGACAAATGTGTTTTAAAAACAACTAGTTGCAAACAAATTCAAACTTAACATGGCATATTTCATAACTAGTCAGAACCCAGACCTTTTTTTATTAGTAATGTCTCCCATTACTTGCCTGCTAGAGTCAGTGTCTCCCTTAGATTATTCATATGCTACTTTTACATATGACAGAATAGCCGCAGAATGAAAGTACATATTAAATCCATTTATCCCAATCAGCTCCTGTTTAAATCAGCATGAGTCACATACCCATTGACTCAATGTTCCTTAATTGGTACTTACAATCATTATTCTGATTATTCCGTCATAAAGAACTGTAACAGTAACATCTTCCTGATTACTGTGTAGCGAATTCATATTTCTATTAGTTTACATTATTACCATTGTATTGGATTTCGATGGAAAGGTTTTGGTGCAGGGGGGCTACAGGGGCAGTACAGGGCAGAGAATGACCATGAAAGAAGTGGCAGAGACAAAGCAGTATGGACTGGCCACAGCCCCACTCCCCATTCCTCTGCACCAGTCAGGAGGAGGAGATAGAAGACAGTGGATGGGAGGAGGGTATTTTTAATTTGCTTTTGGTTCTCTTTGTTCTAGTCTGTTAGTAGTTCGCAAAAAATTACATTAATCCCCATGTACTGAGTCTGTTTTGCTCATATAGCAATTGGTGAGTGATCTCCTTGCTCTTACCTCAACCCTTGTCCACTTATTTAGTAACCATTCCACTCCTTTTTTCTCCTTCTTCCTTTGGGCTGGGGCAGTGACACAGTGGTGACACTGTGAGTGGCTCATCAGTGTGAAACCACCACAGTTCTTCAGAAGATATTTTCACCCACCATTATCTCTGTCATCTATACATTAAATGGCAATAAGCCACATTCTTTTTTTTAGTGTATACATACATAATCCCATGTTGAGTGTCAACTCAACAGCTCCACAGGGATCATGAATTACTTTGCAAGTAAGAGCAGAATTTGACCTCAGAGCATTACGCCCTAGTGAGCAATGCTGGTAACAATAGACATGGAGGAGGCTGAGGTACACAAACGCTTTTTGGCGTCGATTTTCACTAGCAACTGTCAAGCTACTCCCAGTGACATTTGAAAAGGCACGGCGTCAGGTGCAGTCCTCAGTGACAGGAAAAAGGGCAATATTACATCCAATTTTAAGAAGCATAGAAAGACCTAGGGAACTGACAACCTGTTATTCTCACCTCTGTGCTGGGGAAGATCATGGAGTATGTCCTCCTGGAAGCTATACTAAGGCACATGGAAGAGAAGGGACATGGGATAACCTGCATGGCTTCACCAAGGGCAGGTTCTGCCTGACCAACTTTGTCTCTTTCTATGACCATCTGTGTCAGTGGACCAGGGAAGAACCACTGATATCATCTATCTGGACTTGAATAAGGCCTTTGATATGGTCTTCCATAACATTCTTCTCTCCAAATTGAACGATATGGATTTGATGGTTGGACTGTTCAACGGACGAGGAACTGGTTATGAGACTGTACCCAGAGCCGTAGTCAATGGCTCAACATCTGGATGGAGATCAGTTGCAAGTGGTGTTCCTCAAGGGGTCAGTACTGGGATCAGTGCACTTTATTACCTTCACCAATGACAATGATAGTAGGATTGAGTGCACCATCAGCAAATTTGTAGATGACACCAAACTGAAGTTTGATCTGTAGTTAACATCCCGGGAGATGGGATGCTATCCAGACTGACCTAGACAGGCTGAACCATGGGCTCAGGTAAACTTCATGTAATGAAAATGGTTTCTTACTCCTTGTATAGCCAAGCAATAAGTGGGGATGAGCCATTCACTGGTTTCATAGACACTTGCCAAATCAGAAAGACACTCTGAGAACTTCATTGAAAATTTCAGACAGAGCACAGTCAGTTGTTCTGGACGAACTTGTTAAAAAATCAAAGTTGACTGCACTGGCCCTCTAATCTACCCAAGCCTCAGTCTGTGGTTCCTCATTTTGGTTTACTGCTACTACAATGTGTTCCTCTCATTTCCACCCAACTGCTTTTTTTTTTTTTCTTTTTTTTTTGTTGTTGTTGCTACCTAGTCAATTAAAACACTTTTTGAAAGTAAAAAAACAAACATCCCTTCTGACATATAAATCCAGTATTTTTTGTCCTATCCAAAGCAGACTTTGGGAATGGTGCATTGATTCCTTTATGAACTGTTTTTGTTCTTCACGGGTTACTAAAAAAAAGGTCACACTTCTAAGGAGGATTATACCTCTACTAGGAAACTTACAGGACTCCACACAATTGGCTAAAATTTCACAGCCACTTTTCTAGGTTTTGTGAGGAGCAATTCACCCATGTCAAACTCATGATCCACTACAGCCCCTTCTGAGTTTCTTCTACCTAGTGAGCTGCTTCCTAATGTTTTGTGTTGATTATTCTGACTTAATCACAGAACCCTGCATTTTTTGAATTGCACCTATTTTTCTGCACACCCTATTCAATTTGTGAAAGTAATTCTAAATTCTTGTCTGATCTTCCAAAGTGCTCAGGGGCACTTTGGTATCACTTGCAAATATAATTCTCTTTACTCATCATCTCACTGTACTGAAAGCACACGTTCTTTCAGTGTAAGTAGCTCATGGTCGTCATCCTTTTTCTGAGTTTATAAGAACCTTGTCTCAGACATACCATATGTTCAGACCGTTGCTGCCAATGGAGGATTACAGTCTTCCCTAAATTCCCATCTTGCCCTTCTTCTAAGGGAGAACACATGGTTGGAATAATAGTTTTAGGTAATTTTCTTTGTTTTCCGCTACATAGGCCAAAACATAATCCTCACCCTGAAATCATACCTTCATCATCATCGCCTCACTTTTCTCCAATGTCTGCACAGATCTGCTGCATCTGTTTCTGCAAGGAGACCGGAATTCACTGCAATTTATCCCTCGCCAAAACCGTAACAGATCCTTGCTGCAACCCATTATGTGCTTTTACATTCAAAAGCATAGAAGCTCTAGATTTTTTGTTCTGGAGGCCACCCCAATTTTACTTTTAAAGCAACATTTCTCATCTTTATTACTGGAAAGTCACACATCTCTTAGAATAAAAGATTAAGTTGCCTTTAAGGATATAGTAGACATTGGAAGTTTGGCACTGCTAAGATGTTCACGAGCAGCATTGTTCCATATTTAACATCTATTTAACTGGAAAAGAATTTAGAAGAAAGGGTATATGCCATTAAGGATTTAAAACTGCCTCACATGTTAAGGCTGAACAATTCAAACACCTGTTTGAGGCCTCTGACAAATTCTCAAAAAACTGTCTCAGACAGATGCACATAAAACCTGACAGTTATACTAAGAACTACATGAAAGTTAAGTTTGGCTTGAAAACATATTAGGGATGTGGAGCGGGACAGGATAAGATGTGAATGGAAGAATTACTGTTTCCATCTTTCTTCCTAGATGATAAGTAATTTCAAAATGTGCCTGACCAGCACACAGCTATACAAGTTACAATAGCACGCACTTTCTGGCCACTTCAACTCAAGTAAGCTTTGCAACACACTTTAAAACTCTTCTAATCTCACAGGATTCTGCTGTTTTCTGAAAATGTGCCTAACTTGAACTTCACATGTGGTCCTCATTTAAATGCAAATCAACCAATTAGCAATTTAAAGTATGGTAGCAGATAATTTCTATTTGAGACACTTGGTCTTGGAATGTGTTAAGGCCTGAACAATGATGCACTTTGTTTTACAGCTTCAGGTATGCAGGCACTATCTAGCCTGGTAATGGAATGTTTTAATAGTTACAGAATGTACAAACATTTTGCATATTCAAGACTTGGCCAGGAAAATTAATAACATGCTCTTCAAGCACGGGGAAGACCAAAAACATATTTGTACTAAATTTCATGAAATACTGTTATACTGTGGTTATCAATCCTCTGCAAACCAAGAAAATAATCTTCTCTTTTCCATTAAGTTTTAGGTATAAACACTGTCGTTGAATTCTGATTCCAGCAGAGTCAAATGGCTTTGAAACATGAATTTTGAAAATAGGATTTCATTCTCATTATTGGGCTGAATATATGAGCATTTGATGTAATTAGTTTTGAAACTTTGGTAGATCTTATCTGAATAAACAGTTTGAATGGCAAAGGACCTACCTTTGTTCAGATTCAGCCTTACTTTATGATGAAATTTGAACTGAGCTTAATTCCATTAACTCAAAATCAAGGGAAAATATATATACAGGAATTTAGATAATTACATGATGTACTAGCACAGCAGTATTCTTATTTTAAGGAAAACATTTCCTTCTAATCAAAATACTAAGATCTCAAAAGAATGCTAACAGTTCTGAAGAATTATTGGGACAAATATATTAAAATGTACCTTAATGACACAAGCATTAAAACACTAGGAAATGTGAATATACTAGGTAACTTAAACTCCATAGAAAAGTGAAACATTTGTCAAATTAGCATCAGTATTGAGATGATGATGGTCATCATAATGTATCACACTTTCCCTCTAAGCTGAAATAGTTGTGGAAGATCAATGAAGCCCTCAAAATGGTTGATGCTTTTGTTTGTGAAGCTCATACTGCAGAAATATACAGTGTAATGATATTCAGTTATATCAAGTCTTCTGTGAACACTCCCTTTACAAGAACAGGAAGAATACATTTGTCTTGACTTGCTCTCTCATCTTATAAAGGGATAAAATGTCATTTTCCCGTAGTCGTATTTGAAATCTGTAATATAAGAAGCCCTAAGCTAAACACAGGCTGAAGAAAGCAGGTGCAGATCTTATGGATTAGAGAAGGAGATTACTTCATAAAGTAAGAGTTCCTCAACACTACCAGCACCTCTGAGCTTACATTGTTTGTGGTCACATAGCAAACGAGCATGCAAATGCCATCATGTTTGCTCATACTCAGAAAACCATTTTTATCAGTAGCCAGGGCAGAAGCTGTATTCATGGGAGTGCCCTTAACAGTAACATGCTATAGATTTTTTTTTTTATTCTGAAAATCTAAATCTGATTACTTCCATGGTTTCCTAGTAAAGCTAGATGAAACTAGAAAACTCCTGCTGAAGAAAATTTGCAAATGCAAATAAATTACGATCTATACACTTTTATATTAGACCATGGCTGGATGTGAATTTCAGTTCTGTGTACCAGGTAAAGTAGCACCACACAGCACTCAAAAGTACCACGGACACCACTAAGCTAACTTTAGTCCTCCTGAGGGATTAATATCAGGGCTTAATGACATTAATTCACATTTAGATCATTTATGTTTAACGACGTGTTTTCCATGCATACATCTATAAATATTAATTTTGGACTGAAAGATAATCGTTCAACATGATAACAATTAAACAGCTGTAACCTGTCTCATGTGTTAAGTAATGGAGCTGCAGGCAAGCTCCATAAACAGATGGTCTTACCCACCCATGCTTAATGTTAAAGACTTTTTAAAAAAGAGGTGTTGACAAATCTGAACAAGAAGGCATAGTTCTAATGCAAATTGGCCAATTTGCAATTTAGATTACTCTAAAGCTGATTTGGTCTATGGTAAAAATTAAGCTGCATTATAAAACTGAGATGTAACACAGCACATGGATATATAGCAGATTCCCCACCAACATAATTATTTACTAATTTCATTCAGCTAACAGAGTTTAATGGAAAAGCAGCTGGAAAAGTATTCATATTTATGGGCTTCCTATGACAGTTACTTAATTTACTCATGGTGCATGCCAGTTATATCACAAAAATAATAGACTTTCTGAAATAATACCATTCCAATCTCACACAACAACTATTCAGACAGGAGAGGGTCATCATACTCATTGCAAGCTGGGATAGAACAGAAACAAAAACATATCTGAGCACAACTGTGTTATGAAAACTTAATTACAGAGCAAATTTTCGTCCAGGCTATCACTTGGGCACCAGCTGTGCTTGTGTGGGCTTGATTCACAATGAGATGCAGGTCGAACTTCACCAAACCATTTACAGATGCTGACCTCAGACCCATGAATGTGACTCCCAGACCAAATAAAATAACTGACAGGTGATTTTCCATAGCTTTGCAGTAAACTGGTTATTTAACCTCCTCTCATGTGCATACAAGAAGTGGTTACAATTCTCAGGAGGGAAGGACATTTAGCTGGACTTAAAATGCTTAGTATTTGGAACATATACTGTTGTGTTTAGATGAATCTTGTATTATGCTAAACAATAGCAATAATACACAAGTTTCTGTTTTTTCTCGTTAGATTAATTTCATTACAGCACTGTGCAGTTATCTGCTGAACATCTTTGATGTAAAGATGTTTGGAAGTATGTGTTCAGAGCAAAGACAAGAACACAAGTGTGGTCCACATCGGGTATGGTGTTTATGTCAGAGCTACTCTTTGCCAGAGACGCACAGAGGACCGGTGTATATCAGCAACAAACACCATGCCTACTACATTAGTCAAAACAGTCTTTCCAGCCTTACTACACACATTGCTTCAAAAAAATAAAATAAAATAAAAAAATTGCTAAATTGCTTTATCTGGTCTACTCTGTTCTCTCTCACAAAACAAAAGTATATTAAAGGTAAATGCATACTAATTTCCTTTTCCAGTCTTGTGATGCTGGGCCTTAGGGAAATACTGATGCTTAACAAAAAAGGGAGATGTCAAAATCGTGCCTGAACAGAAAACTCAGACCTTTGTAATCACCTATGATTTTGCTTCCCAATGTCCTGAAGCACTGGAGTAAAAACAAACAAATGGTCTCTGGAAGTTTACAGCAATTAGAATTTCCTTTGGTCATATTTCCATTTAAGTGTCTTAGGAGTAAATATACAAACCAATGTAACCAAAGAAGCAAGCTATAGTGTAAAAGATTTTGGAGAAGAGTATTACTGAGCACTACTTCCTTTTAATTACAGCAACAGGCGTGTTTCTTTCCTTCCTTTTATCCTTTAATAATTAGAGCCAACTGAAAATCAAACATTGGGATAATTGAAAATGAGACTGGACATTAAGAAATCTATAAGAACTATGAGTTCCAAAATATTTTAAACGGCATTCATGCTTCAAAAACAAAAAACAAAACAAAAAAAAAAACCAAAACAAACAAAAAACCCAAGACCATATTCTCTTCAATGAATATAAACTAGGAACTAATATGATTCAGTGCTCATTCCAATATGCGTCTTTGTAATTAATGCTTATGTGCGTACCCCATTCTGTGCAATCAGCTAGAGACATGGTGGGCTTTCCCAAAGACCGAATAAAGTGCACTGGCCTTAACATTTACAACTTCTTAGAAAAATTCATCTCCCCAAGAAGTTGTAAATGCAGGCCACTGCATCTCATGTGACTTCCAGCTAACAGCTGCACGGAAGAAAGAAATTTATATTTCTAAAATGCTTCACACTACTGTAGGTTCAAATGGTTAATGACTCAGAAATGAGAAAGATGCAGTTGTTATCATTTGGGGCATTTGAGAGCGGAGTGGGAGTCTTTCCTGCACACATACAAGTTAGGTAAATATTCCGCTACCAAGTTTAGAGCTGTAAATAGCAAAAAAAAAGCTTGGGTTACATCACTGGGTGACATTAAAAAGCTGGTATGCATGGAAATACATTCTGATGTCCTTTGCGTTTTGAAATTTATTGCACAGAAGGAGCTAGTACCTACTCTAGGGTAGATGAGAGAAAAGCATTGCTTTTTCCTCTACTAAGTTGGAACAGCTCTTTGAAATGAACAATAAAATGACCTGGTTTCTCTATAACACTGGTGGTCCTGAAGAAAACAGCTCTAGGAAAAATAAATGTTAACAGCAGGCTAGAGCTTGTACCTCATTACTTGTCTTTGAGGCTGTAAGAGCAATATAAACAAATCAAACTATCTTTAGAGCAGCAGCCACAAAGTAAACACACATTTGAAGAATAAACAGGTGGGAAGACAGACCTGCTTGGCCAGCACTGAGGAAAAACTAGTTTCTGCCTAATATGTTGGAAAAATTGTTTAAGAGCAGTTCATCCGTGTATAACTGCAACTCTTGAAATGCTGCCAAGGTCAGCAAGACCAACAGCAGAGCAATCTGCTGAGTAATTGCTCGTTGGCAAGTTAAAGCGGTCAAGGGAAAGGCTTTATTCTCCTTCTAAAGATTTACTTTATTTTATTGTTTAAAAAGTTCTCTCCTCACCTCTCTACTCACTTTGTCAGCATGTTTTCTGGAAGCTCCTTAAAAATGTTAACCACATCAATTCTCCCCAGGGTCCTGCACAGACGCATCTTGGTTCCCCCTCCCTCCTATGTCTGGGCAACCTCATTAGTAAACAAACAAACAAAAAATCGACTCTGATTTTTTTTTTTATAAACAGCTCACAAATCAATCTTACTACTTCACACCTGACTCCCTTCCACAAAATGAAATCCTACCTCGCCTTTGTGATGCAATGATGTGCATACATTTTCCTGTCCTCGAGGCTCACACCACTGTTTCCTGTGACCACCATGCACAGCACTGCCATCCTGCCTCCCTGGCAGGGCCACAACCTGCAGGGAATGCAGCTCGGGCCTTTCCTCTTGATACTCATGCACCATTGATGACTTAGCTGAACCCACAAACCCTGGGTGACACTTCTTCCAAAACATGCACAGAAGTCGAATTTCTCCAGGCTCTTTTCAGCTTGTGGCAAAACCAAACAATGTATTTACATCCATTATCTCTACTGCTATTAGATTTCCTGCTCTATCCTGCTACACACATAATCTCTTCTGACTAACTTCTCCATCTCTTTAAACATGAAACTGTTTTTCTTTTTGGACTATTTAGATTATCTTTTGATTTTCACATCACTCAGTATTAACACTTGCCTTTGCCTGAGCTGTGGCCACCTTTTCACTGTCATTTCAACTCACCTCTAAGAGCTTATCCTTAGTGCCTCTCACAGGCCAGAGATGTGCCCCTAAATACTGCAGAGCCACTGTTTTCATGCTTCAAAATTGTTACGTGGTTCAGAAAGTGTTACTCCTGAGACAGCCTTAGCTGAGCTTAGTACAAGGCTCACCACACTCCTATGGATAAATGAGCGTGCTCTTAAAATTAGACCACTGCCAAGCTCTTTGTCTGTTTCCTACCTGTTGTCACACAGTTGTTCTTATGTGTGGTTATGCAGAGATAAGATAGGCCCCTCCTTTTGCATTACAGTCCTGCTGCACCTTGCACAAAGGAAGCCTAGTGTAGAGGGGGATTTTCCAGCTATACCACAACTCAAAATCTAATTAAAAATGATATGATTTTGGATAATTCTTCCTCTGTTTCTGTTTTCTTAGTTCCTTTATCTACAAGTGTAATCTCCCATGCTGTCTCATGCCCTAGGCAGTGGAGAGGATGTACTGCATATGGGACATACACACTGTAACACTGAGTAAGAAAAGCTCCATTAATAAAGGCATAATAATTTCCAATGGGTTTCACACACAATAACTAACTTGATTACAGAAACATAGAAGCTGTAATAAGGATGAATTCTAAATCTGCTGTATGGAACTGTTGTGCTGATATAAATCTAAAACAGAGCATTACGTTGACAAGAAGGTGATTTTGGGTAGTTAGATAACACATTACAAGGTGGCAGTGATGGTTTTGTGTATAGCCAAAACTCGCTTTTTAGAGTTTCTTTTCCAAATAATAATGATAATAATAATAAAACAAGCAAAAGGAAGCTTCATTTTTTAGAGTTATTAAGCTATTGCATAAAAACAGAAAAACGCAAATCAAAGACTATATTTACAGTTTAAAATAAATGCGACCTCCCCACCAGCAAAAAGGCAGTTCAAGGGAAGAGACTGAAAAGGGAATTCATTTCACAG
The DNA here is from genome assembly GCA_035772895.1 of Perdix hodgsoniae. Taxonomy (NCBI): domain Eukaryota; kingdom Metazoa; phylum Chordata; class Aves; order Galliformes; family Phasianidae; genus Perdix; species Perdix hodgsoniae. The sequence goes on from JAPSGF010000002.1 coordinate 27,737,306, forward strand.
CAAACTAGGTATGAAGACCTGATGAGCCATTATATAACAATGTCCTTTCTGAAAATAGTATCAATTCCTTTACACAGTCTGACACGTGCAAACATTCTGTTTGAAGAAAAAAGCTTCAAAGTTATACACTCCTTATTCAGACACAGCCAGCAGTGCCAGCACTTTGAATTCTGCACCAAAGACACATTAAAGCATAGCCAGCCTACCAATGGTACAGTGCTCTCCGTTCCACCCCTGACTACATTCGCACTTCCCATCCTTGCAGGTGCCGTGCTCGGCGCAGCGGGGGTGGCAGGCCCTCTGGTTGCAGGCTGCTCCCGTCCAGCCGTCCTCGCAGCGACACGTCCCACCCATGCACACGCCGTGCGTGCCACAGTCCACCGAGCAGATCTCTGCATTTGAGAGGGGAATAGAGGAGAAAAAAGAGGCAGAGAATGCACACGGGAGTGAGAGAATATGCATCAATTAGCAGTGTGGCATTTTAATTCAACACGTGAAGGGCAAGAAAGGCAAAACCTTTGCTAATTAAATCAGAGGAATTTACTGTGAAAGGTATTTCCAGGTAGGACCCAGAGCGCAGAGTTTTACCTCCATGTTAATGCTTACTTAGTTATCCTGGTAGACTTAGTGGTGCTGGAGTGTACATAGTTCATCTGTTAGCTGTAATTAATTTTCAATTATATTCTTCGTGATCACATACATCTTAAGAGTAGCCTTTCATAACTAAGATTATGTGGCACTTAAAGCTCCTGGAAGTCACAACATACTTTTAGTGGCTAAATGTACCATACACTTAGGTCACTCTATGTTGCAAGTGAAAATCCAGCATTAATGAAAGATCATTTTAACAAGGTTTCCCCTCCCTATCCTGCTCACTGTTTTCTTTCCAAGTAAAAATGTGCCATTTCTGACACGTTTTTTCATTATAAAGATCAGCCTTACTGAGACAAATTAGTACTATGCTGACATACTGGCACATCTGTTAAATATAAAAGATGATCCTCTTTTACTTTCAGTAAATTTGTATCAGTGACAGCTATGAACAGTCTGGTTTAAATAATAGATTGTTAAAAAAATAAATCAACATTCGGCAATTTAACTTGTCATTTACGTATGCTAACAGGATCTTGTAACTGATAGAATAATTGAAAAATATGTTCAGAGCCAAAGGTAGACAGAGGCCAAACAACACATGTTAAGTTTCAGCTAATACAAGATGTTAATTTAGACTGCCGGATTTTGCATTTACAGTTATACTTCATTTAGTCAGACTCCAAGAAACTTTACTTCTGCTAAACAGACAACAGAATAAAAAGAGAAGCTATAATATAGCCTGAGGGACTTCTTCTGTTCCTTGGCACTGAGCTGCTTGCAACCACACACTGCTTCTTAAGAGTACTGTATTTAGGTTTTGTTTTCTTGTAAAAGACAACAGTTTAGCAATAAAAGACTGAAATTATTTTCAACAGCTTTCAGTGCATGAAAGGTTTCCAGTTTTCTATTCAATAGTGGTTTTCTTCCTCAGCAGAGGATAACTCTGTCTCCAAATGTTGTGGAACATTAAACAGAGTATCAGGGAGCTGTGACATTTTCCATAAAAATATTTCTGGAGAGAGACAGCTGCAATTCTCCCTCCTGCTTCTCCCTTCCTCCCCCCTCCCCAACTCTTTTTTTCCTATACAGCATTTTATATCTACTTTGAATTAAATTTTTGATTAAGAGATCTAAGATGATTTGATTAATTTTAGAGTCGCAAAACGTCAACGCAGCTCCAAAAAAGAAAGGCTTATTTCTCTTCAATCTAATCAATTTTTCATTAGAGTGGAGGTGTTTATCAGCTTTTAGCACACTAGCTTTGAGCAAGGTGCGTCAATCTTTGTAATGAACTTATTAATTAGAGTTAATTTAATTGAAGTGGAATTGAAGGGCTAATTAACGGACAAACTGCTGATGAAGATAGAGGAAAGCTCTGCTGATTTCAAACCTATAAACTCCTCTGATGGAAATAACTCACTCCTTTTTTTCTTCTATCAGCTTAACAAAACGTTTATGGGTAAGATTTACTTTTTTAGTGTACCAATGTGAAGGTCATTTTGCACAACTTCAGAAAATAGTCCTTTTACAAAGCTCTTTTGTGAGTTTGACGCTTCTGAAATACTTGAGATCAGAAATACTGCATGTATTACAATTACCAATCGTTCCTTGAAACACAACTAGAAGATGGTGCATAACTGAATAACCAGAAATAGCACGGAGGACACTGTGTCAAGAAATAGACCCATGTTTTGCCTGAGAACTACAAAGGATCTCTCACAAATAGTCATTTTTAGTACAAGAAATGTTCGGAGATGTTTTCTTCTAAAAGAATTTAACAGAAGATATTTTCTCCTCTCTGTCACTTTTTCTTGAATATTTAGAACTTTGTCCTATCATCCTTACATGCATAAAACATGATGGAGTATCACAGATCCTGGTCAGGAAGTACATTTGTTTTGAAAAGATAGTTTCTCATGAAAATGTTATATTTATTCATAAGCTGGCACAAACCCAGCTAGCCCATGTGTTCAGTTTTCATTAACAAAATCAGTTAGATGAATTGTTTAAGACAAATATACGTCTCACAGTTAGAAAAGATTTAGTCGCTTGATATGTGACTACCAAGCAACATTCAAAAAAACCTGTATTTGTTAAGAGGCTGCTGTTAGACTTTATAAATATTTAAATGCTCTCTAACAGTAACTCCAGCCATTTTCTCCTGTTGCTTCTAAACTCAGATTATAGTTATAATAAGCCCAGTTTCAGACTTCAAGAAGCTTCATCTATTTCTTCACCTCTACCAACTCCTTCTGCCCTAGCAGTCTGCGCTTTTCCTCAAAAGCTGTTAAGAATTCATTCTTGCATTTGCATTGCCTTCAAAGTGGAATGGCTGAGTGCAGATTTCAAGAAAAAAATACGTCTTCAATTAGCTAGAGATTTTTAAAATGGGATTCTCTCTAATTTCACTGCTATAGTTGCTAACTAGACTTATTAGGTAAGATGACACTTAGATACGTACCTTGCACAAAAACATTCTGTACTTGCATGTGAACTACCAAGTGAAAATGGCTAACAGAAAACAAAAGAAATTATTTTCAAATACTCCAAGTTCATTAGCTATTTTGAACCTTTGAATCAATTCACACTTCATGCTACAGTCACCTGAAAAGCTTCCATCAGCCTGGCAGGTCAGATGTTAACTCAGTATTATCATTGAAATGGTGCTATCCAAGACACCATCATTTTACAAAATGTGAGTGCTTTTAACCCTTACCATTGGAGCAGTCTGGACCTGTCCAGTTGGGGTCACATGTGCAGGTACCGCTCTCCTGAAGATAGGTGCCATGGCCAGAGCACTGGTCAGGACACAGCGTCTTCAGGATCTCACAGTTGCTGCCTCCCCAGCCAGGGTTGCAGTGGCACTCGCCGTGGATGCACACACCATGGCTGGAACAGGCTGGGTCCAAGCAATCCGCTGCATGGAAAAGAGAAAGATCACCTTAAAGATGTTGTTTCTAACAATAGTAATCACCTCAAGGTGCTTGTGGCACTGCTTGGCTTAATCTGCACTTTAGGACATTATGAAATGTGCAGCATTGCATTCTTAAAGTAGATTGAAGCTGAGAAATTCATCTTTGCTTCATTACAATGAGTGAGGAAAAGGAACAGCAGACCAAAGTAGCTAGGTTCCAGCCCCCCTCCTCCAGCTACAAGGCAAAGAACCCTGTATTTAATTTCTGACTGCAAGAAATTAAATTTCTATTAGGGTACATGCAATTTTCTTCATAAAAACGTATCATTTCCACACCATTTTCTGGTATCGTGAAATCTGTGTGTGGATGTAACCGTCTTCAAGACATTTACAGGTTGCCATTGAGTTAACAGAGAACCTTTAAAGTTTGCTAATTTTTCTCAGGTACAACAAGATTGGCCCCAGGTCTTGGGCTACTGATCTCTATTTTGCCTAATCACACTGTGACAACTGTTGGATTACTTGCAATGCTCGGTATCAGCTGACCCAATCCAGAGCTATCGAGTTCTGACAGCTGTACAGGACTCTCAACTAGTTTCAGAAATAAATGAGTTGCATACTCTCTATCCTTCTTAATTCACTTTAATGTTCTTTAGATGACGAGATTTAATTTAGCAATTTGACTCAATAAAATGTTACACTTGTAGGGTCAATGGTCTGAAAATTTAATTCCAGGGACTTAATTGCATTACTTTGTACGTGGAGATCAATAAAATCAATTTCATTGAGGAAGAAAACAGCGCTTTTTACTCCCTAAAAAAAATAGAATAGAAAATGAACTGCATTTTGCTGCACACCAGAAAGAATATTATTATGCACATCTCTGGAATACAAAAATGACGAGCCATTTTTCACTGTGATGCATTGGAATCAGTGCTTTCCACAGTGTGGTTGGTGGAAAAGATGGCTAACAGATGCGATACATTAATGAATTATTCTAGACTCTGAAAATTCAGTCAGTCTTCATGTACTCCAACATCTATTTTTTGGGTGCTTTCTTCTTAGCCAAAGAAAGTAAAAACTGGTAAGTAAAAGATATAATGTACTGGGAGGAATTTTTACATGGATTAAGAATAAGTGAAGTGTAACAATTCTGTAGCAGTACTAGCTCTTTCCAAACCTGATTTTTAGTATTATTGAATGATTGTTGAGGAAACACTACGAAATAAGCATATCCCAGTGTACACGATGCAATGAAAAGCAGATTTTTTTTTCCCCCCTTTTAGTACCAGTGCAAATGATCAAGATCAAGCAACACTGATAGAACAAGACATGCCAGCTGGAAACCTGACCAGCAGCAGGTGTTGGGGTAAATATTTGCTCCCTTACCCTCTTCACAGTTTTCTCCTTTGTACCCAGAGTTGCAGGCGCATGAGCCCATGATGCAGATGCCGCGGCCCCCGCACTGGGGATCGATGCACTGCGTCGCCGGCACGTCACACTCAGTGCCCTTCCAGCCACTGTAACAGAGGCAGCGGCCTTTGGAGTACTGCCCATTGCCGCTGCACAGCACCGGGCAGGCTGCTGTGAAATAAAGAACCATGGAGAAATTCAAATCAAGGTTTTCATCAAAGCTTTATAAACAAGAACATCTATGAAGTCAGTCACATGCCAATTTCTTTCTTAATGTATCTGTTTTCATGCTTGCTTAGGCTGACTTGAGGGTAAGGATGGGGCTGATGTACCTCTCGAGCAGTCGGGGCCCAGAAACCCAGGAAAACAATGGCAGGATCCTGAAACACACTCTCCGTTACCATGGCAATTCCGGGGGCATTCCACCACAGACTCTGCAGGAAAAGAAGCAGGATCACTCACCGGCCCCCAGAACCCGCCACGCAGCCACTGACTGACAGCACGCCCAGGCTCCCTGCACAGTGTTTATGGTTGCTTTGTTTGAAGAGCATGCAGAGCTGTTATTTTCTATAACTGTGCCTGTAATATCTCAGGACTTCAACGTTCCAGCAGAAAAGCTCAAATTATAATGGTAAAACAATATGAGCTCTATACTCAAAATACAGCTCCGTGCTGCTTAGCAAACACTTCAAGACAGACCACTCCTTTCAGCACAGCTTTGCAACAACGTACGTGCCTTGTGCCTTAGACCAACTAATTACAGTATATTTTCTCCACTTTTTTTTCTGAGTAGAAAAAGAAACACTATGCGTGGAGAATCCTTAAAAAAAGGTCACCAGACTACGGGTTTTTGCTGGGCTTGTTCAGCCCGGAGAAGGCTTGGCAGAACCCTCATTGTGACCTCCGAGTACCCAAAGGGAACTTAAAAACAGGAAAGAGACCAACTTTTTACACGGGTCAATGGTGATAGAACAAAAGGGAATGGTTTTAAAGTAAAAGAGGGAAGATTTCAGATTAGATGCAAGGAGGAAATTCTTTACTCAGAGGGCAGTGAGGGCATGGCTTCCCAGAGCTGTGGGTGCCCTACCCCCAAAAGTGCTCGAGGTTGGATGAGCCCTGGGCAGCCTGAGCTGGTGGGGGGCACACAGCACACTGCAGGGGCTTGGACCTAGATGATCTTTGAGGTCCCTTCCAATCTAATACACTCTATGATTGCACGATTCCTAACATACCCAAAACAAAACACAACCAGAGCCTAGATTTTGGCAAGAGCTTTGAAGACAATGCTTACCTATAATAATAGTATTAAACGACACCTGCTCTGCATTTTTCCCATCGTTATAAAAGGCCAGGTGCCAGATGCCAGAATCCAAATACTGGATAAAACCCGCTTCATGAAGGCTGACGGACCTCGTCTGCCGACCCGCTCGCTCTGCCTCGAGCAGTGTGCGCTGCTCCCGTGCGATCAGCCGGCTGCCATCCAGGAGCTCCACAAAGTCGTACTGCAGGGAACAGAAGGGAGTACGACATACAGCGGTGCTCAGGCTCACAGCAATGGCTTTTCAGGGACACGGTGATGAGGCCATCTCTCACAGCAAATGGTGAAACCATCAGCTGAAATAAATCTGTGGTCATGACTGTCAACTGACTAACAGGTGAGAGCAAACTTTCAAAGTGTGTTACATGCACATGGGCAAATAGTATCCAGCATCAACCATCTATGTAGCTTTTTATTTGTTTTCGGGCTAAGGATTAAATTGTCTGCTCACTCCTGATTTCAGACAGTGAGCAGATAAGAGGGATGAAGAGAAAGAGCTTTACTTCCACTCCCTCTAATAGAAACCCAGAAGGGGAAAATGAAAGCATTAAACATTACAGCTGGTGAAAATGACAACCTGACAAAAAATGGAGGATATCAAGCTAGTGCAGGGAGAATAGTGTTTTGCTAACAACCATCAGTGGGGCCCAGAAAATGTAGTACCTCAGCTGATACAACAAGTAAACTCCTAACCTAACATTTCACGCATCTTTAACTAGTGCTATTAGCACCTGGGAGGTTGCATCTGCTCTGCAGTGATTTAGGCTGCCTGACACTCCTAACTTAAAGGATGCATTTTGCACGTTTAGCATAGAAAGATCAATGTGTAGACAACAAAACAAAACATAAAGGAAAGTTAAAGGGCTTTGTTGCTTGTGGTGGAGAGTCTGCTGGCCCTGCTGTGCCTGCTAAGAGTTTTGCTTTGATACCTGTTTATGGCAGGAGGGAAACTGTTACGCATAAACCTTCAATCTTTGCATGTGTTTGAGACCTTTCAAATGGAATTACAGTCCAGGGCCCACTGAAGTAAAGGCCAGCATACATGATCAGTGATTCACCTGAGCTAGGTGACTGGGTTACCAGGACTTTTACATCCTGACTTATGACCTTCAGAACATGCTCTCAGGACAAAAGAAAACATGGCAGCCTTTGTCACAGGCACAGAGCTTAAGTACTTATGTTCTCATCTCAAAACTGCAGACTTGCAGGTAAAAATTCACCAGTACTATAAAGATATTCTTTCATAGTAATCTGAACAATCTCCCAACCATTCAGGATGTGAAAGAAATGCATAGTCACTGTGCCACGATCAGCTCCTGAGACACTTTTCCATCTCCATCTGAACTAAACAGAACATAAACGTGATTAGTATGTGCAGGAGCCAGTACTTCGATGTGCTGTCACTTTGTGTGCGCTGCACCACATGAAAATGAATGCAGTCGTTTCGGGAGAGCACCAATTATTCAAAACCAGCCAACACTCTCATTTGTAAGAGAATTAAATATTTATATTATTATGTGTGAGAGAGAAAAACAATTTTGTCTTTTCCTCTCACCAGACTCAAGAATACTTCTTCTTGCTCAAGCTGTTCACTAATGTTTTTCAAAAGAGAAAGCCCAGGCAGTTTTAACAAGTCATTTATGGATGTTAGGAGTGACCTTATAATTTGTATACTGCAAAAACTCATTTTTTATAGGAAAATAGCAGATAAACCTATGTTTTTGTTACAGGAGCAAGTGATTATACTACTTGATTGACGACAAAAAGTATACTAATGGCTGACAAGCATGGTACAATTAATAATTTTGTATCTGTAATGTAATAAGGGCATACGTCATTATCAGAGCACTGTTTTAGGCTATATTTTAGAAGCTGGGGGATTTTACAGAGGGGAATTTACTGCTCAGTTTATCCCTCAGCAAACGATAATTGATCTTAACTCCTTTGAAGGCTGGTAGTTTCCTACACACACACACACATATACATGAAGAACAGAGTAACAGAAAAAGACTGAAAAGCAATTACCTTTAAAAGTAAAAAAGCATATTAATTTTATTTTCCTCCAATGAGGCTAAACTTTACATTGAGTCTAAAAATTCTAATTTGCTCTAGTACTCCATTCACTTTTTGCTTTAAGTGTCTTTTTTTTTATATAATATTATTATTCTTAAAGTCTCTTTAAATAAACGTATCGATCCTCCAGCTGCAATGAAACTGGCATTTTTAGAAAGTGTCACAAAGACTTTCAGGTTCACATTGATTGGGTTTTGAATGGACAGTCACTGTCAATTATTTCTGGTTGATTTATCTATGATTCTCCAGAAAGAGAGAACTATGCATCTCATACTGGTCTGTGACACACACAGAGGCTGCGCTTGAGACTGATTTAGGTACTTAAGGAGAATACAGTAACAACCAAAAATTCTGTCCTGATTACAGTACCTCACAACATTTTCTGCATGTCATATCCCTATTATTTTGGATTATGGGAAATGAGATTTACATTTGCTGCAATGTGTTACCATGTTATGATGAAATAATAAACAACTGATATGAATGGTTTAGATTTAGCATACCCTGATCCAAGAAACAGGTGTGAAGACTTACTGAGATCTCTCTCAAGCTCATTTCTCCCATTCTTTCATTACAACTGTTACAATGATAGGACAATTTGTATCAGTGGTTGTACAGCTATGGAAGGAAAGACTCCAGTTTCCTTTTACCGTTTGGTTTAACTGGATACAACAAAGAGGTACACAAATAAGTGAAGGATCTAGGAAGCAGCAGCGGGGGAAAAGGTAACCAATGTCAGACGTAAGGTTTGCGTATGGAGAAGAGGCAAAGACCTACAAAGACCTAATCTTCAAGGAGTGAGCTACGGAAGACAGAGGCATGTGGTTATAGATGCCGGGTATCATAGGAAAATGAGCAAAGAGGGGGACAGCTGGCATGGATGCTTTACGAATGCTGGCAGAGGGCAGGTTCTCAATTATTAAACAAAAGATCTGAAAGCACTGGCATTTGAGAAAGAGGCAGCAGTTGCACATTTGCATACATTTTGCTATTAGCACTTGTCACTCAGTGATAGGATATAAGAGCAGATAGCATTTAAGAGATGTAAACATAACGTGATATACCTATGGGTGAGACCTTACTTTACAAAGACCTCATGGAACAACCCTAGCTTTACACACCTAGTGATGGGCTCTGTGCCAAGTTATATCATCCTGGAATGAGATTCTGGAGTTATGGTAGACAGTTCTATAGATACATTAGTTCTACAATCAAAAACATATTAAAAACAAAACAAAACAACAACAAACACAACAAAAAGCTAAGAAGCAAACATCACTGAGGTACTGTACAGAACCATGGCAGCTCGAAATCTGCTATGTTCTGTGCTATACTCCTATCTCTACAGGCTGCAGTAAAACTGGAGTAAACTCCTGGAGTAAAACTCCTCCTCCCTCCCCCCCCCCCCCCACCCCAAAAAAAAAAAAAAAAAAAAAAAAGAAAAAAAGAAGATCAGAGGACTGAAACAGCTTTTGTACAAAGAAATTATGAAATAGGGTAGAAAATTACAGCTCCTTCAGGACATTACAAATTTACAAATCATGAGTGGCACTGAGAAGAAATCAGTGAGAAAATCTCCACCATCTCCTCCAGAACACTACTGACTGGGTGTCAGAGTAAAGCTACCAGGTGGCTGTCTCTGAGGGTATGGTGTGAGATGTTATCATGTGAGGGTATCATGTGAGATGTATAGTTAAGCTGCTGATTCCTCGATGCAAATGTCACACGTGCTAAAAGCTTCCACAGGTTCAAAGGTGATCAGGAAAAAAATATTTCAAAGGTTTTTAAACATAAAGAGTGCACCTTTGACTCAGGAAATCATTCAGCTTTAAGGTGCAGAAGGCCAGGACTGTATTCTAGGAAGAATAATCACAAATCTGTCATCTGCTCTATAGATCTGCTAATGGCCAGTGTGGGCTAGATGAGCCTTTGATCAGACCCAGCATGGACATTCCTGTGTTTTTCTAACATGTTCCTATGACCTTTGGAACTGCATAAGCTCTCTCAGCCAAAAGAAGAATGCAGTGAAGCCCAGAATTAGGTGGTAGTCTGCTGCTGATAGCTGTGTCTGGCTCACAAGTGAAGTGCCTTTTTAGTACAAGCTGTAAGGAATAGGGAAATAAGAAAATAACGAACAGATTTAAGCTTTTAACCCTCTCGATATTCCATTTCATTAGATGGTGATTAAGACTTTGCTTTGTTGCAAAAACGCCTAAACTGCTGAGAAACATTTTACCCTGCCCCCTCCATCTTATCCATCTAGTTAATCTCAGGCTCCTTAACCAGACATGACTGGGGTCAGGCCATATAAACATTCTGATAAAGCCTATACTCTAGGGAATCTTTAGCAGCCCTACAAGTTCACCAGGGCACTGATAAGTAAGCATGCCTAATTTTTCAAGATATCAAGAGTCAAATAGTTTGTGAAAAATGCTCTAATTATATACTAGACAAATATAGAACTTTCCCTATATCTTGGGAACAACATATCCCAAATTCACAGAAACTACAGAAGATGTACAGGAAGGAATTGTATGTGATTCTTTCTATTGTACCATAGGTAAACATGGATAAACACTTGCATACTAGGAATTCAAAGGGAAAGGAGTCTGTGCGACACAGATGTTGGGAAATAGATTTGGTTATCTCCTTTTCCAAGGGTTTTGGTTATACGGCACCTCAGTTTCAATCTTTTGCAAGGATAAGGAGTCAAATAAAGATCATTTTTGATACTCGTACCTAATTGTATAATTTTTTTTTTTTCCTAAATGCACAGTCCCAATTAGCTTCTTCAATTTTATTCATCCTTACTACAAATGTATTTCCTTAGCTCCTGCTATTATTATTATCATTAGGATGGCATTTGTATTCCAAACCCTTACGACCAATGGCTGATAATTTCCTGAATCAATTTTCTTTGAGCTAGAATATCTCATGCTAGTTGACAGCCTAGGGGTAAGTCTTCATTTGTGAAGGTTTGAAGAAAATCCATTTAATCATTTTTAAATAAACATTTTTAAATGAACATAAGTTCTTTTTCTGCCTTCAATAAATTCTTTGTTGTTTAATGGAAACCAAACCAAAACCAAAGTCTAATGTAGCATTCTGTGATTTGAGTTGCATGAAACTCCTTTGCTGATCCTAACTTTTCTTCCACAGTTCACAACTAAATTTCACATCTACATGAGACAGTATGTGATAAAAATGTGATACAATTAGGAATAACTCTGCTTTCTATGTTTTTTTTAAATTTTTTCCTTTTAAAAAAAAAAAAAAAGGAACAAATTTCAGTAGTATAACAGCATGTACATCAGAATTAAAAATAATAAAGAAATTAAATCTTATCGTTAGGAATTTAATGTTGTGACTGCGTATATGGCATAATCAGTCAGGCTTCATTCCAACTCTGTTTACAGGCAATCTTATGAAGGTAAAAAAAATCAGTAAGTTATTACATAATTCCATAAATGGTGCAGAAGTGCATGAGCTCAATTCTCTTTTCAAATGGAACAATGGTTCAGAGCTAGCACTTGGACTAAGAGTGAGCTGAAAGAAATCCGAACTTGGAGGGTCTTAAATCTTAAAAATAAAATCTGAATACAATTGATTCTAAAATGCCATTTCAGACAATGCTTCTCCTTTTCTCTTGCCAATCCAGAAGACTATTCATTCTTTTAGGCTTCAACTCTTCTATAACTATGGATAAAAAGTGTTTCTTTGTTACTAGGCATGAGCATAATAAAGTGCAGTAAAAAGTCTTTTCACAAACCTGAGGGGGGACAGACTAATCCTTCTGGGGCAGACAAGAACAAAGTTTTAAGACACTTCAGATGCCTAGTGAAAACTGATACTTTTACAACCCCGATCCACTGTATTACCATAGACATGTATTGCATAATTTTTCTTTTTTATTTAGTGAGACACCAAGCTATAAATACTGCAGCATTTTCTTGCAGAATAAACTGAAGCTTCTTTAAAATACTATTTTCTTCTTGCTTGCAAATTGGATGAATGTGGTCACTGCTAGGCACACATAACCATACATATGGCCGTAAGAAACTGTATTAGTTTACTGAGGTTTTAAAACAAATGTCAACGTATCTTTAAAAGTACATATAAATTCTGCATGAAACAACTCCATATCTAAAGCATCATCATTGCTCACAGCATTCAGACAGCCCATAGATAAGAATCCTCCCTTCTCCCCGATGGCACATTTCAGATCCCGTCACTTACAGTATTATAAATGTTTTGTACATCACATGAGATCGATATGTAAAAACCAACAATCAGCAAAACGGAAAAGATACAAAGTATCCAAACTCACAGTTTTCAATAACTTATCCTACTTCTAATGCAAGCAGCTCTCACCTGAGTATGTGAAGGTGGTAAGCCTTTTCGGCCATATACTCCAATCAATGCATCTTTCTGAAGGGATATATTGAATTTCAGAAATTGTGGCTGATCAATGAAGAGTTGTGATCTCCAAAAAATCCCAGGGGGAACTTCTTGTATTGCTCTTCGGCCTATATCGAGTTCTCCAGAATCTATAGTGTTGTTTTCTTGTGCAAATCCCCCTAATTTTCCTGACAGGTTACAATAATAAGAGAGAAAAAATTAGTATTCTTTTCTTGTTCTTAGTCACCTTTCATACGAACTGTCAAATATTTAGAAGCAACTCAGATAAAATGCTCCTTGACAATCTTTCTGAATGTAAGTTCCCAGGGAATTCACTGATTCAGAACTAACAAAGCAAAGACAACACAAATATCTATGAAGTAAAAACATTTTAACTTTCCTGAACACAAGCCTTACTGCTTTGGGATCTATATTAAATACATACATACATATACACATATTTTTTTTTACCAAAGCATTTAAAAACACAGGGTTTTCCAGCATAAAGGCTCATTCCAAAAAAGTGTAAGGAAAAGGGAAATTAGGTAGATAGATTTTAAGAATAACAGATAAACAGAACTAGTCGAGACAGCTAACAGAAACAGTCTTTTCTACATCAAATACTAGAATTTGTATACAATTCTAACAGATCTAGTTCACTATGGTTCTGTTTCTTTTTCCTCCTAAAAGAGAAAGGCAATGTTTCGTGTTCCATTGTGTCTACATCCTCACACCTTTGATCCCCATAGCACCTTTGTCCCCTGGGTTACCTGGGCCTCAGCCCCAAGCTTGTTATCACCTTCTCAATCCTGCTGCATCCTGAATAAAATATGTACTAACATGTCAAAGTCTGCTATTTCCACTGTGTTCTATATTACAAAAATGTGTTTATCTGAAGATTTAATTATGAGGAATAAGAACAAAGTACTGAAGGGCATTAATGATCTCCCCCTAAAAAGCATTAATGCAACTATCAGTTAGCCTTAGGAACCCGTGACAGTGACCTGGAAATGCCCAGAAGCACAAAATATCATAACATGTAAAGGACTCACAATTTCAAATGCTGACACTAAAAAACTAGCCCATAGTTTGTGGCTTGTTGAAAAAAGAACATAAGTCATAAACTTTACATATTCCCAGCAACCTTTTTTTTTCAAGCAGGTAAGTGAAGGCAAGAAATATGCATCTATGTTCCATCGTGGGTACAGAACGGTTATCTGTAATCATCCAATCTGCCAAACTCTGTGATCTCACAGTGATGCACTGTGAAATGAATGGATGGGGCACAACTCAAGCTGATAACTGCAGGGAGCTGGGCTGCATGCTATGGATAGCACAGGTCTGGGACAACTTGGCTTACCACATACACAGACCTTAAAATCTGGCAACGATTATGACTTAGTCAGGAGAACATCTTCCCACATGCTAGATTTGCAGGAAACAGAACTACTAAGACTGATGCACTAAAAAGGGCTTAGACAAACTGCCACCACCAGCTTTGAAATTCAGGACGGCTTAGTAAGGTATGCATGAAAGCCTGGTGAAGCCAAAGGCCCAGAGCTGTGTCCAGGCACCATCTCTATGCCATGTGCTGTACATAGGTACTCCTGGAAGATGGAGTCAGGGTCAAAGATTACTAAAACCCGACAGAATCAGTGCTACCAGACCTAAACAAAGCTTTGCCAAAGAACTTGTCTATCAATATACATTAGTTCCAGACTAACTAAGTAATTAAGTAGCTGGCTCATCAAGTTGAGCCTTGTATAAAAGCAGTATAAAGAAAAATGGAATTGTAGTTACAACCTTACAGCTCACTGGGTTTTTTACCAATTCATTTTCTTTTTTCAGCAGCTAGTCTGTTATAAAGATTGAATGAAATGCATCCGAATGTGATAAACAGGTTCAGATGATGCTCGCTTGTTTGCGTACAAGTGTTGTAGAGAATTGACAACACTTCTGTTGCTGCCCTGTCTTTTATGTTCAAATTCTACATTATTCATCATTTGAGGAAACAAACTGACACAACCTTTTTGCAAACATTTAGGCTGGAAAAAAAACCCAACTAGATTAAAATCTGAAATGCCAGGTGAGGTCACAGACTGATCTTCTCCACTTTCTGTGCATCCAAGATGAACACAGGCTGCTTTTGAATTAAGCAGACACAGATGCACTACTTAGAGGCCAGGAGTGGGGGATCATATCACCACGAAGGCTATACCGCAATACCCTCATAGTTGCTGAAAACATTTCACTTACAGGAGCATCATATTGATCAGCATTCTGCTTTTCAGAGTCAGTGAAATATCTGATCTTGGAAGAAACTTTTTTTTTTTTTTTTACTCTCTTCAGGATGAGGCTGATGCTTTTCCAACTTCGGAGTTAACCTTTCGCAATATTTATACTTTATACTGGAGGATAGGTCTGTATTTACGAGGGCTGCTCTGAAATTAATGTCTGCTATTTTAGTATGCTGGCAAATGACATCAGAGGTGGATGTTGCTGGGAGGGTAGTAAAGATTGCACCTTTCCCACCAATATCCTACTACATGTTGTTGCCGTGTGAGGAGCCGTGTAGAGGAGCAACCTGATGAATCAGTGTCTGACATAAAAGTGTGGATGGAGCAAAGGTATGTCACTAAGTTCCTCCATGAGGAAAAACTTGAGCTCATCAGCATTCATTGATGCTTTCTGAATGCTTATGGAGACCAAATAGCAGACATGAGCACAGTGAGGCAGTATGCTTTAGCAGTGGTGACAGCAACAGTGGGTCACCTCCACTGGTGCAAATTTTTACAAGAACATCAAGCAGGCTCTTCTACAACTGGCAAAAATGCAGAGGGACCGGTGGTGACTATGTTGAAAAGTAGTGTTCTGTAGTTGAGAATCTGCACTATCAAATAGTCTTCTGACTTCCATCTGTTTGGGTCAATGAAAGACAGACTGCATGGGCAACATTTTCCTAGCAATGACTCCATCACAGCAGTTGTGAAACCGTGGTCACCTCAGCTGGTGCAGATTCTTATATGCACAGCATGCATGCAAGCTCTTCTTCATTGCTAGTGAAAATGCATAGCTAATGGTGGTGACTATATTGAAGGACAGTGTTTTGTAGTTGAGAATTTGCTCTATTAAGTAGCGTTATTGTGCTCTTTGTATCTGTTGTAGCTTCCATGGAAATAGACAGCGGGCATTACTTTCAGAACAACCTACATGTTATTGCAATTTATTTAAATGTTTCTTGCCACTTTCTTCAAACTAATGCCCATTTTGTTTTATAAATTCACACACTGGTGCCTGGTAATCTCTAAACAATAAACACTTGTTTGCAGTATCGATCTCTGACTTCCGCTGTTTGTATATTGGAAATGAAACATAACTACCTCTTGCTACTGAAAAGATGAACTAGATAGCTTGAACAGGTGTGCTTTTTCAAACACACATTTTGTCCAATATGTTAGAAATGCCTATCACTGGGCTTCAGCAATTATCTTTAGCAGGTAGTGATCTTATCAGCCCCCATTTTCTTAACCAAAACCAAGGTACTTTCACCCTTTTGCCACATACCTGTTTAACATCATACTACCTCTCAAAATTATCACTTGCTTTCTGTCCTCCTTGGAGCGAGACATTAACCAGTCCTTTTCCCTTCTGGGAAATGGGCACAAGAAAATGTCAGTAGTTTCAACATTTCCTTTTCATGTTCTAAAGTAATAAAAGTTCTTACACAGACCTTTAAATCCACATATGAAATGTCACATTCATTCACACAATTCCATAATGACATAATACTCCAAACATGAAATCCATTTTTAAAGTAGCTTTCCTCTTGAATATTTTCTCCTTCACAGTATTTCTTCTCTACCTCCAAAACTTCTTTCCCAACACCTCTCCAAAAGATAACAGCAAATACCCTACGTATTTATAGGTTAATAACATTTACATCAAAATTAGCAAGTATATTACTAAATCTACTAATACTTAAGATACAAAAAGACTTGCTCTTCCACATACTTATGATGTATGCATCAGTATATTAAATATTCATGATGTAGATAATCCAATGTATAGTGGTTAATTAATAGATCAAATATTTGTCACATGCATTATCTGTAAATTCTGTTCTTACTGTGTGAGACTAGACTGGACAAAATCTTAATCTAAACAAATATTTGAAGCAATAAGCAAAGTTTAATTTATGTACAAGAAAAATAGTTCAGAAATATATCAAAAATTACATGAAGCCAAACTCTCCCTCCTTATCTGCAAACACTCTATAGGTTGGTGCAAGGTACTCTGTGAAGAACTGAGCATCTACACCAGAGAATAAAAATGAGTGCATAATCAAAACATGAAAAAGCTGAACAATAATTGCTTTATAGTGCCACACATAATATCATTTTCTATCCTTCGTAGGCAGCATTAATTAAAATATCAGGTTGCAAGGCTGGATTTACAATCAATAGCATATTCACCTATTCTACTGAATAACCTGGTATTTAGATTTTTTTTTCCCCTGTGAGACACTGCTATATAATCTGCAAAAACTACTTCAACAAATGAAATCAAAATCTTCCATAAAAACAAATTTAGAATTACAATTGTAGAAAAAAAACACCCATAACAATTAAAAGTTACTAAATGTTTAATTAACATTCTGTACTATAAATAGAAAGAACTCTCAACATCTACTGGTTGCAGCAAGTATAATGTATTTCAGTGAGTATTAATCTCAAAACTGCATTGAATTAAGCCAGAAGAAATGCTCTTTTCCCCATACATCCTTTCTCTCCCTTGCATTTAAAATAAAACAAAAAGAACAACAACAAAAAACAAGCCAACAATTAAGCATTTATTATAAGGTATTTCTGAATTGCACATTGTTTTTATAGGTGTAAAAAAAAATAAAGAAAGCCAGTGATGTATGAAATGTTAACATGTGTTAGAATATGGTGTTCTAAACAAATTTTAAGTTCTGTGTTTCTTAACCTTTTTTTTCTGCTGCCTTGTTATAAAACTAGGTATAGCACTGAGGTACCTCCAGTAAGTGCTGGGATGTGAATAAACATGGCTAAAAAAGTACTTTGCAGAATCTGAACTGAAGTGCCCTATAAAATTCATCTTATTCATAGAAAATACATATCCTTATGATATCTTATGCAGCCCTGAATCATGCCTGCCTAGATAAGCAAGTGATACATTGACAACAGTTTACTATTTGAACAGAGGAAAGCACAGGGAAAGAAAGAAAGAAACAAACAAACCAATAACAAACAAACAAAAAAATAATAAAATCCCCCACCACCTAAAAAACAACCCACAAAAGCAACAAACAAAAAAAAAGGAGGCTTGCTCAGAGATTCAAGATTCATTTAACAAATTATTTGCATACAAGGATGATTTCACATGCTTTTACTGTCAGTTTATGACTAGCTATTTCTAGGCAAATCACAGCTGAACTTTCTCCAGAGGTCAGAAGAATGCATTTTAACATTTAAGCGATACTAATTCATCACACAAAGTATCTGTACTTCTGAATGGCAAATAACTATCTAGGATCCAAGCCACTCATCTGAGGACTACTATTTTCTGACCAAAGCTAGCACTTTTTTGGACTATTTAAAATTCAGATAAGACTCAAGAAAAATGAATGGCCGAGGTATCAAAATCAAGGTTTTAGCAATTATTCCTTACAATTTTTAGTAACTAGTACGATAGCATGAGGGCCCCCTCCTTAAATTTCTTATCCAGTCATCACCACACCTTCTACTTAACTTTCCTTTTGTGGTTTAAAATGTGTATTCTCTGGTTCATCTGTTGCTTAGTATTGATGTGTGTTGATAAATGACCACCAACTATATTCTGCAGAGGACAGCATTTCAGCAGTAGATGAAATTAACTCCATTGTTGGACAGTATTTAAGGACACAAGGAAGGAAAAAAATGTATTTGATATATTTGTTATTTTCTTCTATTTCTCAGGCAAAGTATAATAGGGTTTAATTTATTAAAAAAAATATGAAGGGGAAAAAAACAATTTATATTTAAAAAACATTTGAAAAATTATTTTACAATAGAAAAATGCATTGGCTTCTCAGAGCTGAAGAGCAGAGAATGATGAGCTGCCACTTCAGCATCAATATTCATTAACCATACAGCACCTTTTTGCTATTCATTCAAAACAAGTAAGAACACAGACAGAGATAATGAATATCCAAGTACAAGAAAAAGGCAGTAGGGTAAAGGAAATGAAAAAGTCCTACTAGAGAAGTCTTATGTGTTTAAAAAGATGACAGAAAGAATGATTCAAGCTGTATTATTTCTATAACTTGGAGCTGTGATAACTTGAAAAATTTTCAAGATGTCAAGTGCTGGCAGATGCTTCCTCCTCCAAAGTGGTAAGGAGGTCAGCTCTACCTTGTGAAAGGGAAAATGGATTTTTCTGTAATGAAGCAAATACCACATTCATCAACCATTTAAATCAAGTTTTCCATTCAAAAGCTATTGATTTTAAAGCCTCTGTTAGCCAAAAGTGCATAGGCTCTTAAATGTTTTGAGAATCTTAAAGGGCAACATGGAAAAAGGTCGATAAAAAATAATCCCTTTATGTGGTTTGTATTTTAAAAGCTCCTACAACAAAATTATTAAAGTTTTTTATTTTATTTTATATATTGGCTGGATGACTCAGGCTCAGGTATTATATGTAAGACATTTTGAGAAAACACATGAACATATTAAAAGTGACTTACTATGTTTCAGAGAGAAATTAAAAAAGGAAAAAACCCTCATTGGCTACAGAAAGAAAAGAGCAAGTAGTCTTTAACAGCACGATCATCATACAATAGGAAGCTCTTTGGACACAAGTAACCTACACACAACTAATAGAGAAGCTTTGAAAACATGCAAATTCCACTGCAGAAGCTCTTGTGGTGCCAACCCTTCAGTAAAGGATTGATTATGTTCCTCTGTCAAAAAAAACCACAAGGTTTTAGTCTGAAAACTATCCAGAGTTCACTGAGATTCACAAAGATGGCATCAGGTCCCCCTTATGAAACAGTGTGTCTTGTCACATCGGGGATTCTGGCTTCTCTGTGGCCATTTCTGCAGCCTGGGTCCCAAAGGACGGCCCCTGCCAGCCTCAGCACTATCTCACCTCCTCTGAGGACCCCAAAACAATCATTAGGTTGTTGTAGGCAGTTTAACTTATGTGGTTGTAATGAGATGTTTTCTGTCCTTATCCAACAGGGCATGTAAATTCCCAAGACACATTTTGGTTGACAACCAGATTTCCTAATTATATCAAGATTACCACCAAGGATTCATTGTTCACTTCACATGTTTAGTTCAGGTGTTCTCAGTTGAAATACAACCCCTGACTCGTGTCTGCATGTCTATTTAGAATTATTATTATTCTCAAAGGCTCTGAACTTCAAATGAACAAAGTTTTGGAAGAAAAATGTTAAAAACTGGTGATGTAAATAAAATACAAAGAAAAAAAATGCTTTCAGAGAAGGAAATGCTTTCAGAAATTGGTGCGTTTCACTTACCGTTTTCTCCAGCAGGTACTGTTACAGGATGTGTTGGCACAGTATCAGAATTCACTTTTCCATTCTCAAAAGTATCATTTTCAGTTTGCTGCAGCTGCCAGTTGAGGCCAAACAGATGCATTGCTGGTGGTAAAGGATACAGTTTATTTGATGCTCTTAACCATGAAGACAATTGCACAAATAATGGCTTTCCACGCTCTGCAGCGGAAAAGTCATACATTAAAAAAATTAAATTACAGGAACAAGCATTCACAGAATAATAGTTCAACTTAGCAATGGCACTAAGCAATTACTACCACTGTCCTTTAACGATACAGTGCTTTCAGTGAATGCAGTTGACAAAAAGCTCACCATTCTCATTTTGAGTCTTTTACCGGTCCCAAATCAATGTTCAAAAAGGTAGGCAGTAATTATGCCTTTTTTTTAATTTTTTTTTTATTTTTTGTCATTTTTGATCATTCTAAAGAGACAAATCATTTAAGTAAGCTTCTAAGTGACCTACCGAAATGATTAAATGATTTCTGCAGCACACGGATCTGTTCTGGCTAGTCAAAAAGGGAAAACAACACTAGAGGAAGGAAGGTTCTGTGGGCACTATAGGACTAACTTAAAACATTAACACTCCTTTCCATTCTGTCAACAACACTTTGTTTAACCTTAAGCTTTGTGCTCATCCTGCATGCTAGTCTACAAAACAAAGCCAAGATCATTAGCAGAGCTGGAGATGCTGGGTACTTAGTTGCTGTGGTAATGAAAATGTGTATGGTAGTTTCTGAAGTGCTTAATTCCCCACAGTCACATTCATCAAAAGATGATATCAAGTTAATATGTTCAGCTATGATAATTATAGAAGCCAGAGCCAGCCTTCCATAGTGTTAGGGGAACTACCAGGGAACCTTGATACCACCAGGGATTAATGAACAAATCCTGGGGAGGAGCAACATCGGGCACCAGTACATGCTGGGGGCTGCTTAGCTGAAAGACAACTTTGTAGAATAGGACCTAGGAATCCCAGTGGTCACCAAGTTGAACACAAACCAGCAATGTGCCCTTGCCACAAGCAAGATTAACAGTGTTCTTGGCTGCACAAGGCAAAGTGTTGCTAGCAAATCGAAGGAAGAGATCCTTCTACTGTACTACACTATACATTGGTAGGGCTGCACCTGGAGT
Source organism: Perdix hodgsoniae (assembly GCA_035772895.1). NCBI lineage: Eukaryota > Metazoa > Chordata > Aves > Galliformes > Phasianidae > Perdix > Perdix hodgsoniae. The sequence goes on from JAPSGF010000002.1 coordinate 27,758,729, forward strand.
GCTGCACTCAGTTTCAGGCCCCCCATACAAGAGTCAGAGTAGAGAGAGTCCAATGTAGGACCAGAAAGATGATGAAGATACTAGGGCACATTTACTACAAGGACAGGTGTAGATTGCTAGGCCTGCTCAGCCCAGAGAAGTAGAGTTTCAAAGGGATCTCATCAATGCCCAATACCTGAAGGGAGGGCGCAGAGAGGATGCAGCCAGGCTCTGTTCAGTGGTATCCAGTGCCAGGACCAGAGGCAATAAGCACAAAGTGAAGCACAGGAGCCTCCCTCTGAACATTAGGCACCGCTTCTGTGTGGGTGACAGAGCACAGGCACAGGCTGCCCAGATGCTCTGCCTGAGCAGGGGTTATAACAGATTGATTCAGAGGTTCTGCCGATCTCAGCCATGCTGTGATTCTGAACCCACAGCTAAACTACTTCAGCAAAAATAGGGAAAAATTATTACCTTAATAATAAAGATACACATAACATTTAAAATTTCTTGCTATCTGATGGTCTGCTTCATTTTCTTCCAGTGACTCTATGATACCACCAGAAATTAAATTTATTATAATTACTCTAATTTGCTTTCAGCATAATCTGAGTTTGCTTATTCAACAACAGCAGCAATCTCCAAAGGTGAAATCCTCTTTCAGTACTACCAGGGAGTAAAAATACACTGGAAAATTTTTCTCTGCTAATGTGTTTTGACTATCAGTGTATCATACAAGGAAGATGATTCACTACATCTTGTTTCTTCTGCTGCTTTTGCCCCTGAAATAGATCACTGCTATAGTCAATGTTATTCATTCCTTCTATCCTATAGATAAGCAATTCTTCATCCTATTTAGTTTCATCTCTAATCTTGCAGTCTCTCTGTATTAACCATGGCAACTCTTAAGACAAACAGACCACTGTGGTAGTTTAGTTACAGAGACAGCAAACACTACAGAATTAAGACCATCTTTACCAGGTGTTGGCTTAGGCTCTCCCCCTCACCACTACAAAACAAAACAACAGATTGCACCCAAAGACCTATTACTGAATGCTTCAAAGACTGAAATCCCTAGTAGACATGACATATTCTCTTTGTTCCAAGTCTCTGACTCTAGTATTACTCTTCCTTCTCAGACTTTAAATTGCCTGTCAAAGTCTGATAATGTAGGATCTTCTGTGACCCTAAAACCTTATTTTTTTTTTTTTTCCCCTCCCACCTCTTGTTAAAACATAAATCCAACCACCACCATTCTTGGCACATTCCTAAAATTAGCCATTATTAGTTCAGCCATACTTTGGCTGAAATTCTTGTTTATTAATCATCTGATGATTTTATCTGTTAAATATATATCATCAAAATCCCAAGAGTCAAATTCCACTATCTGTTATATTAGTTCACTGGCAGCAATGAAAAACTGAAAATAGTTAAATATTTCCTGATTCAAACTTGGTACACTTTGCTTCCTGTATTTTACAGGGAAAAAAAAAAAAAAAAAAGTGACATTTATTTTGAAACAGGTTTCTCTAGACATGCATCCTTACCAATCATGTGAGCTTGGAACTCCACTATCAGCTCTGTCTGCTGGTACTATGTACGTGCCCTGCACTTCTTCATTCTCTGCTGGGAGGTCAAAAGGGGAAGACCTGACATGACCTTCTAGCCATTCCCTCATAATCCTAAACAGCTGGAATTTGAAGTCTTCAAAAGCAAGGACTGTGGGATCTGTATTGATTACATCTCAAAAAAACAGTTACTACAAGGTAAGTGACGATTACCTTCTCTTTGTGCTTGTGCCTATGTGCATTGCACTGTAGCTGTCTGTTAGAAATGCTAACAGTTGTATCTCACAAAAACACAATTTTTCTCTCAACTTTAACACTGAACTAGAACCAAGTTCAGTAAACAACACTTAATAAAAATGAACAGGCTGCCATGTGCTGCACTTTTACAAATTTTGCTTATTAGAATATTTTTAATGCAAACCAAAAATGTTGCTTGAGAGTTCTAAAGATAATCCAAAACTGACTGCGTGTGCTAATATGCTAAACAATTTAATCATCTTTTTAAGAAACCTCTATGCAATTTAGGGACGCCTCATTCACTACAAACAAAAAGGAACAATGAAAAATTTATGCCAGTCAGTATGGCATCAAGATATCAAGATATAGAGCCCAACTGTCCTAGAGATGTTGAACTTCTAAAAAAAGATAGGTAAATTGACTGATTAAGACAAATTCAAGCACTATTTTATCAATGTATTGCTTTTAATTTTGGTTTAAATTGTTCTCTTCTCAGCCAGTCATCTAAATAATGACAAACTTTAAGTCCTTTTCTGTGCTTGTTACAAGGACAGTGAGACACCTGCTAAAAATTCATGATGCTCAACAACCAAAAAGCAGTACCTGGTACTAGTAACCCTACATTCAGAGCACAATTCAGTGAGGAGTCTAAAACTGTCAAGTCAAATGTTATGAACTAGCCCTGAATTTGCAGAGGTGGAATGATTCAGGCAGACTGCTGGAGTGTACAGGTTTGTTGTCCTCAGGCCTAGAAAAGGGAGATTCTTCCACCTTTGAGATAGGGATGTCAAAAGTTCAACTCTTTTTCCTCTACTTCTGAAATTTTTTTCTATTAGGTTCATAGAAACAGCAAGTCCACTTTTTCTCTATAAAGAATTTGATACAGAAGGCAAAATTAAAGGTGGAATGTATTTTCCATTTGCCAGCTGTTATTTTAATTGCAAATCCAATGTAAAGCAGTTTATTGATTTTGAATTGGCTGTCAGTTCTAGTTCATTCCTCTTCGGTTTGGCTTTTATTTGGTCATAGATAACGATAATGAAGACAACAGATCCCTCCCAGAGCAGCCAGTTCTGAGCCTGTAGTTAGGCTACTGAACTAGTAAGAGTACTAACACTGGAAGAACTTGCAATACTGGCACATCTTTGATGTCAGAGAATTGAAAGATTCTCTGAAGAGAAGAAGAAAAGAAAGACTTGTCAGAGAATGCCGGATGTCTCTACCAAGGAGACAAACAGTTTGTGATGGTTGTGGTCACAGAACATAACAATTCAATACAAATGACCCACGTAAAGAAAGGACGAACCCTTAGGGATCCACCTCTGTCCCAGGGAAGGTGATGGAACAGCTTGTGCTGGATGCTATCTCCAGACAACTGGGAAAAAAGGAGGTTATCAGTAGTACCCAGCATGGATTCACCAAGGGAGGTCGTGCTCGACCAACCTGGTGGCCTTCTATGAAGTTGTCACTCACTGGGTGGATGTGGGTAGAGTGGTAGATGTAGTCTACCTTGATTTCAGAAAGGCATTTGATACTGTCCCCCATGACATCCTTATAACAAAGCTGAGGAAATGTGGGATAGATGAGTGGGCAGTGAAATGGGTCGAGAACTGGCTGACTGGCAGAGTGCAGAGGGTTGTCGTTGGCGGTGCAGTGTCCAGATGGAGGCCTGTAACTAGTGGCATCCCCCAGGGGTCTATTCTGGGTCCAGTCTTGTTCAATACCTTCATCGGCAACCTTGATGAGGGGATAGTGGCCACCCTCAGCAAGTTTGCTGATGATACGAAGTTGGGAGGATTGGCTGACATGCCTGAAGGCTGTGCTGCCATTCAGCAAGACCTGGACAGGCTGGAGAGCTGGGCAGTAAGAAACTGGATGAGGTTTAACAAAAGCAAGTGTAGAGTCTTGCACCTAGGAAAAAATAATTGCAAGCACCAGTACAGACAAGGGGAAGACCTGCTGGAGAGGAGCTCTGCAGAGAGGGACCTGGGAGTCCTGGCAGACGACAGGTTGGCCATGAGCCAGCAGTGTGCCCTCGTGGCCAAAAAGGCCAATGGTATTCCGGGATGCATAAAAAAGAGCGCTGCCAGCAGGTTGCGGGGGGGTGATCCTCCCCCTCTACTCTGCCCTGGTAAGGCCTCATCTGGAGTACTGTGTCCAGTTCTGGGCTCCCCAGTACAAAAAAGATAGGGATCTCTTAGAGAGGGTCCAGCGGAGGGCCACAAAGACGGTGAAGGGCCTGGAGCATCTCCTTTATGAGGAGACACCGGGTGAGCTGGGTCTGTTTAGCCTTGAGAAAAGAAGGCTGAGAGGGTATTTGATCCTGAGGTGTGAGGGCCATAGTGGCGAGGCCGGACTCTTTTCAGTAGTGTGTGGGGACAGGAGAAGGGGAAACAGACAGAAACTAGAACATAGGAAGTTCCACACGAATGTGCACAATAACTTCTTTATGGTGAGGGTGACAAAGAGCTGGAATAGGCTGCCCAGGGAGGTTGTGGAGTCTCCTTCTCTGAAGATATTCAAGACCCTCCCGGACGCCTACCTGTGTGACCTGGTATAGGGAACCTGCTTCGGCAGGGGGGTTGGACTCAATGATTTCTGGAGGTCCCTTCCAACCCCTACGATTCTGTGATTCTGTGAAAGGATGAAAACAAAGAAGACATTTCTTAACCAAGACTAGAAAGACTGTTCCCATTGAGGAACAGAATGACTTCTTAAGCGCAGAAAAAGATTATGATATTCTCTAACTTTTCTCCCATTTCAATACACACCTCCATTCTACAAAATAATCTCTAGCTACCAAATAGGAGTTGAGAAAGAACTTTGGGACTAACAGACTTGTTTAAGGTGGTATTTTTATTGCTAGCAGACAGGATTATCAGCTTTATAGATAGCCTTTAGAGTACAGTGGTAAACAATGAGGACCTCATTCTCTTCAAGGATAGGAAGAAGCAGCATCAAAAGAAAGTCCCCTGGGATCTGTGCTGTTCTTTGCATAAACAGAGTCAGTACCTGGGTGGTGCTTGGTGGAGACGGCTGAATTCTCAAACACGAGCAATAATCAAACGAACAATTCAGCTTTTCTTCCTCCCTTTATACTTTTCCAGAGCAGCACAGGGCCTACATGCCACAAGGACTGGGATATTTAAAAGATTCAGAGCTCAGATTACAGGAGTGCATTTATGCCTACAGCAGCAACAACAAAAATGCTGTTGTTTGTTACAGGTTATCAAGTAATCTTAACATCTGTCACTATTAAGTATTTCTGAAGTTTTTCTAAGGCCTTCTAAACCATATTAAACTACTTTTTCAAGCTTGGTTGATTTTACCTTTCACTCTCTGTAATCAAGGTCTAGTTCTTTGATTTGAAAACAGCCTACAAAGTCTTCATTTCCACTTAAAAATTAAAAAAACAACTAGGTATAAATTTCACAACAAACACTTGGAAAAAAAATGACTTGCTCACACTTACATAAAACATTTCACAAAAATCTGCTTCAGGAAAAAGAAGTTGATTCTATCAAGCCCTTTCATTCTTTAAAGGCTGTCAGCCTGTTTGTCTGGTATGTTCATTTCTCAAGCAAGTATTTCTGTACTTGATGCGTTCTCTTTACAAGCAACCTGTTCTTGAGGAAACACACTGTATTATCACTTCAAAACCCTCAAGACTTTCTTCACTAATCCAAAAAGAAACAGGTTCTCTTATTAGTAGGTAATAATAGAGGTGAAATATTTACCTAACTATGTGACAAAACTAGAATGGTGAGAATTGACGACTACCTGCTGAGCCCTGCTTAGATAGAGGTTCCCTTCACTGCCTTGCTCGCTGGCTCAATGGCCTCTTCTGCCAAAATTACAAGAGGTACAGAAGAGAACAGTAACAGAAAATCACTTGAAGACAATAGACAAGCAGCTGGTAAAGAAATCAGACAGACATTATCCTCCAGCATCCAGGATGCAGCAGCTGTCACTGTTTTTTTGAGCTGTCACCCAGTAGGTGAGCTCTCAACAGAAAAAAACTGGACACAGCTGTGAGTGCATATACTTTGTTGGGGTTGATGATTGGTATCAGAAAGCAAGCATATTTTTTATTTCTAGGAAAGAGTAGCAATATGTAGTAAAATCATAGATCCTTATCAGTCAAAATTCAAGGTGTCTTTCAATAGCCATCAGCATCAACCTTTTTTTCTTTAAAGTACTACGGTTGACAGGTACATACAACAAAGGGCATAGCAGACACCTTATACACTGTGCAAGTGAAAGCATTAAACGTGGAGGTGATAAGGATGAATAAGCAAAACTGTATGCATATAAACAGAGGCTTCAATCGCAGAAGTAGCCTGACAGTAACAGGGCATGTGTCTGAAGCACCAGTAATCCAACAGGCAACATTACAAATTTGTTAAATGTCTTCTTCAGAGAAAGAACTCTGAAGGTGACAATGCATTTTATTGGAGTAGGAGAAATTTCAAAGACAGAAGGGTTTTTTTTTTAAATAGAAGGAATCAGATCTGGGAAATGAATTGGCCTGAACTGGGAAAGGGACTTCAAATAATCTTCCATCTCTTCTTAAAAAAAATGATAAAACATTAACACTGGGCAGCAGAAATTAAAAAATATATACTCGCTATTTCAAAGGAGCAAGCACCTCCCCAAGACCTCCAGAGATGGGGTAAGCTCGATGAACATAAAATACTCAGTGCTGTGGGAGAAGTTAAGAACTGAACAATGTTGGTAACCCTTCTTCCTTTCTCCTATGCATTTTAGAAGGTATGGTAATCAAGTCTTATTATTCATGAAGGTACACTTGAAGATGAGCTTCTTGCTAAGATATTTAACTTATCTTCCAGAACTGCTTCTTCTATGTATTTTTGGGTGCTGGCGCTTTTAAACTACGGTTTACAAAATTGCTTCCCTAGAATTAATAGAATAATATATATGCACACTTGCACATAAGGAAAAGTGAATATAATTTATATTTAAAGCAATGCAAAAAGATTATAATTTAAACTAAGTAAATTGCAATTATTGCTCAATCTTGTTGAAGGATTGTCTTCTAGTTCATCTCCCTGTTGGCAATACATTTTCAAATGAAATATTTGAACACTGAAGTGGTTTTTAAAATTATCTCCCGTATATTTTTCTTGCAGCTATAATTAGAATCTGAAGCTATTTTATTCTGAAGGACCTGGAGTGGACCAGAAGATGTGCAAATCAACTGCCAGTGATTTGCATACATTTGCTCTTTTCTAAGATAATAGGATGCATTGGATATTGCTGCAGATCAAACAGTCAATTAAAAACAGTTAATTAAAATTTTAAATAAGCAAATTACAAGTTCTTTATTTATTTCTGTCTTCCTTAAATCAACAAAATGCCTGTTTTCTCCAATTTTTTAGAGTGCGTGCTTATAAGCTTCTTCAAAAGGTTAGCCAACAGGTGCATCATATATTTATTACCATAGAATTGCCTGGCTTAAAAAGGACCTCAAAGATCATCTAGCTTCAACCCCCCTGCCATGGGCAGGGTCGCCAATCACTACACAAGGCTGCCCAGAGCCATATCCAGCCTGGACTTCAATGCCTCCAGAAGGCCAATGACATCCTGTCTTGTGTCAGGAATAATGTGGTGAGCAGGACTAGGGAAGTCACCCTGCCCCTGTACTTGGCATTGGGGCATGGTCTCACCTCAAGTACTGAATTTAGTTTTGGGCACCTCAGAACAGAAAGGACATGGAGGTGCTGGAGCAGGTCAAAAGAAGGGCAGCAAGGCTTATGAAGGGCTTGGAGAATATGGCCTATGAGGAGAGACTGAAGGAACTGGGGCTGTTCAGTCTGGGAAAAAGGAGGCTGAGGAGAGACCTCATTGCTCTCTTCCAACATCGGAAAGGTGCTTACAGTGAGAGCGGGGCTGGTCTCTTCTCACTGGTGACAGGACAAAGGGAAATAGTCTCAAGTTGTGCCAGGGTAAGGTTAGGTTGGATATCATGGAAAACTTTCTTACAGAAAGGATTGTTAAGCTCTGAAATAAGCTCCCCAGGGAGATGACTGAGTCACCATCCCCGAATGTGTTTAAAAACCATTGGATGTGGTGCTCAGGAACATGATTTGGCAGAGGGATGTTAGAGTTAGGGTAGTTTGGTTAGGTTGTGGTTGGATTTGATGATCTTTAAGGCCTTTTCCAACCTGAGCAATTCTATGATTCTGTGTGTCAGGTATCTGCAATGGAAAAAACTTACATTCTTCAACCACTAGTCAAAGATGATTATATACTGTTTAAAAATACAGTTGCATTTAAGCTGTTAAGAAAGATGCGTTGTGGGCTTGGTGTAACTATCTTTAGTACATTTAACAAGAAATGGAACATTTATTCTTCTGTAAGCTTGTATGTCTAGATGTCTCGTTCTTGCTGTCAAGCCAGTGACTTTTACATAACAATGGTCTAATTCTGTCAATAGCATTATGTGAGGCACATTCAAAGCTTAAGGGAGAATCCAGATTTCTTACAACAAACACAGAGATCGTTAAGTAACTGCTTACTTAAATAATACCTATTTGTTACAGCTTGTTTCACACTTGCCACTCATTATGATCACCCATAATTCTCTGATATGTGCTAGCCCTCATGATAACACCTAAATAGCCATTGGTATTATCCTGGGCCTCTCCTGAACACACTTTTTTTTTCTCCTTTTCTTCCCACCTCCCCCTCCCAGATCATACTGTTCACGGTAAACAAGATGGTGAAAGTCATTACAGGTGCAGAAATTATGAGGATATGCATACTAGATTGCTGACTGCTTAGTGATAGGGTTGTTTTGGCTGAGTTCACAGAAGGGCGTGAAAAACATACTATAAATTTGGGGTTTCAATCTAATAAAGTCATAATCAATGATTTCCTTGTCAAGCATTGTGGAAAAAATTCCCCTCATTTACACTTTCCAAGACTGGGTTAAGATGGCATGATAATTAATTCTCTGTATTCCTTCAGGCATTTATTTAGTCTCTTCCTTCAGTCTTTTAACTCCTTCCTTATTCTCCCTTAAACTCATTTTCTAGAAAACAACTGAGGCTCCAATCAGTGCTTATCTATTTTATTTTTTTCTACAGCTCCCACAGAAGTTTTGCTTAGGGCAACATCCTTTAGATGGCAGCCCTCATAAAACAGCAGTGTAAAGAAAAGCAATGTCAGTGTAACATCTCAACATCTAATGAAAGCATCTCACTTAGGCAAGAGCATCAGTGAATGGGCCCAAGCATTTTTATAGTTTAAAAACCTTATTGCAGGAAAACAAAAACCTCCCACCAAATTTCTTGAGGGATATAATAATAATGAAATGGCACTCTACGATCATGCATAACCTATTTGCACATTGATGGCATAAAGAAGTGCAGTCTGATGAAAAGATTTAAGAACCAAAGGAAAAAGAAACAGGAGTCAATTACTGTGATGTTCAAAGGACACATCGAGCTGGGATTTTATAGTATATAGTTAAACACTCATGTTGCATATTTCCATCTCATGACTTTCTAAAAAAGATCAAAGCTATTTTATTCCATATTAAGAATGACAGAATATTACAGCAAACACGCAATAAGGAGAAATGTAGTAAGATTTAATAAAAGATGATAATAAGGTTTGATAAGAACTTTTGGAATGATACCAAATGTGGAATGTTAGATGAAAGCATCTGCATGTAGAGACTGTAGTGTGTTATTTGGAACCCCACAGAGCTAAACTGTGATTAGAACTACATATTTTTCCATAAATTAGCTTTTGTTTTGAATTTCATGCTGAGATCATATGTGAGTTGATTGAACGTGCAAGTCAACATATAGGTTTTCTCATCTTTTGCTGTTTGTTAGGCTTCATGGCATCACAATTACAGGTGTCCACTTGGAGATCAAAGGTAGGTGACTGAGGCCAAAACAAAATAACCTGTAAACTCTTTGCAAGATTTCTTCACAGTGACTTAGATCAATGTCAGATAATAACCATTCACCTACATGAACTGTACAATTGTGTTGATGCATAAGCCAAGCACTACACGCAGATCAATTTGCAACCATACAATTTCCACTTATTTTCATATTAAAAAGCAGAAAGAACATGCTGAGTTCATTATCAAAGAGGCCTTTTTCACAAATCCATCTTACTTCAAGACCTTGTAAGGCATTAGTTATCCATCTGCACATGCTAATGAACTTGTGCAAAAAGTTTCAAGGTTGAAGTCAGTTTAGGGATTTCAACCATCCTCCTTATAGAAATCCCCCTATTGCTTTCTTCTTTAGCTCAGCTCCTCCTAAGGGTACAGCTCCTCACTATAGCACCAGGAATCATGACTGGGTAAGTAGCTCTGTGCTTGGCCAGAAATAAAAATAAGGGCAGACAAGAAACTAGCTACTAGACAGAGAATCCTTAATTTTGTCATTAATATGTTTTATGTGGATTGCAATAACATACCATGACAGTAGTTCCTCCAGGTCTCACCAGAGTGAGATACGGTGTCATGGTTTTACATTTTTTGGTTTTCAGCATTCCACACCAACACATCATGTAGTGTACTAGAGTTAAAGTGTTAATGCTCCAATTCCATCTACCTATCCCTGCACATGTTGAAAGTCATGGGATCTGACCCTTCCGGGTGGGGTGCTCTCTTACTGCCTGGCAGTGGGTGCTGGAGGGTGCTTTCCTAGCCATTCCAAGCTTTTCAGGTTTGACTCAGTTTGGGAACTCTCTCTCTCCTATCTTATTTGATTTATTAGTCTCAATTTCAATTAGATTGTATTACATTGTGTTATTTTGCATTCCGATATCATAGTTAGTAAAATAAGTTTTCCTCCATAGATTGTTGCTGTTTTTTTTTTTCCCCCTTCCATCCTTCCCATTTTGTGTGCCAGGGTGGAGGGGCAAGGGCCTACTGCCCCCTGTCATGGGCATAGATCAATCTAGTTAACGCCGTGACACGCGGAATTTATGAATCTATTCCTGTGAGCAAAGATGCACTCTAGGCACATGAAAAATACAACTAATAAAAAAAACAGAAAAAAATTAATTTATCATAAATGAGTTACAGAAGAAACCCATGATACAAAGACAACCCTATTGCTAACTGTAAGTCCAGTGGTTTGTGCATCACAAGCCACTTGGTTCCTTTTCTTTAATAGCTATGTAAACCCTGGAAAAACAAGGTAGGATTACAGTTTCAGATTAAATATTCTTCCCTGAACCTCCACTAAATCAGCTATGGCATTGAACTATAAAATCTTACAAGCGATCTTAAGAATAGGCAGTCTTAGCTCTAAAGCAGCAGTCACTTATACAACTGATGGAGAGAATTGATTAGTCTTGTTACTGTATGAAAAGATATCGGCTCAGTGATAAGTACTTGCTTTAAACTTTCTAGTTTTGGCTCCGGGTGAATTGAAATAACAAGAAAGGATTGAATTTCTCCCCTTCCTACTTGTGTATACCAACATAGCATTACCTCTACCTGAGATTAGTAATAGGAGAGAGACAGAGAAGAACCCTGCTGGGGACTGAAAACCCGGCAAATAAATTGAAAAAGAACTCTCACTTAGCACTGTGAGAAGCCTTGGAGTCAAATGCAGACCCACTCTCTAACAAAAAATGCTTCAATAGGAACTGCTCTGAAATTTGACATTTCAAAGATGAAAGAGAAGATGAGCAACAGATGAATTTAAAGCTTTAACAAGTGAAGACAAATTTATTGTAGCAAATTACTGTGTTACACCTTGTGTGAAACTCAAGTAGATTAGTGTTTATCACAAGGGTGTTAACAATACACAGCTGGCTGTTTTACAGGTTTCAATTAAGTAGTATTTAAGTAATCATACCACTTTTTCTGTATTATAATAGTGATAAATTGCAAGCTTTTTTTCTCATCTAAATACATTACAAATACAGCAGTTTCTTAGAGACTTGTGGAGCTGGCTAACTTTTCCAACAGCTGATAGCTGCTCTCACTACCTACCTAAAGCCCTCTTGTATTACTCTATTAGAGGCATTAGAGGAGATGATTTTGTGTGATCCTATTTCATTATTACATTTAGACAAAACCACTCCTCCTTACTTGTTTAATTGGCTTTACCATTAGGGAAACAATGTTTCAAATGCATTGTCTGAACAATTGTAACATATCTCCGCTATTCCTAGATTAGAAAATTACAAATGTTGTTATAGGTGACAATTCCTAAGAGAGAACCTTCTCTTTGGTTTTGTGAATGAAGTCTTCTGAAATAACATGTATGTAAAAATATACAGTCTCATATTTAATGGCTCCTGTTTACTTTGGAGGACGCGTAACTTGTATGCTTCATTGCTGCAGTGGGGGAAGTAGAACTGTATTTAAAGCCACATGTACTTGCCATCTGAGTCACAAATGTAATATCAAATAGATCGCTCACAGCAAGTTTGGACACACGTACTTAACTTTTAAGTGCTTAAGCACAGAGAAATTAACAAAATTGTGATCTAAGTCAGGGCTTAGCAGAATGATTTTTTTTTTTAAAAGCATTTAAAACAAGAGAAAACAGTTTTCTTCACGAGATACAAGAAAGGACTGCAACTTAAAGATAAGATACAATTTACAGAAAATAAGCAATTTTGAAATTAAACTACTGATTTAACATGTACTGTAATTCAGATAACACATCTGGGAGTGGCTAGCACATCTGTAAGGGCCAGCTTTCTCCTTCATAAATACAAATAAGAAATTAATGGGAATTACCAGCAAAAAGAAGAGGTTTGTAAATCTTACATCTACGAACAACTTAAATCATCCAAGTAATTTCACCTCTATCTCACAAAATATCTTAAGCATAAATTTGAAGTACTACATATGCTTAATACTCCTAAATGTAGTATGTACTTACCTCCATTGGTAAAACAGGAACAATACCTCTGAATTACTCTAAGCTTGTTATTAATCCAAAAGAGTAACTAGTATAATTTAACTACATTTCTGAAGTATTTGCCAGTCGTCTGAATAATTGCTACAACTTGTGGATCTTCCAGAACATTATAGAAGGAACACAGAAGGAAACACATCTCCATATAACATGCTTGAAAGACATTTCAGTATTCTGGAAGCACCACTCATAGTTTGAAAAGGAACTGTACACTGCAGTATGACAGCAAAATGTAGGACCTATGGAAAATGACATCATATCATCTTTTATTTTATCACTACACATGTTATGTTGCCAGGATTACTGAGTTTCAATCTGCTCCACTGGGCAGAAGTGGAAGGGTGACAGGACTATTGACAAAAACCTTGTGGCAAATTGTAACTAGAACACAACCCTTTTGGGAGTAGAGGTGGGCATGCTCCTTGATGGATTAGCTTTTTTAATCCCGCAAAATCTTGTCAAGTCTCTCTTAACCTCCTGACTGCAAATTACAGGTTCCTACATCCTTCTGTGTAAGGATTATCTTTCTCAATGGATGTTTTACTTTCAGTGCCATTAACAATAATAGCATGCAACATCTACAACACTGATCAAACGTTAATACTCTGCACTCTTGAAATAGTAACTATGATTTTTTGTGCTTAGTATAAAACTCAGTAACAAGATTTTTGCTTAAAAAACATCAGCTAAAGACATTATCCATAACTGTATTCTTGCTAGAAACAAAAAAAAAAAGTACATTCAATGCACTCATCTCAATGTGCTTAGCTGTGGTGCAATTTCAGTGAAAGATGTTGGAAATGTTAATAGTCTGATCAGCCCAACAAGGTGGTGAAATGTAAGTTACTCGTTTTCTGACTAGACATTCCCTGTCTCTCAGTTTTGAAAGAAAGTGGTATAAACAAGAAATTATAAATATTTCCATGCTATGGAGGCAGAACTAGCTCATCAGCAATGTCTGCTCTAAACATGGTACGAACCTCATGCATATACCTAGAAGCCACAGGCAAAAAACTTATACACGTTGGATAGAGCTGAAAATCACTGCAATGCATAAACCCATGGAATTATTACTGCTAATATTAAGCTTCATGATTAAGCTTAAGAATGGTGTGCACAGTCGTGCCCGTTTTAATACTGTCGCATACAAAGAATATGTCAGAAATGAGTTGTCTGACCTCTTATTCCTAAGGTATGGTCTGCAAACACCAGTTATCTGGCTTTTACAGGTCAGTTTTTGCAGGTTATGAAGTACTGAAATAGAACTAGGAGACTGGTACTTCAGACTTCAAGGACTCTCTCTCTCCCTGTTACTGAATCCTATCTGTTCTGGCTGTTAAAATCCCTCAGAAATTTTAGAAGATGGGTTTTACTTGCTAAATAATTGTATGTTCACCAGCTATATGGCTACATAATCCCACCCTGCAGTTCTAACAGCAGAGGCTATGCACTCTTTAGTACTGCATTATATTTTTATGGGATATCTACTTCTCTGTCCTCCCAGAGCAAGGTCCAGCAGTAATATATACTACAACAGGTTGACCAGCAGAGCCATGCAGTGCAGAGAGGCCAACCCTTTCAGTCCCCCACAGTGCTGTCATCAGTGTAATTGCTGTCTGCAATATCTGGAGCTGAGAGAGACCTAGAAATGTCCCTTCTGGATAGGAACAAGACAGTGGTATGTACCTTATCCACACTTTCCTACTTTTAGAGGCAAACACTTCAAAATCCCACCAAGTTGGAATCGATAATGCAAATCTCTATCTTGTGAAAAGAGGGCTGATACAGAACACTTCTGCTGCCTCCAGAAGCACGAGAGACACCCAAAGCCTTCCTTAAAAGCCTGAAGGATTGTTATGATGAGATGCTAACTGTGACACAGAATGGAGCTATGTACCTTCCATAGTACTGCAGACTGTGGTTGCTTTCACAGCTGCATGTGTGTGCATATATTGCATAAGAACATTTAAAATTTATCTGGTTCTCCTATGTGCTTGGTACAATCAACAAACGAGAAAAACACCCTTGTTCAGTATCAAAACACAGGTTTCAATACATTGTGATACACGGATTTGGCAAACTGTAAAATTTCAGAGCACTTTCTTCAAATGATGATAACAGACCAAGAGGAAATTCAAAATATTTCTCACATTCAGAATGACACAGTTTTGCTTGAGTTGGAAAGAATCATTAAGGATCCCTGCAATGAACCCACATCTTGATCAGGCTGCTAAGAGCCCCTCCTCCAGTCTGACCTTGAGCATCTTCACAGACCGGGCATCCACCACCTCTCTTCACCTCCTGTGCCAGTGCCTCATCACCCTCAGTGTAAAACACTTATGTCCAATCTAAATCTTCCCTCTTTCAATTTGAAACAATTTCCCCTTGTCCTACCATAACAGACCCTGCTGAAGGGGACAGACTCTTCCGCTTTCTTCTTGTAGACGTCCTTTAGATACTGGGAAGGCTGCTCTCAGGTCTCCCCAGAGCCTTCTATTCTTCAGGCTGAAGAGCACCAGCTCTCTCAGTGTGTCTTCATAAGGGAAACATTCAATTCCTGGGATTATTTATGTGGCTCTCTCTCCAACAGGTCTATGCTTCTCTTGCACTGAGGACTCCCCATCTGGATGTAGTGCTCCAGGAGCTCCAGGAGCTCAGAGCAGAGCAGCAGGATCACCTCCCTGACCTGCTGGCCACACTACTTTGGATGCAGCCCAGGATATGGTTGGCTTTCTGGGCTACAAGGGCATGCTGCTGGCTCATGTCCTGCTGCCATCCATTAGTATACTTCAAGTCATTTTTGGCTTAATCCTTTTGTCTCACAGCTTGCATTGATTGTGGGATTTACCATGACCCAGATGCTTTTTTTTTTTTTTTAATCTTTGATATTTACAGGTATTAGTCTACTTCAGCACCTCTAATTTGACAGAATGAGAAATGCAGTGAGAGCATAAACCCGGCAATACGTGAAAATCTGCCACACAGTTGCAGACAGAGAACATATTTCCAACCCACACACCTCAGCGAAATATTAGTCATAACCAAGGTCCATGTGAAACCTAAGGAGGCAGAGTGGGAAGAGAATGCAGGCACTCTGCTGGAAACACAGCAGAAACAAATCTTGGAAATCTTGACAGAGATTCCAGTGACAAGAGTACTACAATATTCAAATTCAAATGCAGGTCAAAGAAAAGAAGAAAGTTTGTGAATACATAATGAAAGTAAAGGTGATTAATGGCAACTAAACTATATTCTTCCTCATGCCTGTTAATTACTATACCTATGCCAAGTACTGTAATAAAGACTCCATTTAAATGGTGTTATTAATTAAGTTGTTTTCTTCTATCCTGGCAGTAATTGAGCTTTATGAACAGCAGAATATTGTTAACTTGACATTGCAATCAAAAAGACATATCATATTGTTCTTTGCTGATGAAGTAAAATAGATTCTTTTTGATTACAGGTATATTGCGTCATTCTTTTGTAAGAAAAACCCAGTTTTTAGTCCATTAGTTTTGTGAAGGGTGGTTCTGCCCTATTACGACATCTGCCAGTGAGCCCCACAGGAAAGGTATCTCTCTGGTCCTCTACAATCTCTGAGTACACATGAAAGCCAGAAGCTGTCACACTACATCCACAGTAATGTGAGCAGAGCTACAGACAAACTCCGAAACAACACTGGAGAGATGAAAAGTTAACTTCAGTGTACAGAAACTGAAAATTTTCTAATTTTTCAAGATCACTTTAAACTCACCCGTGAGAAAGTTAATCGGCCCTTAGATCTAATTTTCACACCCTACATACTTCTGTGACAGTCATCTCCAACGAGAAACCTTGGTAACTATCTTTCCTGTCCATCCACCTCTTCTACCCATAAAACCTCTTCAGTTGCTCTGTTCTTACTCTCAAGAAATTTCTCTCTCACACCCTGAAGGTAACTGTCCATCATATTGATTATTAGAAATCCATTAGCAAATAAATTTGCAGTTTGCTTTAATTATCTTCACATATCAGATCAGTAAAAATTTTCAGATTGAGTAAAAAATTGAATGTACAATATAATAATAGCAGAATAAACAAAATATATCTATATATAAATGTGGAAGAGATGTATTATCTGTGATTATCTAACATAGATTTCAAGTCTGGTATCTCTCCTATGCTCATATTACATTTCCAGTTTGGATTACGTCTATGTGGTCACCCCTGAATCACAGAATAACAAAGATTTTCCTACTGGCTCTCAAAGAATGAAATCTATACTACAACATGTATTTTCCCAGAAGACCTTTCATTTAAGTCTAAAAGTTAGCTTTCTTGCTAGTGTTCCCATCCAAGATGGATTTACTTAACTGCTCACAGGAAGCACTGGAGATAAAAAAAATATTCCTGTGGTCTTTTTAAAGTTCTTTCCAGTTCTTTCCCCCCCCCCCCCCCCCCCCCTCAAGAGATGTCCTTACATTACCACCAGTAATAATTTGCTTTATCATGAGGAGCAACAGGCTGATGTATATTCTTCTCCTGACCACTGGCTGCATAGCTAAATCTAGCACAATGATCAGTTCTGAGATACAGAGAGGATAATTGTCACAGACTGTTCTCTAGAAGTCAGGACAGAAGAGGTAGACTAAACAGATCAGGTCTCACAATGTATTTGAAGACTATTTTATGTTAATAGAAAACTATTTAGTAGATGAAGAACAACACTCATGACAGATGCACGTGATCTATCAGTGCACAACTCTCAAGCCCAGTTGAGTAGTTCTAATTCCAGCACTAACTAGGAAAATCCCTTGCCTGTTTAATGCCATACAAGTGAATGGCCCTTGGATCAGCTTCTTATAACAACTTTGACAGTGCCATTGGCAGTGGAGAATCAGTTGCCAAAACAATTCTTGGGCAAGAAAGAAGGGCCTTGATATCCCCAAATAATCATTCATTTCACGCAGCACAAATCCATGTAAAAAAGAAATGATTACTGCTGTAACAATTAGGCCAATACTATAGCTCGTCAGCCTGTGTTATGCAATGACATACTGAAAACAACTTCTGACTGATAACACAAAGTAAATAGAGAACATCCTCAAATATACAATTGGTAGGATAGTAGTTATATACAAAACTTTGACTTGATGCCCATTTTTTGCCTGGGTGTTGCTTTAGCAAACTGTCACTTTATGCATTCACCGCAAATGATGGATGCCAAGTGAAGTAGTAATTCTTGGGGAGAAAAAAGACAAAGTTCTGTTTTGTCTTGCACATTGTGAAGCTGGACACTGTTTCTGGCTCTCACACAGACTGCTTGTACAAAGTCGGGTAAAACTCTTCACGTGTATGTAAAAAGAGATCAAACAAGGCAACATCCTATTTCTTATTTTTTCACAGCTTAAATTTAATACTTTTCCTCCTAGTCTTCCAAATAGTGAAAAATGAAATAATATTTTTCAAAGTTTTCTGAAAATGTTCATGTTGGAAATAAAATTGTCATTTTCTTGGTTGCAAATCTTATTATGTATAGCAGTTAACCAAATGAGCTTCTTAAAGAAGCTCCACTGTAATCTCAATCCCCAAAGTAAGCAGTTTATATTCTTTCTTCTTTTTTTTAAACACGCTGTTTCAGGGAGTTGTTCTTATAATCCTTTACTCTAAACTAGAGCTGCATTTTATTTGAGTCTACTCTTCTACATGTGCTGCACTGTATTTTGGTTCAGCACCTCTTGCATGCCCCTGTTGATTAAATTATTTCTCCATAATTAAATATCAGATAAACCCGTTAAACAAAAGGTCAGCACTTTCCACAACTCATTTTTATTTTCTCTAAAGATTAGCAGGTTTCAATGACAGAAATAGTAAGCTTCAACGTTCTCTGTGTTTCAAAAACTGTTGAGAAAGACCACCAAGGCTTGAAAATCAAGAGTATGTGGGAAGGCTGGAAGTGAGACTTTCCTTACTTTAGACTGAAATAATGTTTTCAACTCCTCATGACCCCCAAGACTGTATTAAGTGGCCTTACAGTGTAGCACTTGCTCTGGTCCCTCCCCATGTTGATATCTACTGCTCTCACCTCCTTTTGTAGCCTTTGTAAACGTAGGAGTCTTTCCTGTCACAGTGATGGAAGAAGTGCAAGACAGACCAGACTCAGCGTAGCTCCTCTCCTCTGGCAGGGCTAACTGACTGAGCAGTTCTGCAAAGGCAGACACCAAGTCTAGCAAACTGTCTCTTCTGCCGTATGTTGTCTGAGCAGAGGGGATCAAAAGTCATCTTCTCTATCCCATACCCACTGCAACTAAAATAAGCCTGGGCAAGACACGTTCATCCCTCGCCCCAAGAAAGGCCTGCTATGCTGGTCACCAGGTGAGCAATTCGTTAGTCCTTCAACCTACAGCTGTCACAGTCACACAGTGGACACAATACCACATTCCTTATCAATCTATACCACCATAGTTTACAGCACTGGCTGAAGCATTTTTGTGCTTGTGGAAATGTCTGTCCATGAAGTTAAAAAAGCACATCTCAAACCAGCTTCACAGAAGTGACGTGCCATCTCAGGCATCAGCAAACAAGCTGGATCAGTATGTTCAGGGCACATCGCATTGCTGGAGGTCTCACAATGCCACAGCCCTTCCCAAAGATTGTATTTTATTATCAATTACCTACTCAGCCATTTCTCTTTCATATCTACCCTACACAACATTTAACCAAGATGAAGGACTGTTTCCATCTTACATAAATGATTTCCACTGATTCATACTTACATGGCCTACTAAATAGAGAGTATTTCTGATACGCCTGCAGAGATGGGAAAACCACATACATGAATGAGTGTAATCCATTCATGGTTTTATAGACCCAACGTTCTCTAGAGAGCACCACTGAGTGCTGGATTTTACATTTAGATTGCTGAGTTAGCTGAAATATGTGTAATATCACCAGTAGGCAAAGAGCTCCCTATTGACTACGGGGCAGAGGAAGGCCCCTGCACATTGTTTATTTCAGCAAGTATGCAAGCTGGCAAGCTCCCATGAAACGTAGTACAGCTATGGCTTCTTTTTGTTTGGATTTTTTTTTTTTTGGGTAACAGTATGTGAATAAATGATGTGTGGAGCTGAAAGCTCTCACTTTTCAGAAACCCCAATTCTTTCCCTGAATACAGGAATAGAGGTTTAGACTATTATTAGACTATTTCTTAGTATGCCCATGGGAGAAATAATCCAGTTCAGCTAACTCCTTGCACCTCCCAGATTCGTAAGTAATCTTGCTCTTTGGGGCAAGCAAAGTGTAGCTCAGCTCACAATCAGATCTTCAATATTTCACTATCTGTATAGCCATTTTCTCTATTTTTTGATAGTGATACCTCATACTGAATTTTTTCTTACACTTCTTTTGGCAGCAGATATTTAATTATAATGACTTAAGAGGCAACATTATGAATACTGAGCACAATTAATATGCTTTATAAATGGAAATATTTCAACCCCATCTTTTTTTTAAAAAAAGATGCAGTGTTAAAGCTTAACTCCAAGTCACACCTTTATGCTTCTGTGTACATTCATACAAAAAATAATCCAAGGCATTAAAAGTATTGGGCAGTAGTGGCAAGCCCTACATTTCTATACATGCATTTTCTACTTCAGGGTTCACATTTGAAGTAGAAAGGGTGCTCTGGGAGCTCTGCTTTGCCACGGCAGACAGGAATTTCTCCAGCTACTCAGCAACCCAGTTTCTTGCATTGTTCACAGAAGCTTCAGCCAAGAAAGAACTACTTCAAAGGCTTTATACAGCTTATGCTCTGCCCTGGATTGAAATGTAGAAAGCCTGTTTCAACAAAGGCAATGAAGATTTAGGGATCAGAGGGCCTGCTAGGCTTTGTTATTAATTTACCCAGATTTTAAAATGAAGAAGAGAAGGAGAGAGTGACTCTTCCCCTTTCTGTTTTCTTTCCTTGACTTCCTAAGACTCTGAATTTGAGTGAGAGCAATGCCTTACAAAAATCAGACCCTTACGCTTTTATTAACATAGTAGTGCTGACTTAAACATCTAATTAAAAAATCAGTTAACAAAAGTCTTTGAAAACCAATTAAGGACTCAGAGGTAACAAAATACGTTATCTAGACAAAGCCACAGAAGAAGATACATGCACATTAATAGCCTGTTCTGCTCCCACACAAAAGTCAGTAATGTTTATCTCACAATTAAGCAGTTAACTGTCTAAAACTCAAATGATATATTCATAGCAAAGATTTATGAAATTAAATAATGAAGAAATAAATGAAATCAGAATACAGACTAGGAAAGAGTATTTAAAAAACAAAACAGAAAATTAAAAAAACCTACAGAAGAGGAAG
This sequence comes from Perdix hodgsoniae, assembly GCA_035772895.1. Classification (NCBI taxonomy): domain Eukaryota; kingdom Metazoa; phylum Chordata; class Aves; order Galliformes; family Phasianidae; genus Perdix; species Perdix hodgsoniae. Next base: position 27,779,789 of record JAPSGF010000002.1, read on the forward strand.
AAGCCTCTTCTCCACGTTGTCCTTCTGGACAATTATTTTCTCTACCTTGCAACCGAAGTCTACATCACACTTTTGCTTTAGCTGTACACACAAACATTCACGTACATAATAAGTGAAAAATATAACTCCTAAATGCAAAACAAGAAGAAAAGAATTCCACGGCATGTGCAAGTCATGTTTTGTTAGAAAACATTACAGCCTTCATTTTACAGATACATATGTAAGGACTAGACACCAACATAGCTTAATTGCAAGTCAAATACTTATATGAAGTTAATTCAACTGCTGTTGCGTCACAGAATGCTTTCAAAATACTCAGATTTTTTATTATATCAAAAGAATCAGGAGTTTTCATTAAGTTGTTGTGGTTTTTACTGTTACCAAAAGCTTTGCTATACATGAAGATTAATATGGGACGGTCCATCTGACATCCCTATTGATGATGACTGTTATAAAACAAAGGAACTCACCTATGAAGTAGGACAGCAGTATTGCCAGCAGCACTGAGACTCCTACAGCACAGAGAGCAGTACATTTCCAGCTACAGTACTTCGAAGACTTCTTGAATTTAAAAGCACTTCTGGACAGAGTGTTCCTAGGTAGTGGCCGAGTAGGAGGGGAATAAACAGAGCCGGATGCCATTGTGTACCCTGGTGTTGCAGTACTGAACAGCGGTGTGGTCCCTGTTCCTGTTTTGAATAGGAAATGCCTGTGGAAGGAAAGAGTGTATGGTAAAGTACATACGTAAATTGGTACACAGGCAGTCATATTGTTTTTGCTTAATGCCATGTATTTTTCAATTGCCTAAGAACGTCCACTCTGCAAAGGATCACAGTAGCAATACTGGTCACAGAACCTGCACTTCAGAAAGGCACTTGAAGAGCAGACTGAAAAGCCCCAAAATGTTAGTGATACAGTGTTATACAGAAAGGAAATGGAACTACCCAAAAATACCTTCTGGTAGAGAAGAGGTATCTCAGAGTTAACCCAACAAGTAAAGGACAGGCTTTATGCTGCTGTTTATTTTTGTTGGCTTCAACTACAGACTACAGGGAACTCCATTAAAAAGTCAATATTATGCAGTCTGACTGTAGCCCACACTGCTTATCACATTCTCCTGGGTCAATTACAAAGAAAACAGCAATCTCTCACACAAACTTCTGACAATTTTGCCCAAAATCAGTCAGTTAAAAGATGTTCTTTGTGTTCTAACTACACAGCTCACTAATTTCTATCTCCTCACGCATAGTGTTACCATACCAAGATCTGATTTATGGACACAGCAGCCAGTTACAGTCTGGCAGGTAATCTAAAGACACATAGGTGCCCCTGAGTGAACCTCAGCCAAAATTAGAAATGAGAAGCAAAGCCAAATTTAAGACTCTTTGAGTTAACAATAAACTTAAACAAAACTTTCTCAAGGAAATACTATTCCATGCATTTACCTACATTCCATTTTTGTTCACACCAGCATAATTACTTCAGAAAAGCCTCTAAAAGGAAGCACAGCATGTAGGCATATAATACCTCTTTTTGAGGCACATTTGAGCAACTCCACAAACAACAAAACTTAAGCAAAATATCTTGGCACTGGGTCTTTTTCCACTCATTTGCTACACTGGCAACTCTGCTGTGTAAGGCTTGGCCTTCAGCAATTAGGCTTTGCAAAGTGATTATGTTTCTGTAAAAACTGTAAGGAAGTCATTGTGAGAATTTCAAACTTACCAGGTGCAAAAGCAGCTAAACAAAACTCCACAGGAGTTTGCATTCTTGAGTAGGTGAGAGACACTCATGAATTGTGGACATGCGGGTTTTCCTGAAGCCAAGTAAGGACATGTCTATGTCATTTTTGTCTACTGTATGCCTTATATACAGCATAGGTCAGAGGCTCTAGCACAGTGTGAGCTGCCTTTGGAGGGAAAGGCCCTCTAGCTACATCCCCAGACATCAGGCTTATCAGAACTGCTTCTCTGCTGACAGTGCTTTCAACCTCCAGGGCCCATGCCTGGATCCTCGGATAGCAACATGCCAACCTATACTGGTACGATGGCTTCATCAGAAATGCACTGTAGAGACACTGAAAATTAATTCGCCCCAGTGCAGCATGACAGGAATAATAGCAGCAGATAAACAGTTTGTTATGAATTCGATCATAATGGCATAAACCCCCACCTTGAAAATATTTCCATCACAAATAATGCCATGAAGTCTTCTACACGCAGGTTACCTCATTTGGAACGACATGCAACTTGCTGGCAGAGGCAACAGATGGATGTATATTAGATCTACTGATGCACAACAGCACACACAAGTTTTTCTGAACTTCTGAGCAAAGAGGATTACTACTGATTTCAAAAGACAATGCCCTTGTGGTTTAAATCTTCTCTAAGACAGTGCTTCATTACAAGTTGTGACATTTTCTAAGTTGCAAACACAAAAACCAACAATGCCTAGCCTAATATAAAAGGTGTTACCTCTAAGAACCATTAGTTTGATTTTATGGATTCACAGAAGCATGTAGATTCATTAAGTCCTGATAAAGAGTCTTATTCACTTGACCTTTACTGTTCTTTCATTTCAGGCTATAAAGGTATCTTCAGGTACGTGCGCATAGATCCCAGGATAACAACCAACACAAAGAAAGCTGTTTCCTCCTCAATACATAATGAGTTCTGCTTTGGGGAACAGAAAGGAAGCCATTCAGCAGATATGATAATGGTCCTTCTAAACATCAGCTTCCATGTTAAAAATAAGAAGTTGTCTGTGCAACCTGTGATTTTAACATCCACCCATCTCACTGTTAGGCTCAAGAGACCGAAAACAGGAACTTGCATCATATGAACACCTGCATGAAGCCTTATGCAGTCCTAGGTATAATAAAAACAATGCAACAAAACCATCAGCATCTGATTTTTTTTTTTTTTTCCCTGAGCAAGCAAGAACTGACATGTTAGTATAGCATAACTTACACCGAGAGAGTGTAATCCACATTCTCAAAGCATTTGAGGAGTTAATCCCATAGATAAATCTGGGAGATGGCCACCTATCTGTGGTGGTGTGAGCTGTCACAGCTCTGACAGTCCACCTCAGGCATCAAGGCAATGAAAGAAAATTGTAACTTTTATATGTGAATTCAGCAGTGTGCAGTCTTAGGCAGCACACAGCACGACTCCTCACTTCAAGCTACTCCTCTTTTCCTTTGAATCACATTAATACAATGGCAGAGTGGTTGTACTGGCTGGCTGGAGGCTGCTGGGGGAAAAATCCAGAGAGAGTAAAAGACTGACAAAAAAGTAAGAAAAAAATACAAAAAAACAATTGTCATCTTCGTCTGGGTAAAGAAAATGTTTGTTTTTTTTCTCTTTCTAATAAGCAAGATTACTAACAAAGTGGTCCGAGACTCTCCTACATTAACTCAGAGTCATCAGTATTTAAACTGCAATGCTATCAGGCTTGCACATCTTGCCTGCTTCTCTGAGCCATGATCTGGTGAGACAAATATGCAGAAGGATGCGGTATCTGACAACAAATCCAGGCTGCTTCCAGATAATGCTGAAATTCTTTATGCTCTTGAAATATAATCTATCTGCAAACGATTTTAATTATCTATATTTCCATTTCTCTTGTCTTTTCAAACCATGGAACTCAAGTAGCTGCTTTTTAAAGCCTAAACTGTTTGCTCTACTTGACCATGCACTGACTTACCACCAATTACATTACATTTAATCTCATAGGAGCCTTACGGCATCTGTAAAAGCTTATCCCTCCATTCAAAATTGATCATTCAACAAGCATTTGCTAGATCTTCTGTAAGCAGCACATAAAACATTTTATTAAAGCTTTAAGAGTACAAAATTCCACTGAATCCTGCAAATATTTTACAAGACCAGCTAGTTCTACTGTTATTTAATAACTCAATTTACTTTTTGAAGCAAATAATGTTCTTTTTCAATGTTTATTCAATATATGTTCCATCTACTAATTCAGTAAGTATTTCTATTAAAAAGTGCAGCTAATCTTAACATTTTAAAGGGAAAAAAATGTAGTACCTAAGTTATGAATCACAGCTCTGCAGTAAAATGCAAAGTTATGTCATAAACTAATCCTTGCTTACAAAGACAGATGGGAAGTCACTTTGTTTCACAATGGGCAGACATTGTGCTTAACTTCCCTCTCTTAAGAGACAGAAATACAGTGCCAAAACTCTAATAAGAGAAGACAGGAGCTTCTGAATAAAAATGAAATTATCATGCTTTTAATTTAACTCAGTACTAGAAACTGGTACATACAATTTTTTTTCCTCCTCAAGCTGGGGGTAGAATTCACCCCAAATAAGATTTTCTCTCTGCTGCCACTTCCTCTATGGAAAATAAAATTGAAGTAGTCTCTACTAAATTCAGTAAATAGGAAAGCAGGATGGGAAGAAAGTGATAAAAAAACCAGGAGTTAGGCAGAAAGATTACATTAAAACTGTGGCCTCTGAGAAATGGGGATGGATTACAAAGCCATTCAAGGACAGTGAGGCTCAAACCCTAAACCCAAATACTTCTGACATAAGGTAGCACAGTGCCCAGCAATAGAAATACAATTTAGAATAAGTTTGTGACAAAGACTTTTCACCCCAGCTCAGAATAAAACAGATACTCCACACTTATGAATGCAATGTTAAATAAACATGTATGGAAGACTCTAAATTCCAGAACACCAGAAACTGAGACTTTATACCAAAAAGGTATCTGTGACAAAAAGAACTATTCTATATTACCTTTAAATATGTTGCTCACAAATTTTTAAAATTATTGAATATTTTTAACAATCATAACATAAAATCTACATTAGATACATCAGTTTTTTAGCTTATACTGAGACTGCTTCAACTTGCAAAATGTTCATGGTGATTTGCAGCTATGATTTCACTAGTATTGGACATCATATATAGAATGCTATATAGATATTTGGAAGCTATGAAAGAGCTTATCTTATCCTTTCCAACACCTTTCTAAGCACTGTTTTAGCTTTGTATCAGCATATGTTATGCAGCATAAGTACACCAAGCACAGAATCTCACAGAAAGTCTGTCGCAACATTCTAAATTTGTACTAAACAAGGAAATGTGAAGGTCCAGTGAAATTCATCTGAACTCCTTTAGGTGTGTCAGAACATATAACATGTTTTATTACCATGACAGAGATAATTTCTTGTAGTGCCGTTACTTAGATTATGACAGTGACCAGAAACTGCTGTCACAGGTTAAAGGTCAGTAGCACCAGGCTTTATGAATACACAAAACCAAAACACTCCTCACTTTAAGGCTAAAAAACCTTCAATTCAAAATAAAACCATAATTAGAATAGATGTCCTTAAAAAACTCAAATCCCTCCTTCCCATGTATTTGAACCTTGTGTACTATCATGTACTACTAGCACTTAAAGAATCTGGAACGCAAAAAAAAATCAATTAGTTTGGTCATGTTTCTGAATAGAAAGACTTCCGTGATTAGAAAAAGAAACCACGTGGTGTTACTGCACACAAAATACCAACACAGACTGCGGCTTTCTTGTAGTGCTGTCTTCTATACTGCCCTAATCATTGTCCTATCATTTCATGATGGTCTTCACATGGCTCTTCCAATCATTACAGACCACTGTAGGAAGACCACTGAGGAAGGAAACACTAACGTTCAGAAGATTTCATTGCAGAAGTCATTCTTCTTTCTTAAAAATTCTCCCTTTCCTGGGAATTTGAAATGGTCTCTGGCTGAAATTATCACATTATCACTGGCACATGGGGAAGTTTCCTATGAGCACAGGTGGTAACACAAGCTTGTTAGTTTGCTTCAAAAAACTGTATAGAAAAAAGATCTCCTGCTTGATGGAGAACAGTTACGTATTTAGTAGAAAGCAAATAAACAGAAAGAATCCTTACAATGGCAGGGTAGATTACCAGGGACAGCATCCTGTCCAGAAGAGGACAATACAAACTGCAGAACTCAAGTCTTCCAAACAACTTATCCAGTAGTAGTTTGCTGTCTCTAAATTGCCCAAAACTCAGGCTCCTACTCCAGTCTTGTGGTATTCTGTTGTGTAGACTAAACATGTACTGTGTCAAAATGTGTTTTCTTCCATCAATTTCAATTTAAATTCAACCGATCGTTCCCTTGTTCTTTTATAATGAGTATGTAGTGTTTGCCCTGTGGTACATAAAAGCAACATTTTTATAAAATTACTCTTTGATTCATTTTTTTTCTAGAGTAGAACATATAAAGATATTAAAAAGTAATTGCTTAAAGCAAAATAGAAAAGATTTAAAGTCAGGCAAAAGCAACTATGGAGTTGAGAAAAGCTATTTTCAGATACCTGCTGTTTTGGTGCAGTATACAACAAAACCGACATCTGAAAGACAACAGAACAGAAACTGACTTGCGGTGAGAAAGAAGAAAGAAAACCCTTCCCTAATGTTTATTTTTGGATATGGCTCTTTTACCTTTTGGTACCAACAGATCTCCAAATACGTGAGTATATCTGCAAGTCTCTGAAATTTTACTTTGTGTAAGTAACAAGGCCACCAATCTCATAACTTTGACTCCTTTGTTGTCTTTGTGATTTGAGGGAAAAAAACCTGAATGTTACAAGCAATTGCCAATGTAGGAGGTTACTGTTGGATGCACAGTCACTGCATTTTACTCAACTTTTCCAATCAAGGAAGAAGTCATTTTGTCTTCTGTAATCACAAGCTAACCACTTTGTGAAATGAGCACACCCATTTTCATACCGTGGACACAGGCTGAACTCCCCTCAAACACTAACTCAAATCTGCCACTAGCTCCTATTAAAAAAAAATATCTATTCACCTAAGGAGTGTTGAATCTGTGGATATTACTATACCAAAAAATAAATTTGTAAGCAAGCTGAGGTAAATGTTCTTATCTGTTCTGCTGCAGTCCTCAATCTGTTACTCGGATTCGCTCAGAGGCATGATATAGTATATCTGCACCTTAGATACCTAAAAAGTGGGTACACATCAATCATATTCTGATATCCTCAAGTGGTGGAAAAAACTTCTGTTGAAAATACTTCAGCTGAATGCATGCTGAGAGAAATGTATATTTTAGAGAATTCATGTCTTGGTGATATAAATTTCAGGAGCAGTACCTCAGGAGATATGACTTTACTGCTCAAAAAGGGATAACAATCCTAATGGCTTGATTTTGACGTTTCGTATAGTAGTATTACTGAATTTTATATATGGTATTACTGAATGTATTAGAATAAAAACTGTAATTAAACTATTTTGAATTGAATACAGCTGTGGTGCTTGCTAACTTGAACAAAAAATAGAAGAGCAGGTTTTGTCTAAAAATGCTTGCAATTCATAATTTACCTTTGGGGAAACAGCAGCAATCAGTAATTCTACTTTTTGAAAGTATAGGAGCACCTTGTATAAAACTTTGGCAATACCACAGAGCCAGTGTAAGCTAGCAAGACATATGGGAACCTAAAGCAGATCTTGTTATTTTTCTAATGGTTCCAAAGGGCATAGACAAGAGATAGCAGAGACTCCTGAGGTGTAGAAACTCTCCATTCTCTATCCTGAATGCTTCCTTCCTGACACAAGCAGAGATAACATGCATCTATCTCTATGAAGATGTAGTGTTCTATTTGCCACTATCGTTAAAAAAAAAAAAAAATCACGAATCTTAAGGAATTAACTCCAACAGAGTAATGGCTGCATCTGGCTGCAGATATCTTAACTTGATCCATCTCTCATGTAAGTTTGTGTTTTTCTCTCCCTGACTTTCCTTAAGCCAAACCAGCTGATTTTTTCCCTCCCAGGAATGGATTACCATGCTCTCTCTCTGCTTACAAAAACCATACCAGATACATTAGCTGTCAGAACACACAGAAAACCATTAACCAGAGAGGAAAAAAAAACAGCAGCCTGAGATTGCAATCAATCACTTGCACTGCATCTACTGGCTGGTGTGCTCTTGGCAGACCCTACTCACTCTGGATGGATCTGGATTCTCTGAGTGAGACCATGACCCTCACCTGCCATTTGACATTAGAGAACTCAGCCTGGTTCACTAATGGATAGATCACATCAATAAATCTGATTCCTTGCACTGAGTTGAAGAAGCAGATGGAATGAGAAGATTAATCTCTGCCGACTGACGTTACAAAGAAGATGTAAAAGAGATAACAGAAATTACTGGCTAGGTCTCATATCAACTCTGGTTCACTGATGCATGAGATCAGCATTCCCAGTAGGCTCCAAGAGGAATTGGATTTTTGTTTCTCTGTGAGCACTTTATGCCTGTCTTCATCTTCTGTTAACATTTGTCTGAGACGAAACCTTGTAGTTGGTGGTGTTTGCCCTTAGCACTAGTTTATGACTGACTTACACAGAATCACACGGCCGCATTTAACGTAAATCCAAGCCAGCACAGAAACTATATTATGTTGTGAATTTGTCTTATTTTATTTTCTACGTAGAACTGCAATAAAAAAATTGTATAGGAAAAAAGAAAAGTGAATTTCCACTTTTTTGGAGTCAATATTCATGCTACCATAATCCTAGAAAAAGCTCTAAGATCAGATCAGATCAAATGATGATCAAAGTTTGGGAGAAAGACAGAAGAGAGGAAAACTATTATCCATATACATAAACAGAGGAAACATCTGTGGGAACTGGAGATAAGCCTCTTCTAACAGTTTATTCAAATGTTTCAGTGAAGCACTTTACACATGGTAACACCTGCTTGACTTTGCTGAGTTTACACTGAGGACCCACTTTCTTTACAAACTAAAGTCTGGAAGCCAAGAAAGAAAAAACTAGTAGGGTTGAGAGGGACTTCCTTAGTTTTTGTGTGTTCTTCCACATTTGTTCCCTGACATGTTACTGCTGGCAGCTGCTGCTAAAGAAAGACTGGAGAAGTGAGGCATGGAAACCTGCAGCAGAAGATTCCAGCAGAAGCCCAGACACAAATACACCTCAATTGGCTCTGAAAGCCAAAGTCCAAAGCTTCTTGTCTTCAGGAGTGCAGGAATTCTCTCCTTTTGCAAAGTGCTTGCATTCTCAGTGGCATAAATAAGAATACAGAGTTTTAGTATGCACATAGCTTTTGTAAACATCCTAGTAACACACACACACACCCCTAGGATAAAAAGAATCAGAATAATCAGGCTGTCCTGAGTCTGCTCTTTTGTCCTCCTGTCTGTTAGGCTGCACTCGATGAGCAAGGGAAACAAACAACGCTAAGCTGCAGTTTGTGTGCAGAAGTAGGCAGGGGAATCAGATGCAAAGATGCTGCATGGGCAAACAAAGAAAGCTGGCACAGTTTTAGTTACTCATATTCTGCTCTGCAGTATAGTCCCGTTACTTGCTTCTTCTACAGAAGAGAGAGAAACGAGATTCATATATTGCTCAAACAATATGAATTGACTCAATTCTCCTTATGAACCTCTTCTGGGTTTCTTAGAAGTCTAACTTTCAAACTGACTTCCATCTAGGTTACAGTAAGTGATGTGGCCACTGTCACTGTTGCTGATATTCACTTCAGAAGGTGGTACCAGCTGAGGGAACAGCCTTGACACCCCCTTCCTGAATTTTTGGGTAGTGATAGTACTTGTGCTACACACAGGTGACCAACTTTTTGGCTTGTCTGGGCCACACTGAATGAACAGTTCAGGGCTGCATGTGCAAGGTTGCTCCAAACAACTACTGATAAAAAGATCACAATAATGCTCTATTAAATAGAGTAAATTCTCAGCTATAAAACACTATTTTTCAACACCGTCACCACCATCAGCTGTGCATTTTCACCAGCAATAAACAAGAATCTGCACGCCGTGCTCATAACAATCTGCACCAGTGGATGTGACTGATTGTCACTGTTGCCACTGTGAAACGTGTCACCTGTCACCCACTGCATCACTGCACTCATATCCACTGTTCGGTCTCTGGAAGAGTTCAGAAAACATCACTGAATGTCAATGGGTGCAATTTTTCTGCATGGAGAAATTCAATTTCATCCCTTTGCTTCATCCGCACTTCCATGTCAGAAACCAATTTGTCATACTGCCCCTCTGCCGCCATCTCCATGCCCTGGTTTCTGCCTAGACACTACTGATGACACATTGAGGTTCTAAGCAATGGCTGTGTGCCTATGGCAGAGCTGCCACCATGATGGCACAGGAAGAGTTGGACTAGGCCAAGCTGTGGACTAGGCCACCTGTGCTACTCTCCAGTTCTCATTTCTTCCAAGAATGGGAGGTTAAAAGAATTTGAATTTTACGCTAAGGACTGGAAATGAGAGAGAGAGAGAGAGAGAATGAGAGAGAGAGAGAGAGAGAGAGAGAGAGAGAGAGAGATATCTCTGAGATTAAGAATTCTAATCTTGACCCTTGAAACATTGAATAAGTTAGGCTTTCAGGGAAAAAAAAAAAGAAAGCCACAACACAAGTACTCATCTAATCTCTTTCAGTATCTTTGCTGTCTTTAGTAATCAGAGAGAGCAATTGCTGCAAATGGCTTGAAATACACAGTGAGACAATTTCAAAAAAGCAAATGCAGTTTAAGAGAGAATCTCAGAGCTGTGATATTTACCCAACAGTTTAATCCGGAAGCTGACATTTCACCTGCAGTAGGAAGACTTGACTGGGCTACTGGACATTTTAAAAAGAACTAAAATCAGAGAGAAGTTAAAGAAATGAAATATTATTCTGCCACTGGCTGAAAAGACCTGATTCTGCCTCAAGCTGCAAGCAGGCTGAAGTTTCCAGCATCATAGATTCTGTGAACCTCAGCTCACTTACAGATGTCCATAGCTGCAGCTCCCTTGCAATTCAGAGCCTGGGATAATCTGTGCTGAACTCTATGCTGCCACTACTGCTCTACCAGCAGTCACTCAATCAGCCAGATTCATGTCACTGCAGTGACAGCACTGTCATAACCTGAGTTAGAGCCACTACCACCAACCCAGCAACTCCACACATACACGTGATGCACCTATCACTCCTATCTTCTAGCCTCTTATCATTCGTTGTTGGGAACTTATATACTATACTTGCACATTCTCCTATGTGCAAAATACCAAAATCTGCAAAAAGACTTGAGGGATCAGCATTCAGAGATTCAACAAGGCAGAGGATCACACCTTGTGCTCAGACAGGATGACAGCTATCCTTTTAATAACATCCATTTTTTGCTGATGCCTTTTTTTGAGCTGGACTTCTCACTGCACAACTAACATTGACCGAGATCTTGGATTTTGACTTAATGAAGTCATTCAGGTCTTGGCTCTGTCACAATTTTGGTAGCATTTTCTTAGTTACTTGGATGTGCTTGAAAGAATTCGCTGAATCTTTTGAAATTACTTTCTGGTACAACTTAAGATGCACTGATTGGGACGGCATGCTCAACTGCAAGTATGTAACTGTAAAAAGATGTTAACTTTTAACTTACTATATGTTTATCTTATATATCTCTTATTCTTTTACCAAACTTAATATTGCTTCACTGTCTTTTACCAAGTTTACTATTGAAACACAGTTGCTTTTTTTTTTTTTTTTAATTTTGGAAGAAAATTCAGAGATTGTATTGAAAAGCTTCTTGTTGCAAAGAACACCACAGATAGAAAGTCTTGAGTGTGATTATTCCTAGCTTCTTTTCTACAACAGTATGCACCAGCAGCCAAAGCTTCTCGTTATCTTGAGACTATCCTACAGGTGATGAGTTACATGCTACTGCACTGGGCTTCATAAGCACTCACAAACAGTAAAAGTCATAGAAGTCATTTAGTTTTCATCCTACTCAGTCTCTAATGCTTTAGCATTTACCTTGCCCAGCGAACTAGTTTCTCCTGAACTAATCCACCCTACCCATCTGTACAGCTACACCTACTCCTTTGGTGCCCAGACACGTCAAGATTTCTCCCCGTACTCGGTGCTCCTGACTTCTTTCCCTCTTGAATCTAGTTCAACATGGCCTTGTAACAATTTGGCCACTTTTTAAAACTGAATTCCCTGAACATCCTCCCCAGCATGTGAAAAATATCCCCAGTCTTTGCAATCCCTGGAAATAAGGCTCTCGAGTACAACAGGTTTTCAGATCCTACCCTTGTAAAAAATTAAATGTTCAGCAGATGAAGCAATTCTATAAATAACTGGAAATATAAAGGATTTATTTAAATTCTGCAAGAGATCTAAATACAGTTATTTATTGATAGAGCACCTTTTCTTCTCCCAGATTCTAATAGGATACCTCGGTAGCTCAGGGAGATGTTAGGTAAAAGAAAAGTAGGCTCTTTACTTCAAGTTAAACTGATTTAAGATGCATATAAATATTTTTACACATTAGGGAAATGAGCGACCATACCAAGGAAAGCCAAGAATTAAACATTAAAATAATCTGAGATTTCTAGCTGAATTATGATAATTAATGCATAGTGCACAAAACGAACATCTCAAAGCTATAAACAACTACTCCTAAGATCTAGACGTATGAATCATTAGAATTTCTATGCAAAATATCTTTTCCTATTATCAACACTAAAATCGTCAAATTCATTAGATTAATATTCTCTCTGTAAGTCATACAAACTAAGAAATACCATAATGTAATACACACATGACATGAAAGCAGAGAAACAAATATATAATGATTCTAGCTGTGATACAGTATGTTAGCAAGATTGATAAACTGAATCTTCATGCTGAAAGCATACTGCAGTTTCAAATCTATTATGCATTGGAACTGATATGTTATTATCTCTGGACAACTTTCATGCCACAAAATGATTCCTGCTAGCATAATTTTTGAAGTGAAGGGATTACAAACAAGATAAATTTCATTGTACTGCTACCTGAACTAGCATAAACCAACAAGAATTTCATGTAATATAGTCCCCATTTGCCAAAATATCTGCATTTGGTGGTCCCATTGCAAACGTATAAAGCATAAACCAGGCACGTTTCCATTAATTTTGCTTCAGCAATTACACACCCAAATCAGTATTCCATGGTACTGATCTACAGGGAACAGTATTATTTGTTTGTTTTTAAATACAGCACGCTTAATATTTTTAGTTACCAAAAAAAAATAGTCTTCCTGCAAATATTTGCAGTATCTTTGAGTTTGATGAAAATTATTAACTCATTGAATTTAAGCACAACTCTCTTACTGCAGCCGATTTCAATTTGTATCTAACGGAAATTTTACGAGCTTTTTGGAATGCGAAACAGATCAATGTATGGTGTCAATAGATTTTACAAATTAATTATTAGCAAGCTGATGCTGAAATCCTCAATTCAATCAAATAGTATTCCACCTTTTTTATATTTTAAGATTTAAAATTAGCAAAACAGAATTTGGACAAAGTCCTAATTTTTATCCTACCATTGGGGAAAAAAAAAGGCAAATATGATTAAAAAATATTTTCTGAAACTGAACATACTGTGATGATTAGCAGGCTGGAATTCACCAGAAATTACATTGCTTTGTCAAGATTTCTTTTTTTTTTGGTGGAAGAGAGATGGCAGTGGGTCAGAAACTCTGTATACTGACTTGGTAGATGACAAGCAAATTGCAGTTTGAATAGAGGACAGATATTAATGAAAGTTACTAAATTTTCATTAAAAAATGAAAAAATCAGACATGGAATAGTTACATAACAGAAATTTGATTTAAGTGAACTAAAATGTTAATTTGTATGGAATTCCTTTTTTTTTTTAATTTATATCAGCAGTACTTGTCTACATATATATATATTTATTAACCAGCAGTTCACATTTCAAACCAACTACTCAAAGTGTTTCAGATGAAACGTACAACTCTATTTAAAAAAGCAACCCTTCATTTGGTCATTGCCTATACTACAATAGTACTTCACAATATTTCTAACAAACTTTTGCTAAATAGGAAGTTGTTACAAACTAAGGATCATACCAGGCAAATGGAAAAGCATGCAAATAATTTGCAACAGCTTGCAGAATCAGGCAGGACAGATCATTAATACAACCTCCACTGCCCTTCTGTTTTCTTAAGTGGAAGTGACTACATTCGGCAGTCAAAATTTATCGATTTTTATTTACTATGAATCTATATGACAAATTATTTTAAGTATAATAAAAAACCAAAAAGATTTAGAGATGACAAAGTCTATTCCAGATGTTTTGTTTTTTGACCACTGCAAACAGGCTTTAAAAAGAAATCACATTTTGCCTTCTGTGGCAACAGTTAGCATCATGCAAATGCTTAGAGTCACATACCCATAACTGCTATCGTGATATGTTGGAGAAAACACATCCATCTCTATAACGTTGTCATGACCATTTGCAAGGACTGCTTGATTTCCTAATTCTCTACATACAAAGATACAAAAAGATGAAATTAGAGTGGCAATTTCAAATTAATTAATGGGAAGATCCCACAAAGAGAATTCACTAATTCTATTAAATAACTTTATTTTCACATGGATGTAAATAAGTGCAGCTGCATTTTGAATGCAGGACTTATCTGTCTTCTGGACTGTCCTTGGAGCTACACGCTGACACAGGGTTTATTACAAGGCTACTGTTAGGGGGACATTGCCCTTTGGTGATCTGCTACTTTTGTGGAAGACCTGGTATCAAATTCCTGGTTGCTACCAACAGCAAGACAGGCTTTAGGACTAAGCAGTACATAGTTGGAGGATGTTTACTTGAGGGGCTGGACCAGAGAGAAAGCACTGAAACAGATCAGAGACTATAAAATGCACAGCCAGGCAACATGCTGAGGTACATGCTGACATTGAGTGGAGATCTCATGTTCTTCACACGGTGCCCCACAGCAGCACAGCAAGGAAAGGACACACCAGACATTAACTGTCTCAGGGAATGATGAGAAATGAAAGTTTATTCACATGACTAGGCACTATTACTGCTATAAGATGTATATTTATTACTCTACTTAAACAATGGAAATATTAGTTTTGGAATTCTTCCTAAATTTGCATCCATGCTCGCTTCAACAATCGTACCTCTTTGAATAGAGAAATAACTATCTCAAAGAATTCTGTGCAGGTAACACTAACATCTGTCCTATAGTGCTTGTCTAGGACAAAAGAGACAGCATGCTCAAATTGCAAGTCTTTGTGGTGACAGAACAGGATTCATGTATCAGAAGGACGCCAGACACATCATGCAGAAATCTAAAGCAACAGATTACTCACACTGTGGGGAGCTTATAAGCATATGGGGCCAGTGGGCTCAGATTCAAACACAGGTGCTTGGTAAGCATCGTGACTGTACAATAAATTTGTCACAAGGAAACAACTTTTTCCGTCCAACTTAAAACTTTGAAAATGATATTAGTTGATTGCCCCGAATAACATTTCAAGTTTGTGTTATCTTCTGTCTCCACAGTTATGCATCTCAGTCTTTAAAAATGCATTAATTCTCCCAGCAACCCAAGTAAAATGAAGAACCATTTTTTTCCTTTGCAGGTTGGCAATATGGCATGGCCAAAACAATACTCAAGGTCTTCAGATGAGCAGGACTTGAATTCCTTTCCCAAACTGTGCTTTTACTACGTTCTACTCATTTTCAATACATATTACATCTTTAATCATGTCCAAACGTGAAAGCCTGCATGACTTACAGAATGAAACAATTTTGAATTTGATTAAGCTGGACACTGTTTTAGTGGGTGGAATGCACAACACCGCTGCTTTGAGCAGACTAACTTCCAGTACTACTGTGGTTCTGCAGAAAATCAATCAGGCTTTACACAAATTGATGTAAGGGTACCCTAGAAACTATGAAAACTCTTTCCCCACCTTAATCAATACTGAAAAGTGTTGCTTCATTGGCAGTCCACCCCAATGAAGACAGGTGATTGCTGAGTGGTCATCACATATTAGGAGCTCCTAAAATCTCTGCATGGTAAAATGAAGTTTGGATGAAGCTTGCAAAACATTTCTGAAATAGCATATGCTAGAATTTGTTTTGGTTGTGTCAACTCTAAGTAATCTAGTAACCTAACTTAATGCTTCAAAATGCTGAACTGTTTTCCAGTCATCAAGTATTTTTTCAGAATTTTCCATCTTTCTTCTCATTAAAATTAGCAGAAAACTGAATACAGTAATGTCTCTACCTATTCTACTATTAAGAATAAATTTGGGGTAAGAGAAGACTGTGAAATCGGTATGAACTGTGAGAAAACAACTTAGCTTCTTCAATCATTTGTATTAAACATTCTCAATCCATTATATAAAACAGCCTTCTTTCTTAACGCTAGTTAGGTTACACAGCAAATCAAACAAGAGAACACAAAGTTCAGGCACTGCTCAGCACAGGTTCTGACTAAATTTGTGTAAAGACTTATTCTTAGATGTTTATTCACTCTGAAATTTATTCCTGGGCTGGAATATGTAAATTTTCCCCTGCTGACAATTCATCTTAGATATTCAGTCTAAAATTAATAAAATATTGCCTAAGAGATGATACTAGCTTGATTTTATAAACAAATTGATGACATACTCTTCCCCTGCACATTTGTAGCTTATGCAATTGATACTACATCAGAAAAACTCAGCAAAGATTTAAAGAAAGCATCTAAAGAAGTGATTTACTAAGTATTCTTAAATCTCAGTCAAGTCGTTTAGATTCTCCTAGAAAGCAAAGCCACGAAAATGTAAGTAACGATCTTGATGCTTGAGAGTGCATTATTAAATCTAAAGAATGTACATATAGAATAATAGGGGTATAGAAGAATAGAAGTGCTAAATCTAAAGAATGCAGTACTAAATTTTAAAGACCAAGGTCAGAAAAACAAATACTAATATTTAATACTTAATTGTCATTTATAATGTACAAGACCCCAAGCAACTATTAATTAATGCGTTTGCATGATTTTGGCTGTCCAGCATATAATTCAAAGAACAAAATGTGAAGCTATTTGATATATTCCTGCTTTATATTCCTCTGCAAGGTACTGTTGTTAACTGGTGCTGGTTTCCCTAGCTGAACCTAAACTGCAACAAGTTGGGAAAGATGCAAATAGTAAAGATCATTAAATGTCCAATAGAAATGTTCTGCAGCCTGCAAGAAATCAGAAGAAAAAAACCCAGCAGGAAATATTTTCTTTTTTTTTTTTTGTTTCCAAAAGTTGATTTTACATAGATTACTCTAAAAGTCATTTATCCTATTTATTTTCATGGAAATGACAAGTGATACAAAGAACACAATAACACTACCTGATAGTACAAATTCTCACCTACAAAATGCTAATACAGTCACCACCGTAAGTTAAACATTTTTGCCAGTGATGCACAGGAGCCTGCATGCCACGCTCCTAACAATCCTCATCAGTGGAGGTGATCTACCGTCACTATTGCCACTGCTGAAATGCACCACCCACCACCTCACTGTGCTCACATCCAATGTTTGGTCTCCATATATGTTCAGAAAGCGTGGATGAACGCGAGTGGATGCCATTTTTTTCTGCACGGAGGAATTCAATTCCACCCCTTTGCTTCATATGCACTTCCTCTGCTGCTGCCTGTCACACGACAACAAAATGTAATGGAATACTGGTGGGAAGGTTCAGCCTCTACTGTCGTACCACCTACATGTGTCTCTGATGTTGTGAGCCAACATATTAAAATAGCAGGCATTACCTTTGGAGCAGGTCTCAGCCTCAGAAGGGAGAGGTCAGTTTTTGTTACTGCTGCATAAGCTTGTTGTCACTTAAAGATGGCATCAAAGATGCAAGCAGCACACACAATTCAAGCTGTGGTTTCAAACCACCATAAAATTTTAAGGAAAAAATCTTTTTATATTTTACAAAAAACTAGAATTTTGACTGGACTTTAATCATCTATCAGCTTCCAGTTCATCCATTTACAAACTAACAGCAATGTTTTACACAAAAGTATTTACACTATGCAGAACCAAATTGCAGCATATTCTATCAAATATACAACTGAAAGCAATGTTATAGAATATATATCTTGAAAGTCACCCTTTTTACTACCACAAAATCACTGAGTCTGAAACCTCTCTCAGGTTCTGCAAATATATCCTTCTCACCTGCATGTACAAAAACATCCTATTCACTATCCAGCTATATGCGACAGCAAGCTGTATTTCATTTTTATGCCACCCATCATCAATATGAGCCTATAGAGAAAGAAAGATAGCTATGTATATATGCTGACATTCACATTCTGTAGCTCTAAATGACAGTCATCTAAGTAAGATAAAAAAAAAAGAAAAGCTGAGTATGGGCATAAGCTAAAATACTGCCAAGGATGAAATAAACTTTCATTTAAGCTGAGAAATGGATGAAGGAAGAAACCTATCACAAAGTTGTTAATATAGCTGAAATTGAGACTAAGAATCACACTCAGTAGGAAACTTCAACCAAAAAGAGAAAAATCAATGAGAAGTTCTTCACCTCAAGCTTTCCAACCAGGTGATAGTATTAGAGAAACTACTACTAAAGCTGTGTCGGTTTTAATGTGAAACTTTCACATTTCAACTCAGGTACAAGTGTTCAAAACACAAACACACAAACTTCCTTAGCTTCTCATCAGGAACACTTAAAAGATTAAAAGTATCTCTTTGACAAAAATTACTTAATCCAGACTGGACGCAGTATTCTCATTCAAGTACATGTATAAAAACAGTGAAAACAGACATGGCAAGGAAAGCAAATATCAAAGACCTTATCTGTCCACAGACAATCAACCAAGTGTCCTGAAAGCCCTGAAATCATCCACCATCTTAATGGTCTTTTCCACTACAAACTCTTGGTCTAAAAAATCCTGAACATTTTCTCAATGTACTAAATTACGTGAATATGATAATAAAATCCCTTCAGAGGAATCCTGTTTCACAGTGCTGAAGCACCATAAGCAATGCAGTAGCATTTAGTTTTGGGGAGCTAAACTATGCCCCAAACAAGAGTTGCTTAAAACATCTGTAGGGACAAAACAACCTAACAGACAATCCTTAGGTCACATATGCTCTGATGTACTCAGAATCAGTTGGACTATTATTACTTCACTGCAAATCATAAACTAAAAGGATTCAAAGAATGAACTAAAGGGATTTCATAAATATTTTCAAGAATTACTGTCAACTTCAATATAGTTGTAAATGTTCAGTCTGATGACTAAATTGGAATATTATGGCTTACGCTAATAAAAAATTAGTGCTGATTGACTGTTTCATGAGTATTAATTAATCACTGTAGGTAAATTCAGCTCTGTGCCAGTAATTCTTTTTTTTTTTTTTAATAGATTATTCTGCATCATACATCATTCTGCATCTACAGAAGCACATGTCACCATTTATATTAGTTGCTCCCTTCCTAGAGCAAGCTATCAATTGTAAAAGACAAAAAAGAATGGGAACAAATTAATCATCATAGCAGAACAAAGTGATTATTTGGTCTCATCAAACCCCAGATGAGTTTAGAAAACATCTGTCTCACATGGGTATTTCTTGAAAGCTACTAAGTACTCAAGTTAAAAAGCGTTACTGAAAGTTCATTCACATCTGACACGTACGACAGCGTATATTTAACACAAAACATTTCTGGCAAGCAAAACAAGACATTTCTTCAAACAGTCAAAAGTCACAAATGATGAACAGGAAGGAAAATGCTTATCTGGAAAACCTAAGGTACTCTCCACATTCAATTACTGCGCCATAAACATCATAAGGGAAAAGAGTGGCATCGTGGATTTTGGAGCAAGGACAATAGTTTAGTACTGAAAAGTTTTCAGCATTATTTGCTGAATAAGGGGACGTATTAACTGCTGGCTATCTTTCAAGTTAAATATTTTCTTTAGAAATGCCAGTCTGTAGTAGTACCTAAGTAATTACCTGCTTTCCAGTGGCGCATTACTGCCAAGGACCCAGCTGTCCTGCAGCTGGACTGACTCAGGTGTGGTTTGCAGCTCGGCGGGCAAAGCAGCCGGCGGGGCCGGACTCTGATTCCTCCTATTTGTCAGTGAGTTTCTGTTAAGTGAGGTGATGGATGGGTGATGCTGTGCTGAATGTTGCTTGTGAGAAGGTGGCAAAGGCTGCAGGGTCGACTGGCCTTGGTTATTTGGAGGTTGTTCTAAGAAGAAAGAAAATTAAAAGTTCGTTATACAGCGTCTCAGCAGTTGCTACATCCAAAGCAGAATGTGAAATTCAATATGATCCTATCGTCTAATATATTTGCATATTATTTTATTAGCAGACATTCAGTGACATTCTTGAAGAGAGAGTTTACCCTTGATACACAAAGTTCTAATTAATATACAACAGATGGTAAAATTGCTTTTGGTTTTAATTTGTTTCAGTTTTTTTTTTTTTTTAAATCTGGTTTTATTAACACCTACGGAAAACAGCATCTGACAGATCCCCTAATGCGCCTTTAGATTTCAGCTTTTTTTATTTTTATTTTTTTTTTTTAACAAACCAACCCTGAAATTAAATGGGTAATTTCAGTAGAACACAAAGGTTTTCGAAATGCATATAATCCCTGTAATTATTTAATGGAGTTTTTTAAGCTTTATTTAACTGCAATAAATTATTACCAGCTAGTTGCTAAACAGCAGTAGACTACTCTAGTTTAGTGCATTCCAAATAAGGCAACTCTGCACTATGATCTGCTAATAGATGCTAAGTATTCTTTAGCAGAAGGTCACTCTGTGAAGCAGATGTTGCTTCATGGATATTTAACAGACTGAATCACATCTGATTACAACGTCAGAAGACTCATATACTTAATGACCGTCACATCCATTAGAACACACACACAACAGATTTTCCAATTTCACACTATGTAATAGAACTCCATTTTGGAGTATGTCACAGGTGATCAGAGAGCCAGGCATCTAAACAGCAGAGGAAATATTTTTTTTACTTAACCAATACACACAGCACCCATAAAGCTTGAAAACAAAGCCTTAAAGAACAACAAAGCCTACAGTCAAGTACCTCCAGCAATGCTAGGTTCTAACAATCTGTTCTGTGTAATCAGCAGGTAATAAATCATCAGTTGAAGACAAACCTTGCCATATGACACAAGGAACACAAAAAAACATCAGGAACATCATTTGTAATCATTTAGGGATGACTGATGACACTTAAAAATGTAACACTTAACAAGATGGAATTAAAATTGCCACCTATTATTTCCTAAATAATGCGGTAAAACATAGCAACATAAATGCAAGTTTTCAACAAAGCAGAAGGTAAACAGCATGCACTTTGCTCACAGTGTAAACGCTTTCACGTGACAGCAGGAAGTTGTGTGATCTTTGTAAGAGATCCCCTATTTCCAACTAGTTATGACTGCAGATTCTTACCAAACCAATAATACAGCTGTACAGAAAGCACAGAAAGTAACTCTGTTCAAGCAGATATTTCCAGTAACTCGTGGGTGACTATTATAACAATACCTAACAGCAAGTAATCTCTCATGCTGAGAACAGAAGTTTTAAGAAGGATAAGGAATAGACATACTGAACTTAAACAGAAAGCACAACCTTTGGAATCACTCCTTTTCAGGAAGCCTGCTCTCCTTTCCAGCTTTCCTCTGTGATCTATGTGATATTTGTCATGAACAACAGTAATGCCTGACTCTGTCACAGAGATAATGTACTCAGCCAATGAAGTTTTCAACACCAGAACACTAACACAGTCACAAAAAAATGCTCACCTGGGAATTATACAACTGATCAGCTTTGTCATTACCAAAACTGACACAATGGGTGTCACTGCACAGGTCTGAATCCCACATTTCAATAGACCAGTTAAAGGGTAACGTAATAGACCAAAGCTTAGCAGAAGTTTTTTGGCCCGTGCCTACTTAAGATTTGATTGCATTTATATTACAATCTATTTATCTGCTGGTGAAAGATTAACTGTCCCTATCTCAGCTATAAACACGTAGGAGCACGTGTGTAACATATAGAGGTACATTCATAAAAAGAGACGTGTACTTGCCGCAAGTGAAATGAAATCCTTTTAATTTGTTTACTTTCAATCATAGAAACTAATTAGTGGAAATGGTTCTACAGACCAAACTTCTCTTTGTTATTCCTCTTTTTGACCCTCTTACTTGCCAAGCCTCGTTGAAAAGCACTACCAGGACTTCCCTTGTCCAGCTCCTACTATGCAGATTGTTTTCTGGCATTCCTCTTTTTTGATGCCTCATCTCTTTTAAAATCCCAGCTGAAAAATCACTCTTAATCTGTTTCAATACAATTCAGCACTAAAGACCTAGCAACACTTTCTGCTCAAAAGGAAGCAAAACTAATGTTACTCTCCAAAGAAGAGTATAAGCAAGAGAATGGCCATACACAGAGTATCACAGACAGACCCTCCCCCTACTATTAGGAAGGAACGGACAGGTTAAGAGTTATTAATGCCTTTTCTGAAGAAATATTTAGCTCTAGAAAGTACACAGATTACATGTTGGAGGACTCAGGCTGTGTTCCTTAGCCCAGAGGCCAGCTACTCAGGCCTCTGTTTGGAGTTACAATTATTTCCCCCAGACACTCACTATGAATATACAAAGCCCTTCTGCTTTATAACATATAAACATTTCTGACGCTGAAATTACAATGTGACATATAAAATAAATTAGGAGTTTGGGGGATGAGCAAGTAACCATAAGGCATAGGCTAGAAGCCAACAAGAAGAGCTTAGCAAGTGCTTCTTTGCGAAGACCACAAGACCTGGAAAGTGCTGTCTCGCTCCATAGGATGCTGCTAGGTGACATTTTCTAGTGTCTGAGGGCAAGTTCAATTGGCAGGATATCTTGAGCCTACACAGAATCAGAAACGCCAGCAGAATTTGCAATGATGTATGCTTCTTCTAATTGTATAAGAGGCACAGGCAGAATTGAGCCTAACAAGGTTAGATTTTCCTGTAAGTCAATAGAGCTACAATCTATATTCCTCTGAATTTCCTCAGTCCTGTGTTGTCAATCTGAATGAGAGATCACTGAGGACTGCTCTTTCGATTTTTTCTTCCACTTGCCAGATTTCCTGAATCCACTGTTTTTTTCATCACTGCACAATTTCTAACAGATATGTCAATCTTCCTGATTTCCGAGGAAGAGACAAGCATCACACCAGTCCCTTGCCTGAGCCAGGTTCCCTTTTGTTATGCTCCTCTTTTATGGAGTTAATAGCTAAAGAACTGCTTTCAGCATTACTGCAGCTTTTATGCAAAGCTACTAGGGTTTTACATGGTAACTAAGCCTCTCAACATCACTGCGATGTTAATGAAAATATTCTCATTGTACTTGCAGGGAAACTGAGGCTTAGACGTTGGGTGGTTCTTTCAGGTCTTTTGAGAAACCAGTACAGCACACTGAAAAGCACTCGATTTTTGCTTATTATAATTAAATTAGAGAATTAATAAAGACAGTGGGAGTTTCATGGGTTAGATACATGTCTTCTGAGCTCTACAACATCAGTGACTGACAAAAATACTTCTGCACGTGCTATAATAGACAGTATGGATATCCGTCAACTCCATCTTCCTCTCTACTTGTCAGCATGTTGGAAAACATGAATTCTAAAGAGAAACCTTCTCCTGGTTAGGGAAAAAACAGGAGGCAGAGGGACTTGGCCAGGCCCTCACTTACTAGGGATTGTCTTCTCATTGTCAGGAAGAAGAAAGAGCATTCATACCTGTTAAATCACAATTGTGCTGAAATACTTTAAAGGTATTGCAGAAAGTTACAGTTGCTTTGTTTTCAAATTGGATTTTAAATGCTATCTCCATTGACTTAATCTCAATGGAAATGGCTAGTTTACTCCAAAACTAAGCAAGTATAGACAGTAGTGGTTTTCTGTCTGAAAATTCTAAGTTTTAATTAGAACTTTCTTGCTCTGTCTGGACTTTAACGACTGTAGAGCAATCCCATTCATCTTCCAGAGATTTCTGCAGAAAGAAGCAAATGTAAATTGGCCCAGCAATCAGCTTGTGCATTCAAGTTGTCCAGGTACAACCAAAAAACCCACTGATTTTTAAGGCACTTGCAGCATAAGGTAACATCAGATCATTATGCTTGTCAACATATGTACAGAACTTGGAGAAATCATAAGAAATTCAGTGGAAAGCTGTCTTACTACAGTTGTATGAATTTTTCAAAACATATTAAAATTGTTATTTACCCTTGGGAGCAACTCTGAAACGAAGCAGCCATTTCTATTGTAGAAGTAAATTATACACACTCACCAGCCTTTCTCAATAACTTCTTCTCTTTTCCAAAAAGTAATTTACATTTCATTAATTTTATTATTTAATTGCTACTGAATTCAAACATCACACAAAAGAACATAGAAGAATGCCTGTTCAAAAGTAAAAAGGGGAGAGAGAGAGAGGCATTTCAAGTATCTACTGCTGTTTGGAGTAGAGGGGTTAATTTAGAAAGAGAAAAGCAGACTAAGGCTTCAAGAAAAGTAATTTGTTGCACATTTAATGTGCTAGCCTTTCTGCAACAGACAGATCACCGAGACCTGTCAGCCAGCTACTCATCCAGGAAAAAAGAGGTGATTTCCATTTGATAAGGATGAGGATTCTTAACAGTGTATAATTAACATTAACTTTGAGTTTCCATGACAAACAGAAAAGCAAAGGCATCCATTACGATATAAACATTTCAAATGTGAACTGAATGTAATTGAGTACCTATGTCTGTGAGAGTGCCAACTCTTTCTAATAAGCTTTCTCCTTCTCTCCTCTCCCTTTAGGAGAACATATATCACAATACACACTAAGTAAGTAGCTGGACTAGAGTGAATGCCCTAGAAAACTGGTAAAGAATAAAGATAATCTTTCATTTCCAGGTCACTGGCCACAGGTTTGCTAACTGCTGATTGCAAGCAATCAGAAGTAATTTCTTCAAAGAAAAAAAAAACAAAACGAACCCACAACAACAGAACCCAATGCTTTGTTGGACTCCGAATTTGCCTAATTGGCACAGGAGTATATCTCCCAAAGTACTATAAACGAAAGCAAGATTTACTTTAGGAATCCCCACAAATGTAAGAGTGTGGGTATTGCAGCTGCATTGTTCCTAGAGCTCCCAGAGGCAGGAATTCCCTGCTGTTGGAAGGGGAAAACAAGGTCCCTCATGCATCGCTTCTGCAAGGTACAAAACCACTCTGCAGAGCTTTTTTCTAGAAGTACCCTTTGTGAGAAACCCTGTTTCCTTAATGAAACAAAAATAGAAGTTCAGAGAAAAATGGATTATTTGAGAGCTCATTTGCAATTCGGCAGATCTGTCTTTTCAAGGAATTGCTGCTTCCATGTACTTTTACTGCCAGGGCATGCGAGACTCAAAGTTACTTTTCTGCTCATTTGCTACAAGCTAGAGCAGCAATCCAAAGTTATCCACCATATGCAGTCATTTTGCGGTTAATCACAAGTATTTGTTTATTCTTATTGATGTCCAAATAGGCTTTGCCCTGGCAACTGTTTAAGAAGCCAAGCCATAGGCTGAAGCCAAGGAATGAGGTGACATAAATCCAGCCACCACACAGAGCCCTTTGGTTTTGCTGTGCCATCAATCTGCACTATCCTTTCCTGCTTCTGTTACAATTAACGGACACACAAATGAAAACAGCATTAACCCACCACTGCTGCTCACCTCCTGAAGCATTCTTTTCTGTACTAGTTCTGTGTTGACAAGAATGTGAAGAAGAGACAAGGACACTTTGATCGAGATATGCATCTGTATCTCGTGTGTGAGTGTGTATACCATTATAATATAAGATGGGAAAAAGTCATACAAGTTGGTTGATCAAAGCAGGCCAATGTTTGTCTCCCCATCAGTACATTGCCTGTAGGGTCTGACAACCTGTCAGGCTACCTGGGAATGAGAAACTACCAGCAAATCCAACTGTAGGATGTGCTCACAAAGACTGCACTGCCTTCCTTACGCATCAGAAGCTTGAAAAAAATAAAGAAAACCTGAATGCTGTTACGCACGTGACACTTTTTTTTTTATTAAAAAACACCTAAGCATTATTTTACTTCTTAAAGAGAAATAAAGATTTCTTCTGTAAAAGGAAAGACTTGTTTGACTACAGAGAAACTTGAACCATCTCATGGTGCACGTGTTAAATGTCCACCAAAGATCTACCACATGACAAGAGGAGTACAGGAGGCTTCCTGGTGGTAGGACAGTCCTGAACGCGCAATATTGATATTTCCAACCACAAAACGTGCTGATAATTTCCCATACTACATACAGAAGGTGTCTTCTACCACTTAAATGTACACTGGAAAACAGAAATCTATTGCGCATATAAAGTATAAAAATGCAGTCTTTAGAAAAGGAAGAAACATGTATTTGCCAGTCTCTTTCAGCTAAGTTACTCTGATATGCTATCTACAGGAATGGTACTTCAGGTTACAGGTACACCTGTCATTTTTTCTTTCCACTTTGCATCCATTTAGCAAAGTATTTGCCTTCAACAACTTCTGACCGATATTACCAGTGCACAATCCCCTAACTTTTAGAATTCAGTTGTCTGTAATGTTTCAGAAATCTTATTGTAGCAAAGAGAAGCCTTCAGTTTTCAACAATCTTCTCAATACCTATAAAGTATCTTTTCACAAAAATGTGAAGTTTATGAACTTTAAGCTTACTTAGAAGAGAAATTTTTCTTTCTCTCTGGTATTTTTAGAATAAACAAGCTGAAAAGCTATCTACTATATATGATGTGATCCTGTGAAAATAGATAAAATAACTTTCTATTTTATGGCATTTACTTTGAAAATCTGATTAAGATAGATGTCTCTAGTCCATAATTCTTCAATGTCATGTTGTCACAGCTCCCATCAGCAAGATGCTTTAAAGGCTTTCGATTAATATTGCATGCCAGAACTGAAATTACATCCTTTGTCGTTTAGTTCTTAATGGTGCAAGTGATATCTATCAAGCAGTGTTTTATGAAGCATGTGTGATTTTTATTAGAGGCTGTTTTCACAAATCTTTTTCAGGTTTCATAAAGACTGTTCATGGTTCACAACCAACATGCCCCGCATACAAGATCACACCTACTCTCAAATGCAAAATGGAATTTCGATTTTTTTTTTTTTGTGAGGTTTATCAGTTAAAAAAAAAGAAAAACAACCCTTTTCCTTAAGTCTGTATAGAATCATCTTAATCGACAACACAAAAACAGTACTGTAGAACTAGAGAACTAGATTGTAAAAACAAATAAATAGAATTGTGTATTATTTTCCGAAGTAACAAGTTAAGGTCACAAATTCATATGGCTGCCTTAATTTTTAAAAGGAAGGTGACAGGTAATTCACAAGGTAAATCCCTTATTCCAACTACGACAGTTTTTTTTTTTTTTTTTTTTTTTTTTCTCTTTCCAGTCTTCAACTCTGTAAAAGGAGATGCATATAACTAGTTTCCTCAGTTAACTGGAAACCAGGTAGTTTATACAGAATCATTGAGTTTGTTATTTACATCAGCCTTTGGTCAACATTTTAAATGAAAATGTGCAAAAATCAAGAGAGCTTGTACCCATAGAGGACAGAATGCATTTTTCCAATATTTTTGTCCAAAGTCATAAGGAACTTTTTCTTAATACCTGACAGAGTACAGCAACTGCACTGCAGGAAGAAACACTGCCCACTGAGAAGAAAGAGGGCATTTCTTATACAGATGATGGTGGAAAAAGAAAATCAGAGGATTTATTTCTGAAAGGTTTATTAAACATTGTTTCTACTCTCTATTGTTCATGGTGGGAAGTGAACCAGCTTACTTTTAGAACATTTTTTAACATTAGCTGGAATCAATTCTCAAAGCATTCCAGGAAATCCACATCCAGCCTGCAAGTACCCTATTAACCCTCTCAATACACACATAACATGCAATCAGTATTGTGGCAAGCAAGAACTGGTTAATTTAGATACCGTAACATGATGCATGCCTTCTTGTCCATAGTACAAGAAGAGATTGGTTAACAAACAGTACTTACAGAAGCATAATGTGGTAAAAGGGCTCGGATGAACAGAACAAAATAACCCACAAGAAAGAAAAAGTGATGGTGATGCAAGGCAAGGCAAACATTTTAAGTAACAAAATAGGAAACTTCGCAGGTTTTTGATTGAGCTGAGGATAGCTTAGTCCCCTTATTAAAGCTTGAAACAGAGATAAATATTTCAGCGTCACTGAAAAGAGCCACAGTGAAATGAGTTCAGCAAACAACCTTCCTAATAGTAGTCTATCCCCAGAGGGGTTTATGAACCAAGACGAAAAAAGGAAAGTACAGAAATGCAGTTAAAATATAATTGAAATTTAACCTGCTGGGTTAATGCACTTAAGATCTTGCTTTACAAGAAAAAGAATAAAATAACAAACCACAAGACGGTAACCGCACACAGAGAATGAGCTAGAAGCAAAAGCATACCTTGCACTCCCTGCTGTCGCAGCACGTGAGCACCCTCTAGCCTCATGCCAAGCTAACCCATACAGAGGCTTCCAGGGATGCTAAGAGATGCTATTTCTGTAATCTTAGTAGGACCAGAAGTCTGTGAAACAAAGCATAACCCCAAAAATAGAAAACTGTTGTTGACAAATTTCCAACAATTTATCCAAGGAACAAAATGGGAGCAAATGCTATTGGATGACGTAAAATCACAAAGTTCCTCACTTGAGACCCCAAAATGAAGTTCAGCTAATGCTATGCAGTGATTCTAAAAATAATAACGAAACCTTCAGTGGTTTGCTACTGGCTTGGCAGGATTTGGATCTTGCTGGAAGCCCTGTATTTTGCAGCTATGTCCCAGAGAAGTGATCTCACTTAAAAATTGCACTCGTCTCTACTCAGAATATAGTTTTCAGCATATGATATCAAATCGTCCAACTATCTTTTTTTTGGACTAGGAATAAAAAGTTAGGCAATTATTCCTAGCTTCAGATAGTGTTCACTGGTAACTCAAGAAAAACAGTGATGCAATGTGCTTCGAGCTCACAAATTGAAGGCTAGCTTTTTAACCACAGAATTCAAGTTTTCACTGAAAGAACAAAACACAACACAAAAATTGGGGATTCCTGAGTACAGCTAAAAGACCATGAGGGAACAGAAAAATCACCTATCTGAGCTGCTGAATGGGGACTGGAATTCATCTGACTAATCTTTGAGAGCACAGCCCCCAAACTGCTTGTAAAACAGGGGTAAAACAAGGTAGGCTATCATATTTCCTGCTGTGCTCATCCAGCATTGTCATGTTTACTCCAAATACAGATGTCACACAAATTTGACTGCAGTAATTGTGAATTATACATAAATGATAGCAAAATTACCATGTTCCAACTGTAAGTTGAGTAAGTTCTACAATCCTGACTCAGACAAAACGACAGGGTGTTAATATATGTGCTCATTGCGTAACACGTTTAACTGAAGTGAGGTAAGGGATTGCAAGGCTTGATGTATGACTTCTTAATAGATTTCCTAGCATTTTCAAGTGTTAGATGATTTTGGTTCCAATCCAAAATCACTAATCCAAAATGAGCTATGACTGTATGTTTTTCTTCGTCTTCCTATTTTATTTCTTAACACTTCCAAGAAAAACAATTTGCCAAAGCTGTTTTATTTTAGAAGCTCAGTTACTACTGGAAAGGTTAAAAAAGCCTCACAACTTTCATGAACTTCAACCTAAAAAGCAAACTCCCAAGTAGCAATTGCGTAATGCTTACAGCTGACAAAACCTGTGCTGAAAAAGCTGCCCTTCCTCGCAATAAATAAAATAGCATTTAAAGGTTCTTTTACTACTTACTCTATTTTTTACTGATAAGTTTCTGACATCCACGAAGGAGCAAATCACCAGAACTCCTCAATTCCAAGAGCCAGGGGGAAAATTCTTCTCTAATTAAGCCAACTGCAGGTTTTGTTTTTTTTTTTTTGTCATTGACTTGCTAAGGTCAATGGCACTTCTTGAAATTTTGTAAACTTAGAGATCCAAAAGTAATTTGAAAGACCCCCAAATTAGTTTACTACCAGTGATGAAATTCTTGACCAATTTCTGCATGCTCAATTCAGCCTGGGAACATAGGTCTGCACTAATAAAGCCTGTGAAAGATAAGCAAGGAACGGGAAAGCACAATAGAAAACTTGTAAGCACAACTAGATTTCATCAGACTTGAATTAAACTCAGATAAGAGGGAATCATGCTTTGCTTTGGAGGAAATGAAAGAGGAACTGCGGCAGTTAGGTGAAAAGGAAACCATTTGGAAAAAATGGTAGCACTACACTGAAAAGAGACTGAATGATTAATACACGGAGTACAGGCAAAAGTGAATAGCTAAGAACAAAAATTCTAAGAAAAATGAGAAAGCATATATAATTTTAATGGAAAATCATAACAACCAAACTTTTATTGAAAAAGTATTAGTGATATCCTTTAAAAAAAATCCTGGCCTCCTGATTTGAAGACAGAAACTCTTGCAGACTACAGCTTGAGCCTAAGAGCAAGACAGAAATAAGCAGTAGGAAAACAGATGATTTTTTTGTCTGCAGATCAATTGACTGACCCGTCTGCTATCAAGGAGATGCAATATGTGGATCGTGAAATGAAGGAAAATAATAGGGAACCAGGCTTCCAAAATAGCTTTTAAGTACTTTATTTCTCCTAATAGTGTCAGAAAAGAGACATGCATGAGGGGGAGGATTCCATATGAGCACACAGAGGATCTATTGTTCTCTAATGACTTTAAATAAGCTTTTTAGGCTTATGCATGAATTAGAATTTTTGCTCTTCTTCCGCATGTTAAAAAAAGGACAAAAAAACTTTTGATTTTAATATTTTCAATTCTAATGGCAATCAAGACTAGTTAAGTATCAATCAAAAGAACAAATTCATTAAAAAAAGATCCACTAAAAGATGTTGTTTTTTCCAGTTGCTTCTCTCTGCAGAA
The DNA here is from genome assembly GCA_035772895.1 of Perdix hodgsoniae. Classification (NCBI taxonomy): domain Eukaryota; kingdom Metazoa; phylum Chordata; class Aves; order Galliformes; family Phasianidae; genus Perdix; species Perdix hodgsoniae. The sequence goes on from JAPSGF010000002.1 coordinate 27,810,725, forward strand.
GGAAGACAGTTATTAACCCTCAAATCAAACAAACTTAGAATTTATGGGTTGAAATAAACCCTACCTTTCAGTCTGGTTGTCTCAGTTCATGTAACTTATTGACAAAACTCTTCCATACCTAAAACTGAATTAACTGTGAAAATTTCAGAAGTATATGTGGACACAGAGTGATTCAACTTGAAGCTGGTGTGCATCCACTATTTTTTTTTTCCAAGTGTTGTGAAAGACAGCTGTACGTTGAGCAGCTTAAACAGACTGTACAATAACTAATAATATGCAGTTCTGTCTAATGATGAACAAAAATGTAGGGGAAAATTCCCCCCACTTTTCTTTTAGAAACATAGACAAATCTTCTTTCCCTCTTACACTCATGTTCCAAGCATATTTTCATGAACAAAAATTTCTCAAAAAAACATGGCTGCTTCATGTCCATGTAAACTCTTAATAAAGCTGCTGTACTTCTGCGATAGACACTGACAGAACAGGTAAAGGCTAGAGAAATCACAGCTCACTACTACATCTTTTGATTTAAGCATACTTGTGAAGATGCAAAAAGAGAAAAGCTAAAATAAATGTTACTGAAACAATGGCAAAAGTAAATAAACACAAGGTAAATCACCACCATGATACAGTGAAAAGTGACATGATTCCCTGTACACCAGCAGTGAATCCAAGTTACACTCACTCCCCTGATGCTCCTGCCCTCCAGGCAATTGCAGCAGCAAGAAAGAGGTTGCTATTGCTTCTGGAGTAAGCAGTGGTGAAATAAAATCATTTGTTACAATTCTATGTCCTCCTGAAAGAATTATGAATTCAGCACAACCCATCAGTTCCTAAAAAAAAAATAATAATACCAACATTAACAAAAAGATTGATCTGAAACTTCCTAAGAGTAACCTAAATTCTACACAAACAGAATTTGAGTTTAAAATTATTTAATTTGCACCAAGTGTGTAAATCCCTTTATACCTAACAGCTGTCACCCCGCCAGCAACAAATTTGGCAGAAGCTCTTCTTGGTAGGCAGACTGAGCACTTTAAAGACAGCTTGCTCTCCGTGTAATGCTGCAGATGTACAAAGGAAGTTATACCACAGCTGAGGGGGCCAGAGAGCACGCACACCGGGAGCCATGGGAGATGTAGAAGCCTGGAATCCCTGGCAGCCTGCTTCCTTTTAGTCACAGGGAAACACCCCGCTATTTCTAGTGTAATTACACCCCCTCCCCCTGAGCACATTTCCCTGCTCTGTCTGGTGGCTGAGCTATCCATGGGAACATGTCTTGCTTTTTGTCTTCTGCTCTAACCTCGGTGGTGATGACAAGCAAGCAGCATGTGGGGGTGGCATGCGATTAGGGGGGAAACAGATGGTTGCAGGCTGAGGAGTCTGATATTTAACACGCTTTTCTAACTACCACCGGGGGCTAAAAACAAACATTTCAAGAGGGGGAATTGTCTCAAATAGTACTGCAGCAGTGTAAGGCAGGAAATCTCTTTTTATGTCTCTGGCACAGTCCATGGCTTACTGTGGGATCACAGGCAGGAGAGATCCTTTGCACATCCTGCGCTCTGGTTGTCTAAACTGCTCTGTGGTACTGGCTGAGGTGCAGGGCCTGCAGCCACCAGCGGGGCATCCAATAGCTCCTGGCTAAGCCTGGAATAAAAGATGCTCTAGTGATGGAGGCCAAAGAGAATAAAGGCCTGTTGCTTTGCAATGGGCTCTCACAAAGCACACAAAGGCCACAGTTTACACAGAAAGGAGGACCAAAGGGATTTTTGGTGCTCTGCTGAGGGGCCATCCCAAAGCAGGGAATGGAAGGGGATCTTCAAAGAGCTGATGCTTTGATACCAGTGAAGTTACCTTCACTTCCCCATAAAGAGAGCCCAAGGATAGCAAGGCACAAACAACTCATCCCACCTGCTCCCTGCAGAGCTCCTGGCACCATGCAAGGAGGGTGAGAGCTGTACATGCACACCCTTCCCCATAGCACAAGGTTTCATGGGTTACATGCTGTGTTACAGAATGATCTGTCTTCCAGAAAGAGAAAGCAACATCATAAATGAGGTAACATCTTCAGGAACAGCTACTGGGCTGCTTTAGAGTCTCAGGTGAATTAAATCTGTTAGAAAGATTCACACTTTAGAAATACACATATAAAAAAAGGAAGCAACAAACAGTGAAGAATTTAAGATACATAACTGCAAAAATTACTTCAAAAGTAAATGCTTTTAAAAGCTGCAAACATGGACAATTAATAGCATTTTTGAAAGCTGAAAGTCTAATTAGCTGTCAGCAGCTCCACCAGCAAGTGTATGTTATTTACAACAGCAAAGGAGACAGATTATCAACATAACAGAAGCGCTGATTAATTGCATAGCCCCAACTCACAAGAAAAGCAGTGTAAAGCTCTGTGCGAATAGCAGTTTTTAAATAGGTACTTTTTAGCTCCAAGCTTTCTTCCGTCTTCTACTCACACATTTAAATAGTTATTACCACTTAATAATAACCACTGAATCAAATTGCCCTGTTAATTTTCAGAACCTCAGAAATTATAAACCTGACTTGACACAAAGCCTGGAAAAGATTTTTCCAAGATCTAAATACCAAGGAGATACCTACCAGATGCTGCAGGCCATTGTAGACTTGGCTGCAACACTTCCAAAAGAAGACGCTTGAATACACTATCTTTCCAAAACAGCACAAACTGCAAGCCTACATTAAAAAAATATTTTATAGATATTTGTAAAATCTTGAAGACCTACTTAATTTTGGTAGGTATGGACTTTCTCATAGCCTGTTATGTGTATTATACACTTCCACAACGACAACAGGAAATTTGAATAATTTTCACATTCAGCAATTATATTGGAATCCCTTTCCAAACACACAGAACTTTTGTTCTCCAAAATCTTACCCAGCTAGCAGCCAGACCTTGACAGGGTGGAAGTCTAGACATGAGAAGAAACTCAAGCTCTCATCCCATGAAAGGCAACAGGTATACCTGTTCTGGAATCCAGTTGGTTGTGATTGCCAAATGCAAAACACCTGCCCTTGGCCAACAGACAGCTACACAGATAAGCACATCCTAGGTTTAAGTAGCTCTGACAGCAAACAAGGGATCAGCAAATATGGGAAAGCATATAAAAAGAAGGTATCCACCATGTCCTGGGCCTCATCCCAGCTCATAGACTGACATTACTCTTTGTCATTTTTTTCTTTCTTAATACAATCCTTACAGACTTTTTTCTTTGCCGCTTGTGCATGGTTTAGCACATTGCTGCTTCTTGATAAAACCAGAGGAATCTTTACTGGAATGTTTACTAGAGAAGTGGACCCCAGCTACTGTGTGACTTACCTAGACAGAAACAACTTTCATTAGAGAGATACATTGTGATTCTTTCTTCTTTTCATTTGTGCAAAGAACAATAGGGTCCAGCAGGGGTTTTTGCCCAGTTACAGAGAGTACTTTATGCTCATCGATTACTTCCTTGAAGTCATCTCACTATGAACTGTGCTTATCCCAGCCACTAAGTCAATAATGTATTTATTCATTATTTTGGTGGAAATTGAGAAGCACACACAAACATGCCAAAATCATTATAGAGCAAACAAAAGACTTATTTGGAAAGTACACCACAGGAAAAAATATAGAAGAAAGCTAGTGGTTCCAGTCCCACTGCCATGACTATAAGAAGGTCCCTCCTGATCCATGTTTTTCTTTATTTCTTTTCTTTTCTCTCTCTTTTTTTTTTTTTTTTTTTTTTGCCCCTTACATAAGAATGTAGGGAAACAGGAGCACATGGCACTAGGAAAGGCATCTACTCTTACAGAGTAAATGAAAATGAACTCAGGTCATCTTTGTATCTGTAGCATTGTTACAGCTCTTGTAATATTGTTTGTACTATAGCTACTTGTGCCTATGTATACAAAACTACTATCAGTAAAAGTACAAAAAGTACCTTAAGTCAGTAGAAGTACATTTTGATATTACTTGATGAATATCTACTATGCTTGTGACATGTCCTTGCTGTTTACTAGTACTGAAGTGAGAAGCTGCTTGCGTCTAGAGCTGCATGTGATAATTCACTACTCCCCAGGGATAAGGGTGCTAAGCTTTCTTCAAACTACTTTTTCTTGGCACCAGAACTGAGCAATTATAACTACATCTCACAGTTTGTCTTTTAAGGATGTGGCATGCTTGTTACTTGTAACCAGAAAAGGACTCGTGTAATGATGCTTTAAAATCACTATGTTCAGACAAAACACCACAGCACTTAGTGTAAATGAGAAACTTAAGTGTGTAAGCACTTTCCAACTCCATGGCATGAAAGTACAAAAGCCCCAGGCAGAAAAGCACAGTTTTCCTGTTCTCTCTTCTAGCAGGGGCAAAGACACTAAGCAAATTACAATCAGCAGTTGGGAGAATTTCCTACCAACATTTTGCTTCTGTACTGAGAACTACTAGTTACGGACCTGCAAATTATTAAAGTTCAATTGCAGAATTGAGGTGCTGTAAGTTGTGATACTGAGAATCACAAGAGTTCAGGAGTTACTAATAAGAGCTTATTTCAGTCTTGTAACTTGAATTGCCATCTAGACCTGCATTGTACATACCTAACATATAAATGCAAAACTCACAGCAACTTGATAAAGACCTCAAAATGCCTAGAAATAAACCAAAATCTCAACAACCAATGGTATGTATAACTGTAAAAAGGAAATTGGTCTTGAGCTACAAAAGTAAAAACGTAGCGCTGAATACATGATGCTGTCAAGTAAAATATATTCACTGCATCAAAAGAAGGATATGATAATTACAAGCACTTTCCATAAATCTGAAAAAAAAACACAATACAAAATAAACCACAAATAAAATAGGAACAGTTTTGTAAAAATAATTTAAGTCAGTACTTGTGAAATACAAAATTATATTGGTCTTGTTAATCAGTTCAGTGTTGTATTAACAAATGAAAATTATTTCCTCATAAGGTGCTACTTTTACAAGGTAGTTTCCTTTACAGAGTCAACGTATCTTAGTACTGGACAATGAATATGAAAACAATGAAACATTTTCTATAATTAAAAAATTAAAGGTATATGCAGATTTGAAGGGTTATAAACCTAGATGAACTTGCAGACTTTTTTTTTAAAGAAAGATTAAGTTTTTAACACATCCCAGGTTCCCCTCATTCTGTTACACAAGGTATTATTGCAGCTACATGTAATAATGATGTGATGAACTGTTTAGGAAATCTTCAGATTTCTCAACCGATAGTAAACTCACAAGCAAAATTACTTGTTTCTAAACTATAACATCAGATGGAAAAAATTGTTTTTATGAAATGTTATTATACTTCTTATCTTTTAAGAAAAGTAACAAATATTCACACAGACCTTTATTTATTTATTTATTTTTTAAGAAATAGTAGCCTCTAGGCAACGATATCCCTTGAAGATGCAAACGTTTGGGTAAAGAAAAAAGAAAGCACAATGGCAAGTGTGTAGAGACAACCACTGAGACATGTCAAAAATGCTTCTACTAGCATACAAGAGGATTAAAAAACACTGAAGAAAGAACAGTGAAGGATGAAAAAAAAAAAACAACAAGAAAAAGGGCTGACTACAAGGGAAAGACAAAGGCACCCAAGAGGAACTTGTGTCCTAAGACATAAAAGCAGCAGCTACCTTGTTTTCATGATTTGCTTCAAGTAACTTTTTTTTTCCTGACCACATCCCACATTATTGTGTAATTATACTGTTCAAATTTTCTTTCCTTCAAATTAGATTGATCCCAAGCACACTCCTAGAGCAATTGGAAGAGCTCCTGGAATTGGCAACAGACTCCCAGAATGCTGCAGACACTCCTCTGCTCCACAATAAGGCACCAGCTCATTCACTCTGAGCACTTAAAGCCTTTGGAAACCACCAGCACAGAGAGCTGCTTTGGAGGCTGCTGAATCTGTGCTCAGGAGGGTGTGAAACTCCTCTCAGGAGAAATGCAATTCTTTCCCTCCCCAAGGGCTCTCAGGCAGGGTCCCAACTGCACTCAACATGGGTGCAACCAGGGTAGCGCAGGGCATTTACAATAGCTTTAGAAGTTTCAACGTAGAAACTAAAACGCTGACTTTTTCCCAGCATATGTAACCTCTTTTTATCCATAGTTCATCAATTTATCATTCAGCTCAAATGCAGGCATAAACGTGCCACCCCCACCGCAACTGCCTTTTTATGCCACTCTAATGCTGCCATCCTTCCACATACAAAAAAGTTTTCTTTTACATGCAGTGATACTGTTGATTCCTATTTGCTGATTACCTGTCATCTCTTCAAAAAAAAAACAACCAAAACAAAACACATCTAGTGAGACTACCTGAACATGAAACACTACAGGGTACACAGATCCTCTAACTGCTTTCTATAATCCCTTTATGTCATTAATCTCTTCAGAGAAATCTGTGATTCCAAAGGTGATTTTTGTCTGGTAAAAACCTCACTTGCAATATATCATCTTTAGATTATGGGGGGGCAAAAACAGGTTTTGATTTCTAAAAATATATGGGGGAAAATATTTTTATTTTTTAAATATTTACTTCTATAGCAATCATTATCATCAGATATTTAAAAGCCACCACATATGCACAATACTATACATTATGAACAGGAATACAAAACTGTATGAACTAGAAATAAAAGAGAAAAAAATGGTTGGGGAATAGCAAAAATTGAGATGTTGTTAACTTCTGCACAGCGAGCATAAAGAGCTACTTGATATCAAGCTTGCACATGAAAAGACTGTGGCATTTAAGGTTAAGTGGGAGCATCTCACTGAGAAGTTTGAAATCAGCTGCTCTTTACAGCAAAAGTGGCCACATTTCTGAAAATTAGTGCTATTACTAGTACCAACACCTCCTTCATTTCTGCTTTTAATCCTCTTGCAAGGATATGAAGGCATAGAGGAATACCTCAGTTCCCTGGGCAGGACAAGAACCCCAGCACCCCAAAAGTTAAGAGTATTCTGCATTGTTAACACCACCCAAGACTGATAGTCGCCCGTATCTTTATCTCCCTTTGCCTTCTCTGCAACTGTAAACTGCCCCAATAATCATAGCAACCACCAAGAGAAAAGTCAGCTGCTTTTCTTTTTGATCATCTTTTATCCCTTCTAACAGCTTTCCTGCCATGGGTGTAAGTGGGATCAGAAGCAGACAGGATGTTAGTTTTCATTCCCAATTATAAAGGAGCTATACTTGCATGCGATCCTGTTTGTGTTTTTCTAACCTTTCTGCAGATGGCTGGAATGCACACAGAACAGAAGGGTTAAAGAAAATTGAGGACTATATAGGGATTAGAATTTTTTTTGTTTGTGTCGGAAAACATGCATGCTGTACAGCATCCTATTTCTTTAATGGGAAGATGCTAATATTAAAAAAGAAATATGACATGGCTATTTTTAATTATGCAAAACTGTAATTGGCATTTATTGCATAGGGCTTCAGAGGGATAGGAACATGGGATGGAAAGCTGATTTTTTCATTAAATAGCTGCCCCAAGGCAGATACATTCTGAACAAAACACCTTTTCATGAGATATACCTGTCCCACAGAGAAAACAACAAAGAGAATGAGGAGGGGGAGATAGGAAGCCCGAGCAAGGAGAGAATAATATGAACAGAGCCCACTAAAAGAGAAAAGAGAAAAGAGTAAAGGAGAAAGGAGGAAGTGGGAGGGAGTGAGAAAAAGAAGGCTTCAAAGGAGATGGGGCAAAAAGAGAGAAAGAAGTAAATTAAAGGAGCATACTTAACGGGTGAGAACAACTTAAGACAGTACAAGAGAAAAAAAATAATCTCCAAAGAGGTGGAAGGAAAAAGCAAAAAAGAAATAATATCTCACCCATGCATCCTTATCACTTCAGGAAGCAAAAGTTCACATCTGTTTGCAACTGTTGTATCACACTTCTACCTCAGTGCTCAGAAACTGCTCAAGAGATTTAACAAGAGGAGTCATCAGGGACTGAGCTGGAGCACTGGTGTCAGGACATCTCTGCTTTCTCATCTACATGTGCATACCTGCTCCCTGCTAAATTCATCAGCTACAAGGACTTAACACCAGACACAGCCTGGAGGGAACAGCCCCTTTGCTTAAGTGATTTCAAGATGAGTGGTAGTATCAGAGGAAACCATCCCTGACCAGCTGCATTCACTGCTGGTGGAAAAGGGGAATCGTGCCTTGCTCTCCATAAAAGATGTAAACATTTGACAACACCAGAAATTGATACGGGGTGGCGGATGAGCAGTCTCCATTATTCACTCATTTTTCCCACTGGGGAGCCATGCTTACGACGCCTGCTGACACTCGACAGCAGGAAACGAGCAGTGGAAACCATCATTCATGCTATGGTAAACAATGAATATACCAAGAAAAAGGGATCTAATTCTCTAGCGCCTTTTGTGGATTCAAAATTAGAGGCTTTGATGCATCACCACTTGGATTCCGTCACATATCATAGTCACTGCTAACAGACATAGGCAAGAGGCAACTTCCTTCCCTCCAGAGGTTCACATAGAGCAGTGCAAACAGCACACCACTCTAGGATTATTAACCTAAAAAGAAGCAACAAAGCTTTGCTCTTGGAGGCAAAAATGATGGCAAAGCAGCTGTCTGATACTTATCTCAGCAGCAAGTGTGCTTTTGACTAGAGAAAAAACTGGACTTGCAATACTTCTTTTCCCTTTGCTACTCAATGTCTCTCCCAAGGTACCAAACAGAAGCAGAGAGGTATTGACAAGGCAGTGAAAAAGCACCACATCCTGAAGTTCTTGCATTTCATAACTCTTATGAGTTTTTCCCAAAGGCCTTCTGCAGATGCTATCCAATTGTTCAAGTCTGTATCAATGAGAGTATACTACTCCTCACGTTTCTGTAAGAACGTTTTAAGATCTGCTGTAATCATCGGAATACAGTAACAGAAATGTAAGCATATGGTAATTACAACTCAATTCTGCTGGGATTTGTGCATTTGCACTTGTGTGAAGCGAGAATCAAATATCACTAAGATAAAAAGGTTAGCACATTGATTATACTCTATTTATTATTCACACAATTTTACAATTTCTGGTCAATATAAGAGAAAAAAACTCTATGTTAATAACCATATACAAAAAAGCTAAAAAAAGCCATCTTGTAATCATTCTATTTTGCTCCTGCCTATGTATTTATTGAACTTGCAGTGAAAGCAGCATCATCTCCATAACACTTCTGAAACACGCATGTAAATATGTTCTTATTTAAAACCGCAAGCACAAAATTCATAGTCACTGGCTGTTCCTTTAACATACGACAGAACAGATTAAATCTGGTGCAGAACACCACATGAGAAAAACAACATTACTATAGCATTTAGAATATACATTAGCTTCTCCAACTTGCTCAGCACACAGCTAGTATGATAGGATTCCTTAATCCTAGAGACATGGAGTTAAGGCACTGAAGTTTAAGCTTTTTCATTCTTCACAAGTTTGCATTTTAACTCGCTTTCTTTAAGGAACATTCCACACACAAGTGGGAAAAAGACCCTGACCTGTTGTGGTTAAATGCATACAAAAATAAGGTAACAAGCCAAAGCAGCATCCACAAGTTATGATGAAATCCGAAAAACATTTTATTAGCACCAATTTTGATCTGAATATTACTAGCAATAAAGAACCTGGATGACTTGGATAGGCTATACTATATACCAGCTATTCTGCTGGTTTTCCTCTTCAGCACCAACCATTTTCACATTTATCTAACAACACAAATAGCTGTAGAGAGGAGGGAAGAATTTCCCTTCGAGGCTTCCAGCAAAGCCAGTACACTGGCTGAGCTCAGCCCTGCCCAGGAATGTCCCGCAGGGCCTTCCCAGCCCAGAGGGCTCACAAAGCAGATTACTATAAAGGACTTTTTGAAAGCTAGAAATGAGTTTTAAAAATATCTAATCAATCCTCCCTCCCTGCCTCTGGGTTTGCTGGTTTAGCTGCACAATAGCCAGAATTTATTACAATTATTGGAGACAACACACACTCTTAAATACAAGACTCGATTCAAGGAAGAAATAACGCGACTTGAATGAGGAAGAGATCCCTATGTGAAGCCCCAAAGCATTCCAATGACAATTATTTTGAGTTATTCATACAGAACTGTAAACAAAAACAGAAATGCACCATATTACAAACCACTGATTTAAGGCTTTAAGGAAATGGACCAGGAAGGGCATCTGAACAAAAATACTGCAGCAAATTTTAAAAACTACACATTGTAGGGCATAAGTAACAACTTTGTATTTTTATCTCCTGAAGAAATGCATCATGAAGATGATTATCTTTGAATTACCCAGGTAAATATGCTAAAAAAAAAAAAAAAGATACATCCAGAGATACAAGACATCAAAAGACTTGGAAATTGAAGCTTAAGGGGAACCAATTATTTCTTCCACTGGTGAATCCTTTTTGAGTGAGCACTATTTTATCTTTGAATGTCAAAAAGATTAAAATGGTGAAGTTTATTTCTCAGTACCAATAGAAAATAACCATTAAGTTAATGAATTAATGAAAATCCAGATCTTTAGACACCTACAATAAGCTCATAAACACAAGTACTTTTATTTTTAAATAAAAATCCCCCCCCCCATCTCTAGAGTGCCTAGGTCAGAAACAACTGAAGGAAGTTAAGCTACACAAGTGCGAATTTCATCAAGTCTCTAGCTCCCACGTTGCTATATAGCTTTGGCCAGCGAAATCAAGTTAAGTACTTAGCTCCAAAACTCCATGTTGCACATCTCATCCCAGCAGCAATTACAGCAAGTGTCCAGCTGTAAAAACCCAATAGAGTTACTGTGCAGATTCAGAGAATCAAAAGCTCTATTCATGAGAAGTGCTTCCCTTGCTTTTCAGTGCTTTCACTTGCTTCCAGTACAAGCATGCAGAGGGAGAGAGATACAAGGTCAGCCCTGTTCTCGGCTTTTCCCCCAACTCAGTAGAGAGCAATCCTCCACAATGTTAGCCAGAAACTCAAGATTACCACTGATGCTATCTTATACAGTTCCTGAACGCAGTGCGGGATATTTTACTGAGGAGAGAGAAAGGTGCACGCAATCAAAATACCCCTAGTTTTTAGAATTAAGAATGACCATAGCAGATCTCTTTACACCAATTATGGGAAACAAAACCAAGAGAAAGCTTAAGCCTTCTTTGAAACTTTGATTTAATTACAAGAATCAAATGACAGCAGCTGACACTTCTGCTCAGATTGCCAAGCCAGCCTTCTGAATATTCAGCTATTATAACATATGGTTTTGTGGAAATAAATTCCATTTTATGTTGTTTGCAGGGGTACTGTACTGTTAAATTAGGGTTTTAAGAAAAGCGTGTGAAACAATATCTTAAAGAATATTTCATGTGCAGTCTCTAGGTTATGGCAATGATGGAGTGAGTTTACAGCTTATTACATATATCAATGCAAAGATGACTTAAGGTGATGGTAAGATTCACCGTAACCGTCTCTCCCTTTTTATTTGCAATTACTCTGTACTTAAAGTATTTCTGAATGGATTTTATTTTTTTTTTTTTACTCATCAAGTTGTTCCAGTACACACACAGAACTCTTTTTCACTCAGTATGATGCTGCTAACTCTTAGAGAATTTATATGCTAGAGAATAGCAATGAAGAGGCAAATTAATTCAGTTATCTCTAACTGTAGTGGAGGAAGGGACACCAGTGTAAACATACAGTATTCCCTGAGAGAACGCGTTTAGTCCTTTGTACTAAATGATCAACAGCTTAGCAGAAAGAAACATCCTTGCCTTTTTTTTTTCCTCTGGCTCAGAGAATGTATCTCATACCTATGAATTCTAATGATTAAAAAATTCTACCAATTACTTTGCTACATTCCACTATGCATAGTCAAGTATATAATGCAATAAACTATGCCTGAATGGTCTGTTTACCCCACAGCAAGTTACAAGGAAAACTCTTTCCACTTAAAGGACTTGTCTCTTTGGAATGCACAGGCTGGCAAAAAGCCAGGGGAAGCTGGTGCTTAAGCAGCCAAGACTGAGCAGTGCCTGTGTGCATTGCAATCCCAGCCAACCGCAGTAAATGTTATTGGAGTTTTTGTGCTGTAAAATTGCTGCTTTCATGCCCACTGCATCTGACAATAGGGATCCTTGGCCTTAGATGAGAGAGGAAGGCTGATGTGCCTTCTAGTCAGATCTCTGCATCCTTAAAGAGAAGGGTTACTACTCCTGCATACTCCTAATGGGTTAGTGACAAAGAAATTCATGTCAATGCTATGTCCAGACACAAAAAGATACTAAGTGGAGAAGCTTTTCTATGGAAAGTATAAGAGCAGAGGAATTATGCTTTAAGGGCAGTCCCGAAGCTTTTAAAATTATTGATAACACTTAAAAAGATAAAGGATATTCAGAGCTTTAGCCTTACACTTTTCAAAGCAATTCAAAGATAAGCTCTCAAGATTTCACAATCATTTATTTATTATTTGCTTACTAACTCGTGTAAAACCCTCAGTATTTCTCCTGTGAAGGATTGTGTCAAGCATCTGCCAATAGAATTTGCCAGAGTCCTGCTCATTTCCAATGAGCAGCATGTTCAAAGTGCCCAAGCATCATCCTCCACCTTAGAGCTAGCTGGAAGAGAGTTCAAATGGAAGTTAAAGTCCTACAAGAAGTTTTTTTTAATTCTTAAATTTTTATCAAATGCTTTTCCCCTTTTCTTTTTTGCTGTGGGGACATCTACAACACTAAAGAATTAAACACATGCTGCATCTGCATTACAATCATTTACTTCCTGTAATACTTTCCCATAAACCCAGACAACTTCCATTTACTCAAAAAGCAACCTGGTATTCCTCAGAAACAGAGTCAGGAATTACTATTCATCAGAACTAAGGCATAAATTACGTACTTCACACATTTTGCACAGCTCTTTTTCTTCAGCAGTAGCAAAAGACTCCATTCCAACAGCAGGGTTTTCTGCAATCAGTAGGACTGGGTAGTAAAGTACACGATGCCCTCACCAAAGTTACATGCTATACCAAGTTGGTAACCATTTGGTGCTCTCCAAAGCACCAACTCCTTACAGTCAATAATTAAGATTACATGAACTAATTTTAATCCAGCTAAAAAGAACAAAGAATTAAATGAATGACAACACTTTCTCATAACAGGGAAAAGAGATTAAAGAAACAAACAACCAAGTAACACCATTGCTCCAAACAGAAGTGGCCTAAGAAATCAGATGACAAAATCACTTCCCTACCCTCCTTTCACAAAATAAAGTTCTGAGATTTTTATAAATTAAACTCACTGTAGGTTTCTAGGAGAGATTCTGAATTCTGAAAGTTATCCAGGCTCAGTGAGTAGCAGAGCTAAGTGCTCTTAGTACAGCAAATGTTCACAAAGATGCCACTCAATGGCAAACAAACGGGAGCATGTGCAAGATTGGCAGTGTTATCTTAAATGAGATACCTGGTTTTCTTTACACTTTCTGTAGTGCAGCACTGAGATAAAATATTAGATCTTTCCCTAAAATAGAATCATGAAAAATCCTAAGCAGAAATTTAATGCAGTGATACAAGTTGTCTGCATCCAATCCTGACCGCACCCAGGCTATTTGCTGCAAAAATGCGCACTGCTTGACCCCCTAGGTAACTCACAGGGGCTGCAAATCAGCCTCAGCAGCTGGGTGAACTCCTCAGCTTTGTAATTTATTATGAAAATAAACTTCCTTTGCAACTGTTTCCTTCTCCTTTTACCTCCTGTATTATAAATTAACTTCTCCTATAAATCTGTTAGAGCCTACTTTTCCCCACAAGAACAATCTATCCTTGCTCCTGGCTGTGACTTCAGGGCTCTCCCATTAGCAAAGCTGCAAGTAAATTTAAATTCAAGCTCCTTATCTTGCAATTAGGAATGCCTGTAATCAAGATAGTCAAAGGAAACAATCTTTGTACAAGCATTAGCAAGAAGGGAAGGAATGCATTGTTGACTTGTTCATACATACTCTCAGGTACAAGTTTGTTCAGTTTAAGCCATCGGACATTTGCAGACAGCTTCCCCCCCCACAACTCATTAAGACTATATTCTGTATTGATATTACACCGTGTTTCAGAATGAATTTCTCTTCACAGATTTTTCTGCATGATTTTTTATAATATGATATACAATGGGGGAAGGAGGAGGAGGGGAGATGTCTCTATCAGATCATATCTGCAGTATGATGCACAGTTGGCAGGTTGTCCCATCTGGTGTGCTTTTGAGTGTAAGACAGATAATTCGTCAATCGGAATCCTTTGATTTGTGAAGAGGCCGAAGTCATGATTGGAAAAATATTTTGCAGCTAATGATACAGGAGGTGTGGGGGAGATTGTTCTTTGAAGGCTACAAAGGCCAAAATCTGAGGAGAAATAATTGGTCTCGGCTCTTCTACTAAGTAACAGAGATCGAAAACTGCAAAAATCTTTAAGAGAAACACATGACTTACAACAATCAGATATGATATCTAATTGCCCGCCACTTTGCAAAATTTGATTTTGGAGGAGTGAGGGTGAGATTGGGGAACTTTAATTTGCTCTTGGCAAGCAAAATGAATGCTTAATTAAACTGAACAAATGTACATTTTGTACATTAAGGAAACAATGTCGACAGAAGTTTGGCTTAAAAAACAAAGAAAAAGGATAAAAAGATGGATTCATGAGACTGAAATCAAATATCAAAAAGGGATCAAAATAAACTGGCTAGCAGTTATGATTTTTTTTAAAAAATGTTAAAAACAGCTATATTTGTCTCCAGCATATGGAACAGATAAATTTGTTGATCTTTACCTAAAGGATATTGGCCTCCCTACACTATCTGATTTTTGAATATAAGAGATTAAATGCTTCTGCAGCTACCGAGGAAGCGCTGCAAGCATCACTACACTCTAGTTGGAATGTAACAGTCTCCGGCCTCAGAAAAAAAGTCATCATCTATTTTTACAGAATGAGCTTACTCCGTATACACTGAAAGCTTGTCAAATACCTCTACTCAGCATCACAAGCATTTTGGGGATCAAATACATTTGCTTACTAAGTATTCTTATGAGCATGTACATGCCCAGAAGACATTTGTCAGTTTTCATTCAGAATAGACAGCCTTATTTTGTCATTTTGCAGGACATAAAATGTTTCAGTGAGTGGAAAGGGAAAGCAGCTGTTTTACAGTACCATAATACAGAACAAATGGCAGTTTTCTGTCAAACGTAAACAGATGATGCATGTGCACTGCTAATGAAGCAGACTTATTACAGCTTAGTGTGATAATCTCCATTATAAGCTATGAAGTCATGTATATCTGATTTGAAACAGACATTACTACAAGAGCTCCAAGAGGTTATCCAAGTCTGCCTTTTTCTGGGCAAATGCAGTCTCAGGTGCATGATTCTGACCTTGCTATTTCTTTTAATTTGATGTTACAGGTGACAGAGCTTCTACGATTTCTCTTGGGACAGCCTTTGACATCATAATACAGTTCACTGGTAGATTTTTTCCTGACACTTCATTGAATCCTTCCTCTCTTTATTTTTGTTCTATTGCTTTTAATTGCATCTGTGTGGTATGTAAAATGCTTCCTTCCAAGTTCAGTTGCTGGTCTCCATCAGCATTTAATTAGCCACTAGACTATGTGATGAGTAGACGTTTTGTTCTCTTACCTATTCCCATATATTAATCTCTACCTCTTAAGTGTTTTCACTGATT
Source organism: Perdix hodgsoniae (assembly GCA_035772895.1). Classification (NCBI taxonomy): domain Eukaryota; kingdom Metazoa; phylum Chordata; class Aves; order Galliformes; family Phasianidae; genus Perdix; species Perdix hodgsoniae. The sequence continues at coordinate 27,826,508 of JAPSGF010000002.1, forward strand.
TATCTGAACAGCAGACTAGCCAGCAATAATACCATAATACGAGAAATTGACAGTAATTTTAAAAAAGCAAGATGCCCCAAATCAGGATTTATACTCCACTAATGCTATACCTACAATTTTCTCTTTTCCAATGCATTTGAATGCCTGACTCAATCTATATTTGTTAGACCACACTGCAAATTTATGTCTGATTTACTGTTCAGTATCACTAAAAATCTTCAGAACCATTTTTCCTCCTTCTGCACCCCCCCAAATGTTCTACATCTCAGGCCAGTTTAAAATTTTCATTTCTAACATCACCTTATTAGTTTCTGGCCATACAATTAACGATCTTTCCTTGTCCTTTCCTATTAACTTTTTGTCCCCAGTTGGTACTCAGAACTCTCACTATTTAGTATCATTGGGACATTTTATTAGTGCCATTTTTACTCCTTCACATAATTAATGATGATGTTAAATAAAACCAAGATTATAGCATATCTCCATGATGTGCTTTAACACAACTCCTAGTTTGATCTATTATTCTTAACTTATATCAGAGACTACTTCAAACCAAACGGGACTGAGATCATTTTTTATACCAAAATGCCTTTGGACCAGTGTCAGACCTGAAGACAAATTATGTGTACTGATACAACAATGACAAAATTTATCATGAATTACAAGAAAAAAAAAAGAATAATTCAATGAACAATGCTTAAGATGACAGTGAAAGGAAGGGGCACCTAAGGAGTTTCCATGGAATTCACATGGACTGTGAGTTCTTCAAATGATGTAAGGAAAAAGCAGCAAATGTACACACCGCCAGAAAGGCCCAAACAGCTTTTAAGTATTTGATCCTACCCCACCATGTCTGTGCCTCCTTCTCAACCAGCATTTTTCTCCCTCCTTTTCTTCTCCAATAATAAGAAATGAATTGCTCTTTATTACTGCCTGGCCACTCAGTAGTTCACACACAGTTCAGTATTACATGTGGCTTCCCTTGTAGAAGAACTACAGCAAGGAAAGTACAGAATGAGAGCTAGATGCAGACACTAAAATAAGACTGCCACTAAGCACAGGGACCAAAGCCCACAAGGTCCTTCTGAGATGTTGAGATGACTGACTTTACTGTGGCTCTTAACATTCACAGGTTATTTCCAACCTTCGCGTGAAGCAGCACAGGTACAGAGGGGAACCCCCACTGTCCCTTGCTTTTGGTGCAAAACAGGAGGTCTTTCTGCTGTCTCAAGAGAAGCTACAAGAACTGCAAGATTTGAAAAGCTGTCTTAAGTCCACCACTAACTTTTAACACAGATTCCCATGTTCACTGTTCAATTTCATTCGTTTCTAGTGAGAAGAAAAGGAAGTGAGAAAAAAAAATGGAAACTACAGATTGCTTAGTCATGGTGGTATATATTAACTGAGGTATCGTGGTAGAAAAAAAAAACCAACACATGATAGTTGAAGAGTAAATTTGAACAAAACTAAAAATATCCATATCAAAGAATTGCAGGGGTTAGAAGTAACCTCAACAGATGATCGACTCCAATACCCCAACATCTATGCTTTGTGCATGCCTTCATAATCTCTTCCATGCTCGAGCATTTGGCCTACATTCTCTCAGCAGCCTGCAGCAAAGCCAAACATTTTCACTTTGAATTTTTGATATTGTGGCATGAGAAAAACAGTAGGCAATATTAGTACAACAGATAGGTTTATATAGCCTCTCCCACCAAATTCTAATGAGTCACCATGAACAAAATTCCTCAGATTAGCAGAACTATACAATAGAGCATTTGATGTCTGCAGAGTTACTGATAATGCACACTGAGATATCCAAATATGAATATTTTTTTTGTGAATTTTCAGTCTCCCAGCCTTTTTAGATTATATTTTTCTTTTACAAACTAAAATACAGAATTGTGCTCTAGATATCTAAAGCTTCCCTTTCTGTGGGAAAGATTACTCGTTTTGAACTGAAAAGTCTATCAATCTGCAACTCTGTTGTGGCTGGAGCAAAATCTTGTTTGTTATGCATCACTGGGCAGATCCTTGATTAAGGACAGTAATAACAACAACTTATATTATACTGAAGTTTATTTCAAATCATCCCATCACAAGTGATTGCTACAACCTTTTATGAAAACCTTGGACAACTTAAGTGTTCTTTTGCATTTGATGATTCCGCCATAATGTTCTCAATTTAGGGGTAAAAATCCCCAGTCTGAATTGAGTTTAGACTCTTCATCCCCATTGTCAGAGTAAAGTATTAACATTTAACTTAATCTTTTCTTCATGGTATCTACTTAATCTAAAAACTTCGCTCTGTATTTTCCATCATGCAGCATGTCTGTGTTGAAAGAAACTTCTACTAATTTAAAGAAATTTCCCTCCAAATTCTGACTAATCTATATTTTTGGCAGGAAAAAAAAATAAGAAGCCTATTAAGATGCTCAAATACAGACTTCCATGTGGCTTTTATCGTTTATATGCATTTTATTACATAAAGTCTTTCCACAACTCAATCATGTCCCTGAATCCTCTCTTCTCCCAGCCCCTAGTTCATTCTCCCTCTTCAACTGTGCCCTCTTCTTTGAAGACCTATTCAGATACTGCTGTTTCTTATAAATCAGTTCACTATTCTAAGAGCAATTGGAAACTTTCAAGAGTTCTAAAAATTGCTTTTGCAAAAGGAAATTGTTCCGAAATCAGTAGACTAATAGGCTGACTCATGGGACAGAACCACCAGAGTAAGACTGAACTGCAATGTGGAAAAAAGAAACAACAAAAAATTTAGGAAACTTAAAGCTCTAAAAGGAACACTTTTTTTTTTTTTACCTTACAGTCCTCAAATTTGTATTCTCCTGAATTTTACACCTGTTAAAGCACCTCTTTAGATAAGTCAAATGTTTCCTAGCAAACTGCACACAACAGTCCTTGTCTGACATGAATTTCTAAAGCTACTAGCAGTACCTTCCATGAAGACCACTTCTCAGGAGCATCCAAAAAATGGATTTTAATAATTCTCACTTCCCTTCTTTCCAATGTCTTAAATGAAAGCTAATCCGTGTTAGTAAACAAAAGAAACCCAAACATGTAGATTAACAGAACTCTAACCACAATCAAATCCTTTAAATTTTAAGGAGCCTGCTATATTCAACAAATCAACTCAGACTAAAAGAAAACAAACAGATGTCTGCATAGGCTAAAGAGAAAGTAATTTAATTTGTAGTCACAAAGTCAATATAACTGAAAACAGTTCAGTAATAGAGTTATTCTCTGTCAGCACCTTTTCTATCCTAAATGCTTTGAAAATGCTTCCCCTTGCTAAGATAAATATCTAACAAAATTATCCAAAAATATAACACTTGAGTTACTATGTTATCCATTAAAATCACATAGAATGGAAGGTTCATTTGTATCTAGATGCATTAAAAGAAGATTGGTGAAAAAATGACATCCTTCTTTGAAAGGAATATCTTATTCATTCTGTATTAGCATTTTAGCTGAAGAAAATACAACACTAAGAGTACCAAGGGCCACAATTAAACAATTTTTACTTTCCAGTGCAGATCTGGAGAGATCTATCTCCTAGTAAAAAAAGCTATGCAACTACGCAAATCACTAACTAGAAGCAAGTTATGAGTAGCATCGAAACAATTAGCTTGATTTCTAAATTCAGTCATTGTCCTTTTTTCTCCTCCACAAAGAACATCATTTTTTCCATTTAATAAGTCAGCAGTTTAAGATGTAAGAAACCACCATGAACAAAGCAAGTAGATTTCCCAAGCAATATTCACATACACACAGGATGAAAGCTGTTCCTTAAGTAATGCAATCCCTGATCCTGCTGCTGAGTGAATCATAGCAAACCATCTATGGTCTTCTCATCTTTCAGCAGAAAGAAAAAAAGCAGCAATACTTGAATGTCGTCAATTACTGATATAGTGACTGCATTCAGCAAGTTCAAGCACTCATAAAAACAAGTCTGATCTTGGGAAGAGGAAAGTAAGTCCATTAACTGTATTATATGACTGCCAGCAATACTAGATTATGAGTGTATATTATGAGTACTAGATTATGAATGTATGTGTATCACTGATAATACAGGAAAGGGCTGAATTACATCAGCAAATAGAGGAGAAAGGGAAGCACAGGGGAAAGAGAGAGGAAAAGAGAAAAATAAACTTTTAGAGCTTGCTGGTTGCTCCTCTGGCTAGCCAGTTTCACCACAGATATTCTTAATGAACATCATGGTGTTAACTCCTGCCCTCCCCCCAAAAAAAAACCAAAACATTTTGTTTTGTTCAGCTGAAGGGCCAAGATTTGATTTGCTGTGGGACTAGCTGAACTTATTTTGGCTGGGATGTTAACAACTGCAGAACATTCCTCAAGGCTGACCAACTCGCACTGGCAAGCAACTCTCAAAAGTTTCAGAAACAGCAAAGTGTCAAAACCTAGAGGACTGATGAATGCTTACTACTTGATCCGATGACTTTAAGAGACCAGGAGATCTAAGAATTTCATCCCGAACATCCAAAATTTTTAGTAGCTTTCTCTTGCTATTGCATATTTTATTTGCAAAAGAGGGGGTTGATGGATAAGACAGCAATCTAAATGTATTGACTTATTGAACTACACCAGTCTACCTTTTGGATAATGCATATATTATCTAACAAATACCACATTCATTGACAGAAAAGAAATAAGACATCTGCATAACATAACCTGCATTATGTATTACCATGCTTTTGAGAAGTCCTCACAGATAAAAAACTGAATGAGTTGAAAATGCAAAATTAAGCCTGTAATGCTCATTTTTCAAGAATTTAAGCTACCACTGCAACCCCAATTCATCTTTTAAAGCACGTCTTTTCAAAATAAATAAAAACTGTCAAATCCACGTGCACAGCTGCTCTTAGAAATTAGTTGAGACACAACACTAAAGTAGCACTTGAAGCTAGGAAGACTGTTATGCTCTGCAAAATAATTCTGTCCAACAAATCAATTTGCAATCTGTAGACAAAATATTTCTCCAAACCCCCTCTAGTGGCTCATATGTAGGATGGTTCATTTCAATCAAAAGACAGAAATGGTTCCATAAAACCAAAAATTCTTAAAATTTCTTAAAAGGAACTCATAAAGCCCCAAGAAAGCTTATTCAGTCATACAACAACAACATAAAAAGGAACCATGTGGCTTTTTTTTTTTTTTTTTTACATTTAGAAAGGTAGAAAAAAGGTCAAGATTCTTTTCCTACATCAAGATATAAGCAAGTACTTGTGTCACATACTCATCTCTCCCATTGGTCGTTCATACTAGCTGGGAGGATGAGAACCACAGTAACATCCACTCTGGAACCACCGTTTCTTCTCTGACCACACAGCTCTCTTCCTCTACAGCTATTTCCCTGACCTGCAGTGCCCTGTCCAGAAACGTAAATCCCCTTCTCCTGCCTATGGGAAAACTAAAGCAGCAACTGGACCCTTTTAAATGTGATGAGGTAGAAGATACACTTTACATTATTCTGAAAGTAAACCTTATGACCATTGTATCCTTCAAAGTATGTAAGCAAAGCCTAGTCACTTGCAACAAATTGCATTACATAAGAAATCATCAATAGCTACTTCTTCATATGAGCACTGCATTTTAAAATAACTTAAATGGTCTTCAATACATTGAGTTTCTACTTGTGCTTATACTACAGTACTTTTGAAGTAGAGACATCATTTGCAAAATTTCAAGTAAAATCAATTGAAATTATGAAGTTATTTAGATACTTTAATTTTATTAGGCAATGTTGTACGAGGATGGAAAATAAAAGGGTATTCAAACTATGGACAAAGAAAGCGTCCTCTTCTTACCATGACCTGGGACAGACACTGAAACAGTACCGGTCTGTACTAGAAAAGAGCTGGCAGTATAGTCCTCATCTGTATCAGAGTCCTGAACTGGCTGGCTGGCATTATTACTTAATAACCACCTCTGGTTGTCATGGAGATTGGGTGATGGAGGAGGGGAGTGTAAATGTTCAGTAACTGATGGACTAGATGAGGAGGATGGCATGGGAGGACCTACGGGAAAAAAAATTTAAAAAATGGGTCAAGATATGACATGAACAACAAATCTTTTTTTTTTTTTTTTGCATCACTGAAAGGCAAATTGTCTACCCTAATAAAAAGATGGAAAAAATATGACAGCAGCATGTAATATACTGGTTCAGGTGCTTTACAATACATGAGGCAATGCCATGATTTGCTATTTCAATGTACAGTGTCTATCGCTCTTCTAAAATTCCAGTGTCTCTGCAAAACAGAAAGACAGAAGAGCTGGTGCCAATTGAAATCAAATATTTGCTGTGCAACCAGTTGGGAAATACAGCATTTTCTATTTTTTTAATGCACTTATTTTCTTAGGCCACTGTCAGAACTGAAACAACTCTGTTTTGTCTAGCAAATACTAATACTTATGTAAAGGAAACACACACACACACACACTCTGCACTCTTTCCATTCTCATCTCTACTAACCAGGTGAACTAGCAGAACAAAACTACTCAAACATATGACCAAATACATAGTTTACTCTTTCAGAGGGACATACCTGCATTTGTGGAGGAAAATAAAACTGATAAGCAGAGAAACAAAAACTGTTTTCCAAGCTTACAGATACAGAAACACGCAGCCTTAAATTGCTACCCTACGAGTTATCCTGACAAGAAGTTTTTAATAGTATTTCTTCAGACACAGGTACTATTTAAAACCCATTAGAATGGGACATCTGTCAAACTCAAGTCCATCTGTACAAATTTTATAAAACAAGCATACGCAATGGCTGCTTCCCATTTCCACATCTTGCAAGCACCGTAAAGACATCATGAGAGATGACAAGTTTAAATAAAGCTTTAGGATATCATAAAACATTTAGTCCTTTAACAAAATAAAACCCAACAAGCAGTAAAGAGTTCGCTAATTTGTCCTGCCATGTATATTCAGCACAGGTCTCACTTAAGATGCCCACAGACCTAATCCACAGGGGCCTGCAGCCCTGAGTTGTCTCTGCTTAAGGAGACCACTCCCAGTAGATAGAAGCCTATGCCATGCCTGAGCTTATGTGGTCTTCCTTAGTGAGGATTTGTTTTTCAGAATACCAGGATCATCTTTTTTTCCTGAAAAAAAGCAGGGCATACAGGATGCGAAATAGTATCCAGTCTGATATGTGGAACAAGTTCTCTTCTTAGAAGATGTGCCAGTCAGTGTGGAGTGCCACAATCCTTGTAAATTTACCACAAGTGCCTTTGAGTAAGGATTAAGGGGGTAGAAACCACCCTACACTAGAGCAGCTGCGACTTCACTCTTCACAATGGAATACCCATAGTTGTGTATTTGTTCTGACACTGTCCAGGCATTTACTCAGCTGACATCTCTTGCATGTACCACAGTCAAATTACATTTCCTTCTAGAAGAATCAAGTTAGCTGAGGCTGACGCAGATATAATACTAGACTTTTCAGGACCTCTGATCTCATACCTGAATTCCTTAAGACAAAGAAATGACCCTAGAGAGCTTTGCAACTGTCACCAGCAGCACAGGACTGCGAGAACTTCCTGAAGGGGCAAAAAAGACTATCCTAGTAGTGACTGTTGTGCTGTGAATCTGTTGCTCCTATATTACTCTCATTTCTTAAGGGCCCATGTCAAGCTTGCGGCCGTGACCTAGAGAGTGCTTTCTCACCACTGATGTGGTTAATGGAAAGAGCAAGGCAACTCTAAAGCTGACTGAAGGGTAAAAAGCAACAAGAAAGGGTCTTCAGAGCCCGTAGGAAAAAGCAGGTTGAGAAAGCTGGCATATGACGGCTGTCCTGGGAAAAGTGAGGCCCTTCCCTTTGTAACTAAGACTCCCCGTGAGGGAGCTGTGCCAAGTCTCTTTCCATCTCTTCCCCTCCATGCTGCATTGAGATGCAGACTCAGCTGTGGAGGCAGTGGGGACCTCCCTCAGTTTTAGGGAAGGCAGCCAGAGTTCCTTCAGAGCTAAAAATGAATAGAACTAGCAAAGGCGATGTAATTTAGATAACTCCTGAACAAGTCCTCAAAGCCAAGACACTGTTAACACGTATGGTGGTAACTTGGTACTGCCTCCTTTCTTATTTTATTAGATCCACCCATGGAACTTCAAGCCATCTCACAGTCACAGTTGTTAAACAACTTCCTTGAGTACGTTCATCCTGAAGCACAGTGCTTACCTCATGCATGAGACTGACAGATCCAACTACTAAGTTCAATTTTCTGTGCTCTTGCTAAATGAATGTAATAGCAGGTTTAATACTGAAACAGAGTTGTCTGTGACCTCCACTGGGTTTTAGATGCAGCAAATACTACCAAAAGTATTTAAAAGCAGATTTAGCTTTACATGATATAAGAATAAAGTAGTTTGGCAGTCTTAAGTATTTTATTGCCTGCAGGTGGGGAGTTGTAACAGATAATGAAGCAGCTTTATTACATAATTTCTGGAAGAAAAAGAAAAAAAACGATTAACTTTCATGGATACCATTCATGGTAAAGAACCTATATTTAAAGTAAGGGAAAAAGAGGGCTTTTCCATCATCTAATCATTGATATTTTATCGTACTCTATAGCATAGTTGCACTGGAAAAGTGCAGTACCACTCACTGCTATATTTAAGTTTAATATAATAATAGAGCTGGCACCGATAACTTGAACTAATGTCTCTCCATCTCCTCTGTACAATGCTAAAATTTGGATGAATAAAACAATTTTTTTCATCCACATTCAGCACAGCCTGAGACATAACATCTTAAAGCTCACTGAAACACATTAGGCCCTAACCAACTGGTTTCCCAGGAAAGAAACCTGTGAGAGCCTAGCCAAAAACTGTTTGCATAATTCTTTCAGGCCATTTACTTCCTCTCAAACTTGCAGGGAACAGTGCAACATATACTATTAAAAATTTTAAAACACCTTCGGTTCTGGAAGGAAACCAAGCTCTTAACCATTAATCAAGTAATCAATCAATATTCAATCAATATACAATCAATAACTCCTGCATAAAACCCAAGGCTTACGGCTGGGGAAATAACAAGGATGAGGGAGTGACATTTTACAGCGCTCAACTTGGGAATTCAAAAGAAGAAAGCAGACATTTATTCAAAGAGCTACCAGATTTTCTTGCTACACCTTGATTTTTTTTTTTAATGTTTGCCTCAGTGACCTACATTATTTATTGAGAGTGTATTTAAAGCTTTCTTTAACGCATGTCCAAACTGATTTAGATAACCACTGTATCTCATTCAGATAATTTTTTTTTCCCCAAGTAAAAACTAACAATATATTTTGTTCTTTTATTTTTTAAATTTAATTTGGAACACATCTCCTTTCCTGGCTTTAGACTCCTCTGAGCACAGAAGAGTTTCAGATGTGTATTATCTGAAGCAAACCAGCATACTTATGGAGCTTATGCATAAAGATGTTTTCAATATGCTTCCCTTCACTTCCTCAATTACACTCATTAACTTTCATATACAACACAGCCTTGACTACACAAACCATAATCACACAAGATATCCTATTGCCTGAAGATGTGTCATGTCCAAGACCTCTTAATTATTTTGCAAATTCCCTCATTTATCCAGATTTATTAATTGCCTCAATGCTATGTGGCTAATTGACACTACACTAGTGAGCATCCATCCGGAAAGAGCAATCCTCAGGTGCTCTGGACTACAGTTTCTCAGCTCAGAAAACAGGGTGCCAGGTACAAGGCAGAAAGGTGGGGTTACAAGCAAATTTTCCACTAGCACACTCAGTGGGGACAGCAACTGGAAAAATTAGGTGGTTATGCCTGTAACCCTTGTGGCAAATCATGTAACTTCAGTGATTTTTCTTAATCAACCTGAAGCAGCAGGCAGGTTGTTCCTCTCACAACGTTGCATGGCCTGCAGAGAACAGGGAGCCAGTGACAGCACAAGCCAATTCTTCACAAGAACCCTAGGCCAACCAGCTGGGATGTGTATTTCTGTACAATTTCATCCAGCACTGGCAGATCTCTGCAAAACCTTAGTGTGAGTCCCTGTTAGATTCCAAGTGAAAAGATGGATAGCTATCTATGCTGCCATTTATAGAATAAGCTACAAGTTAAGAAAAAAAAACTTAGCACTAGAAGAAGAGGGATCGTAGACATCATGCAAATTCCTCTCTGGTTTTCTTTTGTATATGGAATGAAAGGAATTTTAAACTACTTGGTAATAACTCTTAAGTCTTAGTAAACACATTTAAAAATCACAAGAATCATCATGCATGCCAAAATCCAGTTCTGTTAATTATCACTCTTTTTCCATACAGCTTGAAGGCACACAATGATGCAAACAACATTTTATTCTAAGGAGAAGCAGAAATGATTTTTTTTTTCCCCACTCTTCTCCTACTTCTTTTGGTATACATTCAGCAAGAATTTCAGTTCTTCTTCTTAGTCTCTTACCCACATTGAAATAAAGCAGATTTTTTTATTCCTACTATGTGGCTTTGATGCAAGACAGTAAGCTATTTTCTACTACTAAAAAGTACACTTGAAAGTACTTAGATCTTGCCTATCAAATTTCAGAGGATAAACACACCTTCATTTGGTATTTCATATTATATATTCATGTTGGTGTTTTCATAATGGAAAACACAGTTCTTAATTTTTCTAGAAGTACATAAAGATTTCTCACATGGAAATGCAGAAGTCTGCAGAAAATACAGGCAAACTCCCCAAAGAAGGTAAAACCCAAAGAAAACTGGCTGTAAGAAGAATATAAACCAAGAAAGAGAACTAAATATAATTACGTTGGAAAAAATTGTACAATTTTGTTCCAGGTCAACATTCACAAGTGAAAGACTGAAGTATATGGAAAAGCCTGAAATCAGCACTGGTACATGCAAAATGATACAAAAGTTGGAAGCAGAGGTAATGGTGCGTATGGAAAAGTATATGAAGGCACTGAAGTCAGGCTGACACAATTGCTGCTGCCTAGTACTATAAGGACAAGAGTCTGGAAACAACAGTGGCTTCTTCAGAACGTGGGGGGCAGAGGACATGCTGGAAGAGCAGTGCCTTCAGCTCCAGAGTCTCCAGGATGCCCCCCACCCACCTGCAATCCGCACCTTACAGATGTGTATGGTAGGTCACTCACACCCTAAGCTTTAAAAATAAAGCAAAGCCATTAAAATCTCTTATGCTTACTTATATTATGAAAAGCAGGTAAAACAATTACTCAGCTTTCATCTTTTATCAGTCACTGCACGTTAAAGCAGCACTTTGCTTCAACACCAATGGGTATGCACTTGTATTTGCACCCTGCATACTCACTAGATGTACTGAAGAGGAAATAGTATCAGATGCTTTTGGAACACGGGATTCAGGAGAAAAGTAGGATGTAAGAGAAGCAATAGTAAGGGGTAGGCGGGCTGGAAGAAATTATCTAGAATGTCTCTGCAGAGCCCAAAAGTACATGCATTTATGAAAACTCTCAAATAGAGTAGAACTCTTAAAGCAGACACTTTACTGATGATATAATAGTAACAAGGAGAAAGGCTTATTTGTGATCTTTAATTATAAATCTATAAATGCTGTATAGCTTTTCTATTGGCATTACTATGTACTTGGAAAAAAAAAAGCATCTGGAAAGAAAAAACCTGAACATCTAGCATTATCAACTCACTCCACATAAAAAGTGTTGCAGGTTACACATTTTACAAAAGTAGTTTCACTATAAAAATTTGAAGGGCTATTATTTTAATCTCAATCAGCATGCATAAATCCTTCACCTAACTCTTACGTAGGACTCCTGATGGATGCTTAAGGCAATCCAAGAGCCGACAGCTCTGTTTAGGCTGTTTAGCCACGGCAGAACAATGCATTTTTCGTTTCATAATCTTGGCAGTCCTTGTCACTGAGACTGAATAAAAAATTCTTTCACTTGCATCTCAAAGCCAGAGGGGAAGAGGCTTATACTGAAGTTAGTGGTAAAGAGTACTTACTGACTTGAACGTCAGCTATTAAATTACAAATTGCAAGATGGGTGCCTTTCCTGATTAAATTAATGGTTTTTTTGCTGGTGATTCCATAGAAATGAAGTTTTCATGTAATGTTAAGTGCCATTATGTCACATAAAGCACAAAACAATCACATACTGTGCAGAACATGTGTTCTATACTTAACACCTCACTAACAGAAGATAATATATATTAATTCTGCGCTTTGCTTCTGACAACAGTAGACGAAGAGATGCATTTTTTAAACAGTTAATGCCATTTTTTAAACTAGAATCAGACGGTCAGTGGTTTGTGAAGGTCAGAAATAACACATCTTCTGGCTAAATTAATTAGAAATCAAAACACTTTCAAACAGGCAGTAGGACACTCACAGTCCTTCCGAATCAAGCTGCGATGAGTCTTTGCAATCTGTTGTATGACTTCCCAGCGTGCTGAAAGCTGTAACACTCTTAAATAGGGCACCTATACCATCCCTAACAAGTTTACTGATAGCATCCCAAAGATCCAATTTCCAGTGTATTACATGCAAATTGACAAAATAAAAACCTCCTGGTACACACAACAGCAGTCAGATTTTGTACTTTTCATCTCTTCATATAACACAGTAAGTCAGAAATTAGCAAGTTTTAATTGTAAACCTGTTTGTTTATTTTAAATTCTGGACTCCCTGTACATTATCCAACCTGTATGACTTGGCATTGGCATTTATCTCTCTGCTGGATACTGCAGCCTTCTGTAGTCAACCTGCAGTGACAGTTATCTCTTAATTAAAACTCTACATGCAAAAAGAACTACTGAAAATTGTTGTGGCATAACACACAAAGAATGATTATTTATAACCACCACAGTTGTTCTTATCTACTTATACTAAAGTCAACAATTGTTGTTATTGTGATAATCTACCCAAGGGAATACAGGCATAGACAGTCTTTCCAATACATGAACATATACACATAGAAGTTTGTTTATAAACCTATCTTCAGCAAAAATCATTTTAGTGATTTTTTTTTTCCCCCAATAATTGCTTTAAAATGCCTGAAAACTACACATGCACAGCCTACTGTGGGTTCTCCATTTAAATGGTTTTGGTTTAGTTTTATGCAGCAGATAATGAAACTGTAAACCCTGAATTGGAAAGTGCCCTTCCCAAGTTCCAAATCTCCCTGAATGCTAACAAACCATCACTGCATCTCAGGTGCAAATCTTAAATAAAAATGATGCCCACTTTTCCCAGACATCCTTGAAAAGTTATGTCTAAAAGAAAGAATTTCGTTGTTTTGACAAACATTTTAACTCACAAAATTGCAACTGCTTCTGTAGACTGTGGAAGCTGAAAGTTTACAAGATGATAATAAGAGAACACTGATTTGAGAACAGAAGTCATTCATTAAAAAGCAAGAGAAATTCTGGTCTGATTTTTTTCCCCCTTCTTGGAAATATATTATGATAATTATGAGCCTGTAATATAGAGCTCGTGATTGTTTTCTAAAAAAGATTTCATAAGAAAAATGTTTATGCATTACAACTGGCATTCATTTCTGAAATGAAGACTTTGCCTTTTGAGTCTTTTTGTTGTTTTTGGAAATGTAACAGCTGCTGCTTAGCAGATTGCTAAATGAAAGAAATGCTCTACTCTTGCAGAGGTCAGACTGCATGATCGTAGCAGCTCGTTCAGTCCTGAGCTAAGGCTGTGTTGATCTTTCCTTTAAATGGAAGTTCTACCTATAAAGAAACTGCAGATTCTGATCCTTAGCTGACAGATTATTCTAACCAGAGTGTATCACTTTCAGCCTTCTCAGATATTTTATTATTTTTTTCTTGTTTTACTTTACAAATAGGCAGCCAGGTGCAGACTGAAGGTTCATACAGCAAGGCAAAAAAGTTCACAAGCCAAACTCGAAATCCCATGATCTCTCACTTTCAGTATTTATTTTAGGAGCTATTCTGTTCAATTCAACTGTACTTGCCTCAACATTAATTAAAAGAGCATACACACCAAGTTGGAAAGGGAAAAGAAAGCTATTTCCAGGAGAATGGTTTTCTAAGTCAAATGAGGAGTTCCAGTTCAAGCAATAAGTCTCGGTATTTTTAGAAGAATACACCTCCCCCCTGCCTTTGCTAGGGATTTTTGGACAGAAGCAAGCTGATGAAATGAACACCAGATTGCAAAATGTTTCCATTATCTCCTATCTATCTCCACTTACAAAGTACAAGTTCTCTCATGGAAATGCCACCTTCCATTTTGCTCATCTGCTAGGACACGAGCTCATGCATCCCAGCCTTGACACATGAACCTCACAATCACAGCCAGGACAGAGATATCAGCTCAGCACTGACTTGTTTATGCACAGCCACCATCTCATGAGCACTGGCAGCCAGTGGTGGCTGAGCGCAGCAGCCTTGGAAGCTGTAGGGGAACAGGGCGCCAGGTCCCACCTGCAGTGCTCTGCAGAGTCCAGCCCTTTCAAAATGCCCTTAGGGCATTTTGGCAGACTGAAAAACAAAAGACAGCATCACCACAGATAGAAGCAAGAATCAGGAAAACACCACCAATTTTTTTTTTTTCCTTTCAAAAAATGCAGCTAAGCATCAATAACAGGGCTGCTGGTATATGCTGTAACTCACGCAACAAGGCTGGACACTCTCAGTCTCTGTATGTCCTACATTCACCCAGCAATGAGGCTGAAGCTTGCTGTTTCCACTCCACCCTGACCTTTGTAAAAGACTAATTTTTTTTTGGATGCTGATATCCTTTCAGAAGGCAATTCATAAAGAGTAATCACTGAAAAAAGTAACCTTTGTGAAGAAATGCTGCTTTATTCTTCCTATCCATGACATTTTATTATTAGAGTTGAGATGGATTGAGCCACGTCACATCTGGTTTATTGCTCTTCCAGCATGACCCTGTATTAGCCTATGTACCTTTTATTTTCAACATTCCTTTGGGCTAAAAGAGGGGGAAGGGGGAAAAATTGCCTTTCTGAAACAGGACAGGAAATGCGTCTTGAGGAGTACAAGGGCACTTCAGGATATCTTTGGAAGGGAGCTGGTAAGAGAGTTGCTAAAGAAAAAATAAATCCTCTGAAAATGACTCACATATCATTCAGTTTATAGAGTCAGGTAATTTTCCATCCTCATTCCTTCCACCACGCTAAGAATTAATCTAAGGAGGAATAAAAACCAAATACCTATGAACTACATTGATTTTTCTTAATTTTACTGAGCCCTACCGTCTAAACAATAGTCAGGGTGTCAGTTCTGTCTGCTTCTGCTGTCAGTGTGGCAGCTACCTCGGTTCATTTTAAGGGAGCTGCTGTCTGAAAAAGCTCTTAATGGCATTAGGTAGACTGTCATACAGACTGTAGCAGATAACTTGTTTTCTCAGAGATGTGACAATGTAAAAAAAATTTGAAAGAAACTAACCAAGAGCTGCCAGAGCCCAAGTCCTGCTCCACATGAAAGAAAACATCATGCTGCGCTGTTACACCCTGTTTTCCTGGGAAAATGAAGTAAACCAGTAAAAATACCCATTAGAATAAAATGGAAGAACTGTAGGATGCTTATAAAAGCATCAATTAAGCAATGAGAAAGGGGACAGCATTCCTGCTCGTGAAACTTCAAACCAGTGAAGGAGCCATGAACTGTGCAGCATCCACAGGCCTGAAGATACCAGTTGAGCAAGTATATTCAGCATGTGAGCTCTTTGTTGCTCTATTTTCAGCAGCTCTCCCTTTCCTGCTGCACTATCGAGTTTTGTTGTGTCAAAGCTTTTTTTTTTCCCTGCTATATTAAATCCAACTCCTTCACAAAAGAACTTTTGGGGAGGGAAGGAATTAGAGAATTACCAGAAAATTATCAACTGTTGTCTTACACAGCACCACTCTCACAAGCAACAGGACATTTACTGGACATTGATGTCTCATTACATCTAGCATGTAATTTATTTCTCTGCTGGAACAGAACTTATCAGCTTTGCCCATGTGGAGAAAATGTTTCTACCTCCGAAACAAATAGAACACCACAGGCAGGAAGCTGGAAAGCTTAAATGAAAATCCGCCACATGGTCACCAGAGCTCACTTGCTACTGAATCCATGGTAAGACAGCAGTGTCAGAACAGGCTGGAGGTGGTATTTTAGGGACAGATTTTCAAAAAAGCCCAGTCTCATTGAGGGATGATTTAAGGAAACAGAACAATAAAAACTGCTGGGTACTGAGTAATCGGAACAAGCTGGACTCTTTCTTTAGGTGCCTCTGTAAATCTTGCATTTTGAAGAAGAATGAAAGAAGGAAACACTACTTCAACAAAGCCTCTTATTTTGGAACCGAATATAAAAGCAAAAATACTTAAACCAGTAAGAAAACCCATCCAGCATTTGTAAAAAACAATGAAGTTGCATATTTTCCATTACTCTCTCCCAGTACAAGAAAGTATTATGAACTATTTTGACAACTCAGGTAATATCCTCATTTGATAGCTTTTAATTAATTTTGTAACATTTTCTTTGTATTTAAGCTTGGCAGAACAGCACTGTGCTCTAGCTATACGTAAAATTCATACCCATAAAATTCAAATACATTTAGTTATCCTTTGAACTGCAGGGGAACGGGCTTAACATTTTTCTTTTCCAAAGCACTTACAAAACCTTCCCATTAGTTTTGGTAGGTCAGAAAACGTAGAATGGAGTTTAAAGTAAACTCTTTGGCTTCAGACTAAACATGGAAACTTCCATCCAAAAGTGCAATTCATAAAGTTATGAGCTAATGAACAAAAGGAAGTTCAATAGTTTCATGAATTGTTAACTGTAAAATCCAGAAGTAATAATGTAAGCTTTACTTTGTTGCCAATTTGATCACTTCAGAATAGTAAAACCAAGTAAGACAGACCACTCCAGTTACTTCTAAGAGGTTTTATCTAAATGAAAATAGAAAAGACCTGAAAGACTAGGCCAAAATACATACAAAAAAGATTCTAAAATAGGGAAAACAACTGTTTAAGCCTGACTGGAACCAAGAGTAATAAAAGCCCTTCACCATGCTGCTTTCAGAGTCCTTGGGCCTTTGTCCAAACACCAACTGGGCCATCCAAATCTGTTGACAGACTGAGGTTAGCCATCTGCTTGAAAAGAGATGAAAGACAACTCTCATCTGACTGCTTAGCAAAGCTGAAACAACTGCACTTAATGGTAGAAATCACCAGCTGAAGCTGTATGAGTCTTTGAGTTCCTGAAAAATTACTCAAGTCGAAGCATTATTCTTTCAAGATGCACCTCTCAAAACCCATAAAATCTGCCAGCTAAAAAGCAATTACTACACAGAAAGCATTTAAAGGCATTGCCCCGTAAAACTAGAATTCCTCATTTTTCTTATCGCATGGGCTTTCCAAGATTATCCACTCCTTTGCATCAACTTCCATCAATCTCTACTTCCAAAACATCTACCACAACTGTTTACTGGTAAGAAAAAGCACAAACAAATTCCCTATTTGATTTCTTTTTTTCCCCTTTGAACAGGGCACTTTTTAACAGGTTCTTGGCCAAGATTACATTTGTACGCACAATTCTTTTCACACAGTGTTTCTTTTATACAAAGAAGTAAAGCAACCAATTATAAGAGCAGTCCCTGAAAAAGCCAACTAATGTCTTGACTTTGTCCACATTCATACAAGCACAAAGTAAATAATTTTATATGATGCTTGATAATGCAACACTATATAAGGAAAAGATTATGCAGGAACACTTACAAGCTAAACACATTCATTCTGAAAGGATCAGATTACGTAAAACGTAATTTTTAAGTGAAGAAGAAGAGAAATACAGAATTGAAACCAGTTTTATCCACATCTCTCTTCTTTTGTACTTTGGCATGTTTATGCCTAACAGACAATACAGTTTTTCTGTTGTAGTTGGTCTTCCTATTTAGGTTGCTCCAAAAGTAATGACTCCTGTTTATTTCAATGACAACTATAATGGATACAAATACCACAATAACACCATTTTTCTAGATTTTCTAAATTTAGCAAATAGAGATACAAAACACTATTTTTTTTTTTAACATCATCACCACCATTAGCTACACATTTTCACCAGCAATGAAAAGAGCCTGTGTGCCACACTCATAGAAGTCTCTACCAGTAGATGTGACCCACTGTTTCACAGCTGCTATGATGGAGTAATTGCTAGAAAAATGTTACCCACACAGCCATCTTTCATCAGCCTGAGCAGATGGAAATTGGAAAGTGCCAAATCCAGACTATAGGATGAGCATGATAGGACAATCTAGCCAAAGCTGGCAGTGTCTTCTGTGGTCCTCAAACTGGAGCCTGGACGTTTTGTAATGCAAGAAAAAGGTCATCTTCTCTGGCCTGACTCTGGAAGTTCAAGCCTTAAGCTTAGTTAGTGTTGCTATGTAGCTGTTCAGGTTCCAGGAAATTGAAAAGGATCACTCATTTCCTATCCCAAAAGATAGTCCACATCACTTCCATGCTGAGGACTGCATCCTGAACTTCATCTTTGGTGTAGAATTCACGTCACCACTCCACTGCCATTTTGACTCTGGCTCATAGTGGTGACATTGTATCTTGTCACTGATCCAGGAAACTGTCACCTTCAGTCGTGTTGTTTCAATAGGTCCTGACAGACTTAGATATGTTGAACTTCCTGTTTCTGTGTGAGCATTACATTCATTTGGTAAAAACTATGACATTCCAATGTTGCTACCATTATTTCCAACGCACTGAAGTCAACAATTCAGCTCCATACCAAATTCTGCAGATGAGCTGATTGAGACTCTCATCATTTCATGGTGTGACACTTGTGCATAGTCATTCAGAACATGGCTCGTCTTTCAAGGCACTGTTGCCACTGCTCAAACGCTATGCACCACCTCACTGTGTTCACATTCACAGTTTGGTCTCCATAAATCAAGTAAGCATTGAGGAATGTCAGTGGGAACCATATTTTTCTGCATGGAGGAATCCAGTGACACATCTGCTTCACATGCACATCAAGTTCAGATTTCACTCTGTCAGAGTGTCCCTTTGCTGCCACCTGTCACACTGCAACAACACTGAACAGAACACTGGTGGGAAGGTTCAACCTCTACTACCATGCCACCAACATCCAGCTCTGATGTAATCAGCCAAAATCACAAAATACGAGGAATTACTTTTGGAGCTGCCCTTGCACATTCTACTTGACTTAAATCTCCTATACTATGAATGCCATGGTATCTACATGAAGAGATACAGACAATGTAATAGTCTTAACACTTTTGCTCAGTTACCTGGCATGTTTCCTCTTCTTTATAGTTTTTTTTTTCCTCTTATTTATCTTTGAGATATTCTAGTGCACCAAATAGTCATTCATTATGTATTTTCTGAAGCAGCTAGACACTACAAAGTCTGTTCTTGGTCAGACTTTTTACATCTACAAGAAGAAAACAAATCACAGGATACTTCAAAGTCAGACCCCATCAAACAGAGGAGGATGTTAATCAGCACAGTTTAATATAAATTCTCTGTCATACTGCTATTAAGATTATGCATGCCATGGTGAGCAGTTAGAGATATTAAGAACTATACTCAAATTTCTTTTGGATAAAGATAATACATCAGCCCACAACATTCATCAGCTCATGTAAACTCTTAGAAACCCAAGTTTCGCTGCAAGTGTCTTTCTGGATCTGTCTATTTCAGAACATGTGCTATGAACAATGTTATAATAAGTTCTACTATGTTTTAGCCATAAATGACTCATGCATCACTCCATTTGAAAGAATAAAATCCTAGCATGCAAGTACAATATGTTACTGCAGCTGTTCCATGAGAATAATAACATACCCATTTGGAAGGAAAATACATTTATGGATAAGCCTGCCTAGCAGAAAAAGCAGAAAACAATTTATTATAAACAATAATATACAACACAACTGCTTTATTTGACATTTTTATGGTTACAGTCTGTTTTCATAGAATCTATTGGATTAAAATGCATCCAGCTCTTTCCCTCCCACTCCCAGCTCAAATTATCCTTCATTGATGTTATCAATGAAAAACCCACTAGTTTTCTATTAACTGGGCTTTGGAAGAGGGGTTCCCAAGTTAGTCAAATGTAAAGTTGCTGGTCAGGGTGCACTAAATTATTTATTTGCTTCAGGCATATCTTATCCTCTTACCAAGATCCCAGTTTAAGTACAGAAACTTAAGTTTCCTTTCTCTTTGGTTAGTAAAATATTGTATTTTTATCTTACAGACATGCAAAGGTTACAGACTGAATGTTGCAAAGCTGGCAGGGAATATATCTCGGTGAACTTCATGACATGCTTAAAAAGAAGGCAGTGCCACCACCGTCACAGCACCGATAACCTCCTAGAGAAAAGGCTTCCTGATGCCTCTATTGTCCCTATTAAAGCTAAGGCAACCTTTCCTTCTCTACTTTTCCCCCCCCCTTCTCTCCCCTTGCCCTTTTATTCCTGTGCACCTTTCTCATTAGTAGACAACTTTATTTGCCTTCATACTGCAATTAAAAGTTTCATGAGTTTCTTCTGTTATAAATTAATGTAGTGTAAAAAAGTGAACTTGCACAGAAATTATCAACAGGTAGAAGTGTTTAAAGTATTGTAAATTAAATAATTATGCCATTTAACATAAACAGCTGACATCTCAAAAGAGATCTTTTATTGTGTTCTGTTGAATAATGTACACTGAATAATAGATAGTACTGATATAAGTAGTACTCATATACTGATAATGCCATTGTTTCTTCCCATGAAAGAAATGCTTAAAAGCAGTGCTCCAGCTGGATACTGATGAACACCTCTAGATGGAATAACCCCCAACCATTCCCCAAAGACAGCTGCAGACTCATCAGCATAAGACCCCAACTATGTTTACTCCCAGATGTAAGTGTAGCATGGCATCTCAGCTGATTAATGGGTTATTTTGTCCATGAGAGATGCAAACGGGCTGAGAATGCAACTAATCTCAAAACAAACAAAAAAACAAAGAAAAACAAAAAGTCCTAAAAAAAAAAAATCACTACCACCACTTAGATCAATTCAGGCCAGCAAGTTACATCTAGATATCTAGATCTCCCCCATTCCAGGCAAGTGCCTAGATGAGTTCTCAGCTATCAAGTGAGCAACTTGTCCTCCCTCTCTTTTCTCACAAAAATCTCTGAAAAACCATGTTTAGTTCCTCATCAAGACAAATGCCAAGCCTGCTAAATTCTTCCATGACACTGAATTCTTGTTCTCCTGCCAGCCCTGGTTATGTGTGAACATTTTAGGTTCCCTCAGGCATTTATTTTACTACAGAGTCCTGAAATACTTAAGGTCTATTAAAACCTAAAATAAACACGCAGAAGTGAGGAATCTGCTAGCTGCTCTTCCAATCTACATCATAAGGAGGCACTACCTACACCAGAGAAATTTGGAAATTATTCTCAACAGCGCATACCACAGTGAAGTTGTGGTATAGTGGGGAACAGAAGCCATCAAAACATTCAAGCTACAACCGGGGGTTCGGTACCATCAGTGCCCATCAGAAGGAAGCCTGGGAAGTTAGTTAGAAGTGCCCTGATAGGGTTGGGATGTGCAAATCACTTGGACAAGTGTGCAGCCTGAGCCTAGTGCATAATACTTTTCAGAAACAGTGCATTTTCTAAACATGATCATAATGGCTATTTTGTATGTGCACTGCCCTGGGTCTGTGCCCAGCCAAGTCCCTGTCTACTCTCTTGCTACCAGAAAACAAAGGACCAAAGAGCAACTAACATAGCTTAGCCTCAGCTACCTCCTGGCTGAAAGCTCTTCTGAAGCAGAAATGGCAATGACCACAAGCTACACTGGCCTATTCTAAATAAACTTCCAAATTCTTTTTGTTAAATACTTCCTATCCTACAGTGTTCAGGTTACTGTTGCACAGATGGTGACAAGTAGTTCTCAGGAGACCAAAGCTCAAAGTTGATAAAGTGGACCAGATTTAACATGGCCTATGTGCCACGTTATATAGTATGTATATATATAGTTTAAGACTAAAGGCCCCCAAATCCTTGCCATTCAGACCTGCATTTTTTTTTTCTTGATATGAAATCTGACAACTGGTTCTTGCCAACACAGATTAGAGCACAGGTACCTGTATCAGCCTTTGACCTATTTCTGACCCTCCCAAGATAGCACATAGGTAGAACATCACAGACAAAACTCCAGAAGAGTTCTCTAAAATCCGAGAATATGCTTGGGAGGGATGTGGCAAGGCCTTCAATTCTGTCAACTGTATTTATCATGAAACAATAGGGCTGGAATAGAATGTGGCCATTTGTTTACACTCTTTCCTTGCATTAGCTAAGAATTCTGAGGGTACTTGAGCTTCCTGGTCTGTCTACAGCAATTGAAAAAATAAAGACGAGGAATTAAATCATTACTGAAAACCCTATATAAGCAGAGTTAGTTAATACAGGTATACCTACACTTAATCTCTCCTGCCACTTAGTTCAAGTTTAAAAAAATCACATCATGTTAGTTCCATTTATTGCTTGTAATTCATTTAGCCTCATCGCCACATCATCTTTGTCCTTTTTTTTTTTTTCCTGTTTTGTCACCTCACCCACCTTCATCTTCACAAACTGAAAACTCATCACCACAGAAATATTTTCCTCCTAAAATCTGCAGAGTCCCAAAGCCTATCAGGGAAAGTATTACTATTTCAATTACAACACTGGCATTTCCTCATGCCTCTAAAATGAGAATGACAGAGTACCAGGCTGAATGGCACATCTGTGATGAATCACACCTTGTGCTCCCCAACACCTGTAGTAGAAGAGAATCAGTCATTTCTCCTACTGTGGGCTGACAGGACACAAAACATAGAGCAGCATGAAGTCAGAGAATCAGAGCTGCCAGCTTTTACATCACATAGGACCCTATGAAGGGCCACAAAACCTATTCTGTAAGATAAAAACACAAGAACAGACTTCCTTTGCCTTTCCCTGAGTGGGAAGGAGCTTTCTTCAGCCAAACTTTGCAGTCAAATTGTAGTTATGTTCCCACAGACACCTGAGAAGTCTCATTTCTTTTGCCTTCAAGCAGCAAGAGAATGTGCTGCCAAGTATTTCACCCACAACATTCTCCTACCTTGTGGAATGGGAACCCCACTTCAAAGAGTTAAAAGAGCTAAAAAGAAACAACAAACAAGAACAAATGAACTGACAAGCCAGAAAACCAGCCCCAGGGGATTTGAAATTTAGGCCCAGTATAAAATCCAATTCTGAACCCCAAAATCTGAATACATAACACAAACATCTTCTCAACTTCATTAGAAGATATGGTTGTGACCCCAGATTTTTCCCTCACTTACTCTTACATAACTCTTAACCTCACTCAGCTTTGAATGACAACTGCACAGGAAGGAATGCCAAAGGAATTTCATATTATTTCAACATCACAAAAGTGCCATACAGCAACCAAGCATGGCACAAGTGCGTGTTTATTATCCACCAGCCAAAATATGACTATGTCAAATAAGATTGATGATTACTGATGGAGACCATATGTGTCTATTAAAAATGAAACTGTCCAATTAAAAATACTGCTTCCATCTGATTCTTTCTAGACTACTGCAGTTTCAAACATTATCTCAGCTTTATACAAGTGAAATAACAACCCCCTGTATACTTCCATGATTTTAAAAGTCTTGTTGTTTGCAAACAGAACCTTCCCCTTTCTTTGTCAGTTTCTATTAGTCTTTCACACCCCAGTATGGGAAATGAGATACAGAAACAAATTAAAACAGAATAAGATATTACTAAAACTTTCAAATAATAGCACACACAATCAGCAATTTTAAATCCTGAAAAACTGGGCTCACCTAATTTTAACTTGCAACACCAGTAGATGAAAGAATCTCTGTTGTGCTAAGCATTATAAAAATGCATAACAAACACCATAGACCTTTTTCTGTACAAGGTAACAAACGGCAAATACCAGGTAGCATTTCACCCAAGAGTCACAACTCAACAGCAGAGGAGCAGAATTACTGCTGATGGCACACCACCTTAGCATGCAGTGCTTTGCTACCCAACGTCTCAAATGCAACTAATGTGTTGCCAACTTCTAATACAGGTTCTAGAAAATCTGAGACTGAAATCAGAAAACCTGGTCTACTCTACACCGAAGCCACCAAGTCTGCAGACAACACAAACTCAGGGCAGTAGGGATGAGGGCAAGTAGTGAAGAACCGCATAAAGACATCAGGAGATTGAGCAACTAGATGATCAAATAGTAAATTAAATACAGTGTGGATAAATGTAGAGTGATTCACATGGGAAAATTTACCTTCACATATACACTGATTTAACACTGATTTTTAATACACCTTCACATATACACTGATTTAACTTCACATATACACTGATGGGTTCCAAGCTGAATGTTAAAGCTCAGGAGTAAGACTTTTGGGTTATAATAAATTGCTCCATCAAGATGTCAGCTCAGCACTCAGCTGCCAAAAGCAGCAGCTCAAATGCTGGGTATTGTTAAGAACTGAACAGGAAGCAAAATTAAGCTCACGATTATTCCACTAGGTAATTCCATCCAATTGATAAACAGCCCTGCTTCCAGCACAGAAAAAGTTAACAGATGTGCTTCATCATTAAGTATTTTCCAATGCAGTTAGGAGCAAAACAGAAATAAGCTTAATAAGGAAGAGTGACCTACAATTATAGGGACAAAGATAGATGTTCTAACGCACTGACAGCATCTGAGTTTCCTAATAGTTGTGTCTGAAGCAACATCCAGAATTCAAAGCGACTGTGCTTTTTAGATACTTGCTGATAAACCATTCAAAAAGAGGTTGACAAATTACATAACTATAGAGGCTCTACTAAAAAGCATCACTGTATGACATAAGGCTGCTAAGCTACTGCTAAAAGTGCAAGCTTTACCAGTGTTTGAATTAGCTGGGAAAAGACGAGCTTGAAGATTTGCCTTTGCTGTAGGACTATGAAGTCATCTAAAAATCACTTTGCTGTGCCATTTGGAAAGCAACTAAAGATTTTAAGCCTCGAGGGTGAGCACTAGTGCCTGCAAAAGGGTTAAGTAGGAACAAATGAATCTAAAGATCTTAAAGGCCTTTGTCTGCCTCATTGCTCTTTCTTCATTTTCTTTCCTATGAACTAGTCTGTCCAAGGCAACAGTGGAATGAGACTGGTGCAGCAGACAAATGTTTTTGCCTGCTGAGGTGCACATGAAACAAAATGCACCACCAGCATACGTAAACCAATCTATACAGTTGCTTTACCTGTCATGTAATAGCACAAGGACAAAATAATAAAATACACTGGATGGCAAATGAGAATAACAGTGAATAATTATTCTTTAATTTTAGATTAATAAATGTATCACACATATACAACTATTTTTCAACAGGAAATAAAGCTGTTCAGGGTATTTTATTACTTTAAACTACTCACTGCAGGTCTTAAACATTGCTCCAGGAGAGCAACGGGAATGAACACTATTCTAAAACCAACTAAGACAATTTCTTTTTTCACCTTGTTTTAGCCTTACGTTTCATTAAGATGATATCTGTATCTTATGACTTATTTCAATGCAGTTTTCACAAAAAAAATCCCTATGAAAAAAAAGTCTTCTTTTGATCTAGCCATAATTCTTCAGTGCTTGTCTTGACTGAGACACCCTTCTTCCATTTGTCCCATCCAAGCACGTTTTTACAATAGATTATAAGGGACACTCAGCAGGAAGCGCTCTGGGAAAATAAGTAGTCATGACTTACAAAAAAAAAATCTTGTACAGGGAATAAATGAAGGAATTTTAATTAAAGTAGAATGAAGAAAACAGAGTAGATGTTTGCTGGTAGCTAAGATGTGAAATTTCCAGTTACCGCAAGTAAGTGGAAATCAATCAAGTTGCTCACTAAATTCTTTGAGTGCTGAGAAAACAATGCACAGAAAGGGTGAACCCTGACAGGCAGCAGATTCAAAGCAAGGCAGACACAACAACTAATTTAAGCTCTGTCTTCTCCCACCAGAAAAGACAACTTACGTTTCAGCATGACAACAGTTTCTCACGTTAATCAGATGGAAAAAAAACAGCAAAAAAAAATCACAGAGCCACCCTCTCTTTACTCTACTGCTTACTAAAAATTAACTCATCATTTGTCTACTGAAGTGAGAGGAGAAACATTAATTAACCCAAGAAAGTCTGTGACTGCTGGATAAATCGTTCCTTGACCCTGTGCTGCGTGCAAAGGGCAGGACCAATCCATTACAGGCACTGCCGCCTCCTCCTCCTCCCCTTGCAGGTGGGGCAGGAGGGCAGTCAGCCCCGTCCAAAGGCCTGACATGCAGTGAAGCTTCAATTCTGCTGCACCATTAGGAAACGCTGAATAAATGAAGTTTTCCAGAAAGCCATTCCAACTTAATTCCTCATTACGGATCTAATTACACACCATCTTTCTAATGTACACCTGACGACATCGCGCAAAGCGCTTAGCTTTAAAGGTCAGCAGAAGTAAAGGAACAATTTTGCTATTTATAGTAAAGAGTGAACTTTTCTTATTTGGCTGTTTAAGCATCCAACCCTTGAGTTTAATGTAATTAGGAGGGGATATTCAATTTACAGTATCCACAAGTAATGATGATTATGCTGGTTGAAAAAAGCTGCCGGTAAGCATAAGAAACCTTTGTAATTACATCCCGTTTTCAAAACGACTGGCACACCGTGAACTTGAGGCATTCCAGCAAATGAAGGCCATGGCACATAAAAGCAAAAAAGCTCTGGAAGTTTAGAAACTGTGCTGTTCAAAATAATGAGCCCTGAGACTATGGGGAGATGCCAAACAGCCTCACAGAACTCACCCCAATAGCCCAGGTCATATTCCCCCTCAGAACTGGCCATGTGCGCCCAACACGGCGTGATCCCCTTGAGCAGCCCGCACCGATCCCAGCTTCTTGAGCAGGACAACATCAGCCCTAGGGATGTGGAAATGTCTCCTCCTCGCCTCTCCCCACCCAGTGTGGCAGATTAGCTAGGTCAGCAATCTGCCAGGACCAAGGTGAAAAATAAACAAACAGCCACGTTCACAGCAGTTGCGGCAATTGCTCTCTGGAAAATTATTCAGGCGTTATGAGGGAGGCAGCATTAAACGCTGCTGCCACTTGCAGCTTCACGGCTCCGTGCGTGCTGGCAGCAGAGTGGGGCACGTACTTGAGGATCATCAGAGAGCTTGCCTGTCTGAGCATCTGCCATTAAGTTTCTGTCTTAGAAGGAGATAAGCAGGAGCCTTTCTCTCTATAGGCAATAGACTAGTCATAATTCATTAGCAGGGCAGCCTTGCTCTGCTTTCTTTCAATGAAATCAGGCAACTGGGCTACAAAGGAAACGCTGAGCAAACATCAGCTTCTCCGGAGCCAGTGCAATAAACTTGCTGCTACATGGCTTCGCCTGGTGCCTGAGATGGGGTGACCTGTGCTGTTCGACATAACCTGTCAGGATCTGAAGTGCTGGCAGAGACCCACAAAGAAAGCAGCAATTCCTCAGCAGGACACAACTCACTGCCTGCAAGTGAGAACTTCCCATCTCGGCTGTGGAGATAATTGCACTCACCTACTTTTGCTATGCCCAGGATGAAGCTGATAATTTACTCTGCTAAACTACTTATATCCAAGGGGGAAAAAAAAAAAAGCAGAGGAGATGAGGTAAAAAAAAAAAAAAGCACCAACTACAACATCAGATTATTACAGAAATTAACAGTTACCACAACTCTTCAATCATATCCTAAATTCAACTTAAACCTCATTTCCTTCTAAGTAGGAATAATGTAAACTGCAATTGCAGTTATCTGTTAGGAAAGGAAACAAGCTCAGACAAAGTGTCAAGATAAAGTCATTAGAATGGCATTAAAGTAAGGAAGAGCAGAGCATGCCATTATATATTTGTCTACTGTGCATCCATTCATATGGAGCTAAAACGCACCCGTTCTATTTAATTGTATTTTACATATTTGTTCGTGATGAACAGATTCACTAAGAGGAGTGAAGAAGAAATATACTCTGACAGCATTTGGTTCCACTCACACTGCATGTATGCAACCCTGTTTCAGATGACAAAATAATCCTGTACTAGGGAATAAAATGTAAAGCATTTACAGGCTATTGTTTAAACAGACTTAAGCAGAAAACCTGGCTTTACAAACCTTCAACTTAATTATTACAGAACTTCAAAACTTGCATTCAATTTCTCAAAGTTGCTTGATCATGACATAACAGAAGTAGTCCAAAAATATAAACAAACGTGGTATGTTTAGAAAAAGCAGCAAAGGCACCGAAAATGACTAATTACTGATTTTAGAACAACTGTGTCAAAAAACTACTTCTAAAATATAACAGATGCAGGTAATTTGCAAACAGCAAAGCAGTATTGCTTCTTTAAGTTCCTTTGTGCTTCACTTAGGCATGATAATTTATTTTGAATGTAATACCTGTCTTTAAAACTCTGGTCTATAACCATTATTAGCAACAGCGCTATTAGCATATCTAGAGATCGCTGCATGCCAGCAGAACACAAGTGATTGAACAGAAATCAATAAAGGTGTTAAATGACTTCACAGGAAAAATAAGTGACCCTCACACCCTTAATGGATTAACGTCACTTGTGTGCATCACATTGCATAATGCTGACACAGAGCCACTCAAAGCAGTGTCACTTCTCATACGAGTGCCTTAAAACCTTATCAAAGGGAAATTGTGTTTTAATGCTATTTCAGATGTCATTTTTGAGAGGATTTTTACAATCCCATTTCATAAAGCAGAAAGCATGATCTGAATTGTTACAAGTAGCTTTTGTCATTGGCACATATTCTAGGTCACCCTCTGAAACTAGCTGGTAAAATGAAATCCTGAACACAGAAGGATAACACTTGAAAACACTACTCAACATATTTACTGTTAAGCATTTACCCTCCAAATATCTATACATCTAATCTTTAGTATCACCAGCAGCATGCCTTCCCAGGTTTGGGATGATATTCCACATAGTCAATTCGAACAGCACAAGGTCCCCCCAGCACATCCCCCAGCCTCAGAACAGAAGGGCCAGGGGAACAGCACAAATTAAACAATGATGCACAAGGAACTAAGTGAGTGCTGCTCAGCTTATTATCACCTTTAAGAATATGGGTATCTGTTTATATTTAACTTCAATACACTGCTTTCTACTCCATTTTATTGCTGTTCTCCAATAAGGAATTGGGGGTCATAGCAAACTACTCAATGCTCTCATTCCTTTATTTATTTATTTATTTATTTTTACTTCAGCAGGCTAAATGTGGAAATATACTGCATCTACTAGCTATCTCTTGAAGACACGAAGACTCTTTTGGGAAACTAGCAAGTCAAGTTGAAGATGTCAGTGTGCACTGCCTAAGCAGGCTGCCATCATCAGGCTGCACACACAGCTCCCACTGAGTGAGCTCGACCATCACTGAGGGCTGTGGGCATTCAAGTTCTTTGTTCTATATTACCTACCATAATTTCAGACTGAACAAGAAATAAAATGAAAGAGCTACAAAATCTTCCTCCTCCAGTTAAGTCTGTCCCAGGTTTCACATACAATTTCCACCTGAAGAAGCAGAAAGACTCATGCTCAGATAAAAGGAGGAAGCAAACGCAAAAGCTTTTTCTGACTGACTTGAGCATTTCCTTATTCCTCCCCAAAGGACATGAAAACTCCTCCAGTAAATGTAGCATCATAATTGGCTATAATCGACTCCATCCTTCAATTTTTAAGGCAATCTATAAAATATGGATTGTTTTGTCAACTGGGAGACAATTTTGTGACACTACACTGTTTATCTCGTTACAGTGATCTTCCTTGCACTCAATATCATTTGTTACCCCTCAGTCTACCTCATTTGTACTGCAGCCCTGGGCCTCTCCTCATTTAATGCACTGCACACTCATTAGTGTAACACCAAACGTTTTGAGTGCTACCAAAAGGAATTACTTGCTGAAAATCACTGCAATGGGGGATAATGCTACCAGCAACACAGTGGCAGGTGAAATACCGCACTGGTATTTGGGCAGGTATGCTCTGCCCCAACATGGTCTGCTAGATACTATGCTGTGGTCAGCCCATCTCACAACCTAACCTTGCATGAAAAAGAGAGGACGGGGACAAAAAAAAAAACCCCAAGTTTTAACCAGTTTGATGCTGTTTTCTATTACACATGTTATTATTGAATTTGCAACATTTTAACACAAGCTGGTAATGCCCTGGCTGTACAGCCCACTGGTACTTGCCCGATAGCTGTCACACCACTGTAGTTTTGCAGTAGGCTCTTGGGTCACAAAAACAATTTTGGAATGGGAACAACTACATACAGCATCTTTCAGTAGCTGGATGCAGACATACCTCACCACACAGCCAGAATGATGGAATTATCTTTTCTCCTCTTGCTTCAAACGATTAATGTTTCTTTTTTAGTTCATCTCTGTCCTAATGCTTCATTTGAAAAAATCAAAAAGTAAAAGGAAACTAAAAGCTAAAAATCCCAGTGCCAGCAGTTACAAAACTGCAGCAAATGATTGATAGAAACATTGATGTAATTCTGTCCATAGCAACAGTTTAATTATGAACATCTTGGCAATGAGCCTGCTCTATGTGTTGATTTTCCCCAGCAGAGAATGCCATACAATCCATCTTTGTATTGCGCACTACATGACTACATGGAGAGGCCAATCAAAGGGAACAAGGAACAGAGAAGTTGCAGTAAATTATGGGGGGGGGGGAATACAGAAATACATTCTCCATGAATAATTTTACTCCTGAGGACAAGGAAGCCTGAGAAAAAGGAGTGGAAGAGAAAAATACCAGAAGGGTGCTACCCACAACAAAATACTACTAAAGTCCTTAATTACAGTGATTACAGCATACAACATGAATACTCCTCGGTGATGAATGGCATGAAATTCTGGTACCTATCTAAAAGTTCCCCTTGTCCAGTTCTTTTCCGCCTACTGCGCTGCCAGCAATGCAGCCGGAAGAGATCCTGCTACCTCAGGTGAGCAGGACCCCAAGGGGACACAGGGCTCAGCAGTCACCTCCATATTACACCCTGCAAAAGCAGAACACACCAGCAGGAGCGGAGCTGCTGTTATAACCCAAGAGCCACGCGATTCGTATGGTAAACATTTTCCTTCGACTGGTTGAGTGTGATGCTGCAGGCAGAAGCACCCTCACATTCTAGATGTACTATCTGGAGCAGTATTTGGGAAAACCTCTCCAAAATACCAAAGCAGCAGTTTAACATTTTACTACCTGCTCTTTAACAAAATGTTCCGGTATCTTTTAAGCACACAAACAAAGGTTTTGTGAAATCCAGTTAGGCTATTGCATGTGGTAAGAAAACCATCAATCATTTCTGCAGCCCAGTGTCCACATTCACAGCTTAACTCAATAAAGACTGGTTTTATTTTCTATTAAAGTATGAATATTTTATATATATAACCACATAAATCAATGAGAATACTCAAATGTGTATATATATACACATGTTGTGCTGTGTACCTTTGAAAAGTGCACAAAATAGTGCAGGAACTTGAAATAACAGCATCATGAACACGAGCTTCCTACAGTTTACAAAAATTATGATATGCATACTCAAATTAAGCAATTGATTCTGAACTTCTGGGAGTTACACTCATGTTACTCACAAGCATTGTTCTTTTCTACATTTCCTCTTTTGCAGAT
Source organism: Perdix hodgsoniae (assembly GCA_035772895.1). Lineage (NCBI taxonomy): Eukaryota > Metazoa > Chordata > Aves > Galliformes > Phasianidae > Perdix > Perdix hodgsoniae. The sequence goes on from JAPSGF010000002.1 coordinate 27,858,303, forward strand.
GCATGACTATTTCCATCTCCAAAATCAAGCAGCTGCATCACAAAATGAAAGAAATATTTTCTTCTTATAGCATCAAACGTACAGGAATCCACCATGCATTATACGTTTAAGAAATTGCTCTTAAACACAAAGCATCAGAATCTATTTATATTCTCTATTCTTCCTCATTAAAATCTACTTAAAACGCTGGAAAGCACTGAAGAAAGGGATTCGTTTTGGTAGATACCAACTAATGCCTAATTCACTACATTATAAAAATCTATTAAAACACAGAACTAAAATTGAATTAGTTATTTAAGATACAGAAAACTAAAGATACCCATCAGCCTGTTTCCAGAAATGGCCATTTTCAGCTGCGAACCCGTTTCATATCCTAGCTCATGCTACTTTAAATGCACATTCAGGTTTTCTGAACAACAATGTTTTATCAAGTGTTTGCATTTGATAAAAAGTCATGTTGTTCATCATCGCCTTTTCTTTCTTCCACTGCCAAACATTCCAGTTTGCCAACAACAACAAAATTGTTTGATCATCTCTTTAATGTAGAGATTCGCTCCAAACAAACATCTTTCATAATACCCACACGACTGCCCTGGTCAAACAATTACCTGAATACAATGCCCAGCTGATTACACTGAAGATTCAGCTAACTTATTTACCCTTCAACATCTAGAGATACAAGAAAAGAGAAACCCACAGGAACTCCCAGTAAAGACACTTTGCTGAAACATTAATCAAAGTCAGAGTAATATGAACAGTTATGCCATTCCTTAATAAGTTCACCTTGATATTTACACAAAAAGGCCATTTGCAAAATCTTCAGAATGAAAGGAAAATGACACATCACTGTGTCCTGACAGGCTTGGTGAGTGAGGGAAAATGGGAACTCACTCCATGGCACACTGAAATATGTAGCACAGAGTGCTTCTGATGCAGTTCTTATAGATCACAAAAAGAGAACTCGTGTAAAGAAACACTGCTGTATTTAGAAACGCTTCACAATAACCATGATACAGAGGATGCACAAGTTCCACAGCAGACACATTTCTGAAGTCCCAGTGTAATTGCAAATTCAACAAACATATAATTTTAATGAAGTGAGAACTGAATTAACGATTACAGAACACCTGAAAGATCTTAATGACTGCTAAAGCTGACATTAAAGTTTGTGGCCACTTAATCTTTTATTACTTTGGTGCATAACTTCAGATCAAAGCACACAAATCTGGCTGGAAGTATTTTTTTTCCCCAGGATTTCCAGCATAAATCTTTCTCCCCGGTTAAAAATCTAAGAACAAACAAGATGACCACATATCACATCTCAAAAGAACCTCAGCCAGAAGATCAGTTGCCATTTAAGTGCCTTTACCTATTGGAAAAGGTAGTAAAAACTTTCTAATCCAGAACAGAGGTCTTGCAGCAGACCTCCTGCTAGACACAGCCAGGCAGTTGATCAATGCAAGTACGTAAAGAACATTCAGCATTACCTGGCCCCAAGACAGCTCCTGACAAGCTCCACTAAAGTCAGACACAGACCTGTCTGCTTGCCACGCCGACTGCGTGCACTGCCAGTGGCTCAAAGAGGGGCAATTCAATGAAAAAGCACGATTCAACATGGAGACTGTCGTGAAACACAATGACAGATGCTCTGGGCAGCTTTTTGTCTACAGCCCTTTAGGAAAGCAAGTCTTTGGAAGCAGCTGACAGGACAGATTTATATTTCTAGATGATTGTTTCAGAAATAGACATTTGTATATGACAAAACTGCGGCTCAATTTTAAAACTTAAAATACTAACAGCATGTGCACTTATCACAGAAATTATTTTTAAGTGTGTATTAGAGCAGAGCACAACCGACTTCTCATGGAAAAAAGCAGTCATTGATGACCACTGCTGTAAAGAAAGCCTTTCACAGTCATTTACACATGCTTAAATTAAATATTCAAATGGAAGGGAATGCTGTCTAGATGCTTAACAGGTCATGGTTATCTGAACTCACTCTGGTCATTTCCACAGCACAGAATTTGCCACAGTGCCAAGCAGCAGTTTGGATCTTGGGATCAGCTGAACTGTGCCCTGTGCAGCCTATGCAGCTGCACCACTGTCAGCACAGGCATCAGTGAGCTCACAGGGCCACCGGGCTTTGGGGCTGGGCAGCAGTGTGGGTACCCCCATCCCAAATTCTGGGTGGGTTAATTGAGCACACATTTGGATGTATTTAGAGTAGTGATACCTGGAAAAGTGGAACATGTACATTCCAGAGCTAAGATTTAAAAAAGAAACATTCAGATTAAAGTAATGATCCTACAATAGTCAGATTGATTTAAAAAAAAATCACTTAAAACAAAAATTGAATTATTTCACTTACTGCTATTATTAAATTAAATACACAATTGAGTTCTTGTAAGGACTGATAATATGATGGATTCTGAGCATCTTTACGTATTAGCCCCTAAATGAGAGGGGCATTGTAGAAATCTGTGTGAACTGAAATTGTGTTCCAGCCAACTAGGGAACATGAAAGGACCAGATATCTCCATGCTGAAACAAGCGCTCAGACCAAGGTTCACATACCAATTACAGAAGCCTGCTAAACCTACGCCGGATAAGATAATATGCTTTTCTTTTTCCCCTTCACAATCTGATATGGATAAAGTAAGTCATTCCTGTTCTCTAAAAAAGCATTCCACCTCTGTGCACTGCAATTCAAGAACAAATGTGAAACACAAACCTACTGTTTGATGAATACATGTGCGATGTGCCAGGCAGCAAAGACAGATTTTAAATTGCAAACTGTTATATTGGTACTGCACATGGGAAAATCCCACAAGCTCTGCCTCTGCACATTCCTCCACTACTTGAATATACAGTCAGATGCAGAACAACGCTGAAGGCAACAGGGATTTCTTTCAGTATTTTTAACATAGCAGCATATTACTTAGGCAGCATGCTAGTTGCTATTTCAGCATTTTAATTATGCTTCTGAACTTAGTATATTTAACAAGATTAACCATTGATTTTCCTGGCTCTGTTACTTAGCAGAAAAAAAAAAGTGTTTTGTTTTGCTTTTGAACACCTGTTTCAGAACACAAAAGAATCACAGGCCTTGTAGGAAGCCAGATTTACCAGCAAAAAGCAAAGATAGAAAAAAAACAATTTCTTTTCCTTGACCATACTGCACAGCCCAACATGCTTCTGCTCATTTGTCTCCCTTTATCTGGTGGGTCAGGGCACCACACTGCTTTTGAAGCTGTCTTAGACAGTGTAGTCCAAAAACACTTACTGTTTGAGACATTTACAGTCCATTAAACAGAAGCCAATACTGAAATCTTCAAAGGGTTAATAAATTACCCTTAAAAAAGACCAAGTGAAAAATAAGCAAATCTTTCCAAACTAAAAAAAAAAAAACAAAAAAAACAGGAAAAAGAAGAGCCTCAGTCACAAGAAAAGTAATTGTTTTGCTGTTCTGCAGGTGGACTTCAGAAAGTGTTTTCTATATAATCATCCCATATTTCAGCCAGTAATTCAGTTAAATTTAAATTAATTTCTTACCAGAATACTCAGTGTAAAAACATTAAACAGAGCAGAAATACACTGGTCTCAGAATCATAGGTTTGATTTCTGCATTCATCCATGAACCTGTTTTCACCTTTGCTTACAAACTCCAAAATCTTGTTTAATCTCTCTGGTTCATCATAGTTTTGTTCACAAAACTGAATCACAGTTTCTTCTTACTTAAAATAAGGAGAAAAGTTGTGGAAGACACGTGTATGAAGCAAACAATGAAAAAAGTAAAAAAACCCACAACAAACAGTTAAAAAACTTAGCAGCATAATATTGTAATTGGTTTTGTTTATGCATTGACTTTATTAATACAACTAAGTCTTCAACTCTGGGTCAGTCCCGCAACTTCTTTCTTGTGGACAGAGCTGTGTACCTGTAGGGAGCTACATTTACCTCAGTGAGCTCCACAAGGCCCTGGCCATTTGCAGATGTACTACCTGTATTTGCTTGCATGCTTCCATTCTGTGAGTGAGCTTATTTAAAAACAAACAAAACCCCCAACACCAAAAGCAAACATCACCACCCCCCACAACTACGTAAAGCCACAACTGTGGCTCTCCAGCTCTGAGATCTTGACAGTTCAACCTTTCCAAAGACATTTGTCAGTGATGCAGGCTTAGAGAGCATGCAGCAGGAAAACCTCTCAATCAATGCTCTTTCAAAAAAAGATGTGGTGAATTATAAGGACTTTGTGAAGTGGCATTACTCTAGATTTAAGTCAGTTCTTGGTCTGTAACTCCTCACATCATAGGAGAGGCTTTGCTGTGAAGCTCCTCCTTCCTTCACTTTTTCCAGTAGGTAAGTACAGCTCGTAGTCTGAAAAAAAATCAGTATTATTAATTCTGAAGATTACCATTAAAATCCCAAAATAAGCTCTGACCACACAGAAAGTGACTACATTCGGTAACAGAGGCAAGCACAGATCCAGATAGAGCTGCTTCTTTCTTCAGTTTCAACTGCAATATATGTAATATGTCAGCTTCTGCCACCATCAATATGACCACACCACACACAATTCGCATGGTAAATATATCACAACTAAAACCAAAGATCAGTAAAGCTCAGGATCAGAGGTGCCAGGTGCTCTGTTTTCAGTCCAGGGTGGGAAAGGCACATGTGCAATTTGTTACACTGAAAACCAGCCAGGTATTAACAACAAAGCATACAGCCTATAATTTTAGGGAAGACTAACATACTTGCTTTTTTTTTTTTTCAATATTAAATCAATATTTTCAATACTGAACAGTACTAGCAAAGTGGAAACAAATGAAAGGCAGCCCTGACCAGTGTCACCAATTTGCTGGAGTGCCTGTTTGCACTGCTCCAACAGCAGCTCCCGTGTTTCAGGCTTATGCTGCCCTGGGACCACTCCCAAACCACAGCAATCTGATATCCTCACTATAACCCTGTAGCTACATCAATACTGAAGGAAGTAAGCTGACTGTTAGGGCAGCCTCAGTACAAGCTGGAGTTCAGAGCTGCAGGAGTGCCTTCTCTTCAGCTCAGAGAGAAAACTGCTACTTCTTGGGCCGGCTCTTTTCTGCTTCCTTCAATAAAACCAAATTTAAACCAATTGTTTGATGTGCCGTATCTGAAAGTAAGGAGAATGCCTTTGTTTTTAAATATGAGCATCTGGGAACACAAAGAAAATAATGCAATGCTACCCTCCTGTTTGCAATTCCCAAAGGAGACATGAAAATAATTCCTATGTGTATACAAACACGTTAACAGAAATTGTGCTTTAACTTCTGAAACTCAGCCTCTAGCAATCTCTGGGAGCACAGATTTCAGATTACATAGGAACATGCTCTAAACAGTACACAAAACAAAGGGCTCAAGCCCCTTTCTCCCACACTAGTTGTAAGTTGTGTAGGAGACACATGCACACCTCTCACCAAGCACTGCCTTGATCAGGGCATCTGCGACAGCCCCAAAAGGATCAATTTCTATATAGACACAGTCCAAAGAAAAGATGCTAAGAGTGATGCTATAACTATGTTGCATGCTTTTCAAGAAGAGACATTGTACTCCAGCCTTTCATTTAGAATAATTTTATGCTATTACATTTAGGTGAAGTAAAAATAAGTAAATTGTAGTAAATTGGATGGTAGTTAATTGGAAGAACAGAAAATATGATTATCAAGCTTTAGTTATACATGTTATATTTTTCTGCAGTGTCTGCATTATTTGCTATCCTGATCAACCTAACTCCACGTATCCTAAAACCGTTTTTGTAGATCTGCAGCTGTACACAACACATTACACTGAAAAAACAGCTGAGACATTGCAATACTCCCATCTTGGCTTTTGCATCAAGCACCTCTTTGCAAAAGGGATTTGTAAGTCCTGAGCACTACACTCAGCAGCTCATTAATTCTGGAGAAGACACTTCACTTTTAAGCTTTCTGGAGATGCACACTCCAAAGCATTCCCTCTGTGATCAGTTTGAACTATCTCCGAAATACTCCTGTTTGCCCATTTACAATATATTGATTTCAAATACAATCTAAATGGCTTTAACCATTACAATATATAGTTTAGATCCAAACAAAGTATTTCATAATTATCTTTGGGAAATATTTCCTATGTTTTACACTGAAATAGTTGTGCTGGATTTTATTATTATATTATTTTTTATTAGCAACCACAATAGTTTGAAAGATGCCTATTTTGTCCTGATTTGGAATGGGAATATTCTTTCTGGAATATTAAAACTGATTTTCCTTCAGTTCTATTCAGAACATTTATGCAGATTTTTTCTGCTGCCTGATGAACATACGACATACCTCAAATAACAATGATAAAAGGGGAAAATGAACCCTGACAATCTGCCAGAAATGCATACATCAAAGGCACAACTAAATCACACCTATGCACCTTGTATGGTTGAGACTGAGGGAAATAAATAAGAACTCATCCATGCTTACAGCGGGAATTGCAGTACCTTGACGCAGGCACATCATCCAGAGCAGCCCCACCTCACATGCTTGGGAACACACAGGGGGACCAGATTTTTGCCAGCAAATCTGCAAGACTTCAATCCAGCTACTGCATGTCTCACCACTACCTTATCCTAATGAATACACCACATCTGGAGTTCATTTGCTGCACACAAATGCTACCAGCCAAAATTCCTGAGGCTCTCGAGGGAGTGCTTTCTGACCAACCAAGCCATCATTGGATGTGCTTGCCTCAAGTGCAGTGGGGCTCAACAGCTGCCAGACAAGCTCAGGTAGCTGCAGCCCTCACCTTTTGATGGCACCAGGCTCGGCACCATTATTTGCTTGTCCCAGTCAGCACCCAAAGAGGAAATGCAACTCCTCATTCTAACAGAAGCTTTTGCATAGTGCTCAGCGCAGTGAGAACATGGCAGAGCTTATCCCTGCAACCAACTGCAGAGGATAGTGATGGGGGAGACAGGACAGGTTGGGGGAGGATGGGAGTCCAAACAGGGCACCTACAGAAAAAACAAGGACAATAACCTTGATTTCCTGAAACCCGATTTGCTTCCCAGATCAGTACTACTCCCTTTTTCTTCACTTTTCTCAAGTTAAAAAAAAACTTATATAGATAATCCTCATCACAATTTGAGATATTTATAAACTGGAAAGGAACAAAGTCGATGTTAACAAATATTAACAAGTGTTATAAGACGCACGCCTTGAGTATTCTGTGGTAATTCCATATTTTTTTCATGTTTTATGTCTTAAGTAAGAAACAGAGTGCCAACAGAGAGGCTACAGCTCTCACCAACTATCTGTCAGGATCAGAAGGACGTGACAATATTACTACATAGTGTTGCATTAAAGATTATTACAGGCATTTTCCTAAATATACCATCTGACTTTCTGCTGCTCTTCACGATACTACGCACAACATGGTGTAGAGACATACAAAACACCGTAAATTCTGTTTCTGGAGTAATTGTATATATAGAGAACAAAAAGAGGAAAAAAAGGAAACAAAAATAACTGTAATAATTCAATTATACGTTCCAACAGAATAAAAGCTCCCAAAACTTTATCACAAATTGATCCAGAAGATAAAGCAGCACTTCAAAGACTGTTCTATAACCTACCCTAATTATTGCATAAAAACAACAGATATTCATATAGCAAGAGGCATTCTCTAAACTTGTAGTTGACATTAGGGTACATTCATTCACCATTTTCCATACTGTAAGATAATTTCCAACCCCCCCCCCCAGTAATTACCTGAAAATATGGCAGCTGGGATTTCAGCAACCACAATCACACTTTTGTTGCTGAGAATTATCAGACCAGAAATTCAACGCATTGCTGGAAAACTCCCACACACTCTTTGGGCTGTAATACTGCAGCAGCTAGGGAGTTCTGACAAAACAGGCCCATTATTATTTAATTCCCAGAAAATGCAATTTGGAAGATGAAAAGAGGACAAAGAGAGAAGGGGAAAAAAGCCACAAAGGTTTGGTAAATATCTTGAGATTACTTTGTAGTAAGTTTTCCATATGAGAAATGGATACAGCTTCAAATGCTTTGTGAAGCTAATATGGAAACGGTTGCTAAAATGTGCTTTCAAAGAGAAACAGCTCCACAAAACAAACTGCAGTCCCCTCTAGGCAGCAGCTCCCCTCACTGCTCAGCAAGGAGACAAGCTTTCCTTTCATTACTCCAAAGCACTGCCTTCGTTTGCAGCCTCCAAAGAAGAGTTGCAGGATGCTGCACCACAGATCAGGCCATGGGCTGGGATGGAATGAGCACGGTGCTGCACAGCCCTCCAGAACAATTGGGCATGGATGCTGTGCCTGTGGAGTGGGGCCCAACTCACTCTATGCCTCAGGCCCAGTACAACTGAAAATCCACTCATAATTTCAGCCCCATACAGTCAGACTAGGTAACTTAGGGACCCAAATGCATTCACAGAATTAAAGAGCAACAAAAGGTGATGGGGGAGGGTTGGCCTGGATGAACTTTGAGGTCTTTTCCAGTCTTAGTGATTCTATGAAAGAAATTTCCAGCATTGCGAAGCATTCTGGAAGCACACTATCAACCAAGACACACAAGAAGAGAGGAAAACACAAATATTTCTGCTAACTACTGCTGGTATTGCTTTCTCTGTTTTCTCACCTCAACTTTTTCTTTAGAATAGCTGACAGCTGAATCTGTCTCTCACAATTTTAGACATGCAACTTTTTCCACAGGTTTCCCTGACAAGGATTTTCCCCTACGCAATATATTTCGGCTTACTCAGAGAAATTGTCTCATCTACTTGCATTTTAGCATAAATTCCTCAGACAAGCTGCTCTTTGATTTTTCTGCACAAAGCAGAGTTTGAGTCATCAGAACAGCATAAACTCATTCAAAAAGATAGAAAGTGAAAGATTTTTGAAGGATCAGAGCCAAACATACGAAAAACACCTTATTGAGTACAGAAATATTCAGACTTTGATCAAGTTTAAGAAAGCACAACAAAAAGTAAATTCTAGTGGCAATTTTAGAAAATACCCAGAAATTACAGTTGCAGCAAATGGTTTAGTAGTTGCACAGCATCAAGACAATACTTCCAAATCCAAAGATGCAAGATAAAAACAGGATCGAAATGTTGTGCTTGTAACTTAGCAGGAAGGTTCAATAGTGATATTGAGTAGAACATCAGAAAGTGAAACAGTAGTTCAAATACACAGTGTAAAAAGTGAGAGTAACAGTCAGAAATCTGTAGGAGGGAATGAATTCTAGCCCTAGGATAAAGTCCTACTGAAATACAAATGGTCACAGCAATGAAGAGAAGCAATCAGCCAGCGACCCTCCTTACTAAAATCCAAGATTTGGAAGCAGGAGAAAACAATCAATTCTGAACCTTCATCATAAGAAGCTGTTGTATCCTGGGCCCTGCACATATGCCCCCTGAAACATTCTATCAGCTTCCTATAACACAACTGGAAGAGACCCCAAATGTATGTACCAGTAACAAAATGATAGAGTCAGTGGATCTGATAACAGTAACACAAGAAAAATAGAACAATGCTCTGCACAGACCTGCAACAAAGAGAACATGCTATTTCACCCTGAGGGGGAAGGTTAGAAGAAAACTCCTTGGTGTATATAGATGCTGCAATAAGACAAACATGCTCCTTTTTGCATAACTTTCCAAGCTTAGTACCTTCATGCCTCCATCTGATTCAGAAAGTGCCCTTTAAAATGCACTGAAGCTCAGCTCTTATTCAGCATGCAGTGCCTGAGCTGCCAGAGGAATGACACACCATCAGCACAGCCTGGGCTGCCATGGTGCTGAGCAGAAGGAGAAGGGAACAAGTGCAAGGAACCTGCAGAGAGCAGGCACACATAAAAGTACAACAGATTCATCTCTCACAGCTGAAACTCTTTACTCAAAGAAATCAACCACAGAAGGAAAACATGTTTTTATGTTAAGAGGTAAACAATACCAATGGAAGACTAACAGAAAAACCCTAAAAAAAAAGAAACAACAAACCCAAAACAACTTTCCCTCCCCTAAAATAAAAACCCTAAACAACCCTCCAAGAATACACCATGAACAAACAACTCAGAAACCTGATACAGCAAAGAATAATGAATTATAAGAGCCAGCTGATACTTAAGGGAAGGGAATCTAAACAGCTCACACTCCAGAGTATTTTCCTGCAAGCCTATAAAATGCTTCAACTAGAAGTGGCTGCAGTTCTGTTATGCCTGACTTGTTAAAATAAAAAAAAATGAGCTTCCCATTGCAGTTTCACAAAGAGGCACGAAGACAAGTAGATATGGTGATATGGTGCTGCATCCCCTTTGAGAAATATGACAGCTGCAGGGAAAAAAAAGAGAGCATACATAAATACTTAATGAGATGACCAAGTCTTACATGCCATAAGAAGTTCTGTGATTTGTGCTGATCCTTTGTTGCTTTTCAGTGGCTGTAGTCTCAAGACAAAACAGTCTTTTTGTCTCTGATTAACTCAGATAGGGGAAACAAAAGCTCCAAGAAGATGCCCCTTAGGGCATGAGTGACTGAGCGAATGTCAAGAGCACAAAGTTCACTGGAATTGTTTTATAGCTCCCTGCTCGAGCCATTTAACAGATAAAAGAGCACAAAGTTCACGTACTGCCAGGAGTGTGGAATGGGGCAAGGAACAGTCCACCAAGGTGTAAGCACAAGGGGCAGCAAGCCCAGATATCAATAATGTCTGCGGGAGTCAGCACCCTGTGTCCCACCAAATGCACCAGCGATGGGCTGCTGTGCTTTGTGAAAGTCCCCAGTGCTATGTCTTTGTGCAAGCAGCAGGCACACGAAGAGCACTGTGGAATTGCAGAATGCTATGATAATGAGTAATAAAAAGGGTCAGAGAAGGTGGACTGAGTATTGTTCCTAAAAATGATTGCAAAAGGATGACTATTGGTCACAGAAACAGCAGTAAGGAAACACAGAAGAAAAACGACACTGTAACAACCCAGCGTGAAGAGCAGGATGGTCGGCACGTCCCTGCTTTCCTTCTAAGAGGCATCAGTTGGAAGTACTGCTGTCCTATTTTGTCAGCACACAGATGTAAACCTTATTCCCGTTGACTTATTTCAAGGTCTGCAGCAGTTTAAAAACAACACAACCACAAAAATATAAGCTTTGCTGTTATGTATGTTAAGTCAACAAGAGGCATCATAAAAACATCACAGCCTCATGTAACCATAAGCAAACAGGTTGGAAAACGTGTAATGCTTAAAAGCTCCAAACAAACAAAACGCTTAAACACTAACTAGTCTTTTGATGAAGTAGGAGACTTCCTCTACACACACAGAATACATAATACATGTCAGTATTTAATGTAAGAGAGATGTTGCCATGCAGCTGCTACGTATACGACGACTGATCTTAAGAAAGGCTCAGATCATTAGAAAAACTCAAACGCATCAAAGGCAGAAACAAAATTAAAATACCTAATATGTAGAAAAAAATATTCAGCAGCTACAATGAAAATATTTAAAACACTGTTTGTTCACATTCAAGAAGAAATTCAAGAAATGATGTATTTCTGCATCACTGATACAACAGGTTAGGGTTAGTGGAAGAAGAAACTGAGAAAAGCCCTACAGAACACACTAAATAGAGACACACAGAAAAGCTGAAACTATTAATGGAGAGGGTGTTTTCCTGACAAAAAGTAAAGAGATTGAAGTGCCATACAAATCAGACATGCCTCCTAGCAGGCGAGGGTGGCTGATCAACAACTTTTAATACCATAGGAACAAGATGAAGGGAAACAAGTTCAGTCACGGTGCTATTGTTAGCTTTGCAGAGCAGTCTGATTCATTTTCCTTAATAACAAAAGGAAGGGGGAAAAAAAGTTAAACTAAGCAGTTCCAAACAAGGAGACATAGAAGTACCAGACCTTCAGAGAAGGCCACATGCACAGAGAAGTAACAACAAGAGGATCAAGCATAGATAAAAGAGTCAAAACAAATAGAATATGACACAGAAGGAAGCCACCCACCTGCCTCGAAGCAGCAGCTGCGCTAGATGCCCCCTCCTTGTACATTCATATACTCCTTTAGGGAAAAACCCTTCTGAAAGCCAAAGTCCTTGCTGCTCTTCTGAGGCTCACATCCTCCAAGTCTATGATACTGCTCCTACTATGGTCTATATGTGGAAATCCATCATGCATATGCTCCAATTACACTTGTATGAGTTGAGTATCTGACTTTGATGTGGAGATCCTTGGGTCAAAGTGCATTGCTGAGTCTTACCTACTAGGGACTATGTACATAAGAACATATATGTACTAGAGGCTATCTTATGAAGTCATTACAAATTCAAGATTTCTATCTTCCCAGAGTTGCTTCTGCTCAGCCAATATTATAAAGATACAAAAAAAAAATCCTGTCCAACTTAAGATGATCTTCCCCAAACAGCAAATCTTCCTGACAACTGAAACATCAAGCAAGGACAGCCCAGCTCTGCCTGTCCATCCATCCTGACCCACTTTAGTATGGGGCTCTCCCCTCCCCAAGAGTGCACAAACATAAGCCAGGCTGAACAGTTATCCTGTGGCAGCCATCATCCTTGTGCCTTCCACTCACAGTACATGCCAAGTGGCACAGCAGGGACTCCTCGTGGAGCAGTTTGCTCTAAGGAGGTCAACCCAATTCACACCTCACCACTAGAGGATAGCATTTGATTCCTAGCTTTCAATTGAGCCAATTTCAATCAGCATCCATTTTCAAACAGTTACAATAAATCTGGATCTCAGATCTGGAACTAATTTGTACTGTGCTTGGCTTCACTAAAGCCAGCAAAATTTAGTATGAAAAGATTTGTTCTAGCATTAAGTTTTGTATTTTTTTTTATTTCACCGGCAGGTGAAATACAAGACTACCTCTATGATGCAAGATTTGATTGGTGTCTGGAAATCCCACTTTTGGCAGACTCTAGGATTCTGTAAGTTGAATTTCAGGACTGTCCCTGCAACCTAAGTGGCCCATTGACAAAGTTGGTTCTGCAGCCCTCAGCTGCCAGGGACAAGACCTATACATTCCACTCTTTAAACAGTATGAACATTGCATCCAGAATTATTTTTTAAAAACTGGGAAGCTACAAGCTTCTAAAAATTACAGAAATATGCAAGTATGAAAGAAGGGCGAGCCAATAGAAACCCACATATCTATTTACAGTTTCATGTTTCTAATCAGCCGGAGATATAAAAGAGAACTAGTAATATTTGTTAATTTTATAATTAAAAAAAACAAAATTATGCATATATATATATATATGATAGAATCATTTGCCCCCATTTTTATAAATCCTTCACTTTGTATTACAAGATCTTCTGGACTGGGACTGTGCCTCTCTCTATACTTGAAAAGTGCTTAGTACAAAGAGGTTCTAATGATGCGTGGAGACTTGTGTGACTACTAAAATATTAATATTTTCTATTTAATTTTAATATTTAATTTTAACAATATGAAGAGCAGCAACAAATATATCTGTGGAGCTGTCATAGGTGTAATCTTGGTGGGGGAGGAGAGGCTCAGAAAGATGAAAGCCTGGAATTCAGACTCTCATGCTTTCAAGCCCCCTTCAAGCTGCACCGCGGGCCCTCTTTACATCCCACCTGCTGTACATGGCAGCTGCCACCACTTGTACTTCCCATCACAAGATGCAGGCTTGACAAGGTCTGCGCTGGCACTATGTAACTTAAAAAATGAAAATAAAAGGAGGAATATCATGCCCATGCACAACACCGATACACCATATGGTCTGGGGCAAGGGCTCTCACACATTTTCCTGCACGTATGGTCGTCTTTATCATCAGGATCAAATTAACTCCTCCCTAGTCTTTAAAATCACTGATATCTTCACAGGAAATGAACACAAAGAATTTATTGAAATGCCCTAATGTGGTCTACCCAACACAAAAGAGGGTCAGCATGCACCCAGCAGCTTTCAGTTCAGAGTTTGGGATGGGGTGAAACACACTGGGCACTTGAAGCTGAGGCACAGGCTTCGTGTTCAGCTGAGCCTTATACTTACAGGCTTCAGCTGTAAGTCAGAGATAGAATAGACTTGCTCATTATCCCTCTGCTCTTCTTGCCTCAGTATGTGTTATTTCTTCCCGGTGCTGTGTGCAGCCTACTTAAAAAAAAAAGTTTCTAGGACTTCAATGGCTTCCTCTAGAGAAAAAAAAACCTATATCCATTCTCAAATTTGTGCCTTTTTCTTACACATGGTAAATTTTTCCCTTATTTCTATTATTACCAGCTACTTATCCCTTTAAATACATTTTTTCCCCTCTTCTGCTAATCATATCTCACAAGATTTGTGAGTTAATCTATCACTAACTTGTCCTGAAGCTATTCACCCATTGTAGTGAGTCCCTGTAACAAAACATTCTGCTGAAATAAAAGGCATCTGAACAAGGGCCACCTAAAGAACTATAAACATAGAATCCTTTGTGGGCCATCTAGTCCAACTCCCCTGCAATGAACAGGAACACGACAGCTAGATCAGGTTGCCCAAGGCCTTATCCAGCCTCACCTTGAATTGACGGACTTCATCCAGCCATTCTTAATCCCAAACACTCACTGCGTTTTGTCTTCAAGTGAATGATTATTCCTAAAATTTTAAATCAGAGTTTAAAGATGTTTTACTAATTTCTCCATGTAATTTTATAAGCAGAAGACCACTATTAATGTATAAAGAAGATTGCTCTTTTTCCTAAACACAAGATACTACCTCCTTATAATCAGAAACGGCTCTCCAAAAAAGTATTTCTTCACACATCTGATTCCTCGCACTTAACAGCAACCTTTACAAAAAGGATTTTCCAGTATTCCCTAAATGCCACTTCGTACACATTATTAGAGCAGTGGTACAAAATGCCTTGAGGTCAAATACTGAACCACATACAAAAGAACTACAACTTCTTGTGGTGAAAAGGATCAGACAGCACATAGGACATCTAAACTCATAAACTTCCATCCAATAGCCTATATTTATTGCATGTCACATCTTCAACCATATGAATATATGGGCCTTAGTAAACTCAGGGGGACAAAAACCTTAATCTTTCACAGAAAGTGCAAGCTTCTCAGGATATAAAAGCATACTCATAGAAGGTTTGGTATTTGGAATATGTGAGTAAACAAGATGAGATTGAAAGCCATAGAGAAGATGGAAGTACGTTTACTGAACAAATGAAAAGAGAGGTAAAGCCTGATTTTCAGGCTCTACTGTCCTCATCTTTATTGTTTCTAGTCAACTGAAACAGCTAAAATTAACTATATTCTCACCTGAAAAACCATCTCTTACTTGCTTTCCTTATGACATACTAATTGATAATAAAACACAGCGTTCTCTAAGCATCAACATTATTTAATCCATACATTGGCATTTCCATCATACAGAAGTAATGGCACATCCAGAGAGCTTTACATTCAATCATACTTTTGCTATTAGGCAGAAACTTCTGTCACAGTAAAAATAATAGTAATAAAAAAAGTTGTAAGTAGACGTGGAAAATAAGCATATTTCTTTCAGGCACAGATCCCTATGTTTATTTATAAAGAATGCAGCTATGCCAAAAATAATATTTTTAACATCACAAATAAGGAATATTACTTCCATTTCAAAAGAAATGCCTCCCCCAATGCTTTCTTCAAACATTCAAATCCCAGCTTAATAAAAACAAATGGCATCCCTCATTTCTTCAAAATTGCATATTTGATATCCAAAGACTTGCTTTTCTAACAAGATACAAGCACTCTGAAATCCCACAATTATGCATTCATGTGCCAGA
This sequence comes from Perdix hodgsoniae, assembly GCA_035772895.1. NCBI lineage: Eukaryota > Metazoa > Chordata > Aves > Galliformes > Phasianidae > Perdix > Perdix hodgsoniae. The sequence continues at coordinate 27,874,147 of JAPSGF010000002.1, forward strand.
AATCAGACATCTATTTTTCCACAGACGTGGGTGAATGTAATAAATATATTTATAACTCTGAAGTTTCAAGACATTGCTTTTGAAGCATAAGAAAGGCATAACAGCAGCAGATATTAAAGGCCAATAGAAAGATCACAAAACCATTGTAAAGGCTAAATCTTATTCCCTTGTATGCTATCTTCACAGTCGTCGGCAACCACCTGTAGCAGCAACAAGACCATAATTTTAACTGCTTTTGCAATCTTGCTTACACTGGGAAACCACAGGTGACTTCTCACAAAAAAAAAGTTAGAAATGTGGAACTTAAATAGCTTCAGTCCATGAAATTCAACATGTATCAGAACTGTAAGCCCTGCTCCTAGGAAGTCGTGGACCGAACACCACAACTTCAGCTGCACAGAGAAGTAATTCACATACAACTCAGATTAATGTAATGACTGTAAGAGCCTGCCTTAAAAGTGACCTTTCACTTCAAAAAGGACTCAGTAAAAAGAAAATGAAGAGCTATTTATCATTAGTAATGGAACCTATATTGAACTTTTCAGAACACAAGAGCCAACTTGCTCTTCTTATGTTATAAAGTTTTACTGAGGACCTCCTTCAGGCATTTTTTTCTCTCCACTTGACTGGTAGATACTGGTAAGCCATTGCAGACACCTCGCTGACCCCATAGAGCAACATTCAGAACATGATTATATCTTTCAGTAAATTAGAATGCAGAATTTCTTTTTTAAACCATTTAGCATCCTAATACTCCAGAAAGATCTTCCTTATCACAGGGCACTTAAAAATAATGCATGATGTCTCCTTAGAGAAGTCAGAATTTGTTTTCCATACCACTTAAGGAAAACAGTTACACATATGTTTGGTATATTTAGCATAGAAAGACTTCTAATAAGCCTATCTAAAGGGTCTGGCATAATGCTTATATCATACACCCTACATAGGATGCATATAGCTAGCAATATGATCCAGGATGATACCAGCAGCAGTTTCAATACCACATTCTAGATGACCTTAATAGCAGCACTACAAATAAGACAAATGTTGGGAAAATAACAGAAAAAACAGAGCGATGTTGATTTCACTAGGTGAATCAACCAAAAAACAAGCTCATCTTTCAGTCTCATCCCTCTGCCACTGCAGCTACAAGCGCGCTCTGAAGCAGCAGACTCTTCTTGCCAATTAAATATGCCACAGGGAGAACGGTTAATGCGACACCAGCAGAGTTCTCAAACGACTCACTTCCCTCGGTCTGGGTCCTAATGCATCATCTTACTTCTGCAGAACAGCGACAGGAAAGCCTTCCCTGAACAATGCAGGGCTACTCCAGCTGACAGGCACGCTTCCCACTGTGGATTCGTGTCAGGACAGAACAACTTAGAGATGCAACATCGTATTTATAAAGCACCCAGTTGAACCAGGTGAACGCCACCGCAATTAAAACAAGGTATTTTCAGACCACGTGAAACAATGAAGATTACTCAAACTACACCTCACAAATGGAATTGCTGAGCACGTGCAGGGTGACGGGCAGTACCTTTCGCTGCTGTCTGAGGCTGCAGCAGGAGCTCCCACAGGGCAGTATCTGGCACACGGCAACAAAACGCCTCTCCAAGTGCCACACAAAAACGTCCTACTTACAGCAGGCTGAACACAAGGAACATTCAAAGCCCTTTGAGGCCATTCAGACGTCAGGAGACGATGGATACCGACTGCGGGACCTCGACCTCTTGCTGCAAAACGTAAAGAGGCGCGCTGAAGGAGGAAGGCCTTGAAGAGATGTTCACTGGAGAACTTGCGCCTTCGGTGCCTCACACTGCTGCAAAATATGCTCTGTGCCTCTGGCCACTTCAAGCCTATTAAAGCTTCTGCAGCCTGATCCAGTTTAAAACAACAGAAAAAACAAAGCAATCTGGTCTGATACAACACCCGGCGAGCCCCTCCACAACTGCTGTTGCTAGGACATCGTGCATCCCTCTCAGAATCGAGAGCAGCATCTGCTTCTGTGAAGCCACGGAGAACCAGCAGTGAAACAATTTGCAGCACGGTAAGATACCATCAGAGAGAATTTGGAAGATTCCCCTTCAGAATACATTAGCCTTGGTTGGGGAAAAAAAAAAGCACAATAAAATCCCCGCATAGACATTTAAAGGGGCATCTACACTTCTGAAATGCTTCTGCAGAGGGTTTCAAAGCATTTCTGAAACACACTCTGACAACAACTCACCACATGCCGGCAGAAGGGTCTGATTAGAGTCAGCGGGTCTGGCAGCCCACACGCCATGAAGAGGCAACCCAGCTTCCTCACACTTGGAGCTACCCAGGAACTAAGTCTCACAAACGAAAGCCCACTTTCTTCTAACACAGTATCCCCGTTTACTCTCAGTAAAAATCAAGTCCAAGGCAGCAGCTATTCCAAAACTGCAATTTACCTGGATTATCCACTGCCTTTTACAAATACCTCCTACTTCACTAAAAAAAAGTAACTCCGCCATCTTGTTTGTTTAGCACTGAATTAAGAGCAAGAGTTAATGTCACCTTTCTGCAGTTCTAATGACAAAGTGGATGATCACTACAAACCCATAGTAAAGCACAATTAACTTGTGTTAAACAAAAATAGAAGTGTTAAAAAGGAATGAGGAATACATTTTTTTCTTCTTTCTTAACATATCCTCACCTCAGCTGAAATGAATGATGCCCAATTTCCTGAAAACATTTTATATGAAAATTTGGAAAAATATAATGCAGAAAATACATGATATGCAGATTCTAATCCAGCTTTCTCAATAAATAGATCCTTCTCAGTATGTACCTACACTGCAGAATGCTTGGGCATGCTCTTAACTTCGCCTGGATGTTAGCACAGGTGATAAAACGCACATATTACACCAAATACACGCCATATCCTGGTGCTTTGTGAAACAGGATCCACATCAGAAACATCTAAATCCTTTGCTAAATATTATTAAGAGGCTTCTTAAATAAAAATCAGTTGGTTTGCAGCCATCTCACGCTTGCCTTCTTATAGTAAAATCAATTAAATAGCTGAAGGAAAACGATATGTGAAGAAACACACTTCCGAGGGCACTATCTTTTCTTTGAAATAAGATGGAGACTTTTGTACATTGCTAAAAATTCAAGCAGACTTCTAAACAAACCCTAGTAAGACTCCTCGGTGCCAAAAGATGGAGTGCTGTACTTACTGGTGTGTAGCTGCAGACATCAAGGACATCTTATCACTTTAACAAAAGTTTTTGGCACACAGATTCATGGCCTGAAAAGGCTGCACACATCCAGCAGCTCTCACATCAGGGGGAACAAAGAACCAAACTGACCTCTCCAAGCAAGTTTTCAATCAATTAGCAACAGCCTGCAGCGAAACCACCAAAACCCAGTATCTCTGAAAGGTCATTCTGTAAATCAGATAAGGGTTATTTTAAACAGTCACTGTGAGGGCTGAACCGATGTTCTCCACCATTCATCTTCCCTTCCAAGCATCGGCACAGGCAGCAGACAGCAGCACCAGGATGGGGAGCAGGCACTCCACCTGCCCTGGCCTTCCTTCCCTGGCAGATGCGTGATTAGATGCTGTTTCTTCCAAGGATTCTGCCCTCTCTCCATCTCCCTTGCAGACTGCTAGGAGGGAGTGGGGATGACTCAACACAAATCCTTGTGTTTATTAGAAAAAATAATCCATGAATAGAGCTAAGAATTCTTTGTTGGCTCTCTGATTTTGCCTGAGAGATTTTGAAATCACCACCGTGGTAAGGCTGCAGGGCTGACGGTAAAGATTTGCATACGTTATTATATACCTTCCTGAATAAAGGTTCAGGCCTTCCAAAATACTTTCTGACCATCTCTCACCAACAAAAAAGAAAAAAAGAAAAAAGAAAAAGAATGAGATGAGATAATAAGTAACACAATACATGCATGTGTTAATACCTGAAGCTAAGCAATACAGTTATCCTTTTATATGAACAACAAACAAATAGTACACCGATAGCAGAAAGCAGCCTCCCTGTAACCTGTGGGTAAGCAGCTGTGGATATGTTATGGCACTTACTTGGCACCTACATACGTTGAGGTGACTGCAGACTGTCATTTCGTCCTAGGGGCGTATGATTTAAAAGAACTGGGCAAACATTCAGCTCCATGAAAATCATGCAGCTTGGCTAATCTCACTCAGCTCTAAAGACTACCTATTAAAGCAGCCATGTTATTTAAAAGTGCCTTTCTGCAGTCTGTGCAGCTGTGTCAGGTGTTCTTCAGGAGCAAACTCGGCAAGCAGGAATGGAGAGGTCTGAACTGCGGGGCTTTAGGGAGAGGAGCAAGTTAGCCTCGACTGCACTGCAGTCTGGTTTTCAGACAGCCATGCACTCCTAGGGCACAGGAACAGCAAGGCACAGAGCATGAGCTTGCAGGGACACTGGGACAGACTCCTTTGATTTTCCTGCAGAAAGCCCCTACAGCTGCTCAGGTTTACGAGCCTATTGTATTGAATTTTTCTTCATAGCAATTGCACAAATGTGCACAGTAAGCACGCTGAGGCTCAAATAAGAGCAAGACAAGTTCAGTCTCATATCCCACTTGGAAGCCCAAAAACTAAGTAAACAGTAAATGCACTGCAAGCCAGCACTGAACCCTTCACTTCCACTGATACTGCAGTCAACAATGTACATGTTTAACTAACATGACCATGCCCTACAGACATTCCAACAGCAAGACAAATATCCTTTAAGAGACTGGGGGGAAGGGATCACAGAATTAACCGCCCACAGTATCTGCAGCCACGGGGTCACCACAGCTATCTTTAGCTGAATTCTAAAAATAAATAAATAAATAGCAAAATAGAATGCAAATCCTTCCAAAAATCAGTGGCATTAGACACCAAAGTTGCAAACAGAAGCTGTAGCTAGATCTTCAGGCTGAGCTGTTACGTGGTCTGCCATGCAAATAGGGAAGGCTCGATCCACCTCCCACCAGGTCCCGACAGGTATTCTTACTCCCCACTTCTGGTGGTGATAACACTGAGCAGTCAGCTTAGTGCCTGGCTTGAGCCTTTGAGCATGACTCTACCCCAAGGCTTAGGAGAGAAAACGGGGGGACAAAGTTCATTTTTCAGCCTCTCCTCTCACTGAACTCAGACTTCTTTAACACTCTTGTCTGCTTGCCTCCTAAACCTTAGAAGTGATTTGAACCCTTGTAAAATTGTTCCACTTGCAGGCAGGAGGTCCCTGCAGATTTGGGTCACTATAGAACTTGCTTTACTACCAGAACCCACTCTACCATTGTAAGTGGAACATTTGCCAAATTTTACTGACAAACTACCCCTCCACTGATATCATAAGCACTAACCATATTTTATGCCTAACATCAACCACCAAGATACAGGGCAATGCTTGATAAATTCAAAGCTTCAGGTAGTTAGTCCGCAGACCTTCACAGCAGCAAGTAGTAGCAATGCAAGCAAGCTGATCCCCAACTGAAGATGCCAGGCTTCAGCAGCAGTTCCAAGTAAATGCCAAGCTAGAAAGTAGAAGAAAATCCACCTCAAAACAACAGGCTCAAAGATAATGGAAGCATGGTTTTTCCTTTGTCTCTATTAAGCACTGCAGTTATTTGGGAAACAAGTAGCATTTGACTCCATATCTTTATTTTCTAGCATGCCGCCCACATTAGTGGGCAAACTACAACAGTATTTTACCTCTGTCAATCATTTTAAGTTCCCGTTCAAGTTCTAAAGCAAAAAAAGGGAAGTAATAATAAAGTAGTTCTAGGGATTGGGATATTGAAACCGTAACTGATTGGATATATGCCAATAATTTGATTCATCCTTAATAAATACTTCTAAGATTCACATGGTCTATTTCATAAATAGGGACACTGTGCAAGATTTGTGGGCTTTCGTTTATTTGAAGGCAACAATAATAATATGCAGTCCTATAATTGGGCAAAACCTCCACAGGATCTCCTTAGAGGTGCTCTCTGATGATGTGAAACCATTTTGAAGCCAAGAATTACTAATTGAAACATTTCAAGGCTCATATCTTCCCTTTAAAAATGCAAATTTGATCTCAGAATAATTTACTTAATCATAATCTGAAATTTGAAAGAGGATTTGACTCTTCCTCCTGCACAAATTTGGAAGTGCAAAGTATGAATGTAGAGGTTCCAGGGTAACATCCTAGGGTTCTGGTTGCTCAAGATAGCAAGTAAGCCACCTTTCATTTCCTAAATCACTATTTTTCAACCCTGCTGCCCACACCAATACTCACTTTGGATTAGGAAAGGCAAGGACTTGAGCAGAAGAGCTGTAATGGCAAAAGGAAATGCGCTGCACACTGAATCAGTGGCTGCTGCAGATGAAGTAGCAAAGAACTTCTTTAAAGTTAATCCCACAACCAGCTGAGCTCTCGCTGAAGCCACTATGTACAACTCTTCACAAGACAGCCTAAGCACAGCTCCCCCACTCCGCCTGGTGGCACTTATTTCACCCAGAACAGGATAGGAATGGAAAGCTGCAGTCCTGTAAGGTGGTAAACTTGCTTGCAAGGCTCTGAACTGAAAGCCAGCTTGAAATGCTGTTGCCTGAAAAGGGATGGACATGTACCACAATCTCTAGTTTTTGTTTAGAATGAACAAAAGGAAACAAAAAGATGATAAACTGCTGGGGCAACAAGCTGGGATGGAGAGGAAGACTAGTGAAAGGGAGAAAGGAGATGTTGCTTCTCCCCTCTCTGCCACTCTAGAGGTGCCCCCTAGGCCCTTCTCCAGCCATCCCCCTTAGACCAGCACAAACTGCTTCCAAAACCTGCCTAGCTGTCAAGCCACCAGTCCAAACTAGTGCAAGGAGACATAGATGAGCATGAACCAGAAACACCGTGGGCTGCAGGGAGGTGATACAGAGCTGCTGAAAAGGAGCAGCAACCTGAGGAAAGAAACAAAGCAAATCCCTTAGTGACCAAATGATTAAAATAACATACAAAGGCTGGTGAAAAACACAACGTAGAAATCAGGGAAGAGATGAAAGAGAAGGGAGAAAAAAGTTGGGAAGCTTTCAGAGCAAGACAGGTGGGAAGAAACAGGCAGCCTGCTCCAGGTGAGCTGCCAGCTGGAGAGATGTGGGCCACACAGCCTCACTGCCATTTGCTGTCTCGTGGCACTGCCCTCCTGCTCCACACAGTTACTCAAGTACAATTAGCAAAAGATGCTCAGCACAGACAAACACAACAGCCGTCTTGCAAAGCAAAACTGCCCGTTTGGTATCCAATCCTGCACAAGTGGGGAGAAAGTGTCGGGACATGTACCCAAGCACCAAACATGGGAGTAGAGAGGCATTTACTCTTCCCATTGAACGTGATCTGGCAGCTATTCTACTGATGTGAGGAGAACACAGAAGTTATTTTTTCAGATCTTTTTTATACAGATGGTATTTTTGTATTAAATTAATGAATACATAGCATGCTGAAATATTAAACGTTAACCGCACACATTGAAGAAGTTTTAACTTGAGGACGCATTGCTATTTTATTCTTGTTTTAATCATTTTTAGCACATTTCTGAAATGAATACAGGCCAGCTCACTGTGCTACAAATAACTATACAAACTCTAAAACAGCACCTTGTTCCAACTATTTGAATTGGTTGTTGGTTTTTCTTTTAACCACGATTTAAAGAAACCAAACAGACAGACCCTGCTAAAGAAAGGTTTCATAACAGAAAGATGTCATACCTACAACAGGTACATCTAAAACAAGGACTTACAACCAATGTCTCTCTCAGCTCTTCTAACCACACAAAGCAGTAGCACAGCATCCATGCGTCACCCCCTGACAGGCCTGTAAATCCAGACATCGCTCCCTCATTACAGCACAGCAACATAAACCTCGACCTCCATCCTCCTGCTCCACATGCTACAGACCCTCTATCCCACCTCAGGCCACCAATTCCATCACAAGGAAACCACAACTTAGCTTACGTGTTTTTTTTTTCGTTTGTTTGTTTTTTTTGCACTGTAAGGCTTTAGGGACTGGAACTGCAACATAAAGGAGATAGGGCTTTCAGGGCTGGATATAAATCTGAGTGTGTGTGTAGGAGAAGCAGTGACACGCTAAAAGCTCAGCTTCTCTCTGCAGGCACCTGTTTCAAGCACCCCTACAAACTTAGTGCATTTGAGGAGGATTGGATAATCCTCAACTTTATTTGACAATGCCTTCTGCGTCCAGCCACTTTCAGTGCTATCTTCACATAACCAATTAAGTTATTCTGTTGGTTTAAAATGACCCTACGATATCCCCAGGAAAATATTAGCCTGAAATCTTTGACATACTTAAATAAATACTTACCACTAAGAAATTATTAGCAATGGGAAAAAAAAAAAAAAAAAAAGTGTAAGCAGCAGATAAGCACTCATGACAGTAGACTAGTTTTCTTAAAAATCATAGGGAATAAACCACAGAGGCTGTTAAGCACAGATGCCTCAACAACTGTAAGATTGTTTCATGCTATATTTAAGAATCCACTATTTGCAATTCCTCTCATAGTTCTACAACATAAAAAAAACAGTCCACTGAAAATAGTAGACAAGTTTCATTTAGCTAGTCTGAATTTCTGTCTAGTCAGTATTTCCTAAGCTTCCATGAAGGAATCTGGGTGTTAAACAAAATTTCTTTTAGAAAACATTTCTCTGGTCCTTAGAGAGCTATGCTATTAAGTTACATTCATTACTAATGAATGTGATTTTGTAGCCTGTTTTCTACTCATGTTATCAATGATTACTTTATTGGTTACAAACGTGATTTTAAAAGTCTTAACATGTCAGATACAAGGTTTAAGGTCAGTTACAGTGAATTAATAAAGTTATCACTCAGATTATGTGTAAACTTTACTCCAAAATCCAGAAGGAACAAGTATCACCAGGATGAGGCATATCCCATTATATCTGCATTATCTCCTGGGGTTAAACTGTTGGATATTCTTTTAGGTATGGCAACAAATACAGTTTCTTCTGCATTTCTTTTATAACATATCTACTTGTGATTTGAAATACAGCCATACTTCTAACCTGCTTCTATCCAATAAAACTAGCTCGCAGTCAATTGCCTAACAGCATTCATGGTATTATTCACATGGTAGAAAGAAAATAAATTGAAGCGTCTTTTTCTGTTATGTAAACAAAGGAATTTACAATATTCCTATTTCTCCAGTTCTGCAAAGGAATCCTCCAAGCCCTTCTGTAATGGAGCATTTCAAGACAGAACAAAAATACATTGGAGTGTTTGTGATCAATTATGAAGTACGAAAAAGAAGAAGATGCCTCAGAACAACGGCAAGGAATGTTTTAGTAAATTGCTTTTCCCCCTTTTCTCAGACCTTTCATGGAATAAAAAGCATATCAATCCTCAGATGCTGCTTGAACATCTGAACGAAACACACAATTAACATCACTGCAATTTAGAAAATAAACACCTAACTTCACTGTGATTTTAGAAGTCACTGACACGGGAGGAAGCATGCACTGACATGCACACAGAAGCAAGGCATTAGACTCTCTAAACATAAAACACGACTTGAGTTTCATAAAACTCTAGACACATTTGTAAAAAAGATATTCAAACAACAACAAAAAAATCAAAAAGCTGATTGTTTCTCATATACTACTACTTTAAAATATAAGTCATTTTTGCAGGCATGTAAAGACCTGCGAGCGCAGTAGACGTGATTTTGAATGGAATTTGTCTACAGAAGCAATGTGCTTCATTACTACAGCCTTCTGTAACAGCAAAACATAAAAGTGATTATTTCTGATTTTACTACATTTTACACATTAAGTTACTACAGCAATTTCTGGCATTCCTGTGCTAAAGCCCTCATTTCCACTTCAAACCCTGTTTCTAAGTATTCGCAACTTTACAGTTACAATTCATATCTGGCCGAAGTTTGGTTTTCTAATCAGCTTGCATACAATTTTCTCCTGAAAAGCTGCATTCTGCTCACAAAAAAGCAAAATGGCTTCTGATACGTTCCAAGCAATACTAAGTCAGATATTCACAAGTAGACCAATAGTCATATACAGAAAGAAGACTCAAACTCACCCAGATGGTAAAGAGAATCTCTGGCCACACAGCACCCCTCCTCAGAAAGCAGCCCAGATCCCAGAGATACTCCCCCTTCAGTGGCTGACCCTTATATGAGCCCAGGGGGTGCCTCCAGTCTGGATCCACCCCCTCTGGTCACCTGTGGAGCACAGGTGCAAACAATTTGCCTGTGCTCCCTGGGCCAGCCACAGCCCTTCACCAGCTCAATCAACAGTTTAAACCCTGACCTAACAGTTCACCAAAAACATTTTTTAAAAAGTCCAATTTTTTCCAGGTTGTTAACTTTAAGAGACTAAACTATTTTAATAAATGTTAACAATATTTCAATTTATAATAACTACAGTAATTACCTTGGCAGACTGGACTGGTAGTTTCCAACCTAAACTGTCCCATTGCTGTGCTTGCCTTGTGCCCTTTTGGGTAGCTCTGTGCTGAAACATGAAGCTGGGAGCACTGGGAGGTACCTGTGCAGAGTCATGCACACAGCTAGGATGAATGCTTTTAACTGAATAGCTCACAGCCTCTTGCAGTAATCACAGAACCACAGAAACCTCTAGGTTAGAAAAGACCTTCAAGATCACCAGATCCAATCATTAATACCAGGGGACGCTGACCTCTGTTTTGCAATAGGACGTGGAAACTCCACAGGTTTCTATTTCATACCCTTTCATACCCCCCTCTAACAGATTTCTAAGTTCAGATTTTATAGGGAAGCTTTTATCATAATACTCATGTACTACTACAGCTTAAGTCTAAATACACATTCCTCCAACACCAATATAACATATACATGTAGAGTAGTCTAATAACATTTGTGACTTCCCATATTTGAAACAGAGAGCATTCTGGTGAGCTTCGTGACAAGTATAGTCTGGACGACATAAAGACTTTTCCTTCAAGATTAAATCTAGGTTACTTGCAGGTTTTCTGTTAGACAGCTTAGCTCACAATCATGGAGATTTTAAGTATGAGTATCTGAAGCTACAGGAAACAGATAGTAGTATTTTATGGTCTTTAGCACAACTCAGAAAACTGTAATAAAATATCAGAAAACCCAAAATATGCACCTAATGCATATATATCTTGCATATGCATTGATTTGACACCACTTTGCTTATATCACAGATGTGCATCTACACACTAATTCCATTAACTGCATAACATTGGTAGGAAATCTAAAATTTCCTATTTTAGTACAGATTAAAGCTTAGGTTCCCTCTGATGGGGTTATCAGATTCCCTTGCATTTCATTGACTTCACTAACTACAGCACAGATACTTCAGAAAAAAGCATACATTATTATTGCTGTTTTTGGTACTGGTAGGTTCTCCCAGCTGCTCAGCCCAATACTCCAACCCTCCTTTCTCTGACTCAGTGAAAGTAATATCATGAAAAGGTTCATTTGAAAGGACAAAGGACCTCATGTCACCTCAAAGCGTAACATATCTTAAAAGCTGGCCACGGTGACAAGGAACTGCTTGTTACCAATTTGGCTATGTAAAATCTACAAATACTCTCCATTTTCTTAATCTTGCTGAAATAGGGGAGAATTAATAAGAGCTACCTGTGGTAAAGACAGAAGTTGTCTGCAGAAATATAACCAAGGTCTGAAGAAACAGTGGAATGGAAGAGAGGCACTGGGACACTTCCCCCCCCCCCCAAATAGCTTGGCTTCCACGTGCATCATTTTCTTTAAAAACACAGTGACAGCTTTTATAAGGAGATGTAGCATCATCCAAACCAAAAAGCTAGCTAGGTCACTTGTCTGCCACAGAAAGATACGGGATCAATGTATTTAGTGTGAGGTTTAATTTACACACGAGTTGCATGCACTTCTTTAGGGTCTTCAGATGAGTAGCTAAAAGGGAGCATTTACACATTTTCCAAACAACTTAAAATACAAATGCAGCAATTTACACTTACAAATATCATGGTACAAAGGTCTATTATTTTCAGGACAGTTCGTGGTGCAGGGGAAGAACTTGATTTTATCAACTAATAAATGTAACGCACAGATCTACATGCAGCAGAAAATACATCAAAACACTTTTGGCTGCAGTTTAATCATCTCAAGAAGCAAAAGCTGATCGCTAAAATGACCTACCATATTTTTGGTTTCCATGGAACTGAGCGGGAGGCATTACTTTTGGAGTGACCTATGTATTTCAAAAACTAAATAAATACATAAAAACAAGACAGGGCTGAACCTTTTAAAGCTGATTTCACTGATATAGTAGCATCAAATCTTGCAGAAATTGTACATGCAATGTAGTTACATACAAAGGTAGCCAGATGAGCTGAATACTGAGGAGGAATTGGCAGCTCACAGCCTCATGCATTTTTTTTCTTTACAGATAAATCTAATTATCCTAAATAAAGGACTACATGACAAAGATTTGGAATCAGTGGCACAATTTGGCTCAATCTGTGGAATCAAATGTTAGCGAACTTCAGATAAATGGATGTAAAGTAAGACACCTGCTCTAAGTCAGGACCACCCTGAAAAGGGCTTCCTCTCTAACAGTCCAGGCAAAAACCTCCAGAGAGAGAAACAGAACAAATTAATCCAAAACTATCTGGGCTGGTGATGTGAAATTACATTTAAGTTTGATATCGTACACTGGAAAGTGTTAACGGCTTCCGTCAAACAAACTTGTTTAAAGCACCTGGTGTGTCCCTGCATTGCCCATTGCTTTACCTCTTTCTGTATCAGCTCAGCAGGACCAGTTCAGGACCAGCTTGAGCACAGGGGCTGGCACACAGCCAGTGATTAATAACCGTTAATTGACCCATTTTCCTGCGTTAATCATGTTCTCTGACAACCAGTGCTCTCCCGGATAGTACCCACACAACTCAGACAAGTGTATGGACCAGAGACTGTTCCCAACAGGTCACATGAACGAGGTACCCATGCCTTCAAAGGAAGAGCATGAGCATGTGCATATCAGTGATGCTTGCATCATCACTGAGCCAGAAAATTGAGCTCAGACTTCTCTGTGTTACTGTAAACACAGAAAAAGAGAGGCAGATGCACAGTTCACAGTCTAATTATATTCTCTACATGAGACCTGTCTGGTCTCTCTCTTTTCATAGCCCTCTTCCACATCTCTGGGGCCCCAGCTGCCAACCAGGAACATGGCATCATATTCTTGCACACAGTCTTCAGTAGAAAGGCAGAAAGGCATAGCTAGGCTTTTCAAGTACTGACACTTGTCAGGCTTCTAGATTTATCAGCACCCAGAGCCTTTACCTGCTGAACCCCATGACACTTTTTTAACAGGTTCTAGCAGCGATAGAGTCACTGTGTTACAGCATTAAGCATGAGCTGAACAACCACCAGTTGAGCTTAGGGAACTCCTTCCTTTGGCTAAAATGCAAACCTGCATACAAGCATTCATAAGCTATTTCAGACTAATACAACTCAATCTAGAAATTATGTTAATAAAGTTTATAATTTCTATATGTACTATACCCAGTCAACCTACTTCCAGGCAACTGTGGTAATACTCAGTCTGCTAAAACAGGACCCACAGTATTATTCCTTATTTTGTAGCAAAGGCCCCTGTGTAACATACCACATGATAATTATCATATTTAGCACAAGAACATGCATGGAAATCCACCCACATACACAACTGTGCATAAAAAAAAAGAGAGAGATTTCATAGCCTAAGCTCTCTATGCTGCTGAAAGAAAAAAACAAAACAAAACATTCCATAGGACCCAATTTCTTATCTGCTTTATGGGATACACTGGAAACAAAGGCAGATATTCCTGCCCTTTGTCCAGAAGGCAGATGATACACAAGCGAGATAAAGCAGCACAGCACTACCTAGTTTCACTAAAATCACTGAGAGCAAAACCAATTACCTCAAAGGCAAAAACATAAGTTTGTCTGACGGATGTTTTTATTTTTATTCTTTTTGCACCTCATGTAATTGATTCTGCTGCCACAGGTCTGATCAGCAGTAAATTAGGATTAGGTAGAAAGAGCTAGGTTGAGGGGGTAACCTAAAAGCTGGAGGGCAGGAACGAGAGAATTGATAAATAATATACAGACCTCTTCTGTGAAAAGCTGGCAGAGCTGCTGAGGACTAACTCAAAATACTCTCCAAGTGGCACTGGAGAGAAGGCTTTACACACAGGGAGTAACCAACTGTCTGAAAAGTCAGTTTGAGATTCCCTGACTTCAGGGGGAAAAAGAATGGTAAATACAGGGGTTTCACACAAAGTAAGAAGTAGCAGAGTTAGCACAAAAAGACTACTTGAGATTCTCTGAAGATGCTTATTTCACATCATGAATCATACTATATGATTTGGAGAAAGGAAAGCCGTTAAAAAGAAATTATTCCAGAAACAAAATATGTGCCAGGCTCCATAAACCAATGTGGTCAACAGGTGTGCAAATGCAGAAGAAGAGGAGGAAAAAGAAAAATTCTGAGGTACTTTTAGGCTCTGAATAAGACTCAATATTTGGCAGCGATTTTTGGTGCACTCGTCAAAGAACAGCTCAAGCTCCATCAGCTCACTGCTGGCCTCTTTCACAGAATCACAGAATCGTAGGGGTTGGAAGGGACCTCCAGAGATCATCAGGTCCAACCCTCCTGACAAAGCAAGTTCCCTACACCGGGTCGCACAAGTAGGTGGTCCAGGCAGGTCTTGAATATCTCTAGAGAAGGAGACTCCACAACCTCCCTGGGCAGCCTGTTCCAGTCCTCCATCACCCTCACCGTAAAGAAGTTCCTGCGTGCATTTGTGCGGAACTTCCTATGCTGCAGTTTCTGGCTGTTTCCCCTTGTTCTGTCTCCACACGCTGCTGAAAACAGTCTGGCCTTGCCACTCCACCCCCCCCCACACCTTAGATATTTATAGACCTGGATCAGATACCCTATCAGTCTTCTTTTCTCAAGGCTAAACAGTTCACTTCGCTTTCTTCATAGGGGAGATGCTCCATGCTCTTTATTAATAGGAGAGATCTTAAGGCTCAGTATCATTACAAGACGATGGATAGGTGTACCTGTGGCGTCCTTCTTGGAACTATCTGATGAAAAGGGAAGTTCAACAGAGAGAGAGAGGGCAAAACTACACTTTCAAACTCTGTGTGCCTTCAAAAATTTGACTTCCAGATGGGTAGAGAGAAACACACACATAGGCAGAACATGAGTGATAAGTACCAGGAGAGTGCTAAGAGGAAAGCAAGAATAATTAGAAAGAAAATAAAACTTTTTATACTGCAAGTGGGAAGGGGCACTTCCATCATTTAGGCAGCTAGATGAAAAGGGCACGTCTGTGAGGAATAAGGCGTGTGTGAAAACTGAGATTCTCTCTCCATCTGGATGTTCCGCTTCCAAAAATCGCTCTTCTGAGAATGAGCAACCAGCACCAGAACACAGTGCTAAGAAAAATACTCCATACCAATAAAGAAAGAGCAAGAGAGCACTCGGTACTTCCAGCTCCCCATTACATTAGCACACGTTTGCACGAAACCTGAGGAAATCAAAGGGATGGAAACTTCACAATGAGTATGTGGCCTGAAGACCCCACCAATGTGTTGCTTGCAGCTAGCAACTTTAAAAACCTTGTGGTTGGGTATGAAGCTAAAGGTCTGAGAGAAGTACTACATGCTCAGACAATGTACTTTTTTGTTAGTTTAAAAAAGTCAGGGCAAAATGCAGCTGCAAGATTTTACCATCACCAGAAAAGAGGTGATGACAGAAGAACCCTGTGCTCTTCTAGGGGAGCTCCTACATGCTGAGGAACTGACCACCTCAGCCCAAACTGCCTTGAACATTCTTGCAGATGGTCCTTCCATCAGAGCACAGATGTCATGCAACTAAGCTATATATATATACATATTCACACACACACACTTTTTCCTTTCTTTTAATCTATTCTTATAAATCATTCCCTCTAGCTCCAGCCATTTTTAATGCTCTTCTATGAGCTTCAGGCAATTAACCTATATCTCAAGTTGCTCGAGTTTAGATCCAGCTTTCCTGATACAGTCTACAGTCTAATTGTTTTAAAGTTCCCTTCATAATTATGGCAATGTCTGTACAGGGAGCACTGTAAGAATTCCTACCTAGCTCTGAGACCTCTTCATAATCAGAGACTGCAAATTATATTTTTTGTTTGGTGCAAAACTACACTGAATTGGAACAAATAAAGATTGCACTTCTGAATAAGAAAAGACGGTTAAAAAGGAGGAAGAGGAAGATGGACAGCTGAGAGGACTCTGATTAAATGCATACATTGATGTCCAACAGCTGAAATTCTACTTTTGTAAGCTTTTAAGGCATCAGAATTGACTGCCAACACAAAGCACAAGTGACACTGGAATTTAAGCGCTAGTTACACATCTCCTAAACTATTTGTTTCCAGCTTAGCCACAGGCCTCCTATGGTTTCAGTATCTTTGTAAAAACATAAATACGCAAATGTTAAAACAAACAGAGTCCCTGCTGCTAAGGCTGAAAGTTGGCTTGTCTGTCCTCCTATTAACTTAAAACTAGTTTAAAAAGCAGCAGAATAAAACCTTGCATGAATAGAAAACTATGATCATCACAAAGAGATTCTTAAAGGCAGATAATAATTGACATTCAGCTCACTTCAATATTTAGAGACATTTCTGTACCATCCAAGCTGAAGGATAAGTTCCAAAGTATAAAAATTTGCCACTGTTAGAAAAGCCCATTCCCATTTTCCACGAGCCTCTAAGTCATTCTCTGTAATTAAGAAAAAATCAGATTTCAAAGCGACAAGAGGAGATGGCGATAACGCTATTTGAAGCACTCTCTGGCAGGGATAACAGCAGCAAAGAGGTGGCTGTCATAAAATTGCCAAATGGCTTTTTCCACCTCCGTCAAGGTCACTTTACTGATGATGTGCTCAATAAGATGATAATGCATTTAACCACTTTCCT
Source organism: Perdix hodgsoniae (assembly GCA_035772895.1). Lineage (NCBI taxonomy): Eukaryota > Metazoa > Chordata > Aves > Galliformes > Phasianidae > Perdix > Perdix hodgsoniae. The sequence goes on from JAPSGF010000002.1 coordinate 27,891,168, forward strand.
TGCATCCGACTTCGACCTTATTGCAAATCCAAACGGCCTTGTTTAACTACCCTGGCCTTTCAACATTTCCCTGAACAAAGATAATTAAGGAGATATACTGCCCCCTACTATCACAGGAATTGAAAGACAAATAAACTTTTAAGAGCACAGCCAGGTGTCTATTGCATTTATGTATAACGTTTGAGCAGGGGGTAGAATGAAATAATGGTTAAATAATTATAAAAGGTTAACGAACTTAACTTTGTTACATAAGGCAATCCTGTTTTATTTAAAAGAAAGAGTGTAAAAAGGCTTTCCAGACTACTTTTAATAACTCCCTGGACAACAGTCTTTTCTTTAGCGCGGTTTCTGACTGAGAGAAAACTCCTTCTGCAAGAATTAACAACTCAGAAATTTCTGTGCATTTGGAACCAACTGCACTTCATACACCAGTGCCATAACAGCCCGTTTTATGAAGTAGGTCTATGCGATTAAACAAAGACCTGCTCTAATAAAAATATTTCTATTCTTTTCTTCTCCTTGTGTGTTACTGGCAGCCATACCAGAGATGCAAATTAGAGTAGCCTAAAAATTAGGCTGGCAGTTGTGACAGTTGGGAAGCTGAAGGTAATGTCTTCTCATGATCTAGACAACCAGGAAGAAAGACCAAACACTTCTGATCCATAACTGCCATTACTTTCTTCGATTTGCTCTCACATACCTTCTGGCACACCAAGATATTCTCCAGGACACTAATTCTTCTTTGTAGCAAGAAAAGAAAAACAAAAACAACTCAGATCAGTAGCCCTGGATTCGTAACCACTGAAACATGATAAAAGGAATGAAAAGCCAAGCAAAGCAGTTGGATCTGCTTTTTGTAGTTGCATGCAACAACTCTGATTTTGGATTAGTCTTTTTTCCTTTTCCTTCTATACCTGTTTTTCTTCTAAGCACCTTAGAAACTCTGCTGCAGAGGTCTGAATTCTCTGCAAGAGCCCGAAAAACACAGAACAGCACATTGTATCAGAGATAAAAACACGCAGCTCCTATCAACATGATACTACTAGAGCCGTGAGCTTACTGCTACTGCAAATACTGCTATCTTGTGCCACAGAAAATAAAGCACGCGGAAAACTTGTTAGGTGTACTTAAACAGAGTCCTGCCACAACATGGATATCGACAAACAGCAACAATATCTGTCCTTGCTGTTTTTTAAGGCCATGTTACTTTGAGTTGTAGACAGAATTTGCCTATATTTCAAGTAATTCAGCTATATGGTTAAACCTTTTACTAAACATTCCCGCATTCAGACTCAACTCACGAGTTCTGAACATACTAGAATATAATGCAAATTTACCTTCTGATACCCAATACAGAAATCAGTGTTTCTATCATCACTGTTCACCACATCAAATACCTGAAGTTTGCAGCAATTCTTACAGTGTTGCTGAGCAAAATCTCCACTGCTGCATATAACCAGCCATAAGTATACCCAAACTACAGCTCAAAATTGTAGCCTTCCATTCTGCTTCCTATATACCCCATTAGGATGAGATATTGTCTCCAGATAAGGTAACTCCACCAGTTTATTAGATTTAAAGGACTTATTCTGTAATGCTACTTTTTTTTACAGCAACTTACATAAAGCAGTTACTCCCATTTCCACAACAATTTGCCAGCCAGCCCCAAAAGACTACACAGCTTGCTGTCATACACACTGAGGTTTTCTTGTAAGATTTCACTCCCAACTCTTTCAGTATTAGGCAAAGAAGGTGAGCAGTTGTTTTCCATTCATTCAGGATGTCTTCCTAGACTGTACAAAACTGAACATACGTGTAGCTTTGTGAAGGAACAGAAATGCCATTTTTTCCATTTGTTCCTAACATTTAGAAGACTCGCATTATTTAACCTGAAAAGTGAAAGCAGAATTATATTAACACTGCTGTACTATTTTGTCATGATTTCTTCTACAACCATTTATACCTAATGGATGTATACATCTTGCAATCACTCCTGAGGTCAGCAGCTCATGGTACTGAGTCCATAACACTCACTGGACATACAGAAACTTGCTGTTCTTACACACATGTAACTGCCTCTTGAGAAAGTCTGTAGAACTCATACACAGTGAAGCCTGTAAGAAAACTAACTTTTTCTCTCACTTGTGAAACAATAAAGCACAATATTATTTCCTGGTATCACTACTGATGTGCATATCTCATAAAACTATACCTATCACAACCCATAATTTTGCCTTGCTAAGTTCATAAAGTGAACTGGGATGCAGAAAACAAAGTTATAAAGCTCCATCTCATAACTGCTTATCAGATCATTTCAGTAATGCAGTAAGTCATGTAAAATCTTCGCACATGCACATCAAAAATGCAAGAATGCAGCTCAAGACAAATTCTTTAACTTGTGGCAACCACTGATGGATACCGAACACATTTTCTCTGCAGACCTTTAAAGCAAACACACACCTGATGTATGACACATCACCTTTTATATAATGCTAATTATCAAAGTCATTTTCAGACAGCTGCCACTTGAGCTGGTTTCCTTCAAAGGAAAAAAAAAACAAACTTATCCTGAACTGCATGGAACACGTTCCATCACATCTCCTCAGCTCTACTCCAAAGGCTGGAAATCACCAGTGACCACAGCCAAAGAAGCCCAAAGGTGGGATGTTTTTGTGAAGGTTACATTGTTGTTGCCTTCTAAACTGTAACAGAGCCTTTCCTACCCCTCCCTGAAATAAAACACTGCAGTATGATATCTCTCAGGCCCTTCTCCAAGTAGGGACAGAATGATTAATCAAAGAACTGTGAAACACCCCACAAGTAACTGGGATGAGGCCCACAGCTCTGAGTCCCAACGTGATGGACAGGAAAGGGAAGACTGCTTTTCTACCCTGGTTTGAACAGCCTTCCCCATATTTTACCCAAATACTTCCCTCCCAACATACTGAGGGTACACGGAAAGTTTTACCTTCCAAAAGAAAACACAGAAAAGTTACCTAAGGAGGTTACAGGCACAGCAAGAGGTTCAAGGAATTAAACGTGACCTATTTGGTGCAATTATGCAAATGTACACGTTCTTATCTTAATGACAGCCTGTATTTAACAACAGGAAGTCAGCTCCACGTATTTAGTCGGCAATTAAAGCACTAATGGATAGGAGACTCATGCCATCTCCGGTAACTTTTCCACACGTCGTAGCGAATGCACCCGGAGCCTGAGGAGCCCGGGGCGAGGGGAGACCGTTCCCTTTCGTCTCCATCGCTCTCCACCCCCAGAGCCGGGCACGGTCCGAGCAGCTCCGGCTGTGCCCAGCACTCACCTCGGGCTTCCCAAGCTTCTCCCGCTAACGGCCAGAAAACAGCAGCGAAGTTAACAAAGAGAAGCTGCCAGCACAAAGCGCCAAACTGTTTACTAAACACCGTTTGTTCCTTCAAATCTTCGAAACTTAGAATTTTTGTTGCTCAATCGGCTGTTAAAACGACGGCAGGTGAAATGAGCCAGGTGAACGTAAGCCACAAGCCTACACCACGCCAAGGAAGCACACGCACTGCAGAGACGGGCAGCTCCAACCCAGCCACACGTGCATGCACACAGCTGCAGCGGGATCCATGCACCGCAACGCGGACAGCGGAACGGTAAATAAACTTAACCGCCGACATACCTTGCTCAGGTTTTTTCCCCACTCCTTCCTTCAAGTCTACTCTAGCAATTAACAACCCGGGGTCTCCGGACGGCTCCCTCAGACATTTAAAGCTGGGGAACAAAAGGTTTATTTTAAAAACGAAAAACCTTGGCTCGTGCAACTCCAGACGTGAATCTGCTTTCAATTACCCCAAGTATTTCAGCCGGAGCGAGAAAGGCTCAAACCCTCAGCTGCCGCACCACCTCCAGGCACCCGCCGGCCGCGGTCACGGCGAGCCCCGCGCGCCCAGGCTGCCCGCGGCTGCGGAAGGAGGCGGCTCCGGGCAGCGCCGCCCCATAAGCGCATCTGGGCCGATTCGCTCCGGGGGATTTATCCGCGTTCTTTGCTCGGCTTGCGAAGTTGCGGTTTTCTTTCCAGACTTTTGAACTAACGACCCCCTCCCTCCCACCCACCCACCCACCCAGGTACGCAGCCCCTCGGTAGCACAATATTTGCAGTGCTTTATACTTTTCTTATTAGATAAGCGTAACGGAGTTAGGCGAGGGAGCCGCAACAACGAGACGCAACACCTCGGATGCGAATTCAGAAAAAAAACAAACCATAAAAAAACAACCAAAAAAACATCAACACTAAAACTTCTCGTTTCTTACATCCCCGGCTCCCAAAGGCGATCCTCCCACAGCCCGGACGCGGCACGGAACGCCCGGGCTCCTCCAGGAGCAGCGACGCGAGCGGGGAGAGATTCCTCCCGGCTCGGCAGCACCGCACCCCGCGGAACAGCCCCGGAGGATCCCGCAGGGCTGCCGGCAGCTGCGGCGCGAGGAGGAGCCCGAGCAGCCGCTGCCGCTCCCGCCCCGCGCGCAGCCCCGCGCCCACCTCCGCGCCGCTCCGCGCCTCCGCCCGGCCCCGCTGTGTGGAGCGCGCCCGGCGGAGCCCCGCTCGCCCCCGGCCCCGCGCCGCCGGCCGCCGCGATAGGCTGAGGCGGCCGTGTTTACTCCCCGGCGAGCGGCGGGGGCCGGGCCTGGCACCGCGTAACCCTTTCGGGGCCGCCGGCTCGGCACGGGCACCGGCCGAAGGCGGGGAGGCTGCCCGCGGCCGCCCCACGCGTGTCCGTCAGTCCGCACCGCTCACCGTGCGTCACGTAGCAGCGATCTGCCACAGCATCAAGTTATCCGCAATGCTTCTTCCTGCACGAATTATCAGCGAAGTGAGAGACGCTGGCAGAGAGAAAATGAAGTCGTCTGTACAGAAGACCAATGCACCCAACTCCCACCAGCTGCGTTTCCACAAGTGGGATGGGAGACCCTCTCAATGCACTCCTGGACCCACACAGGCACGAGCACAGCCCTGCTGGGGCCTGCCCAGCCACCACTTGTGCCCAACCACCATCACCTGTGCTCTGACACTGACACAGCTGCCACCTCTCCTTCCATCCATCCACCAACTCGTTGGCTTGGTTCACCCCTACGAGATTATGCACATAACAAGCAGCCCATAGGCAGCACTGTACCTCACGATGCTCCTAGCCACCCTAACTGGCCGGCTGCTGAACAACTACTGGCTGTGCAGCCAGATAAACCTGTCACCTCAGAGACACAAAACACAGCGTTTCCATACCCACTGCTAATTGCAAAACTGCTAGAGAGCCAGATGGCTACAAAAGCTGCAGATATGAACACACTCGTTCAAAATAAATACCTTGTTTTCAGCCGGCTGTTAAGCTGAAGGTAGTGCCCCTATCTTCAGCAAAACAACCAGGAAAAAGGAGATTTATTACACCCAGTGTTGAATCCACAACTCCTTCAAGACACTTGCAGGAGTGATATCCCCTGTGTTATTCTTAACATCACTGCAGAAAGAATCTCTTTCTGAGTTGGCTTAGAAAGCACGGCAGTTCATGGAAATTCCCACAGAAACTCTTATCAAGCTTTGACTCGCCCTCGTGCTCCTCATCCCAGCACAAGATCTATTGCTGGCACCACAAGAGTGGCCGCAGCCGCTACTTGGAAGCCATGTTTTGCCAAAGATCTGGTCAAGATATTGTTAATGACTACACAGTACTTCCAGGGAAAACAATACCATTCCAGATTTATGTTTCAACAATGTTACGCTGCAAAGAAAGCACATATTTTTAGATGTGTTATTCATAAAGAATGAAATAATATTCAAATAACCTTGCACAATTAGAAGTTCCATGTGCTTGTTTGCAACTTCCAAGAGAAATACAGGCTAGACACAGAATGAAATAGTAGAATTCTGTGAAATGGGGGAAAATGAGCCCAGAAGCCAAGTCCTGATGATGGCAGTCTTGACTGATAATGGAGAAAAATACTAAAAAAATGCACAACAGCACTAGCATCACCTCTTGAAGTGAGGCTCTTCAGATAGATATGCAACAGATTAAGTGCCCTCTGACTTAGCACAAAGGAAAAACTGTAACACAATCACCAATGTTGGCTTACGCTTTGCTAGACTTAAGGGGTTTGTGCTGTAAAATTGGAAGCTCTTGGCAGTTCACATTCTAGACAGATTCTCACATCTGTGAGAGCTGAAACACTGGCCAAGGAGAAAGGTACGAGATGAAATCATGAACGGAACAAGTCTCCAGCGAGGCCACAGTAATGCACATACTGTCTCTTCATAGAGGTTCAGCTGTAACAGACTGATAACAGTAACAAAAATACTATTTTCCTAACTGCTTGAATGGAGTACCTACAGATAAGCACTTTCTACCATTACGAAGTGCACTAAGTAGATTAATTACTTCAGGCACATAGCCTAACGGATCTTAAAGAAAAGAGGAAGGGGAACTGAATGCTTGGAGAGTTCCATAGCTCTCCTGAAGTAAGCATCCCTTGGAAGACACAGGCACCTGCACCCACCCTCTGGAAGCCTGTCCCTGACTCTTGCTGGAAGCAAAGGTTCCCCTCGTGCTATGATTCCACCATCTCATTAAGGGCAGCACAGATCATTTCAGGGATCTATTAAGCGCACATACCACACTATACTGACGTTGCTCATGCCCAAGCAGTAAGAAGAATAAACTGTGGTAGGTGGGAAGGAAGGGCAGATATATTTCATTCACAGGACGGGAGAGAAACGGATTTTTTTTTTTTTTTTTTTGGAAGTATTTCGGTCGGAAAGATTTCTTCCAGTAAATTATGCAGAGCGTTAACCACTGAATTTGAACCCATTTTTAGTCTTTCTCTATTAATAACTCATTATAGGCCTTTTTCTTAATGTTGAATAAATTAGAGCAATGTTAATCCATGCAGCTATCTACAGGTACATTTATCACCACTGCAGCCGCTTTTACTCTCTTTCCTGGAAGCTGCATTTCCAGGGCAACAGAGACTTTTTTCCTGCTGAACTGAAGTTACAGTGGCCTCTTCAGGTCACCAGCAGGGTCAGGATCATCTGGAAGGTTACCCCCTTTTTTTTTTTTTTTTTTATACAGGACTGAAAGGTACAGCACAGCTGGCCTTGACATGTGAAGGAATTCCTTTCCTCTTTCTCTCATATTTCCACAATTTAGATCAGTGAAAACAACTGAGCTGGGGCCTTGCTGGTATAAAAGAGAGGAACTGCTAACGGGATGTTCTTGGTGGGAATGCAAAGCTGTTGGAACTGATTCCTCTTCCCTGATCCAGAGGAGCTCAAATTTTATGGCCTTCATAGCAAGTTGCACAGTTCATATTTTTCCAGAATAGATAAAAACAAAGAGGAATTGTGAACGTGGTTAGTTTTTAGAGGCAGGGCTTTGTTTCAGCCTTAAAATTGGTTGGGTTGCATTTAGCTGTGAAGGGAGGGTGCTAACAGCTTGGTCACCATGACTGATTTTTATCTTTGCATTTTGCACAGTGCTGATGCTGTGTCGTCACTGAACTACAGAATCCCTGCCACAAACAGCTGTGCTCTGTGCCCCACACATAAGAATTCAGTCCTCTCTAGTATCTTCTCTTCTGCACTTGCACGCAGAAGTAGGAAACTCTTACGCCCATTTCAATGTGGCAAGTGGATGTGGGAACAGAGCTGACTTGTCAATACTGCAAAAGCGGAGTCGTGGGAGAGGATAAACCTGACTCCAGTCTTCCTGCTCTAATTGCTGAACCTTTCTCCTTCTAATCATCAAGAAAACAATTTCAGCTATTTATCAACATTAATGATGGCCGGTGACTTTTATTAAAAGGGAACAAGCACCTTTTTAGCCAAATACTAATTTGCCTATTTAAACAGTAGCAGCCTAAGTACCCTGTGAAGACATCCTATCATAAATAGTTAATAAGTGCTCCAGCTACTTGTACTGAAATGCTGCACGTACTGTGCAGAAATACTGATCTCTGCATGTGCGGTACAAACAAGTACGAACGGCGGCTCCAGAAGCTGAAACGGCACAGTATCACTACATCACTTCTGAGCCTGTTTTTCTTACAGCCTTGAAAAAAACTCAGGGCATTAAGTTTAGGAATTTACACACTGCCTAAGAGGAAGATTCTTGTCAGATAAGGTGTCATATGTAACAGCAAGATACATTCCCATGTCTGTTTTACAGTACAGACATAATAAAGTAAAATATGTAATTTAGCTTTCCAGTTCCTGTTGGAAATGCATTTATTTTTAAAAAGGGAAATTCTTTTCTAGAAATAAAGCTTAAGAATACTATCTGATATCAGCAGGATTAACAGTATGTGTTACCATGAGAAACGTGCACAAATACATTTACACACAGAATGTCTTGCAGTTCTTATACACTTCAATAGTTCACTAAATGGACTAGATTTTTTTTCCCCACACAAGTAAGATGAGCCATGAAGATGATAAAAAATTGTATTTTTCATGCAATAACAGCTACAATTTAAATGAGAACAGACTAAGACAATGATGTCACCGATTCAGTGTTCTGAAAACAATAAATGTTTTTTTTTCCTCACAAAGATAAATTCTATTTTTTTTATAACCGCTTCCAGGAACGTATTAAGGATTTTGCAGTTTCAGATTTGCATTGCACTGAAAATGCAAGTAGAAATTGCAAGTAAGTGGATATAAAGCAAGAGTTATAGCAAAAATACAGTATTTTCACAAAATGGTTGAATCAAGATACTTTTCTTGAATGTAAGTGGGTAACCTGTGACTTTTTTTTCCTAAGAAGCAACACAAAACCACTCAGTGTATGTTAGTACTGTGATTTTTGAGTGCCACAGATGAATGTGTTGAAGTAAATAATGCTCTTCTGCTCTTTGAAAAATTTCAAGCTCAGTGCATTATCTGCCCAGGTAAAAAATACGACAGATTTTTTTGCTATCTAACAGTACAATGTCCTGCTTAACGTCACTCCACACTAATTCCTGTCACAAAGAAAAGCATGGAAAAACACAAATGGACAATTATTATACAAACTGAATATCTTGGTCTCAAAAATCTAAATTATTGAAGATAAAAATACTGACCATGCTTTTCAGAGTACTTAGAAGATTTCTGTTACATTTTCCACTAGTATGTTTCTGTGTTTGAACGCAGACGGTAGCAGCCTGTCCATAGACTACAGAGAAAAAGGGCACACATGCTTTGAATGATCGACACAGTTTTTGGAAAACAGAATGTGTGGGTACTGTTCTTGTAGTACAACTGAATGACGATGAGGAGGAGACACTCACAAAAGTTCTGTGGGATTAGATGATGTATCAATGAGCTCTTTGAAAGACATAGCTATCATGGGAAAAAAAAGAAAGGACAACTAGCTAATCCTATTTGCTTCAAGAAAGCTGCTGTACTAAGAACAGTTGCAAGATGAAGCATTAAAATGTAATGCTTTGATGTTTTCAGGTCATTTTACCCACATCTTAAAAGAAAAGACAAAAGCATTTTAGGAAAAAGTTGAAACCCTTCATGGCAGTAAGAAAAATCCAAATATAATCCAAGTCTTAAACCTCTCTTCAACTTGCTGAAAATATGGATTCTTTTTTTATCTCATGGGATGCACTTCAGTGCATCATCACACTCCAGAACCCTAAAGAGAAAACCATGACAGCTTCTAAACCACATACAGTTGCAACACCTTTCCTCCTCAATTTTTCATACTGCTTCCATTTTTCTCTCCAACACATCCATCAGCAGCTGCTACTCAATAGCTTTCATCTGGAAAAGGTGGCAAAGAAGCAGTTGCTTGCACAGCCAATGCTCCAAACTGGTAACAGAGTGTCTAATCTCCATAATACAAAGCTTTCAACTCACCAAGTTTTGATTTACATTTAATACTTGGGTCCGTAGATCTAAATCCTTTTGCATTACTGGATTTTTTTATATTCATTTTTAATTAAAAATTTACACTCCTGACAGAAAGCAAAATAGAAAGGGGAGGAATGTTTGTTTCAAATGAAAGTCACCAAAAAAAAAAAAAAAAGTAATCTGAAAGAAAAAGAGCCATTTTGTACATAAAGATGTGAGAAGACAAGACATTTCATAACAAACAAGGTAGGTGTAGGCTGTTTGAAACAATCTATTCAGTGTAAAATAGTTTTGTAGAGAGGTCTGACAAAGAGAATTGGCTTTTGTGAAAAACGCTATTGTAAATCTCTTAGAATCAGTAAAGACCACCAACAGAGCAGTCTGATCAGTGCAACAGAACAAAGAAAAAAACACATTATTCTTGTTAATAATGAAGCTGGCATCTCATACCTCTAGAATGGTTTAACTTGTATTCTGATCATCTCATTAAAAGAAATGTTCAAGGTACTACTCAAAAATGACATCTCTATACAGATATTTTTAAGAGAAGCACACACAAACAGAATTGATGTCCTTGTGATTCTCAGAAAAAAAAACCAACAGTTTATGTATCACTTGGAATAAGCACTGTGCAGATCATGACTGAACCTACGTGGCTGAGATTGTGGGTTCAGCTGCTGCTGTCCTTCATTTTCTATTCTGCCTTTTTTGTCTAGGGTAGAAAACGGAAAATTCACTATCATTTTGGTCAGAAATGTTCTTTTTTCCCCTCAATTAAAAAAAAAAAAAAGCCTTTTCTCCTAATTATAGCTTCTTCTCCTCTCTTACATCATAATTCTTTGGGAAAAACAAACAAACAGCAGAGCAAATTTTCTCTTTACACAGTTGCTCCTTTGGCAAGATCAGAAAAAAAGTGTCATCCTTTGGGTAAGTCTGTCAAACAGATTTCTAGCATACAGTTTGAGAATGTTCATCTAAAAGTACTATATCTGCACTTGTGTATGCTCATATGACATTTATTGCCTTGGAAAGATGGCATAAAAATTATTTCACACTCCTCTGACACCTGGTCTGAGCCACAATCCTGCAAGTGGTATATTTATGAAATGGTTATAAAAACTATATGTTTAAAATAAATGCTTTCCAAAACATTAGCTTGGGTACATTAAAAAGAAAAGTATTGCAAGCTGCTAAGTAGGTAAGTAGGAACCTTACTGCCTTTTTTAGAAAAAGAAAAAAAATAAGGGTTTTCATAAACCATAAGAATAGGTATTTTCTATACCCTTTATGTATACTCAGGCCTGCATACATGAACAAACTTTCCTCCTGTGGTATGCTTTCAGCCAGATGATAAATGCCTGGTGATAGGTGGGCTGTTAGACACATGACTGAGTGCTGTAGTGTATCTAGAATTGCATTTACGGCACACCTTGCAGTGATTTATTGGATATTAATTCTTCTTGAGAACAGGTGATCATTTTCCACATTTAACTCAACAGTCTTAATATTTGCCAACATGCCCCACTGCTAGTAAAAGTTTTACTCAGTTACTAGCAGATGTGACAAATCAGAAATGGTGTAGACACTATCAAGAATTTAAGGTTACCATTTACTTAAAAGGGGAGGAATAAGAAGATGTTTCTTCCTGCTTTTTATCCACAACTTAGTAGTTTTTGAGGTACTTACTACATGTTGTTGAGCCTGTGAACCTCATGCTTACACATAGGGCCAGAACTCTCCTGCAGGTCTTACAGCCACCACTTAGGCTTAACTTGTTTCAAGCAAGGCTAATCATCACACATCCCCCAGAACACAGTGTATTACATAGATTTTATCATACGTAATTGTCCCTCAAGTCCTTCCTCCTACTGCCACATCCCAGTACTCCATTTATTTACTCAGCACTCCACTGTACAGATGTCAGGCTGCCACAGACCTACCTGTGTAAAACAGCTTCAGAAAACGCAGCATTCAGCTCTGTTGTTCGTTAGCTTTTTTCACAGCAATCAGGTTCATCACAGTCATTTCCTAATTCCATCATCAAAATGATTTCACTAACAATGCATTTCAGTAAAGCCCTTCCCACAAGCACTGCCAGATTTGTGAGCTCTGGAATTATCTGCCAAGAGAAGGATCTCAAATGCTGGCTGAATTCTCTCATACAAGAGCCCTTAAAATGTAAGCAAGTGGTTGAATATCGAGCATAAAGGGTATTTCTCAAGGCAAATAAAGACACTAAATATAGCACGTTTACACTGAGAACACAGAGAAAAGCCAGTGGCACAACGTAAGATTTTAGACTGCAATTAGTGAAGATTTTTTAGACTTGAATTAGCAAAAGTCAATGAAAAATTGTTTCCCCCCCACTTCTTCCCACCCACCATGTACTTTCACTTCAAGAACAAAACATGCAAAATGAAAACCTAAATGAAAACCTAGATGGAAGAATGGAGCCCCATTCAGAACAGAAAACGTCAGTGTAATTGGATCGATTCTGAGGCCAAAGATCTACCATGGTCAGAGCCAACCCTGCAGGAGAGGCATTCAAAGACAAGAAAAGCATTCAGTAAAAATGCTACTTGTACTGAAAATGCCGTGGAGATAACTAAATTTATGGAAGTTGTTTTCTATATTGTAAGAAGGTATACTCACACATAATCATTGATATTGATAAAGACACAGCACTAACAGCACATCAAAGTTTACTCTGCTTCCTACAGCAGTTTCCTGAAACATTTCCCCACATGCATGCAACTTCCCTTTGGCTATTCCTTGCACTGTAGCAAGCATCACCTGAGCCCCTGGAAGTTTCCATAAACTTATGGAATATAGATAATATAAAATAATTATTATATAAATAGAGATTAGTCTTCCCTCTTTATCATTTGCTGGTGATGCCTGTGTTTCTTCAGAGCTAAAAGACTCAGCTCAGTGCATTGCTGAATTGGGTTCAAAACACTCGCGGAGTATGGAAATAGCTTATTCTTAAAATTGCATGGAAAATACATGCAAAAAAAAAAAAAAGAATTTTATTACAAGAAAGATCTCTATTCCACAGTTAATGTGCTCAATCCATATCAGGAAAACAAGTTATTCTCTCATTTGTGTCCATTGCCCAGTATCCCCAATGCTGTTCTCTACAGTGGGGATGATCTACACGTTATAACTCAGCCATTCAGCTACACTAAGACCAGGACTGATGAAAAATGAACTTCAGAAACCACTGCCACCAACTCTCTTCCTCTCCCCTTCCCTCCTCCCCACCTCCAGTAATCCACTCTCATCACACTCACCTCCCTTTGGGACAACTTTAACAAGTCTCCAGTAGAGCTCTTCCTCAGAGACCAAAGTATTGACACCTATCATTGATTCTGAGACAAGGCCTGAAATGTGGTATACAAAACTCCTAAATAATAGTGGTCTGAGATCTCTTTTTAACTTGTGGCCTCCCACAAGTTCTTCTGAACTTTCCCAAGAGCCAGTGCTTCCTGCAACTGTATCACACATGACGAGGGAAGCACTCCCAGGGCTACAGCTTGGCACAGCAGCTCCTGCTGTGACTGCAGGGCAAAATTGCACCAGACTTACTCTGCAGAGAATACATTTGGTTGTGATTCCCGGATCTCCAGAGAGAAGAAAGGCATGCAGAATCTTAGCTAAGAGGGCACTTAGTCATATAACTGTGTGATTTCAATACCATATCTAAAACTATCATAATTTAAATCTTGGCACAAGAACTCAGTGGTTAAAGTCTATCAGTTTTCTTGCCTTTTTGATCATGCTCATGCTAGCATCCCTATGAGGGTCATGCTGCTGTTTAAAGCTCTCCAAAAGTAAACAAAACAGACACTGACTGATGTCCTGAACTACTCTGCGGCAGGAAAAGTTTCAAAGAGAAAAAAAGAAAAAGACAGGCAAAGAAAATCGAAAGAATTTTCCTCCAGGTTTTCTACATCTTGCCACCTATATTTTATTCTGACAAATCCTTCAATTAATAGAGATACTTTTACAATTAAAATAATATTGTCCTTAAGTACGCAGAAAGAGGTAAAGTTGGGCTCTCTTCTTTGCAGCAATTTTTTGCATGCTTGCATGATTAATTAGGTTAAAAATGCGTTCCCAGTGTAGCGGAAAAAGATGTGTATGAGCTGTAACAGAGTACTCTGAAAGGATACAGAAACATTCAAGAGAAAAGGTATCATACCAAACTGTGTTCGGAAAATCTGAAGCACTTAGTGATGAAGGTGTAACTCCCCCTAATGGAGGCATATTTGAATTTATCTTAAAAGGAAATGCCAATAATTTAAAATCCTAATGCTCAAACCAATAATAATGTCTTATTCATTATTTCCCCTTTCTGGTTCTTTAAGGAACCTTTTAAGGTATGCACCTATCATTTACAGTAAACATCCCACCATTATCAACACAAAATCTTTCTTATTGAGTGTTAATACATAAAGAAAATCCTGAATATAAGTGCATTACAGCATAGTTACATAGTATGCACTTAGTAACCATCAAAATTCCCTCAAATTATCCTCTGTCAGTCATTTCAACTCCTGTTTTAACTACATGCTTTCCGTTTTCTTAAAATGCCAGCTATTTGGTATGAAAATGACAGTGACAGCCTGCAGTGGCTTGCGTTCTGTGGCATAAAGAAATTTTCCTTATGTGCACAGCTGCTTGTAATGAATGCAGCATGTCTGAGGCCTGGTCTTGGACAGTTTTCTGCATTTCAGACTCCAATTTCCTTGGCAAGTTTTCTGCGACCATATTATCTATATGTCCCAGTATTTCAGCCAAAACTTTTCAATATGAGAGTCTGGCACTGTGCACGATGGAATGGCTTTCCAAAGTCTGTCCTCCCATAGTTAACAACTTCTTAGGAGTTTTTGCTCTCATTCTATTCTAACAACAAAGCAAAAAAGCACCACTTCCTACATAACCCCTGTAAGATATGACAGATTGCATTTTTATATAGTAAAACCACATATGTGAACGATGCCAGACTGACAGCATCAGAAACTAAAATTACTTTTGTCCACTGTGCAGCAAATCAATGGCAGCAGCAATCCAGTTGTTGTCAGAGCTCTCAATTTTGAGACACTCTGACTTCTAGGATAAGTGAATAGCTCTGGTCTTTGTTCTGCTGAGCTTCTGATTGGTCTGGATGTTGCTGTAATTGGCTTGGTGATACTGTCACTAAGCGATAGAAGGAGGACCATGATTAAACACTAGATTTTACACAGGTCATTGTTGAAGTACACTCACCCATTTTCAAGCTGGGGAGGCATTTAACCTCTCTCCTCCCAGCTCTGAAAGCCTCTACATCTTACCAAAGCTAGTCGTTATCCAAACACATCTATACACAGCTATCTTCCTAATACAGAGAAAACATAAAAAGACAAGCAGTTTGGAACAAAGCTAAGGATACATTCCCAAATGACCTCCTCTAGGTTTTAATTATTTGTGAGATGCAACATTTGGGAAATTTGGTGCTGAAGAGCTATTCTACTTCATTTTTTTTTGTTTGTTTGTTTTTTGTTGTTTTTTTTTTTTCCATTTAAGTGTGACCTTAGATATTATCCCTCTTTCTTCATAGGAAAATAGAGAAAATATGCTCTTAAATAAGATTTACTGAGATGTCAAATTCTACTCTGTAGTGCCAGCAGAATAAAGATTAAAAAACAAATTAATGTGTATTTAGAGTAAATACATTTTAAGGCAAAAACAGATGTGTTCTTGTACAAGTAAAAATATAGGAATAAGCTTAGTAGCAAGAATGACATCAACAAAACAGATCCACCTGTATAATGAAAGCTATGGTCACACAGATATATTTTTATCATCTAATAAATATGAAGAAAGTTTAAAATGTAAAACCTTATAGCAAAAAAACTGTGTTACAGAACAGGATAGCTGTAGACCATCTCAGGGAGATCTAGAACTATAAATGAGGAAGGATAAGCAAGAACTCACAAAGTGAAGCCTGGCAGAGTAACTGGAGAGAAGAACAACAATTAAGGAAGTACATAAGAAAGTTGGAACTTTCCCAAGCATTTCACTGCCTGGCAATTGTTCTTGATGTACTTTTAAAGGGAGCTAAAACTAGACACCAATACCTGTACATAAAGATGTGAAATTCTGCCATGCTTAATCTTACTCTGGCTTATTTCATGCAATTCTAAAAGTCTCTACTAATAACCTCGTGAGAGAACCCCTTTTTCCTCCTCCAAGATTATGTCACACTCTCTGTATTTAACCAAGAACTGGTGTAGCCATAGTTATGAGTGTTAAAACAAGGATTTTCACATCTGTCTGATCTGAACAGTGAAACTACAGGAAGACCATGATAAGAGATTTCATGTCCAAGTATCTTCTTTCCCCTAGTGGCAAGTATTACTGAGATTTGTTTTTTATGTTTGACAGAAAGTAAATTACTTAGATACAAGAGATCCTCTGAAGACTTGTGATCCTTGTGCAAGTGGTTAATGTGAGTCAGGGAACATCAGGGTTTAGGATATGTAAGTAACACAAATGCCGTCAGTCACTGTCTTAAGATGATAGCAGAATTTTATTTGTTGGAATTCCTTGAAAAAAACAACTCCTTTTATCATTACTTTTGGGACTGCAGTTCAACTCCAGAATACAACCTTAATGATGTCATGCTGGTGCCTGAAAATGAGTTCTGGTATGTAGCTGATTGTTTGAAGCCACCACTCAAATCTGAGTACTAGTTGACGCAACAGCAGTTTTGAACTGCGGGAGCCATATGGAAACAAATGAATAGTGTCCTTTGTTTGATAAGAGAAACCTCTTTCTCCCCTGAAACTCCAAACCCCAGCTCCTACATCAAAGTATGAAAGCAAAGGCCTGAACATATATAATTAGAATGTTTTAACTCTGCTAAGTATTGCATCAAAATGCATATGTCTTCAGATAAAATAAAATAAAAAAATTCATAGCCTATTTCAGGCATACATAAATTTACAGGTTTAAATAATGTATATGATAATGTGCAGCATGTAGCACTAACCTGATGGGTTTCACAAAATCACAGACTTTTGTCTCCTCAAGCACTTCCAAAGTGATGATTATAGAAACACATTGAGCATTTGGCCCTTCCAGCTTAGAGGGTCACTTGGTAACAGGAGAGGGCCCAGTTGAGATCCAACAGGAGAGAACTAGCCACACGAAGAAAGACTGAAGGAAAGGGGTCTGTGCAGCCTAAGGAAGACAAGGCTCAAGGAGACACTAACCACACTCTCCTGATGTCTACAAAATGATGATACAGGAGAGGAGGCAGCCTCTTCATACAGGTGACAGGATGAGAGGCAATGGGCCAAGCAGATGCAGGACACTAAAAATGTTTCACTATTAGAAGCAAAAATGTGACTGAGTTGCCCAAAGAAGTGGTGGAAGTTATTTGAATCTTGGCTTGACAAAGTTACAGATAATCTCAGCCTAGCACCCTGCTTTCCACAGAAGGTAAACCCAGTGAGCTGCAGGAGTTCCTTTAAGCCCCAGATTCACATGATTCTGTATTACCATTCCCTGTAGTCTAGGAAACACCTCCTTGATGACTCACCATTTCTCATCCCCAAATTACCATTTGTTCTTTAAGACATCTTGAAAAACAAAATACCACCCCCACACATGGAAGAAAAACAAAAAAAAAGGAAAGAGTTCAGCCATATTGCTATGAATGTTCTTGTTTACCTTTTACACACATTCTTGTGGTATCCAAGTAATCCCAGAAATGGAAACTCATCCAGAAGGTTGAGGGATTATTTTACTGTTATTTAATTTAGGGCTCATTAACAAATGCTATTGTATTTGTGCTTAGATTTGCAAAACGAAAACAAATCTTGTTGTGAACAAAGGGTCTAATTCAGATGCACTTACAGAACTGCCTAAAAAGAACTTTGTTTGCATTGAGAAGATGTTAGAATTTCTTTCATCATTGCATTACATCATATTTCCCTTTTCTCTTTTGCGGGAAATCCGTTTGAAAAAATTCAGTAGTGGGAAAAAAACCATCCTACGTGAAAAGACATAACTAACAGGGCTGTACAACCTTGCAACAAGAGCAGAAATGCTTCTGTAAGTACTGTGGATCTGACCTCATATAGGATTCAGAAGAAATATCAAGGCTGTTCAATTACATAGGGCATGCTAAAACAGCTGGCTGCTGAGCTCAGAGGGTGAGCTTTGATTTTGCTTTTTCACCCTAAGTGCTCCATTTTGAGATTATGAGGTCCCAAGCTCACCCCAAACCTTCTGGTGGCTGGACCATCTGACAGGGTCTAACCAGTCTGGAGCTCTTGGTACCAATGATGAAACAGTTGTACAAGTATGGACTATACATCACTTAACATTTTTGTAGAAAATGAAATGTATAAAACAATAATACAAAACTCTGAAATCATAATAGGAAAGGTTATATTTGTAGAGCTGTCTTTACTCATGGATTTGTTACTTATGATAGTCTGGAAATAAAAATCATATTTTACTGATTCACGTTTTATATTTCATCACATTTCATACTGTTAACTCTGAAACTGCTGGTTTTCTATTTACTAATTTTGAATTTCAGACTTCAGGTAATTAGAGATATTTAATTCTCAGTAGTGTAGAGCCAGAACACTCAGCTTTTCAACTCCAAAACTCACGGTAGGGGCAGAACTACTAAAAAAAGGCAAGGATGCTTTCAGATGAAATGCAGGTAACTGCAGGTTGACAAAACCAGTAGAAAATAAATTGCTCTTCACATTATTTTTTTTGGTAGCACTCTGGATAGTAAGTGGCTACTGTCTTATAACTATGACACAGAGCACACCCCAAGAAACTCCATAGTCTCCCCAGTACAATTGTTTAAACAAAGCTTACCAAAAAACAGGCTTATTTTTAATTTCATACCCTATTACTTCTCAGTTATATAGCAACATTATTATTTGAACACAGCATTGACCATTAATTTCCAAATCTGGGCCTACAGTTCCATATATTTGAGTACAATTACCAAAAATTATCTTTCCTTACTCAAATTTGGGATGAACCCAATTGAAATTGGGAACCCAAATGAAGGGAAGAAAAGAAAGCGACTTTTATCAGTCTCACAAATCTTATGGCTGCTTTCAAATGAGGCAGCACTGACTCATAACTTGTCGACGCATATGGGCTGACTAACGTACAGAATAAAGTTACCTCATCTCTAAGATGGGCGTTCCAATAGCTGCCTAAGCACAAGGAGGTGGTAATCCTAAAAGCTATAAACGACATATTTCAGTATTAAAAACTGAATCTAGAAAGTCTTAACTGGAAGTTGTAATCATAGCTTCCAAGAAGGCTGTGTACTTCATCTTCCCCAGTAAAACAGTCTGTTCTGGATCACCAGAAGTGGCCTGTACTTCTGGCAGCCTGATCTCAAAGGCATTCCTGACCCTATGCCCCAAGCAATATACCTGATTTGGCTGGATAAGCAACACACCAATATCCTCTGGATATTAACTAGCCTGAAGTCAGTCACTGTATGCCTTGAAAACTGTAACCGCCCCTAGAGCACAGAAGCTAACAAAACGAGCTGCTTTTTCTCGGATCACTCCTGACACTGTCGGACCTACCCTGCACAGATCGAACGACACTTGTTACATCCCATGCATTGCTCACTCATGTGGGAGAGAGTGGCTTGTGTGACAGCAAGCCCACTCAGCCGGAGCCGCATGGACATCAGCAGTGCTAGGAAAGCCTGTAGAAACAAAGGTGCCATTCTGAAGAATATGAGAGATGGCTAAAGAGACATGAGAGAATCATTAAAAGAAACCGGCAAGCAACACTCTGGAGCGGGAATAACTTACGTCAGATGTAACAGCCACACTGACTCCACTTCAGGGGCACGTACCTGCCAGATCCAAGAACCAGATCAAAAGCGTCAGGTCTGCCTGTTCTAACCTGAGCCTTGATTTCTGAAGCCTGGGAAAATGCAAGTGGAAAAAAGAAGTGAGCAGTGTGAATTCCCATGATGGCTTGTGCCTTCCTAGGAGAGGAAGTCAGCTCTGCTGTGAGGCAGTGCCACGAGCTGTGCCTGCTATGCCTGCACCAGGGGCACCATCAGGACTTGAAATATGCTGACATTTAGTTCTGAACTAGATATTTTGGCCGGGTAATTATTTACACCAAGTCCTACTTGAACTTTGGAATTTTGTTTTTGGATGAATTTTCTCTGCCTCATAAAATAGTTTTGTAATTGAAATACAAATTGCGATGAGTGATGAGGAAGTGCAAGTGAGCACAGATCAGATGATGTAAAACCAAAGCAGACACTTCCACATTCCTCAGTAAGCTCGGAGCAGTCTCGCATTGCAGCCGTGCCAGTCTAACAGCTAGCGGTTGCCAAAAGGGGAGGCCCCGCTTCCAACCCCTTCCAGCCATGGATTCCTGCCTGCCTTCCATCCCGCCTCCATCAGCTCTGCTGTGCAGCTGCAGGATGAGCTCATTCAGCTGCCGGGGGATGGAATGCAATTTTTGTGAAAGCTAAGATACAGTCCCATTAAAACTGACACTAAAATATTTGGTGCTGCTGCAGGTATGCTGCCTTCTCCAAAGCTCTGCCTCCTGTCTTGTGTTGCTCATCTGACTCTGCAGGAAGCAAGTCCAAGCACTAACCCCTCAGGAAACTGTCTAAAGAAGCAGGAGGAGGAGTGTGGAATTATCCTCTGTTGGCTCAGTGTCCTCAACTAGCTCATCAACAATTTGGATGAAAGCCTGCACCCATACAAAGGAATGACAACCACAGCATGGCAGGGCTCAGGATCAAGGAGGCACCAACACTACATATACTGGCATCGGCCATCACCCCTGGTCACTGCTGATCCGGCACACCCTGCATCTCTGCAATTGTTGTCTGAAAAAGAAAGGGCCACTGTGTCCGCCTGGAGCCAAGTGGGGTGGGATCGTCCCTTCCCAGTGCAGCTGAATATTTGACTGTCCAAACTATCCTATTTTATCTTGCCCTCAAAAAGAAATGGTACTTCCCATTATAATACTGCAACTTCGGGAAAAAAAACTGTATCCAAGGATCAAGATCAGCTTTGTTTTTGAAGCAGATATCTGTTTTTTTTTTTTTTTTTTTTTTTTTTTTTTTTTTTAGTGGGAGAAAGGTATGAAAAAGAAATAAACATCTATTTGCTGGGAAAAGCCAGTGGCCTTAAGATTTTTTTTTTTCTAATTAGGTCATATTCATTTATTCTACTGAAATCATTTTATATGTACTCAAATAAGGATTTATTAACCCCCTGCACATAGCAGAGCATAATAAGCAGAGTTAAATCCCATAAATAGCTCAAATCCAGTGAATCAAAAGAAATATTAAGTGAAGTAAAACAATCCTTAGACAGCTGGATCATAAAAAATTGTTCAACTTAGAGAACATTTAAAGGTTAGAGCTCTGTTACAGGTAAAGAAAAAAATCACAGAGAAAGAGATTAATACACTGAATACCACTTCCTTTTTAGTCATTTCATTATTACTGTAAGGCTACCATTTTGTGGATGGTCAGAAGTATCACATTCCTCCCCAGTGCAAAGGGTTTTATATCAATTTTTCTAACTACGCCTCTGACAGAATTGCCTACAGGCAATTGCTGGAAATGAGGTAGACATTATAAATTTCTTATTATCTTTCTCCAGGATGACTTTTAAACAAAGAATGTAATTCTAACACAGCATAAACCTGCTAAGGTGTATGGTCTTGCATGTTACAAATGGAAGACAGTCTCAAAAATGCCACTGTAAGCATCAGGCCATGTGACTGCCATTAAATAAATTTCCCTTTAACTTGATTTCTGGAGAAAAGATTATCATTAGAAGTTTTGGCAATTAAAAATCTTCCACAGTCATAGAATAGAATCATGGAATGGTTTGGGTTGGAAGGCATCTTAGAAATCATTTTGTTCCAATCCATCTGCTACTGGCTAGGACAACTCCCACTGGACCAGGCTGCCCAAAGCCCCATCTAGCCTGGCACTGAACGCCTCTAGAGAGGGGACATAATCTTGTAGAGATGGCTTCTTGATGCTAAAAAATGCCATCCAATTGGCAATGCCCAAATTCACACTGATGATTCTTGTATCATTTTTTCCATTATTTTGCCAATAAAAGCCCTGTACAACTGAAATTTATACACAGTCAATATAAAGCGTAGGGAACCAACTCTGACTTTCCTTCATTTCTTGAAAATATTTTCCAGTGTCGGACAATTTTGTGGAAGTCAGCTCTAAAAACTGCAAGAGCTCTTCAGCCAGCTTTTTGCGTATTTTTAATGCAAGCTGGATTGGGCTTTCCCAGTAAGATTTGGAAGTGGGGGGCTGCAGGGGTGCCTCTATGAGCACAGCTCAGCACTGCTCCATGACAGATCAGAGTCAGCTCTAAAGGGGACATAAATCATATGCTCTATATCTATTTTCTTTTTCTTCTCTCTCTCTCTCTCTCTCTCTCTTTTTAATTATTTTAAATCAAAGTTGTTTTAGTAGTGATATCATGTGTGATAACAGAGTTTTCTGCTACTTAGATACTATAGGTATGTTCTTAACAAGTCAAAGCTTCCCCTGGTGTGATTTTGCCATGGATGCTTCTGAGTTCAATAGTTTTTAGAACCTGCCCTGAAATACTTTAACTAATGCAGTCATGTTCTCTTTAGTTGTGACAAAGAGAGGGGAGAATGCACCTTGGCCATGCAATGTACTTTTTAAATATAAGCACACTATTTGCTGTTTGTGTTGTGTTATAAAAAAATGAACAAACCACCTACGCTGACCAAAAACAAACCCACAAATCTGGTTCAGTGCAGCAGGAACTGAAAGCAATGTAAGAAGCAATTTTGCATTCTCTCCCACTTTGCAACAAAATATTTATACTCCTTGCTGTTCAGTACTTGACAAATTTTCTAAGACAAACATTCGAAAATACAGACCTTACTGTAACAATGTTGTTACTACAACGCTGTTTCTACTCCGCATCTTCAGTTTTCTTAACACTTTGTTAACGTTTTCTTCTGCCTTTATTTGATGCTACTGAAGTGTTTTTATTTGTAGACATTTCAATGTGCAAAGTTGGAAAATGCTTGTCATTTGTCTTTTAGGTGCAATGTAGATGAATTAGATTTTTGATTTCTGTTGGAAACACATTACCTTCTGCGTCTTGTACTAAAAAAGTAATGAACTTCAAATAACTTATCAGCAATATTTTTTCTACATTTTCTACATATATTCAGACATAGCTGAATATCATTCTGACTACCAGCATCAATAGTTGTTTTTTTTCCTTAAAAATGGGAAAACATAAGGATTTAGTTAATTGTCTTTAAGCTGTTAACAGTCTACATTCAAATAAAACTCAGCTTTCAGTGCATTGCCTTCCTGCAACTATCTTCTGAAATCCTATTTATTTATATTTACCTATTAGTGAAAGACAGAGAATTTTAACAGAAAATAAAACAAATAACAGAAACCATAAAATGAAACACCTCGTTGCCATTCAAAGAGCTGGTAAGTGAATGGACAGATGAGTGCTTCTCCCCCAGCTTTACCAGGCAAGTCTTTCTATATCAATAATTCACTGCTGTTGGGGAGGGGGGGGGGGGGGAAGTATAGACATTGTCACTTCCATTTCTCACTTTCTGCTTAAAAAAACAAACCACCACCCCATACCACCATGCGTTAACACATTTCAGACATTTAGAGCCTTAGCATTCCTTGCTTGTGTCAAACAGATCACTGCCAAAATGATAAGACAACCATGCAGTCAAATGTGCCATCATGCTTGAAAATCTCTGCGGTCAGCAAGCTCTGCTGTACAAAAAGGCTGACCTCTACTACCGTATTTCATTTTATTTTATTTTTAAAACAAGTTTAATTTGGAGTTCTGTTAACTTACACAAAAATAGATTTAATGAGGCCTTTGATGTTTCCGGATGAGATGTTGATTTATGGGTTGCCACCAGTATGTGCTGAGCAGAAGAGAGTAACTTGTTAACTTGGACAATGTCAAACAGGTTTAAACTGAATGAAATGACACGAAAGAAATGAGTTGACAGGCGGCAGATTGTTTCACAATGCTTTCTCAGAATGCATTATTCACTACTAATGATTTTAATGACTGGAAAAATATTACGTACAATAGGCTACATAGGTGATAATATCAAAATTATCAAAGTAAAAAGGGTAAGGGTATTTTTCCATCACACTATTTACACACCAGGTTTTATTAAATTGCTATAAGGAAAATTAATCTTATTTCTTGGTAATATCAGTGGGACTGAAACAATAGTCACCATACAAGCAATATGCAAATTAACTATGATAAAAAGAGGATAATATTAACCTGCAACTTGCATCTTTGTTCTTGAATTTCTTGAACATTTTTTCTTGTCAGAAACTAGAGGTTCTAAGACAAGCAAACTTAACAAAAAGTATACTTACGTTTTTAAGTACTTGCTCCTTATTCCACAAAATGGAAACACAGCTTCCTTCCATTTACAAATTACACATCTGCAGATGGATGTCTACATATGGATGCTAAAATACCTGACCTGACAAGTATGTAAGGACCTCTGAGCTGAAAAACATCAAAGTGTGTTAGCACTATGCTGTACCTCTTGACAAGGTCTATTAGGCTGGGTGAAGCTCCTGGCTAATGCAGACAGACTTACGCACCCGAAGTGGCAAGACTGCACTGTGCTGCTTTTTAACACACAGATCAATCAGCTGGGGTCACTACAAACTGGGACGGCTCTGCTCTTCACTGCTCAGTGTAAATAAGCCTGTCATTCCATTGGTTTCTCTGAAACACTACTAGCCACTGTATTTATCTATTAGAGATATTATGGTGGTAAAGATGCAAATCAGAGTTAAGGAAATGTCTGGTCTGAGGAAAACATCCAATAAAAATATATTACATTGGGCAAAGTGGAACTGAATGAGCCAGAGACATGCAGGCTACCCTCAATGCAGAAAAAGCTGCTGCTGTTCTCTTTTCTTTGTCTCTTTCTTGCTTTCTTTTGTCCTTTCATATTAAGCCTGGCATACACAGTTCCATTTCAGCAAGTCCCCTTTAACCTCCTGATTAGTTATGTGCTTTGCTCTCTCTCTGAAATATTAACAGAGCAGACCCATGACCAAAGACACAGATACAATGGACTCAGTGAGGAGGAAGCTACGTAAATGCTTCCACGCTGACTTGCTGCCCGAGAAATATGATGAGCTCCTGCAGAGGAAAGTGGAATTGGAGATTAAATGCAGAATTCCTGCAATTTGCTAAGTGTTTGCTTGGAATTAACAGCCTGATAGTACTCAGACAGGAGTAATGTTTTCAAGTTGTGAAACAGTAATCCTTCCCAGTTCCAAGACTTATTTTGCTGATTAAATCACCAAATTAATTTGAAATCAAAACATTAAAACAATTTTTTCCTGACTTCATCTACATCGTTTCTTAAAAACACAAACAAAGCAAAAGCAAACACATAAAAACACACCCAAGACTTTTTTTTCTGCTGTTCCTGAAGGTTAGAAAGTTGCATTAGAGAAGGACAAAGCAATACAATGCTGGCCCAAGCTAAACTACAACGATTTGTCAAAAGTATGTCATATTTTTATTGAGAAAAAAACATTTTTGTCACCCTGCAGTGTACGTTGTTCCCACTCTACAGGCGACCCCTGTATCCATCTCCCATGTCACACCAGACTGAACTCTTGCTCCCTGAGTCCACAGGGAAACCATTCCTTCCTGAACATCATTTCAGGATGGACCCCAGCCTGACCCATACAGAACCCATCCCCCAACAGACCAGTATGACGTGCAGCTCTCAGTGCTGCCAGTAGGAAGAAGCTTCTCCATCCACCTTCAACCTCCTCTGGTCTCCTGGTGCTAATGAGGGACTGCGCCCCCCAATAACTGGTGATGCTCAGACCCGTACCCACCTCAAGGCCCCTAATTGTCCTGCAGACTGAGCTCACTGTGCAGTAGCTGCAGGGTTTCTCACCAAGCAGTGCAAAGTATCCAAGTCTCCTGAGGCTCATTAAAGAGCAGCTTAGCAAACCGGCAGCCATCCCACATACACAAAAAAATGGATTTGGAAGAACCTGATTTCTGAATGAGCAACAAAAAAAATCTTCACCTTATGCACTAGTTCACATCAGCCATCACGGACTGGAAGAATACACCATGCGAAAATAAAACTGCAAGAATCATCAACCATAACTAGAATATAGGCCTTCAGTGGCAATCTGTGCCTTTAAAAAAGTACTGAGCTACAAGTACTTTGTCTATAGGCAATGTGGTAGAGTTCACAAGGGAAAAAGATTAACTAGGCCTGTAAAATTGCATGATGAAAAGGTGTCACAGGGTCTGGCCCTCTACTAATCGATTAGCATGTGACGTGGTGTAAATATTAAACTTCCAGTACAATAAATGGAATGTATGAAAACCCAATTAGTTAGAAAAAATGTCTGAAATTAGGTGGAGGAGTGGGAAGATATCATTGTATGCAATGAATAAACATCTACCATTCCTAACAATAAACAGGAGTTTCTAAAATACGATTTAACAGCTTTTTTACATCAAATTTGATTTCATTTAATAAGGATTTTGTTCACACATCTTTGGAAAGCCATTTTTAGCGTTATTTTGTACTATCTGCTTAAACTGCTATGAAGGGACCTTCTATTTGGGTCATGCTTCAGAACTTCTCAGATTTCTCTCCTTGTGCTCCACATAGTCTCACAAGCAACACTTCTGTTCAGACATTTCATGTGCTGTAAAAGCAGGTGCGTCTGAGGGTGTTTAATTTGCAATTCCTTCAGTTGAATTCAGCCATAACTATAACTAGGATCACAATCTTCAGGGCCACAATCTTCAGGAACTAACACTGGTGCCACAGAAGTGTAAGTATGGCATGGACTCAGAGAGCCAGCTCTTGAGAAAGCTTTCCTACAAAGAGGATCAAGCTCAAGTGACAAAGGAAGGGAAGAAGCCATAAATATTTAGGATCACAGACTGCCAGCTATTGCAAAAACAACTACAGAGATTTTTGTGGGTGGGAGAATTGCATTCTGGCTACACTTATTGATTTCTAGGAACATATTATAATTTTCTGGACTGCTGGGGCAAAATACTAAAGCTCTGAGCACCATAAGCTGCACTTTCTGTAGCCTGCTGTCAGAAATATATGCTTGTATCACGTTAAGAATAACTCATGTGGGAAATGGCTGGAACAGACAAACGGAGAAAACGAGTAATGAAAACTATTTCCAATGAAAACTACTATCAGAAGAGAGTAACCCCTCTTCTGATACTGGGTCATGTCAGCACAATCCCAGCAGATTTGGTGCCCATTCCCACTGCCATGCAGAGCCGAATCACCCCAAATGCCAAGGTAATGCCAGCTCTGTGCCACTGCTAATATTTTGCTCAGATGGTAAAATCATTTATGTTATTCAGAGCTCTGTCACTGGCTTGAAAGGGTAGTGTAGAACTGTAGGCATTGTGTACTCCCGCTGGAAATGCTTTCCCACCTGAGAAGACAGACTTGTTGTGAGTCCTGCAAACAGAACCCACAGGGGGTGTCAGGAAGCCATTCCGCACTGCAGGTAGATAATGCATTTTTACCCACACCTGACAAAAGCACTCCTAGTGCTAATTGAGTAGTACATTGTCAGCACTCACAAAATAACTCCTGTCTGCAGAAAAGTTCTAAGTGTGAGCTTTTGGACCTTGTGTCTCAAAGCCCTCTTTCCTGCAGCTCCACAATAGTTTTTCCACATATGACGAAAAGCAATTTCCTGGCCATTGAATGGCTACTGACTATACCAAAGTGCTGGTGACTTGGTCTCAAGTTCGTATTCAGTGAGGAACTTTAACAGCAACATTTCTTTGATAGCCTAATCTTTTAGACAATTTATTTATTTTTAAGTCTTCTAAATAACAGCAATCCCACGTAGTCTGTTGATGAGGCATTTTTCAAGAGAGTTCTGGAACTAGACCACCAAATCTGGATTTTGAAATGAAAGTGATAAATTCACTCACAAAAGGGACAAAATTCACATATGCAGCTTTAAAATGCCATTTTTGAAGTAAAACGGGTGAGATAATTTTTGAAAAGAAGTGAAAAAACACAGATTACACTTCCCAAAATGAAGAGGAGCTTCTTACTCAGCATGTTAAATAATAGAAATAAAAACAAACAAGAAGCACGCAAACCAAAATGGCTTGCATCCACCATTTTAAATCATGAACTGATTTTTTATGGCACTGTAGAATTCAACAGACTTCATATTTGCTCAAAAGCACTGTGAGCAGCACTAAGGCAAGTGTGGGAAACACACTCATACCTTCTTGGATAAAGAAGCGGTACCAAAACTCCAGCAGTTGCTAAAGGACCTGTTTGGTCAGGCTGCAGGAAGACAATGACTTGCTGCCAACCAGATCCAGGAACTTGCCAGTGCTCTTGGAGTTGATATGGCTCTCCAGGACACAGTCAATCCTTTTATACTAGAACAGCACAGAATCAAAGAAAGCTGGCACCTCCTTGAAGATGAAGACTAGCAAGCATCCTTGATTGGACTTCACCAAGTCACGGGGCTTACTGGGAATTTGTTCAGGCTGACTGGGACAACAGTACCTCCCACTTATTAAGAGACATGCCATCTCCCAGTGGCATGTAAAGGTGGGCTCTCTGTCATTCTAAAATTTCTGTCACGCTAAAAAGGGAAGGCAGCAGTTTCTTGTGGCATAGATCTGATTTCTGGCTCTTCCCTAAGCAAATGTACAGGAATTTATTATTCACAGTAAGGATTGTGTTTCAGTATGCTTACAAATAAGAGTAACTTTACTGGTATATGTATATATACAGACCCCTAAAGAAGTAAGAAATCTATTCTGATTAACATCTCTATAGAAAAACATTTACTTAATGTCTTCCTTGGTAAAGATGAGAAAACTTCCACCATCCAATCTTTACTTCTGCAGAAATTTTGAGATAAATCAACAGTTCTTAGGTTCATTATTTTAAGATTAAGGAATCTGTAACAAGAAAAGGGGAGGGGAGATGATGCATGTTACAGGTACTCAGTGTCTCATCTAAAACCATCAGACAAACAAACATGCACCACTCACTTTAGAACTAATAATGAGTGTCTATGAGTATGACATAAATTCATATAGGATGACCTAACCTTTTCTTTATAAACTATGTGACTCCATAATAAATACAATCTCATAACCTAACCAAGATTCTTTTCTTCCACCTGCCAAAGGTTCACATTTTCTGGTGACTTGAGGACAGATAATTTTTTCAGACTATCACAATGTAAAAATTACTTTCAAAGACAGTATATACTGCTTTCACCCTACTTCAAAAAATACCATTTTAACTCCCAGAGCCTTAAGAACTTAAGAATATATTACAGGCTCATAATCCTCTCCCATCAAAGCAATAAATCAACTTGTCTTATAAATGAGCAAGGAACTACTTGTTCTATTCCATGAAATAACAGCCCCCACTGTGAAACAGCAGACTTCATTTCTCTTAGGCCAACTGATTTTGTTAATCATCTGAAAATATGGCATGGTGGAGGCCAGAACCACCAGGATGGCAAAACACCAAATAGTTGCTTCTGATGAGGTGTGTCAGAGTCCCATGCACCACTTAAATACCTGTCTGACTGTGCTACCTAATATCTGTTCTGGTGCAAGGCTGTGTATGGAGGTTTGTGAACACAGTGGCAACTCAAATATGGGGAAGAGCATTGCTAGCAAACCTTACTAATAAAATTCAAGTTTCTGAAGAGCTTGAAGAACTTCAGCGCCTTTATCAGATCCCAAAGCTGCTTTTATTGCCTTAAGACTCAGGTTTACTAATCAAGATCTAATTCACTATAATGAATGCAACATCTGGCTTCCACACGTTCAAGTCCTGGACCTTCCCCAGGGTGAAGATTTTCTTAGTTAATATGAAAGCTTATAAATGGACAACAACAAGCAACATGTTATAGTGACTGACAGCCAGCTTATGCCCAAAGGAGTAAGATCTAGAAACAAAGACCAGCAAATATAAAGTAAAACTGAGTGACCAAACCCAGCACTGGTATGACCTCAATGTTCAAACAGAGCCCCCTAATACTACACTTCAAAGCCACTCCAATAAAGAAATATTGAACATTATCAGACATAAGTGCTTGGAAGTTTGTACCATTATAGAAGACCACATGCATGGCAAAGATTGGTCTTCCATCAATAACTTAGAATTGAAGACTTCTGGCTTCCATAAAGTCTGTACTCTTGTTTGAGGGCTGTAAAATATGAATAAAAGAGACCTCTAGGACTTGAAATCAACTACATTTTTCACCACAGAGTCTTCAGCTATCTAAAGCCAACTAATGTGTGCAGCTTTGGATCTATGTGGTTGTAAAATCTGAATTTAGTCTCTTACAGAAAACAGAACAATCTTGTCCTATGGGGAAAATAATAAAAAGAAAACAATGTTGAACATTTACAAATGACCTTTCCATGCATAAAATCTAGGGTTCTCAGAGGAACCTTGCAATAAACTTGCATATGAGTTTATCTATAATCCATCATGAGGAAAAAAACTAAAACCCTTTGAGCTGGGATAGTACTTTACTAATCTATTCCAAGTCCACTGGAGCAGAAGCCCGCATGCCCTAGCTGTAATAATTTGCTCCATCAGAACAGCATGCTGCCTGTCACAGGTCACAAATATTGCTTATCAACAGGTTCACACTTATATAGACAGATCTCCAGTCAGATCTCCAGAACAGCAATGCTTTTTGCCTCAAAAATGGCACTTCAAACTTTATACTAATCTAACAGAAAAAAATGTAGAGCAGTGACGAATAATACTAGTAAGCCTTAATGAGGTCATTCATTATAATGAGGTTACTAATTTAACTTTGCTACAAAAAAAAATCTAGATTAAGGAAATGAGCAGATTAAATCACATTCTACCAGAGAAATCAACATTAAAGGGAAAGTGTATTTCTTAAGAGAAGGAAAACCATTCCAGTCAACTTCTCATGTAATTGGTGATTTTACTATGCTGTAGGATTTGAGAATGCAACATACTCTTTTTCTCATCATTGTTACTTCATCTTCTAGCCCCCTCTCTCCCCCCTTCCCCTCCAAAGCACTGACACAAATAAAAAGAATGGATTTGATGATAATTTATTGTGGTTATACCACAACACCTGTGCAGCAATTTATCTGCTATCTCTGTCACAGAGAAGTGTGTCCTCATGCAAGATCTCACTGTAACAAAAACCTATTTCAAACACCAAACAGAATTTAAAAAAAAAAATATATATATATATATCTGAATTACTGCATTTTCTGCACCCAATTCTTATGTGTAACTCTGTGTGAGATTAAATGGAACATCTTCTGAGATGACAGAAGGGTGTTATAAGAAAAGTAAATCTGCAGTACAAGTATCAGAACTGATTCTTGGTCCCCCAAAAGGATCTTCTGCTTGTATTTTATGTTGACCCTGAAGACTTTATCATGTCAACAACATCCAAATGAATTTAAATATTCCTTTGGTACAGGATAGGGCTTCAGTTAAAGAAAAATGGAGTCCCAGTAATACATTCTGTTTTAAATCTATGCATCTGACTATTTGGGATTCTAACAAAAAAGCTTGGAATATTATCAATTTTTTGCAACCAAATTCAAAGGGAACAGGATGAAAATTTTTCATATCTAAGACTACTGACATCTATATAAAAGTTCCTTTTTCAGACATGCCTGGCCATCCACATAGCATTTCACACACTATTTTGCAGCAACAATATTGACAAGGATGCTCTCATTATGCTGGCACTAGAAATAAACAGCACATTAGCAGCTTAAAACAAACTTTAAAAGGTCTTGTGTACAACAAAAATGTCTTACTGGCATTAGGAAAGGAGTGTTGAATATCAATAAGCTTTAACTCCCAATTTAATTCATTCAATTCAATGAATATTTAAAGTTCAAATGTATTAAGATGGCCAGTGGAAAGAATCACTTTAAGGAAGAATCTGCAAGGAAAGCAAAAGCCTTGTTAGCTGCCCTGGATATTCACAGATACTAGCACATGAGCAGGAGCTGCATCAATGCAGTAACCATAACCAGAGGAGATATCGGCAGGCAGGCAACCAGAATCCATGCATCCTAATATCTATGAAAACACAGCACGGTAAAAAGCATAATTTAATAATTCAGCCTAGCATGTATTTTTTATCCTGAAGACCTCAACACAAACTAATGCTTGAGAATAAACCTTAAAAAGAATTTTCCTCTAATATCTCTAGACAGCAAGTTTCACCAGATTCATCTCTTTTAACAGCCAGTAACTTCTGTTTTGTAAAGTGCACAGCGGGCATACTTCCCCACTGGGCACACAGAGACCAGAACAAGCTAAGGAGAGTATCCTCCCTGTATCTTTTATGTGGCACAAGAGTGACTCGGAATCAAATCTTCGCAAAGAAATCATTTGACAGCTGACCTCTGACTTCCAAAAGGTGCGCTTTTGACAGATCACTGAAGTGGACTTCTTGGGGCAGGTCTTTATCAGCCTTGTCTGCTGAAACCGCCCCCCTTGCACAAGCACATTTCAATGGAATGTGGAGTTTGCCCCAGACCGGACCACAGCCTGGACGACTGCCTCAACTGTGGAGACTTCAGCCATCTCAGATGCCCCTTCTGATACCTGACTTCAAATCTTTTTGGGAAGAGAGAGATTATATACATACATTTATAAAATATACATCAATATGTTTAAGTGACATAGTCATTTTTGGGGAACCCCTTCTGAGACCCCACAGCAGAGGATATTTCTTTCTCATTTTGCAATAACGTGTAGACGTGTGTGAAGCACTGCAGTCCAAAGGAGAAAATCCTTTCATTCAAACTGGAATGTGCGGGTGCTGCCTTACAGCCCAGGGTACTAAGTCCTTACCACTTGTCATTACTTGTGCAACATACTCCCTGGCTACGTAAGTGACTCCTGAAGAAGTGTCCAAGCCTTTTTTGTTCATTAGTTTAACACACTGACACAGGAAGTGCAATTAATATATCACGAGCCAGTACAGGCAGCTAATGCAAGGATCCACCAGTCAGATACAGCACCAAGATGAGATCTCACTCTTAATGTAGTGCAAATGAGATACCTATTTAATCATTAGACACAGTTTTAAAAAGCAAAATGCTATTTTCTTGTTGGGAGTTCCTTCTCATTAGCTGTAGTTAACCCTACATTTCTGAAATCACAGAATCACAGAATGGCCAGGGTTGGAAGGGACCTCAAGGATCATAAATCCCCAACCCCCCTGCCACACGCAGGGCCAACAACCTCCCCATTTAATGCTAGACCAGGCTGCCCAGGGCCCCATCCAGTCTGGCCTTGAACACCTCCAGGGACGGGGCGTCCACAACCTCTCTGGGCAGCCTGTTCCAGCACCTCACCACTCTTTCTGTAAAGAATTTCCCCCTGATGTCCAACCTAAATCTCCCCTCCCTCAACTTAAAACCATTTCCCCTTGTCCTGCAGTTATCTACCCTTTCAAAGAGTTGATTCCCCTCCTGTCTGTAGGCTCCCTTTAGGTATTGAAATGCTGCCATGAGGTCACCCCACAGCCTTCTTTTCTCCAGGCTGAACAGCTCCCTCAGCCTGTCTTTGTAGGGGAGGTGCTCCACTCCCCTGATCATCTTTGTGGCCATCCTCTGGACCCTCCCAGACAGCTTCCTGTCTTTTTTGTACTGGGGGCTCCACACTTGGACGCAGTAGGTGGGATGGGGACCCACAAGAGCAGAGTAGAGGGGAACAATCACCTCCCTGTCCCTGCTGGCCACCCCTCTTTTGATGGAGCAAATCTATAGATGTTCTTGTCTGCTTGCAGACAGGCTTAAAACAAACCTGCATAACACACAAAATACAATGCATTCTAGAAACCTCGTATTAAGAAAAGTACTAAAGGTAAGACTTACTAACAACTCATTTCCCTACATCTGCTGGTTTGTACTACAGTCATAAAACCAGTTACAAAACTAGCAAATGGATGTACCTACTGCAAGTGCTTTTCACATTTGGCACATTAAATTCTTTGGAACTGCAGCAGGTGTTTATGCAGTTTGTAGAGGTAATAATAATTAGATGCTCTTGCTCCTCTCACCAGCACAGAAAAGCAATGCTTCGCAAGGCCAACTGCAAAAGGAGGGTGGGAATGCAAAGGTCGTCAGGGGCTTGTGTGACTGCAGGCTGTGGAGCAGAGCCCAGGAGGCTGTTTGAGTGAGAGGCCAGAGGCACTGACACACCAAGGGCTTCTCCTGCTAAAACATATAACGGTGCAACGTCTATGCAAGCCATGCATGTGGCAAGCCTGTGGGAGATTGGGATTTGGCCTGTGGGGAGGAATGCTCCCTCTCAGCCTGTTCTTATTTCCTACAGACCAGCCTCGCCTCACAGGCCATGATTCTTCATCTAGAAGTTTGAAATTCTCCTCACTGAAAGCTTCTACTGGGTTAATTTTAAATATGGATCTTTTCTGTAGAGGGCTCAATTCCACACTTTTCCCTCCTCAAATGCTTAGTATATGCCAAGCATTTACTCATTTGTTTCAGAAGTGTCATATCAGGGATAAATCGATGTGTTAAGAATTGCCTGATAATGCTGTTGTGGGATTAATCTTACAGAACAGATCATCAGCACGATTACCTTTGGCATTCTATGTGCACACAGCTCCATTTTAAGCATGAAGAGCCTTCTAATGCCAAAGTATAAGAGCCATATATTGAATGATCTGCCACCATTCAATATTTAATCCTGCAATTGAAGGCACTAAAGGGATACAGCAAAGTAACAAGATGAATGAATTGTGACCTTAAACTTGCAAAAAGACAACCCAAACAATTTATCTTTCTGGCCTGTAGAGCATCCAATGGCCAATACTCCCATCACCGCTCCTCAGTTTGGGATCTGTAGATTGATCAATGCCATATTAGCAAAGTATCTGAGGTGACAGTTTGGGAATTCAGACAGTCCACTGCATATGCTTTAAGAATATTCTGGGTCAATTTGGCTTATCTGTAGTGGAAAATACAGACTCCTTAATTAAAAATCAATTCAATTTTCACAACAAGGTGAGTAGAAATAAAGCTTCTGGTAATCAACAAAACACAAATAAAATCCTCTGAAAATCAGTTCGACCCGAATAAACCATCGGACTAATGCAATTTAAGGCTTGCTAAAAAATGACTTAACCATCTCATTTTTGAAAGAAATATATTGCTGCTTCTGCAAAGAAAAAATATCAATACAAAAGGCAAACAGCGATATTATAACTGCTCTGGCTGAAGGCCATTAGGAGCTCAGAGTCCATCAACTAAGCAGACCCAAGTCTGTGCTGTCACTGCCTTTCAGTCGTGCCCTCCTATCACAACCAAGTAGTCTTCCAAAGTACAAGCTAGGGTCCACATGGTAGTCCTAGCTAGACAGACAAAGTAGCAAATAATCTATTATGCCCTATGGTGGGAGGCACAAAGAAAATAACACAGAATGTCACATTTTTAGCTGCTAAGAGTCCCAAACTGGAATCAAAATACAGAGTGAAGCACAATCTTCTGTCCATTTATTTCATGGCACCCAATCACACTTTGGAAATTGGCATCTCTGTTGAGGAAGGACAGCTTTCCTGGCTGAGACTATCCTTATTTATGGATACATGACTATCATGACTAATGTGTCAGCAGTATTTATTAGCCAACATAAAACACAAATTCCCATCAGTCTTGTCAAGGAAACATTAACAACAACAATACAAAGATCACAGAAGGCTTGGTAATTGGGAATTATTATAGGTAATCTAGCTGCCCTGCTCCTGTCTCAACAAATTAAGACCTTTCTTTTTTTTTAAAAAAAAACAACAAAACAAAAACCCCACAAACAAACAGCAAACAGATCTGATATAGGGCATCTTAATTAGTGATTTTACTACTGTTTTTTTTTTCTTTTTTTCCCCTCCCATTATAACTCTTGCGCCCTGAATTGAATAACATTTTCATCCCAAATGAGTAGATAAGCCAGGCAGCACAGAGGTGACTGCACTCGACTGATTAAGATGAAAATTTTATTTCTTTTTCAGGAGTGAATTTCATTTCTGCTTGGTTACAGATCAATGGATCAGAAATGAATAGAATTAAGCATGCATAAATCAAAACAGAATGTTATTACCAATGACAAAACAAGAACAACTTCTTTGGTTTATAGTATTGTGATACTGCTAATAAATAAAAGGGGACCAAATTATGTTGTTTGCTGTATATTGATCACTCCAGGAAGAGACAATGAGAACAGTATATGTAGACATAAATTGGCATAACAGGTTAGTTAATGTTTGCAGTAACATAGTTTTTAATGAATGCAGAAACTCTTCGTTATTGACACTGCCTGTGGGTGATACAAAAAAAAAAAATCAAGAAAAAACAGTTTCTTTAAAAAATACAGTATGCATTTCCAAAACTTTCTCCATAAAATCATGACTCTGAGAATTTCAAGTAAGCATTACCAAGGTAGAAATGTGA
The DNA here is from genome assembly GCA_035772895.1 of Perdix hodgsoniae. Classification (NCBI taxonomy): domain Eukaryota; kingdom Metazoa; phylum Chordata; class Aves; order Galliformes; family Phasianidae; genus Perdix; species Perdix hodgsoniae. The sequence continues at coordinate 27,927,663 of JAPSGF010000002.1, forward strand.
TGTAGCATCTGCTAATTAAGAGGAAGTCTGCTACTGAGTAAGGTAAGATTGCCTGAGAATCTTCACTAAGCCAAGCGAGGAAGCCAAGTTCTTGTGCTGGAGATTTTGGGCTTTTCTAAGCTAAGCTTTTTGTGCAAAAATAATTAGATACAGAACATACATTTTGTCTAATAAGACAGTACACCTGAAGTAACAAAGTTACCAAAACAAAGAGTACAATTCAGCAAAACCAGTGCTTCCAGCTTTTTTGTTGTTTTTTGAACGTGTTTGCCTTTGAAAGTAATCATTCACTATTTCCATTCTTTTCAGTTTGTCCAGTAATTACCCATGGAAGCTCATCCCTAATCAGCCAGCAGTTCCACATTTTTGATTTTAAGGTGGCACACTGAAATAAGAATAACCACTGCTGCCTTTATGGGTCTCAAAACAGAACATGTCAAAGTTAAAAATGAGTTTAAGTCACAAAGAAACGAGCTCTTCAACTGTCTCACAGTTTATATTTGGCTCTGCTGATGTGTAATAGTGAGACACATGCTTTTAAGGTGGAGTCTTCTGAAATGTTTGCATCAGTAGTGTCAAGTCTATTAAAAAATGCCATACTGCAAACTTCATCCACAAAGTGGGTTGTTATGTTCTGAAAAGAAAGAGCAAATACTTTTAAGTGATTATCTCTTTTTATATAGCATGTAGTGTCATTTGGGTGTTTGAAAAGCTGATTTGTATTTTGAAAACTGTGGTAAACTACAGATATGGAACAAGTTAACTTCATTCTGAAGTTGCATTGCTAAACTCTGTATAACTGTGTTTCTGCAGTCACCACACTGAATTTGTTGATGTTACAGAGAAGAATCTCTCTTTATATCCATAGATATGAACATATCCTGGATCTAACACAGATCTATCTGGCCTCTTGTGAATTCTCTCTCAGGTGCATTACAGAAATGGCATTGTGAAGTCCTCTGAAAAAGCAAGGAATGGAGGAGTTTGTATATACACCTACATTTACTTGATTTTTATTTTTTTTTAATTCACAAGCAAGCACACAATTCACTAATTCTAAGCTAAGCTATGTTACATTTGCAAGACCAAAGGATGCATGAATCAGCATTTCATTACTAAAATGGAACTGTAAGCACATACCAGGATCCAAGTAGCTGAGTCAGAAATGGTCTTTTCCATAGAGGCTCCTTTCATGTAAGAATCATACTCCAAATCTCAGCTGGAAAACCTAAGCCCACTCTTCAATGCCTCTCGGCTGCAAGACTTGTTCTGCTTGCTTTAACTAAAGGAAATGATGTATCATTCTTTACATTAGGAAGGAGTTCAGTTGGATATTGATACCTATCAGGTTTGGTCTACTCTTTGCCTGATATGAAAAGCTTTCACAGTGCTATCAGCCTCCACAGAGTCTGAATGCTGCTGAACAGATGAAAAATAATTCATGTTATCATATCCCAGTACTCAAATCAGCACGAAACTTGAAAATGCCATATAATCATTCCTCCAGCTTTTTATAAGGAAGCATTGGTGACTTCAAAGACAGAACAGCAGTTAACGCAGCATGTGAAAATCTGACCAGCATTGCCCCCAAACACAGGGGCCACAGAACAGAGGCAAGTGCCCTAGCTGAAGCTGGAAAGCTCAGCCACATCAAGATTAACTTCCATTGATTTATTCTACCACGCAGTTTACCACACATTGGCAGGTATTCAGATACCGTTTGACCGCTTTCCAAAAACCTATCTAACCCCATTTATTTGGTTTCATCTGCTGGAGAAACTGTCCTCCTGCTTCCCAATACCTATCCCAGGGATCCCAATACCCTCCAGTACAAATGGTATCAGGACCACCAACAAAGAGAGGAGGCAATGCATTTCATGTTAGTTTTTAGATGCCATTGTTTTTTTCTTTACAAATTGCATTTAAAGGTTATCTCTGTTGTCTCTTTTCAAATTAATATTTTTTCTGTTAAATTAGAGGCGTATAAAAACAGCTAAATTTTTCCTTCAAGTCAATAGTAAAGTTTTTTTTTTCTCTTAGTAGTAGTTTACAACTCATACAGATTTCAGTTTTTAACATTAGATACAATTAATATTTTAAATTCACAGTAAGTTCTGCAAGCTCCTGTGTGTTAAATAGAACAAATGAAACAGAAGAAGTCTATTTTCTATCTGCTATGTTATTCTAAAAAAAATGCAACAACTTGATGTATGATCACTATTTGATCATACAAATAGTGGAGTCAATATGATAAATCTCCAAACAGTGTAATCAGGTACTACTTAAATTAATTTCTTAGATGCAGCATTATTTTGTTTCTGTACCTCAGCAACTGATGCTGCAAGAGTCATTACTGTATTACACCAGCCACTGAAAATAATGCTATTGAATATAGTTGCATGCAAGTTCTGTAATTCTGTGTCATAACTTCTACTCTTAAATATATTACAAAAAATATGGACTGGCATGTAAGCATATATCACCAATTCATACACAGAGACAAAACTGCATTCTGCTTTTGTTTGGATTAAACAGGAGTGGGCAGCAGAGAATAAAGAAATGAGTGGGAAAAGGGCCCATTTTTAACCTCGACTCACTGTATTTGTTCAGGGAAGCAGAAGACAGAATTTGATTTCTCTTAGCCCTGAAATGATGAACAAGTACTACTGTTCCTTCATTATCTTTTCCTGAAGTTGTTGAGCAGGTGGCCTTAGGGAGATTCAAGAGCTTGGCAAAAGCCTATGCTAACCTACTACAAAGGCAGAGGCGATGGAGAAGAATGTTGCCCAAATTTGAAAGGAAAGAGTTGACAGATGTGCATTTTGCATACAGAGACAAAGATTAGAAAAAGGCTGGTCTGAGTAATTGGAAAAATATTAATAACTAAAAATGCATATGAACAGGAAACTATATTGCCATTGCACTGCTTATTATAATTATCTTCAAGAATGCACGCTAACAAACTCAAAACATGTTTCAGCCCGATTTAAAAAGCAAAATGCTTTCTTCTTTCCTAAGTAGTTAAACCAACAGTATATTCTCAGTGGAACTCACGGTCAAAAAAGAAAAAGCTCTGGCTTTCCTCGAGAATGCACTTCTGTTAACTTCTATGTATTTACACTTCTCAGTGACTCACAGCATCACACAGATAAAGCCCAAAGGAAATGTAACAGTTAATAAATTATTAAGCTATTCTCCTTTAAAACATCAGCACTGGGCAGTACAAAGACTTGGTATGCCACGTCAAATGCAAAAGAATCTGCAAATCTGAAAGAGTTATCTGCGCTCTGGAACAGCTGGCTCTGCAGATCCCGAGGCCCACCTGGGATCCACTTACTACAGCCTGTCATTCTCACTGAGTTTAATGCTTATACAGTCAATGAAACATAAGATGAAGCTAAAGGATACATCCCCAAAGAATCCAGCTTATGCTTTGGGAAATGACCTTTATTTCCTTGTAGTCACCTTCTGATAGAAAATTAAACTATAGCTCCATGCTTCTGCAAAAATACCTTGATGTTTGTGACTTGCTCCTAGTGGCATGCAGGCATTACGCTGGAACTCCTTCTACAAGATTTTCACAATACTATTTGGGATTTTTTTTCTGCGTTTCCTGTTTTCCCATTTCAGCAAATTAAACCTGATATGCTAACATGATTAATTTAAAATTACCACAGTTGGTGGTTTTTTCAGTGACAACTGAAAGCCCAGCAATTCCTCTCGCTTCTCTGAAGAACAAGATTTGCATTGCTTGTGGAAGCACTTGCTTAACTCTTTGTTTGATGAGTATATAAACCAAACATATTTCCTCATTTCATTAGAAGAGCAGGAGCCTTATTTTGATGGCTACTGTCACAAATAACAGATCCTAGTATGGCTTGACTTGTTTTCTGTTGTAAAACAAAGACGATTCCTTTTATGATCTCACTAAAGAAACATCCTTAATTAGGAGCTGGCCAGAGTGAAAAATAAGAGTATGACGTAGGAAATACTATGTTTGCAAAGCAACCTGGGAAGAAGTGATGAGGAGAGGTAAACAAGCTAGAAACATACTTAAGAGCAGGTGAAAATTCAATCTTAACACTGTGTCTCTGATAGAATTGACTCTTACCTACTGTGTGCCTAATTTTAATTGCTGGAAAAAGATTGGTTTTAATACCGGCACTTTCTCAGAGCTAAAGAGCAGTGAACTCACTGGCCATACCACACACAAATGCACATATTTATATTTTCATGTAATGGATCACACCTCGCTTTTTCAGAAATCAGAAAAAGTGTTTAGCATCATATTCCGTCCTCACCCCTTTTTTTCTTAGCTTGGACACAGTGCATATGCTTCCAAATTCTGATTACTTAGCAGTTATCATCAGAGATGAAATAAATGTCTCCTGACGATGCCTGTGTATCTCATGCAGGAAATGGTCATGTCAAGCACCAAATCCTTCTGTTACAAGGAAATATGTAATGAAATTATAACAATGTTAAAATTAGCCTTAATGTATGTCACATTTTGTAAGCAGTAAGAATCAGAGATGTTTGAAACATATTTGTATGCTGATATAAAAACTATAATATGCTTATTTCTTAATCTATTCCTACCGAACACTATTAGAATTTCATTTCATCCGTCATAAAACTGCATTTAATTCTGTTTGAAAAGGGACTATCAATATGACAGTAGCATATGGAAGATAGCTCAGCTCAACTTCAGAACAAGTTTCAAGACTCCACACAACCAGCTCTCAGGTAAACCCCAAATGAATTACCATACATGAGCACAACACAAACATGACCACACTTGATACTAAATAGTAATTTTAATTGTCTCTGCATTTTTTCAGAAGAAAGCAAGCTTGATGGAATTCCCATGTCAAAATGCAAAAACTTAACTCTGCAAGCAGGGCAAAAGTATAATTTCTGCAGGTGGCTTTGGAATAAATGTATGCATCTACTACAGCATAACTGATTGTTTCTAGTTTTGAAGATAGATGCTACAGACTTTTTCTTCCTTACAAAGTATTTTCACTACACTGAAGCTACTGCAAACCAACACGAATACTTTCTCATTCTACACTTATGAGTGCTGAAGAATTCACCAAACTCATTTCTAAACTTAAAATGGTGTATGACAGAATGATCTAGACTGGTTTTTGAGAGGTGAAAAATCACAGATTTTACTATGACACGCAGCATCGGCATTACTCCCATCGTCTGTGTTATGCTCAGCAGCCGTGGCCCCTATTGTAGCAAGACTGGGCTAGGAAAAAATGCAAATACTCCTGCTGAAAAAAGTGAGTAGGGTCTCAAATACTGGATTCTATGACTTTCCTTCTCCATTCTTTGCTATTTTTGGTCTATGGAACAGTAACATTTTAATTATATTCTTACACCAAAATATCAGTGTTCTCTCCAGTATCAGTACCACCTGAAACCCTCTTTTCCTCCACAGTTTTGTCAATTTTAATTCCAATTTTGACCTGCTGTGGGAAGGATGATTAGGGTCAGTTGGTTTAATTTTACTGTGTTACGTTAATTATTAATTTATTCAATTTCTCAGGTATATTTTCTGAAAATCATACTTCACCAAGCAAATTGTGAAGAAAATCTTTATCAGTTATAGAAAAAGAGGGCACTTTGCACCAAGGGAAAAAGAAAACACAAAGCATGTCCCATTTCTTTTAAACTGACTTAAGATCCTGGTAACCCAGACACACAAATGAATTCTGGTATAATACTTCTAAATGCCTTCCTCTTCTGTCAATGAGCAAACTACCTGACATCACCTAGGCATGCCCCAAAGTACTCAAACCTCATTCTGGTGTTTCTTTCAGTCGATTATGAATGGCTACAGGCCTCGCTTTGGTTCAGACAAATTCTTACTGTGCTAACTTTGACAAGTAACATTTTATTAGCATACATTGAGCGTATGTGCGTAAGACATTCTTAGATGAAAAAACTTAAAAATCACTGATTTATTTGAAAACAAAACCATTTAGCAATAACCATGAGAAAGAAACAGCTGGCATAAATCTAATAGACAAGAAGTCATTAGTCTTTAGGTAAGGATGGAGCATATGAAGATCCCAGTTCACTAAGTACTCAAGAAAAAAGAAAGGAGGTGGGGAAGAGGGCCTTTGGCAGCAATTGACTTGGAAACAAGATCTGCTGAAGAACACCAAAACAAGACAAACCCAAAGGGAGATGAATCTCACCAGCACCAATACTTTAAGTCAAACAGAATCCATGCATCTGCTTTAACACATTTGGAAAACGTTAGTTAGAGAGATCAAATAGAAGCACTTATCAGAGGGACTTTTCTAATACAGACATGATCTCAGGGAACTAGAAAAGCAATAATAAAGTAGAGATGCTGTATGAGAATGAGATCCATATTTAGGAAAAGTGGGAAATAGCAACATAAAAAGCCATGAGTGATATCAAACACATTTGCCATCTCTGACAGCACCTTAAAGCTTGAAAACAAAGAAAACCCAGACTACTCTTACACTAACATCTTACTCTACATAAAGAATAAGGAGGGAGGAGAAAACACTCAGTACTGCTTTTATTTTCAAGGCAGTGTCCCTAGCAACTTAATCACACTATTTCTTACAGGAATCAGGAAATGCACAAGTTCTATTTGCATATATGTTTGTAACAATGCAAAAAAATATATATCAAGAAGACATACCTCTTGAATTTTCCTAATAATTCTTTTCCAGCTTATAACACTGAGTAAAGAGCAGTTTACCCTATCAATTGGCAGGATTATTTCTTAAAGGAATCATTTTTACATATTTTACTGATAATTTTTGTATTTCAGAAGATGGATATCAATCACATCTCGCATGCTAAATTTGTGGTACCTTAAGTGATGCTGGAAAAAAAAAAAAAAGTATTAATTTAACTGCCCAACTTTACATTTTGAGGTCTTAATCGGGGTTATGCTGCATCCCTGACGCACACTAGACCTAAATTATATAGCATAGGCCCTGAGAAACTCAACTAATTCCCTTGCCTGAACCTCATTCCTAGTTTGCTCTTGCCTTCTTTACATTATATATCTTGTTATTATTCTCAACCTATGGGCCAGAAGAGACTCATTATCCACCTGAAAAGCAAAAAACACAGCACACATCTAAATCTCAAATTGATATTTGCATGTCCTTGTTATTTCAACAGGAGCTATGCAAATTTATTTCAAGGATGTAGTTTGAGAATTGCCAGGAGCTCCCAGCAGAACAGACATTATATCTCACCCAGCCCATGGAAGTGAACCAGCCTGGCAAAATCAGAGCTGCTGTAAGCCTCTGCCCAGTTTTGAACTTTTCCTCTAATTTACATCTGTTGCAAAAAGAAAAAAAAAAAAGTGTGTGTGCCCAAGCAAAGCAGTAATTCTCACTCTATGTGTTGTCATCGTAAATGACCTCACCATCCAATTTTCAGTCCAATTACTGTCCACCTACTGGCTACCAAAACCATCCTGCTGCTGAGGTGTTAAGGGAATATATCCCAGAACCTTTCAGTGAATTTTTCACTGGTGATAAGTGGATAGATCTAGACTGAAATTTCCACGTCTGTCTTTAGAGGTGCCTTCCACCTGTTATGCATTACCTGACAAAAAGTTCTCAACTCCTTAGCTGAAAAATGCAGTACTAGCAACCAGTTACATACTTGCTCTCCTTATAACCAATGCCTTGACTGACACTCTCAAGAAAGAAAATCTGGTTAGCCACAATTAGTAAATCTTGACATTTCCAATACACACCTGGGGAAGGACCACACCATCATCTGCCTCAGAGATGTGGTTGCATTGCAACACCTTAAGTAAGCATGAAGCACTTGAAAACTCACACATTGAAGACATGAGGACAGAAACAGAAAAGTTGTTGATCACAAAGCAAGCACAGGAAAGGGACTGAGGAAGTTAAACAAATTAAGCACTGTGAATGATGAGACAGCCTGTGACTTGCCCAGACCAGGTTACAAGAATGCAACAGGGGAGAGGCAGAGAAACACCAGGCCAAAGCAGGGGCTCAGCCCATTACAGGAGTTTTCACGGTGCGCAGCTTTGCTACAAGGCCTTGCTGCAGGCCCCCAGGCACCAAAGCAGCTGGTCAGTTTGAGCAGCGCACAAGACGTTTCAGCAGTTTTCCTGTACAGGGGATGCATTAGCAGGGGTAGAGGAGCTGTAGTGAAGAAACCAATCTCCCACTGAAATCATGAAACCTGACAGGTCTGATAAAAGCAGAGTCCTAGTGCTTGTGCCAAAGAAGACCGGGGGGAAATGAAGGAATTTCCTCACTTTGAACTTCTTGTAAGGTTTCCAGAAGGCATGTGAATGCTACAGAGTTATTATAAAGCCTTTTCAGGGCAAATATCCTTTGCATAATAACATGAAAGAATCAAAAGCATGCAGATGCTTTATGCTGGAGGAAGAGCTCAGGTACAATTAGCATGTAGTAGGCAGAATTGCAAGCCTGTGTTTTACAGAGAATTGTATTGAGTATATTGAGTAGGAAAGAGCAAGCCATCCTTAACGGATGACAAGAAGTTCGTGGCTTCTGCACCTTAATTCCAACCTCCAAAATTACACTGAGAACATTATAAAGGATACCACAGCAACAATCCTGCTATTGAGCTTGAGTTCATGTCTTAAGTGTTCGTTTTTTACAGTAGACTAACAACTACGGTATCATTTAATACTATTAATAAACTGAACATGAAGTTATTATTGCAGTTCCTTATTTAAGAGATAATTCTCCACTTCTTCAACTTAAAAGCATGCCTGAGTTGTTCCTCCCGTTCAAAGACTGTACAGACTTAAATCTTCCTTTGCCTTAAGCCTGAAGCCACCTCATTCCTGCTGAGCTCTTCCGTATCTACAGACACAAGTGCCAGACCCCATGGCAACTGCTCCACACCACCTGGCAGCGCTACTGATCTCCTCTCTCCTTCTGCTTCACAGGCACCCCAGTTTCTTAGCCCTCTTACCAATACCCTGTGTTTCCATCTCTAAGTAAGAAAAAAAAAAGATTACTGATAAAGGTGATCAATCACAGGCTGATGATTCTTAGTAAAAGAGACAACAAGAAAACTGGTTATCAGTGGATGATCTAGTCTAAGCTTTTGGTCCTTCTGATTTAGAGCCATAGCACGGCTTGGTTTGGAAGGGACCTCAAGGATCACCAAGTTCCAACCCCCTTCCACAGGCAGGGCTGCAAGCTGTTGAATCAAGAACTAGATCAGATTGCCCAAGGTCCATCCAACCTGGCCTTGAACATCCCCAGGCATCCACAGCCTTTCTGGACAACCTGTGCCAGCACATCACTACTCTCAGAAAAGAACTTCCCCCTGACATCCAATCTACATCTCTCTTCCTTTAATTTAAACTCATTCCTTTTTGTCCTGTCACTATCCACCCATGTAAAAACAAATATTCTGGTGATATTGCTCACTGCAATTGGTGCATTTCTCGGGTTGCAAATATGCTTAGCAGCATTCCCATATTTACCACTCTCATTCTGCAGAACATTTTCTCATGCTAACACAGAATTTCGGTCTGTACAACACTTGGATATCAGGAAACCTGGCAAGTTCTCAAATTGGCACGTGTCAAAGAAGATACACAAATTACCAAAACAACCCTAAAAACCCAGTTTGCCAGTGCTAATGTAGAATGTAAATACTGTTATAGGCATTACTACGTAATACTGTATTTTTAAGGGCCTTCTAATGATTTCAACAAGTTGTAATAATGCTCTGTTTTTACCTTCCTGATGTGGATACTGAGGACAACATAATACCAAAAAAACTGAGTAGTTTAACAATAATCACTTGTAAAACAATAAGTAAAATAACAAATTTCTTGCTACTAAACTTTATTTAAGGCACTAGAATAGTTGGATGATGTTAGATTTCTTTATTTTTGCCAGCTTCTGCAAGGCAACTTTTTTTTTTTTTTTTTTACACATTGTTTACAGTAATCTGTAGGGAGCACAGATTCACGGGAATGAACAAGACAGTGAGAAGGTTAATAGAACACTACCCATTCCCAAAACCTCTGGGAGGTGGATTTCACAGCCTTCCCAAGACATATCCACCAGCACTCAGCTCCCCTGATGCCAAGAAGAGCATCTTCCTTGCAGCAATTAGCACATTACTTCCTGACCTACTGACAGAATAACCCTCAAACTTGTTCCCTGCTTCTTATCATTATTTTTGTACCTGAAAAAATATATGCAGTCTTTCCCTCATTTTTCCTTCTTTAGAAAAAAAACAAACAAAAAAACCCAAAACAGTTCTGCAAGCAGTTACTTCAGAGGCTATAGTCTCCACTTCTGATTTCAGTAATATTGGTGCTTTCCCTCCAGTGGTCTTGGTCCAAAACATGGCTGAATTGTGGACAGTACCACCAATCAGTAGGTGAGGCCCAACAAACATGGAGAGATGTGAAGGAATTATTTTATGAGTACTTCATATTTCACATACCCTTACACATGCTTTCTCTCCCTTCACAAAAAGAGTATTTGGTTCATTTGCACTATGAACCACTGCAATGTATTGAGATCGTAATGCTAATCTTGTCCAGAGCAGTGTTTGCAGCTCCTCCTAGTTTGTTACTGCTAGCAACCTAGCAAAAATACTCCAGGCTTTCAAAGCATTGATGCAGACAATGACCAGACTTGGAACCAACACCCCTGCAAAAGTTCAGTTCTTTAACTGGTAGTGCTCCCCTGCACATACAACAGCCTATCGTTCTGTTCCGGTTATACTTGCTGCTAGCATACCATGTAATGGAAGTGAATGACAATGGGTGGAAAGTGAACTTCCCAAAGTTATGATATCATTTTCTAAGAAGTAAAACAAAATATTCAATCACTTATGGGTTACAGAAAATGCTCCCATCACTAACACATCTAGAACTCCTAATGATGTGGTCGTTTCTGTTTTCAGCATGTAGAATACTCAGTTTGACTGAAGCCTTATACCAACCCAAGTTTATGCTCACGTCCACAGTCGTATTTTCAAAGAACTTCATGCTGTTAATAAAGGTGCAAGCCATAAGGCACACAGTCCAAAGTGAGTACATAGACGAGAATAGGAATTACACATCCCTGTACATACTGGAAGCAGGTAGGCTCTGTTTTCACTGTTTGGTGACATTAATGCAGCAATACTGAGTAACTGCTGACAATTAGCCAGAAGATGGAGCAGAGGTCTTGTAAGAAAATTACTCCCTGGTGGCAAAATATTGAAAATTCAATTACACTCTGTTTATTACAGGCCTACATTAAGAACTGCATTCATAATAAAGACCTTGATAATATACAAATTAATAACAGCACAGGGGAGTGCTTTAGTAACTTTTTTACTCCTTGATGTATTCTTTGATATTAAGTTTTTAATATATCCATAGACATATTGAAATGCTTTCTATAAAGGTTTTCATCTAAAGTTCTTTAAATACAGTTGTGTGATCCATGACTGTAGTTCCAGAAGACCACAAGATACATTAAATAGTTTGATAGAATAGAAAATGTTGCAGATAACAATTTTAAAGCCCAGCACTTTAGGTATTGCTCTCTACTTTAAAGTTCATATTTGTGTTTCAGTGAAGCATGCTATTGTGCAAACATTGCAGTCTTAAAGGCCTTACATGTTCCGACAAAAACTTACATTTACATGTGTGAATATTCTCTCAATTTAAGTAAAGCCAGGATCTTAGATATATGCTATGGCCCATTTCTGCAGATATCACTGATCAGTTTGAATTAAGATTGAATAGTCTAGTTCTCAATATTCAGGTTATACAAATTGCAGAGAATTCTCCCAAGAAGAATAACTAAATATTAATTGATGATGTGACAATGTATACTGGATAATATTGAATCATTTCATTTCTGCATGAATTTACTCAGCAGTTTGTCTAGCCTTTTCGCACTCTGTCTACTTTAAAGACTTGCAGTTGCAAGCTCTTCAGCACAATGGTTTTAAACTGACATATTTCAAATCTAGCTACAAGCTTGCTGATTTTAATTCTGTTTTGCCAGGGAGAGCAGCATGACTTGGATCCCTTACTGGTTTTGAAGTGGAATAAAAAAGTCATTTGTTCTCATATTTAATTTAACCTTAAATATACTTGAAAAAACATAAGAAGTACTGAATACCTGCATAATATTACAAAAGGGTAAGTGTAATGTTTGAGAGAGACTCCTAAAGAATTTCAGCAGTCATTAAGTGGAAGAAAACACAAGATTGTCCTAGAGTTCCACTACCAAAAACTGCTACAGAGACTTGACAGACCAAAGAAGCTTGGTTGTATCTGACTAGGCTCTGTTGTGCTAAAACTCTTTTTGAATCCAAATAGCCTGAATCTCACTTGTACTTCCGCTTTAAGGAAGAAGTCATGATGCTTTCTGCTTTGTTAAAGGATTCTCTGAATCTGCAACATACGGTCAAGTAATTTGTAGTGCACTGATACTCAAATCCAGCCTCAGAGGCTGGATCAGATGGGGCCTGATATCTGCAAGATATGCCTTGCCTCAGACAAGGGATTGCACACGGGATGACTGGTAACAGCTCTAGTATTTGACATCGGCTTTAGTATTAAGGAACCCTGTTAGTAGCCTTACCCCAGCTAAACTCATGCACACCCTTGGCAATCAAAAAAACACAGAAATGAGCATAGGAAGAATAAAAAAAATGAAGATATCTGGCAATAATTTCTAAGTACAAATTACGAATTTTGTATTCTTTCCTGTAGTAAATAAATCTTTCATACTTAAGTCCCTCCCTAACACTGTTCACAAAAACTCCTTCATTGTCCTTTCCTAAGTCATCCTGCTCTGAAAATGCCAGATCACCGCAGAGCCCCTGGAAGTGGAGCTCAAGTGATAAGATCACCTTGTACGACAGACTCCTTCCCGGCAGAGATGAGATGAATGAATGCCACATGCTTCTAGCTTTCAAGTGTGTTGTTTTTTAGGCCTTGATCTCTGATGTCTGGCAGAAAAACAAAACAGAACAACACTGTGCTGGTCAGCATGACAAATTTCAACTCTAGGAATTGAGAATGGCGCATTTGAAGCAAACAGACACAGTAAAGAAGAAAGGAAAGAATTTCCACACTTTCCTGGGCAATAGCCATGAGGTCAAATTTTATCCAGTAAAAGTAGCCTGATTCTTTTGTATAGGAGGTTACTGGGAAGGCAGGACACAAATTCCAGTCAAACCTGCAGTTGCTCTGAGGGAAGTCTTGAAAGCAGCCTTTGATATCTATGTACAATTTAAGATCTCCAACAATCCACATTCTGCTCTCATAGGATTAGATTTTATCATCACCTGACAGTGCTGACTGATCCACAGTTCATCATAACTCCACCGAACTGCCATCTAGAATAGTGTGAGCTGATACATTGCTTCTCTCATGATGTCTTCATTGGCACTACAGGCTTTTTGTGACCTCTGGATGTCAGTCAACCTGCACATGGATTTGGTCCCACTTAAATTGTGTTTGCACAACTGGCAGATATCTTACAGTACTTTGTTCCCTGAAAAGTCTTTTTATTGCTATGTTATGGCCAAGCGGTAACTCTAAAATAGAACACTGCTTGAAGGTTCAGAAGATAGCCCAATGACTTGCAAGTTAGCAAACTGTGCAACAAATGAGTTTGGAAGCTCTGAAATGGAAAAGGCTAATAAGAATGCTGTGGATTTTCCTGAATCTTCTCAAATGTACGCAATCTAACAAGCTGAAATCAACTTACATTTCAGAACGAGAAGATAATATGAACACAGACATTTTCTCTTTTAGTCTGCTGTGTCATCATCAGTGGATCCTAAACAAACTCTCTCTGAGGAGGGGCAGGGAAGGTATCTACAAGAAAATACAGCGTGGAAGACACCACACTTAGTATGTAGTCAGAGTGCTCCAAGGGAGAGCAAAGCAGCTCCAAAATGCAACACCCTAAGCAGAGAGGTCTCTAACCTGTGCTGTCAGACCTTGCTTTCTGCAATATTGACTGCCAAATCTGGGACAGAGATTTGCAAATTCTCACATAGAAAACCTAATCCAGGAGGGGAAGCAAATATCTAGAACCAGCAGCGATACACACACAACCAGCTCTTGTAATGTCAGGTGCTCTGATGTCAGCTGCTACTGCAAATAACCAGTCCTACAAGGCTGGTAAGAAGTAAGTTGTGTTGGGCTACCTGTCACTTCTGGAAATCAGAGACATCGTCTTTAACCTCAAACATACAAAAAAGGAGTAAAGCTCCATCCAGAACCTCTTATGCTAGGCTGAGTGCGGTTCCTGCTAGCATCCACCTGGCAAAAAATTCAACATCTGCTTCCGTTCGCAAGAATCAGTGGTTGCCCATTCCCTAGCATTTTCACTTTGCACAAGAGTGGAGTCTGGCTTGTCTATTCAAAGACAAATGTTTCTCATGATTTTAGTGGAATGGGGAAGAAGAAAGGCCATTGCTTCATTTAGATCTTATCAGAACAGTGCAGATAGTTTTGGAGAGTTGGTTTCATCTCTTCTCTCATATTCTGCCCACCTTATGGGAGGGCAACAAGCATAGTGAGCAGTATGTGCAACTCTGCGGAACAGGAGGCAGAGACACTTGTGCACTTTTGTTTTAAAAAGGAAATTAGTCTGAAACCAAATGGACAGGATTTGAAGTCCCAGGTTGAAGAGTACTGAACAAGAGATAAGGGGAAACATAAAGACAGTATGACATAAAAGTGTGAAAAATGTCAGTTCTTTATCTAAAAGCACTGATAAAAATCAAAAGAATTAATCCAGAAAGTTACTAGCAATTTAGCCACAGCTTGCACGAGAAAATTAGTTTAACTGTACCCTGCTATGATGGGAGGTGGCATGTAACCAAAGAAAGAGCAGAGACATCTCTGCTTCTTTGCTCTCCTACAAATAGATAAAGAACACATTTACAGTAATAGCAGTATGACAGATGCTCAAAGCACAGAGAAAACCACTTCCATTTATTCAAAATACGCAAAAGTAAGCATTTAAATGTCGTTTATAATTTGTGAAGTAGTTTCACTACAATCTCAAAATACCAAGGATAATCTAGATATATATTTGATAATAATTCATTTATATTACTTGCAGGATTCAAAAACCTTCCAAATTTATAAAGCTTCCACCTTTTTTAAAATTACTGCACACATTTTATTTTATATACTCATACATCAGTATTTTTACATATGTACATCTATAAAAAAACATTACTTTTTCAAGTCCTTTTGTTCGAGAAGGTTAAAAAGGTAGCATTAGAAAGCATTATTGTGTACATTCATAAGCAGAAAAAAAACAAATTCAGAAAGAGGAAGTAACATGCTAATGCAGAGACAGTAAATTAGTGACAAAATCAGGATTTCATTGCAGAATCTCTGACTTCAAAGCAAAGATTTTGAAGGTTTGCCACGTGTAAAGCTAAGAAGAAAATGATGAACAGAACAAAAGTCACTGGGATTGGAGTTTAGCTGAGCTAACACTTACGCTTGAGTAATTGTAAGCGATTAGGACACTGAATCTAACCTTAACTCACAGCAGAGTACTCAGCACTGATTCAGTACTAAATTTAATGGACATAATGAACCATTATCATCACATCCAGAAGTATGGTACATTTTCTTTGATTATTTCCACAGACTACCCAAAACTCAAGTCCACTTAGCTTGTGAAGTCTGATGAGAGCACAGCCTGAGGTAATACAGACAGAAAAACAACACAGAGAAGATTAGGTCAGGCATGATTTAACAAGGAAAAGTAAAGTAGTACCACAATGGTAGAAAAGGTGGTGGGTGCTTTTTTGGAGCAGGTTGTTTCTTCATTTTAAAGGCAGTGTAGGGTAGTCACTTATTTGGAGTAAAAATATGCTACAGCATCTTTTTTAACATCTTTCTGAAGAGGAGTATCATAGTTCCACACAAATAAAAAACCAGAGCATGAGGACAAACATTCAGAAAGCATTTCTTCTTTGGACGTGACTGCAATATTTTTCTTCCTTACCTTTTAGTGCACTCTGTTCTGTATCTAATCTGGTTTAAATCACATTCAAAACTGGATTTTGCGATAATTGACAGTACCGTGTCAGCTAAAGGATTAATTCAAATTCATATTAGGAATTCTGGCATAATCAGAATCAGCACAGAACCATGTAATCCAGTTTCCCAAGTGATATTGTCTCGTAGTTACTGAGCACATATATTTTCTCAATGAAAACAAATCCAAAATCTTTTGAGTTCAATTAACACCCCGGCTGAAGCAAAATTGTATTACAGTAGATTATTTTTTAAAGCAATAATTTATCTGAATACTCCTTAGCACTTTTTTCATAATGTGGAAATACTTCCAAGGAAAAAAAAAAGGATGAAACATTCAATTGTTTAGAGGTGACTGGAGACAAAAAAAAACAATCCACTCTAACCTAAGGTAAGCTGATCACCTTTTCAGAAAGAGCAATATATTTGATATTACACAGAACAAATAATTTGTAATATAACAAGAAAGAAATGGTGGTTTTTTTTTTTTTTTGTTTTTGTTTTGTTTTTAAGAGCAATGTACTAACTAGAAGCATGCGGACTTTGTTTCTGTATTTTCAATACTGTTATAGCTGTTTAAATTTGTTCACAGAGTCTTGGAAGTGCAAAGATGATTTA
This sequence comes from Perdix hodgsoniae, assembly GCA_035772895.1. Taxonomy (NCBI): domain Eukaryota; kingdom Metazoa; phylum Chordata; class Aves; order Galliformes; family Phasianidae; genus Perdix; species Perdix hodgsoniae. Next base: position 27,944,353 of record JAPSGF010000002.1, read on the forward strand.
CTGGTTAAGGAAAATGTTTTTAATGCATTTAACGTGGACAATTCAGCATCTTATGGGTAAGTTCAATTAACAGCTTAATCTGATATGTTACATCAAGAAAAAACAGAACAAAAACCAACCACACAGAAAGAAAGAGTTCAATATATTTTTTCGAAAACATAGTTGGACATTCGTAACAACTAAAAGGGCACTTGTAGATGTATGGCTGTGTCATTAGATTGCAGAGCCATCTAGGCATCCCTCAGAAATAATGCCTAGGATCATGGAGACTCTGATATTATACTAATTTAGGTGATGTTAAAAAAAGCAGGGATCTCCCAAGTTATTTAATCTTATGAGCTATTAATTGCACGCAGCAATGGAAAGGAGTATTTTTCTTACTGAGTTGTTTATGAAGCCAATTTAAAAGCCATTATATGGCTATATGTAGATGGCAGTGAATTTCTTTTTAAAGACATTGTACTATGTCTAAAGACAACAGGTTGTTGTCTGAAATGTGACCTTGTGGGGAATAAGGATTGTAAACACTAAATAACAAAAGGATTTTTTTTTTTTTTTTTTTTTTTTCCTCCATGGCCATGAAAAAGAGTAATTCAGCCTTTTTCAGACAGTACTTCAGCTAACAGTTAGAGGGCTCAGCTGGCAGGCATGGCCATCTTCTGGCAACCAAAAAAAAAAGCAGAGGACTGACACAGCTACATAAAACTGCCTCGGCAGCATCAAGATGGCAGAAGGAAATAGCATTAAAGTCAGCCTTGAAGGTGTAAACCTCAGAAGCACCGAGACTGGATAAGCATCCCCACTGCCCCATGAATGAGAAATTTATGAGCTAGATAGACAGTTCGGTGAACGTAAGGAAAATATTGAGAAAGAGTAATAAAAGACTGAGCTCCCGGGTTTAACCTCTAGCTGACAGGTCGCCAACAAGCAACACAGAGGTGGAACAGTCACAACTCATTCCATCTACGCGGAGCTGGCAGTCACTTTGACTTTGTTCGCTCCTCGTATGAAGTCAACACCACTGCATTTTTTATGTCATGGAGGTTGTTAGATATGAATAAAAACAGGCATGTGAACTCTCTCCCTGCTCGCTTCTACTTATAAGCTAGTGGCTAGCACATCCCAAAACAGTCTAATAAATTGCATCTGGGGATAAAACAGGAACACTCATCAAGAAGAGTTCTATCGCACAATCAGTATTCTTGCAAACCGTCTTCCAGAAAATTACTAGCACTATAGGCATTAAACCAATGTCTGCTGAGGACCCACAAGATCCTGAAATCTTCAAAATTTATTTTTATGTTTATGAAGTACTGACATGAAATTTAAACAACCAGCTAAGTTATTTGGTGTCTTCGAGCTTTTCTGTAGAAACAAAAAGGCTTATGTCTATAGGTTCTCCCCAGTCCATAATATTTCCTGCTGTACTTTTACAGAGTAAATCTCAATTTTCAGTTAAATAGTTAAGCAGAAAGAAAATGAGTGGGCAAACAGAGTTACAGCCACAAAAACGTGAATCCATTTGCCCATCATCCACTTAATTCCTACAACTTCTCCACACCACAAGACATATAAATTCCACAAAAACACTAAGGGAGTAAGTCTAGAACCAGGATTTCTGCTAAATCCCCCATGATTTTGCATCTCTGAACGGAATCAATGAAAGACAGCTGAGGCAAAACACAGTTTGTCTGTGGGGCAAATAAGAGTGTGGGAACAACAGAGGAGCACCAGTCCTGTGACAGCTTGTGAGGATTTGAGCTGTAGGGCACCTTTCCAAAAATTTCAAGCTATAAAATGGAGAAACAATCATTGCTTTCTGCCTTCTAACTACAATGATACAAGGACTAAAAGGAATATCTAGTACTGTCCCTGCATGAACTCCTCACTGTTCCAAGGCTCGAGAGGCTAATATAGCCTTATCATGACTCCAGGTCAAAAGATTGAGTCTAATGGACCACTGAAAGGAATTAATTTCAGAGCTCAGGACCTTTAATTGAGAGCAGATGGTGCCTACTCCCTATAAATTTAAAGTCTGGGGCCTGTTAACAAAAGCATCTAATCTCATCTCAATTGCCATAAGCAGTCAGGATCCAGCAATATTGAGTTTACAAAACAATATAAAAATCTCCTACAACTCTACTGAAACCAAACAAGCAGCAAAGACAGTTAATGAAAAAGACATCATATGTTCTCTGCAGCTAAAGTAGTTAAGGGAATGAGCAACAGAATTCCCCCGAGTGCAGCTTTTAACCAATTTTAAATATATCTCCTTATAGAACATACAGTAATCATGCAATGAAGAACTTAGTGGCTTGAACAATTCTAGACAATTGTGTATGGGAGGTGACTGGATACCATCCATTCAATCACATATTGATGATATAGACTATTGTCTTCCAAGTCATTTTGACCTAGGTACCTTCAAAATTTTGAATATATAAAAGACCTTCAAAGATGATAAAACATTTTGACTCATTAAATAACTTTCTGCAATAGCAAGCAGAAAAGACAACTCAAATGTCCTGCAGTAACTTACTTTAGCCAAAAAGGGTCCTGAACATCTAATTCCTGCTATTTTTTAACAAACTGCACAGGAGACCTGTTTAGTTCAGTGAAACCAATTGCAAAAAAAAATTACAGTTTTGTAAGGAATTCTTGTTTAAACTGTCTGTCCCAGGTGCAGATTCAAACCCTGTAGTACATCATTAGCAACGATATAACGTTTGATTTATAACTATAAAACAGCTTACAGTAGTACTGCATTTACGAAAGAACTTCTTTCTTCAGCATATAGTAGGCCAGTGGTGAAGTGCATAACATCAGAATAACTTCACTTTGTCTGTGTTCATGACTGCATACAGATTCATTATGGAGACGCTTTGAAGTTTCTAGATCATTTGAAGAAGAAACCTGCCTTTCACCCCTTATGATTAATCTGTACCAAAAAAAAAAAGTATGTATAAGCTGTAAGAAAAACCGTGTTAGAAAAGATCTTGTAAGGATAATATGCACACACATGCATGTTTACACATCTATTTTACCCCAAAGGGTAGACAGTGGTTGCATTATGGTCACACAGAGCAGTCAGCCTGTTGACTTTACTCTGTAGTGGCCTGACAGCATGTAACATCTTCCCGAGTCAGTTGCTCCAGAGGTGGAAGGACTCACATTTTGTCTCAGATGTACCTACTCAGCAGTCACAATACCCAAGGGAGGGCTCAGCCAACAGCTGCACAGAGCCTCCAACCCTAAGAAAACTGCTAACCATTGTGGATGCTCTCACTCTGTTAACCATTTGTGTATTCAAAAGTCAATCTGTAATTGATTCACACTGTTCTCCTTGCCTTTCCTAATTCTCCTATAACTAGGAAATCAAAAAATAAAGAATTAAAACAAGATCTTAGTAAGTATTTTGCAAATTCCCAAGCACTGTGCGGAATCCTGGCCTGACGTACTGAATGCAGCAGACTTTGAAGGCACTTTCACTGACAGGTTCTGAATGTGAAGGGAGACAAAATGATTCTTCTTCATGTCACTGTGCCAATAACACACTTCTCTATAATGCACAGGTGAAAACAACAGCCAAATAGACACAAAGCTTATATAATTTACCACCAAAGTGCTGTCCTCAGTGAGTGAGGGAAAAAAATACCAAACACTACTGTTTCTTCACAAGCATCTCCTTTCCTGAGGGATTTGAATCGCATCTTCTTCCAATCTGAACTCAGAAAAAAATCTTAGATTTTGCCAACAAATCACACAGATTATATAAATGAAAGTTCTAACAGGTTCAACAGAAACATTGTTTTAATAATTGTAAAAGGAATTCATTTCCAAATTTCACAAGGTATTTAACTTCAAGCTGAACCGTCATCTGAAATAAATAGAACTTTCCACCCAGAAAAATAAAAAATAAATCTACACATGGGTTTAGCAACAGTTTTTAAAGAGTTGTCTATTTCAAAAGCATTTAAGGCCATTTTTATTAAAAAAGAATCTTGACAACTTCAAGTCTGCGCTTAATTCCTCCATCTAACATTTGACCACCATACAAAGACAGTAACCTAGCACTGCTACTGATTTTCTGACAATAGTACAGCCTGCACTTTGGTAAATACCCACTTTAAAGACAAAATCACTGTTAGATTATTTCTTAATGACGTTATATTTAATTCTTCAAGAAAATGCAATTAAAATCCTATTTCAAATCAAAATCATAAGGTCTCTTAAACAACTGAATTTGAATGCCTACACTCTATAAAGAAGATTATTTAGACTTTATACCATTACATTAGTTTTGCCTAATAATTATACAAATACATATATAAGTTTGTATCAGTATGTTCATACATATACACATATACTTATGTCCATGTAATTAAGAAGAGATGAAGGAAGCAGTGGCAGAGAAAGTCGCTTTCAAACGACAGTAGATGAAACAATCTAACAGCTCTAACAAGTTTTTTTTTTTCCTCTCCTTTTTATTCCAATGATAATTACATCAATAAACCTGATTCAGCAATTCTGTTGCTCTCTAATTCATTAATTAAAACAATTTACTGCTACCACTGTGATTTTTTCAAGGACATCAAAACAACATTCCAAATCAAAACAGCAGAGATCATCAGTTTATAGATGTGCAAAGCATGCCGTGCTTTCATGGCTACCTCACAATTAAGACATTTACGACTCAAATGAAAAAGAACTGTTTTCTCTTTCAGATTTTCTTGCGTAAGCATGTCTAGAACACATTTTGTTTAGGGGTTCTAACAACAATATTTGTACAGCAAGCTTAAAATGAATCTACCAAAAGTTAACTATTTACAATTTGAAGAACAATTAAGATATTAATATTATAACAAACTGCTGAGCTACTTCCTTATAGCCTTTGTTTTCTAAACCTATTTCCTGCTGAGTAATTTTTGGGTCAAATGATAACACGCTTGACTTACAGAAAATAAAACCTGAGGGAAGCTGAACAAGTTCTTCTGTTCATCCTCTCCCACAAAGCAGGACTGATGGGAACTACTCTGACAAGCTGACCAAAACCAATTTGAAAACGTTGTGGAAAATATTTTAGATGGTGAAATATTTGCACGGTCTTCAGCAATCTCTTTCAATGAATTCTTCTTGGAGCTACATTGTCTGAGCTAGCTTCTTTCCACTACTTGCATCATTTGCTTCTGGATCTATTTGCTACACATCTTTATAATAGCATCGATATCCAATCAGAACAGGCTAGGCAATATGTTCTGAATTCTCCCAACCTTTTCCTAGCGTCTTACTTGTAAAACCCCTGACCATCCTCGTAAGCCTTTCCCTAGGCTTCTTGTTGGCTGGCATTTGCATCAAAATGCAGTGCCAATGCCAGTCAGAGATGCAGCATTTCTGTCTTGGCACTGCTGAGTGCAGTTGTAGGATTACTTCAGCTGTACCGCATATAAATGGCATGCTTTGAGGTTGTGGAAGAAACCTTCAGGCGTCACAGAAAACATTGCCACCAAATGTTTACATTTCACTCTAACCTGGCTACATGGGAGAAACGCATAAACACTTCCTAGGCACTCAGGTCTGGGGACAGGAAAGTCAGTTCAATCCCAGGTTCAATCCTAGCTGAGAAGCACTGGAGCAGAGGAAGAGCTTTTAGTACCACTTACCCCAGCTAGGCATGCACAAGACCAGCAGACCAGATGGAAGATCTGTGTGGGTGATGACAGAGCCAATTAATGACACAGAGTCCTTGGAGTGTCACAGCAATGGCAGGAGGTTCCTGATGACTTTTTAGAAGGCAGAAGTCATTTCATCTTCAAGAAGTGCAGGGAGTATGTGAGCAGGTAGAGGGAGCCTCACCCCCACTCTCCAGGGACAATTAATGAACAAATACTGCTGAAATTATCCTTCCAGGGATCCAGAAGAAGGAAATGCTTGAGAACAGCCAGCATGGATTTACCAAAAGCAGATCATTCCCAAAGAACTCAACTGCAGCCTATGATCTGTCTTAGCAGACAAAGGGAGACAAGTAGATAACTTTTTTTTTTTTTTTTTTTTTTTTTTTTTTTTTACTTTAGCAAGGTTTTCAGCATTGTCTACTATAGCATCCTGATAGTTAAGCTGGAGAGAGATGAATTGGACAGGTGGGTTACAAATGCAGCGCAAGGAAAACTGTTTGGATTATCAGGGAGAAAGAATAGCACTCAGTAGCTCAAAGATAAGCTGTTGGCATTAAATAACTGCTTTCTTCTGGGGCTAATACTGGGGCTGATGCTGTTTTATGTTTGTATTACATTTAACATGTTGAGAATGAATAGGATGAAACGTGCCCTCAGCAAGTTCATGGATGGTGCCAAGTTGCAGAGAGTGATCAACACGCTGCAGGGCAAGACTGCCTTTCAGAGGGATCTCAACATGCTGTGAGAGTGGGCAGAAAGCAGCTCATGAATTCCAAAGACAGAGTATCCTCATCTCACAGTACTAGCTGTGAACCTGCTGGAAAGCAGCTTTGTAGTAAAGGACCTGGGGTGTCAACCTGAATAAGAAGTTGAGCAGGAGTCAGTAGCGAGCCCTTGCCACAATAACAACTAACCCCATAGCAGGCTGCCTTCAGAATACCAGCCAGCACACTCATGGAAGTGAGTAGTTTCCATTTGTTCAGAACTTGAAGACCACATCTGGAATACAATATTCACTTTGGGGCTTCCCAGTATTCATACGACACTGACAAACTGGCATGATTTCAGCAGAGGCTGAAAAAGGTGACCAGAGCGATGAACCATACAACCACAGCACTGGGTTTGTTCAGTCTGGGGAAGGTAAAAAGTGGAAATATAACTTTGGCATTCTATGACCTAGAGCAGTGGTTACAGCTACAGCAAATAAAATTCTGATTGGATATAAAGGTAAAAAAAAAAAAAAATCACAAAGAAGCTGGCAAAGCACAGGAACAATTGTCCAGAAATTATGTAGAAATCTCTCTTTGAAAATTTTCAAAACTCAGCTGAATAAGGCCTCAAGCAACATCATCTAAACTAATGTTAGTCCAGCTCTGAGCAGATGGTTGGACCATATGACCTAAAAATATTGTTCTAAATTGAATTATTCTATGATTTTCTGAATGACTGTGATCCAGCCATGTGTTCTTCTCACATTTTGATAACTGATTATTCTCATGTAAATATAAGTCTTAGTGCTTGTATTTGCTGAACTATATTTCTTCATATGGAATAATTTTTCCCAGATTTCACACTGTACTACTAAGTGATTTTTTCCAGGTTACAATGTTCGGTTTGTATTATCCAAGCCATTAAGAAAATCTATGGCACAGTATGTGGAGCACTACTTGATTCAGCTTGTCAGGTCATGAAAGAGTATTAATTATTCTTCATGCATTTTTCAAATAATTTCTACATTCATCTTGCAATAGATGACCACGTGCCTCTGTTTAGGAGTATGTCAGGACTGATACAAGGTCAAAAGCCTTCCTAATGTCAAGGACCTATTATGCTAGAATCTCCTTTACCAAGGAGGGGCTTACACTATCACAGAACGGAATCAGTATCAAATGCTCAAATAGCTGACAAGACTTAGTTCTACCCAAATACATGTTTATTGTTACAAACTTCTAAGCTTTTAAAGCTTTTTTGTTCTTGCATGATGTTACCTGGCTAACTGTTTAGAACAGTTCCTTCTCCTTCTCCTTTCCCTTTATGGAGTTGTCCTTTCTTTTTATTTTTTTAATTTTTTTTATTTTTGCCTTCTGGAACCCTATCCTCCTCAGCAATGTCTCAGACATGAGTCATAAGAAGCCCAGAGGCTATAGGTGCTTTATACATTCAGGACAATTTTTTTTACTTAGGTAACCTCTAATCCTTTATTTAATAGTACAAATGTTAACAACATGATCAGTTACTCTCCAAGCAAATGCTGAAGCAAAAACAAGAAAGCTTATGAATAATATATTACCAGTCTTCCTGCACTGCTGAGTAATAAATTAACTATTTGGTGTACATAAACATGAATGCCAAGAAAAGGAGAGCATCTTCACTTTATTGCCTATTATAATTGAATCACAGAATTATAGAATGGTTTGAGTTAGAAGGGACCTTAAAGGTCATCCAGTTCCAACCTCATTGTATGGACATCTTCCATGAGACCACGTTGCCCAGGGCCCCACTCAACAGTTCTAGGTATGGGGCATCCACAGCTTCCGCAGGCAGCCCATGCCAATGCCTCACCACCCTCTAAGTAAAGTATTTCTTCCTTGTAACTAATTTAAAATTCTTCTCTTTTTGTGTACAGCCTCTTTTCCTTTTACTACTCCCACTGACAAAGAGACCCTCTCCATCTTTCCTATAGACTCTCTCAAGAACTGGAAGGCTGCAATGATGTTTTCCCAGAATCTTCCCTTTTGCAAGCTGAACAACTCCTACTCTCTCAGACACTCTTTATCTTCATAGCCTCTTTCAGTTGTATCTTTGTAAAATCTTCCTAAGGATTCTGACCTTGCTTCCATTTTCTGTGGGTCTTTTTTTTTTTAATCCTGAAATTCAGATCTCTTAAGAAATTTTGAGATATGCTAGACGGTCTTTAAACACCTCTTTCAACATTTCTCAGCATTAGAATGATTTATCATCTTGATAACCAAGACTGAATTCTTTGAAATTCCCTTTTTAGATTTGCTTTCTTTGCAGAACCCGTCTAATTACTGTAAGCTGCTGTTAAGCCTACAGTTCCTGTGCATCAGATTTTGTTGGATGTATGCAGTGTCATCATCTGTCCTGATGTCCTATACCATCATATAGACATAATATGAGCTTCACTAGGATGGATCTTTGAAATTTCAGCCACAAATTAAGAGACACTTGTTACTCTGAAATACAGAAGATCCAAAAATGTTATTGGAAAAGGTCAGCCTAGCCATTCCCTCTTATGGCTACCACTAGCCAAAAGAATCATCAGTGTAATTCTCAATTGCATTAACTGTTAACACTTGGAAGTTTTATTGAAATATGTCCACAGATGTGCAACCATAATATAAGAAGCTAAATATTGGCACAGAGGCAGAAAATGTATGACAATACTGCAGAAAATCAGGGATGACTCCTTTTATATATGCATTTCCGTCCATGTGCATGTAACCAAAGAAAAATGCATATTCCTTTTTAGGTACTAAATATTACTTCAGAGCTGAGTTCCGTCAACAATAAAACAGATGGATTTCCTAGCCATGAAATTTCTCAGCAGCGAAGCAGGATTTAAGAGATATTGGCATGCTTAATGAGGGGTAGATAATTGCTAGATGGAATACTGTAGGAAGGAGTGAAGAAGCTGTAAATGGTGGTATGGCAGTAAGATGAATATTCAATTCATCAGATATGTGGCTGGTTTTGATAAGTAGCTTCAGTGTTTGCCTAGTAGGTAGCAAGCAGCTCCTATTCAGTAGAGCTCTTCCATGATTTGCCTTTGCATAAAGAAGGTTGTTAAACATGTGAAAACGTCTAACTCTTTCCTGAAAGATGTGCATTATTTAAGAATGCAGAGTTCAGGTACATGTTATACATGTATTGCGTTAGTGAGAACAGATTTAAAATGTCTTGACAAGTATCTTACCAATGTATTTCTTGGTTTTCAGAGATCTGAAATTCACCATTCTGGAAGGACAAGAGAGTATTAGATTCACAAGAATGTTGTCTTCAGAAATTGGCTGAGGTTGGAGAAAAGAAGCAGGCAGGTGCTCAAGCTGCAGATCAGATGGTAATTTTTCTTCACAGAAATCCTCAGCAACGGACATTCTGCTAGCAATATCTGCTTTTCAATAGCTGTGAAAAATGGGTCCAAGTTTCAAATCATTTATCTAACCAATTCAGAACGACTGCCCGAGGCCACAATCTCATGCTCCACTCTCCATTTCTTTTTATTTTTTTTCCTCCATTTTATCATTTCCTAATATCCTCCAATTTTTTTTTTTCCTATTTAAACAAATTTCCAACAGTGCAAAACTTTCACTAAACAACAAAATAAACCTCCACGTACCAGTGCCAGCACAAGTGTACTCCTAGTTACTCTTTGTGGATGTGGGTATGGTCAACTATGTGGCACACATTGATCTGCAGGGTCTAACTCTCAGAAACACTGTCGATATTGTTTTCCAAAGGGATAGAAAGTAGTAAGGACCTGCTAAGAGTGAAATGACTAAAATCTTTTCAGTAGTTACAACTACTGCCATAGCCTGAGATTCAAGTCTGCACAAATGCAAAAATGCATACGAAACTGGCAATGTATTAAAAACAAACAACAACAACAAAAATAAACTAAATGAAAGCACAATTTTCTAAAAAGCTGCACTTTTGGAGTAACTAGCTCTATTAACCTTTGTGTTTTGACTAACATCTTCTGGATGATACTAAGTCAGAGACAGCAGTTTAATGGATTTAAAAAAAAATTCAAATAACTATGCAAATTCTAAGATACCTTAAAAATATAATGACCTTTAAAACAAAATGGTTATCTGAAACTTGACTGTGTTTTCTTGCTCATAGTCTTCTGGAATATTCACCAATTTTAAAATACAAACTTTAGTAATCTTAGAGCATATTAAAAACAAAAAGTTACTGCATGCATATAAAAGATGGGCTGCTTGAATTCCAATGCCAAAGCTCCTAGAATAATTAAATACCACACAATTCTTGATGCAGCATTTTGAAAAAGAAAAGCATGCTTGTCATACTGATTCATTTACTGATCCATTTTTTCACAATATGTTCTTTTTTGTTGTTTATTTGTTTCCTTTTGTCTCAAAGAGAACTGCAATGAAAATGGAGAAGACCGAGAAGCACATGAGTGCTTGGTGTGCTCCAATTGATACATCATGCTGTACATGACACTGGTAGGCTGCCCAGATTAACAGATGCAGGACCTCCTTCAGAGAGGCTGACATGACAAATCTCCATGAACATGAAGCCAAGAGTCATATACAGAACTTGAACAAGCTCAAAGAAAAATATTTCTTTTTAGAATGATTTACACTAAGCAATAATCCGAACCTCTGAGGTGAGAATATATGTTTGGAAAACAGTTCTGATGTTTTCTATACCAAATCTGCTGGCATTCAGTAGGCTATTAATGTATTAACTACACAACGATCATCTGCAACTGTATTCTTTTTTTCTTTTTTCTTTTCTTTTTTTTTTTTTTTTAAAGAAAATTTTAATTCTGCCATTATGACACAAAAGCTCATACGGCTTTGGTAGGATCTTAGAAACACACATGAGACCTTCAGGAATAAAAGTATTTTCAACAGATTGTTTCCTTTCATTCACTGTAATTATGTAGCAGAACCTAGAGTCTTGCCCTTCTGAGGGAGGCGCAATCTACAACTATTTGCCAAGAGCAAATATATCCAACAAACTGAAAGGAATGAAAGGAACTTGCATTTTGATGCCAAGCTTCTGTTCCTACCTAACTGATGAGAAAGGGAACCATAATTACAATCAGCAAATAGTTAATCCTAAATTCATAAACCTGTAGGAGAAGTCAGTTATAATCATGAATGGTACCATTAACTCCAATGAGAATGGCTTATGGCAATAGATCATTTAAAGCAGGGAGCTGCTTTCCTGGGTAAGAGCAGCATCACTCAAGACCTGAGACCTTTCACGTAAGGTAAGCAAGATCTGGCGTTGTGTTTTGCTTAGTATAACCTGCTGCTCCTTACCTACTTTAGAGGTAAATATACCGCACATAAATGTGTTTCTCTGTAAAACAAATCAATTGAAATTCAATCAGGAATCTTTCAAACACAGCAGAGAAGACTGACTGAAATGGTTGTTTTGGATTCAAAGCGTTATCGTATCTGTCAGATTTTAACCACATGCTAGCGCAGCTATTAACTTCAGGCCATAAATTAAGAAAACTTGCACCTGCAGTTTGGTCCTTATATCAGAGCACCTGCGCCTGCCAGGACGGCATTTCTTTCCTGCCTTTAAATTATATTTTTTATTCCACTGTGAGCATTTAACATACTGATTTCAACTACATTTATAAAATTGTTCCTGAGCCAAAACTTCCAGGTTCAGTGGAAACAAAATCCAGAGAAAAATACCAGAGAAGATTAAGCTTTTCACCACTTTCCATAACATCTGCAGTGAAACGGGGACCCGTGACACGGTCTGAGTTATACATGTTTCATAGCCCTAGGGGACTTTCAAGCCATCAAAATTTCATTAGCCTCACAGCACTCCTAGTACCTCCTTAAGCTGGACTGCCGGCCTTCCTATCAATAAATAAATCAACTGTAATCCTTTTTACTGACTAAACTCTTCTTTGAAGTTGTATCAAACATCAGACACTTTGCATGATTTTAACCACTGCAGAGTAGTGCTTTTTCTAACACATACAGATTTCTCTCACGCAAAATATAAAACAAAACTCTCATTTTTCCACTAACAGAGGGGTTCTTGTAACAACATTTTTGCCCTTTTATTTTTTTAATAAGAATTATTAATTTAAGGTTTATTAATGAGGTATACCTAAGCTGAAGTAGTGACCCTCTTGGATAAAGTATAGATACAGCTCTCTTACGGATACTGTGTGTATACACACATGCATAAAAAGTCATTAAGATAGAGTATTATGAAAGACTCGAGGCAGTGATTTTCAGCACAGATTTCAAAAGAAAAAAATCAGAGGATTGCTCAACAACTTTTTTTCTAGATTGCTTTGCAGTCAAAGTACCAAGAGTAATCCAAAAGAATCTCCACTGCCAAAAGGAGTTAAGCATGTACTCCTATCCTCCCCCTTCAAAGCCTGCTTCCTGCCCATAATAAACTTTCCAAGCATGAGACAAAGCTGTTTTGAACATGGACAGCTGTCTCTTCAGGTAGCACGCAGCATTAATTCCAACATAAAAAGCAAAATCCCCTTTGAGACGGATGTCATGCACAGGTGTTTTCAGCTAGAACCAGCCACCAAGGCAAGGAAAGGCAATGACTACAACAGCTATGGTTCTGCATTCTCAAACTGAAGTTGAAACAATAAATAAGTAGGACAAAACATTATTGCTTGTAGTTTAAAATAAAAGTGGTGTCCTTCTGTCTTTCTAAGTATCACAACACTCACGCTGCCATTTACCACAATGTTTTAAAGCGATTGCCAGAGGGTTGAAATAAAATTGCTCCAGCTTTGGTACAGCTGAGCAGCCACGTTTAATAAATTAATAAAATGAAGTTTAGACATCTAGGCAATAGCCTTTGCTCTAATTTTCATTTTTACTCATTTTTCTTTATTCATCTTAGAATCTGTCATATAGGAAGTCATGAAGTTAATAGAAAAAGCGTATTCTAGTGAAGCTGAAAATCTTCTGCAAACAAAAAGAAGTTAAAGATAAAATGTTTTCTAAGATTTGTGCACTTAGCATTTAACATCACATCAGGTTCTGTTCATAACCTCGAGTTGAAGCAAAAGATTTTGCAAAGCTTTAAAAGTGAATCAAGTCAATTGCATTAACCTCTTTTCATTTAAAAAGCTAAGCCTTAATATACAATGGTCATACCCCACATCCTACAAAGCTGCTGTTTAGATTTATTTGCAGATTTTAATTGCACAGTAATCCAGTCCCCTAGGCACATCAAAGGCCACACGTCCATCTTCACCACAATTCCAACTGCTCTCATCAGCTAGTAAGTTTAAAGCATGATCAAATTTGTTTTCCAATCACATGAGTCCTGTTAATAAGCTATTCTTTGTGTTCATTCATCCATTCTAAGATTCTGCAACTTCTCTGAGATGTCTTAAAAGAGGAGTTTACAATGAAACCTTTGATTGCAAGTTGGCCTCGGGGATCAACTTTATCACCACTTACTTTGCTGCTTCCCAAAGGGTAACAGGTGAAATGGCCCAAGATAAAACAGAGCTAATCTTTTTTGTGATGAAACTCTTCCAAAATTACAGCCAAAACATCAAGCTCAAAGCTTTTATTACTTAGGACTGATAGTGAATATTGACTTTTCTGGGAAGGGAAGGAAAAAAAAATAAGTAGATAAATAATTCAAGGCCATTCCTTGAACTTTTAATGACTTGAAATGATTGATTGTCAACCACGACAGCAAATAAAACATTGATTTATATACGTGCATATGTGTAAGAACTTACCATTTTCACTGTCGGACTTGTTCTCGTGTTCGGTATCAGTCAGAGTGAGGGCTGAGTTGGAACGGCTCGACAGACAGGAGCTGCGCCCTGACTTGACCCCCCTGCCCCAAAGTCTCATGGCATGCTCTGGAGACATCACTCCTTCATTTTCAGTATCAGCATCTGACCCTGCACTGATAGAGTAACCTCTGTGGGGGAGACCCATTTCCGCACAAAATGCCAGTCCTCGACGAGTTGCTGGTTCACAAACTCCTAACTGCCTTAGGGTAAAATTCTGGCCTGATTAGGGGAAAAAAAGATAACAGAAGGTGAGAATTTAAAAAAAATAAATAATAATTAAGAAGTTAGAAGTAAAAACTCTTTATGTGTCTTATTTTCTCAGGCATAACATAAGCTGTTTTGTCAAAACTCTGCATGTACTACAATCAAGTGGTTCCCTCTGTCTCCGGCTCTCTGCAGTGCCCCTTTCCATTCTGAGCACCTTAGCACTGTTTTGGAAACTGCTTCAACACATCAAAAGTATTCTCATGTAGGAAAGAAACATAACAGAACCTGCAAATGGAGAGAAGTTAATTTAGCGCATGGAAGGATCAGAAATAAATGGCAAGCTTTTTTTTACTTTTTTTTTCTTTTTACTTTTTCAAACTATGAAGCAGTAGAAGGTATTTGTCAGAATTGCCTTTGTTTTCCTGACTAGGGAGGTCTACGCAACAGGATATTTTCCTGTACAGGCATCACCTAATGTGTCACTGGAAAAATTAAATGGGAGCACAACTCCCATGGAGCTCTGCTCTCCTTTAATGCTCAAATGTAAACAAACAGGAACGCTGCCTCCCATTACCTGCAGGCCTGTGGTAAGACGGCATTTTCCGTCACTGAATTCAGGCTTTTACTGCTGAAGCAGAGCCTGCACATTTTAAGCAGACTTTCAGCCTCTGTTTTGGGGCAGAGCAAGAGACATAAGCGAATCCCAAATGATTGTATTAATAAATTAGGTGCGATAAACTCATGACACTGCAATAACTTAGAAGTGTCTAAGTTATGTGACACTCAAAAATGACTGCCTTTTTAACGGCTGTGTCTTCATCCTGCTTTTATGTCTGTAGATTTAAGACGCTGTATGATATATAGACACTTTGTAAAGCTCATTTGCATGCCAGCACCCATAATGCTTTTCCATTCTGGATCACAGTTTTTTGATAGCTCTGGGAACAAATTAGAATACATGCTCAATTTTTGCATCTGATAGGCATCCTAAGTGCTCCAAAATTAGTCATATATAAATACATGAGAATACATGTTTGTAACACTGTTAAAGCTTATAATACAGCAAAACCAGACTCCCCTCAAATGAAAACTAATAGAAAGAATATAAAAATGTAATTAATTCCTGAAATATTAAGAGTTTAAGCACGTCAATAGGCAAGACATTAAGTGATCCAATTAATTACTTTATTGCTGTGGTCACACAAAGTGGTCACTTTAAGTGTCACTGACTTTGCAGTCAGAACCATAAATGAATTCTGTAAACGAGTTTCATAAATAATGAAAATCGGTTACTACCATTAGGTACAAAGCTAAGTAAGGTTATTTGCTGCTGTAAATAAGGATTTGAGTAGAAAAGCTGCTGGAGAGGTGCACGGGAGGATCAGAAGTAAATGGCAAGCAAATACAAAGGGAGAAGATAAATCCATGACTAGGGCCAGACTGTACGAAGGGCGTAAGAACAGGCAATTGCCATATGTGGTCTGGCCGTATCTTGCCATTTAAAAACAGTCAGGCCACATGAATGCTCAGCTTTTGTGAGAGACAAAACTGAGAAGCAAACAGGCCAAACAAACTGCCAGCTGTAGCAGGCAGAGCAGAAGGAGGGGCCTACAATACATCTTTTTTTCAGTGTTTCGGCAAATTTAAGCTAGGGATGACACCCTGGTCACTGGTGTTATGTGTGGGATATGTTATTACAGGAATCCAACATCTCTGGCAGTTGAAGCAAAAGACGGGAGAAGCCAATATGCAGGTGTGTAAGCACTCACTGTTGCAGATGCAGCACTGGGTTCGTCCTAAAAACAATGTTAAAGGAAGCAAAATAGAAAGAGATGGCCCCCACTGACAACAAGACTGCTTGAGTCAGTAATCAAGCAGCTGACTTCCAGGCTATGAGGTTACACGATACACCTATGGCCCTGATATCTCCCAGGCTGAGCTGGGGGCTACAGCAAGATCGTGCCGTAGCCAGCTCCAAGAGCAATGGAGGTCAGCCACAGCAGCATCCAGCTCTGCAAAGCACTGCCCTGCACACCCAGCATCAGCCATCCAGGCAGACGGAGTGTTTTGAAAAGACTACTGAGCCCTTTTAATTTTATTTCCTGTTTTAATGGCTGTTTTTATGCTCTTAAGTTGACTAATATTTATTTCTAAGAGAAACTCCTTCAGGCACTCCACATGAAAACCCACAGTGACTTTCTCAGGCTCAGTTCCAGGCACAATGGACCACCTATCCACTGCTTATGAGTTTTATTTTTTATTGTATTTTACAACAGCCTGCTTTCAACTCCTTTCTGCTTTTTCACCCCTCTTTGGAATGACATGAGAACCAAAACTGCATGTCACAGGGCCAAAGCGAAGCTCCAGTGCAATTCCGGAGACAGAAAAGAGGTTGTTTACTGCTCTCTCATCACATTCAATATTTTAAAGCTCTTTCACTACACTGAAGTTGTACAGCATTGCCCAGAAATGCTGTAACAGCTTTAGAGACATCAGGTTCAATCATCTCCTGAATTAAAGCTTTCCTAAAAGCTCCACTAAGAGGATTGCACACCATGTAAGTTGCCTACACAAATGAAAAACAAACAAATTTGACATGGAAAAAATATGTATTTGTGTAGGTATTTATGTCCCATGGGAAATCATCCATATGTAATGCAAAGATTTTACATCGTCTTAAGATTCCCTGAAATTTTCAGGGAGATGCTGAACGAGAATTAATGGGCTGCAGACTGGAACGGGGGCTTTTACCTGCTAGGAAAAAAATGCTACCAAAAAAACTGAAAAGAAAGTTGTAGCAGCTCAGTGGAAAAAGAGTATGAAGACAGGATGTTCTCCCTCCTGTGTTCTTAACATTTCTAATTAACCTTTCCAGGAAGACTTCAACGTGAGGGATTTAATCATCAGTTTCTTATACTATACACACATTTGTGAGTTCTCCCACTGACAATAGGTGCCTCGGCATTTCATAATGACTTAAAAGCAACTTGGAGAATTTGTAATGAACTAATTTTAGAGAAGAAAATGTAGAAGAGAGTAAATAGATACGAATAAAGCTTTGAGGGCTTTTTTCCTTTTTTTTTTTTTCTGTTTTCTTTTCTTCCTTTACAAGTAGTATGAAGTGTAAAATGGAAAAAAAATAAATTAGACATGATGTTTCAATGAAGCTTGTTTTGGAGACAACTCTGGGGCTTGGAGGCCATTCAGGGTGATGTTTGGCTTTAAAAACTGATAACAATGCTATTACTACCACTCCCCCATTAGATAGTGCCATCTACCTTGGCTAGGAATATAAATCTACAGTTAGTGTAAGGAACGAATGCTGACACCATCCACACGTCCAGATGAACAAATCAACAATATAACTTGAAGATAACTTTCAGCTTGTACAGCAATCACTGTTAACAACATGGTATTTGCCAGCTGCAAACTCACCTGAATGACTGGTGCTTCTCTAACTATGTTAAATTCATATCAAACCATAATTTTAACACACACATATATGAATTTCTCTGCCTGTACTACTCAGATTGTATTTGTCTAGAGTAACAATTTTTAAAGCAAATAGTGCATACATAAACAAATGCAACGTATGCAGAAGTTACATGTTCTTTTAGTAAGTCGAGATTTCACAGCTGAAATTAAATGGAAACCTGCTCTACTTGTGCTATATTGGTTTCAATGGCCTAAGTTGGAGATGTTATTTAAAAATGCCTACAGTAACTTAATTAATGAATTAATTCAAGTTGGACATGCTATCCGTGGAAAGGGCTTTGGGAGAGGACTACTGAACAAAACACAAAAAGGCTCTGTGACTCCTCAGCTGTCAATCCTTGCTTTGAACTGTATCTATACTAAAGCAGAAATATCCTCACAAAATGACAAACCACAAAAATGGAAAAACAAACTAACAGAACCAAAAATAAGCAGTATAGAATTTGCACCTTCAGACATTGCCACTGACCTTCGTAATCCATTAACTACTGCAAAGTCTCTGAGTCGGGTTCAGCAACTACAGATAGTTTTGGGAGCAAGGGAAAAAAACACTTCCAAATTAAAAAGCCTCCTAGAAAGCATCGGTGAGGTTAGCAATAAAATATACACATGTACACTCCTCTTTCAAGTCAGATAAACTGTAGTATGAGCATCTTCGCTGCCTTTGGTTTTGGCATTACAGAGTAGAGATAAAACCAGAATGGTAGAAATCTCAAATCCAACCATATGCATGCTCAAACTTGTGCTGTGTTTGGGTCTGCTCTTTCTTAATGTTCTGATAAAGTTTCATTCCTTTTCTGCTGTCTCTGTGTCCTACATTACTTGCCAGTCCCTGCTCCAGTCTTAAGACTTGGCAGCATTTTTCCTTTGCATCTTGCCTCTGTCTGCCCACAACACCTTCGTGCAGTTCAGAAATCATTCTCAAATGCATTTTCCTAGTAATCACTCTGTGGTAATGCATTACAGGAAAGTACTAAATTTAGAAAAACAAATTGTGAAACAACTAAGGCAAGAGAGATGAAAAACAAGATGTGATCACAGTCCTCAGGAGAACCTATCTTCTCATTTCTATTCTTCTCTATATTTCTTTGCTCCTGTACTTAATTCAGATTATTATTATTAACTAAAAAAAGACTAATAATTTATTCAGAAAGTAAACATGGAAAAGAGCTTCTCTCATTTTTATTTTTTCTCTGCAGACTAGAGCATGCGAACAGGATCTCACAGTAAGTGCTTATCACTGAAATAGCATATGAATAGAACCGATGTCAAAACTGTTGCTGCAAGGACCACATAGTTTTCTACTATTTTGATACTGGGAATTACTTTTGTATCCTTTTGCTTAGCTAATACACGCAATGGGCACATTTCTTTTATTTGCAGCTCCTTGCCTGAAGCTGATCCACAGCACTTCTGATTACTCTCTGCAGAGCAAGAACCAGAACGCAACTACACCATGCCTTTGAAATGCTACATCACTTCTGTAAAACCAGGAGACCCATTCTACTGATTCCACAAGTAGCTCGCCTTCCTAACTCATATACATAACAACCATGAAAGAATAGCTCTGGTAACTGCAAACTGGCTGGGCTGATCTCTTTACTAATACCTGAAAAAAATACAGCATTCAACCATGTGTGAGTAAAAGATGGTGAAAGGAGTTTGTCTGTATGGAATGGCAAACAGCAGAATCAACCCTTCTGTACTCAGGTGACGACATAGTCACTGCTGGAGCACTGAGAGGATGCCATCATCCTGGATGCTCAAAGCAGAGTTGCACTGCTTTGACAAGAATCCCAAGCAATTCCAAAAGATGTGAAACATTACCTACCTCTAAATATCAATTCTGATTAGTTTCTCAAGGAAAAAAAAAGTGTCATTTGCTGTAAATAAAATATGTTTAATTTCTTCTCCATTTACCGGTGGCAAAGACAGCATGTCAGGCTTTCTAAGGCAGTGCTTTCCAAGGAAAGGTATTGAGAGGAAGGGCATAAAATTGGAAGCAAATGGATAAAAGAACACATTTACTAGAAAAGAAAGGATGAAGATTTTAGAAAAGGAACTGGCAAGAGATAGAGGCCCTGCATGCTTTATAAACTCCTGATAAGGAGTGTACAAATGCTGCCTTTAGAATTCAGAGTATTAGGCAGGTAGAATACAGTTACAGAAAAGAGAGAATGAGTAATAGATGTGATACCATCCATTCTGCTGCACAAACTCCACAGTACATTAACTAAACAGGAAATTCCAAAGCTATGCTTGCTGAATTGTGTGTGTCGGGATCCAAGCAACCACAGTGAAGACTGACAAGTGATACACCTAGCCTGTGTGTTAATAAATATTTTCTTTCTGATCTTTTTTTAATTACTTCATCCTGATTTTCTTTTCTGGTTTTGTGAAAGTTACCTATGAAACACACTAATCCACTATCTCGTGGTTTTACCCTGTCAGTAAATTCTGCATTTTTCTCCTCAGTCATCACAACCTCCTTCCTCATCACCTCCTAACCTCTGTTTCTCGACCTTTCTCCTCCCCTCTCTTTTCCATCTTTACCACCTTTTCTTGCCCTTACCTGAGTTCGAGTGGACTGAGTTTGAGTAAGACTCATTTGAAAGAAAGATACTTCTGAATAACGTTCAGTAAACTACACAAAACCAAACAGCATGAAACCATATTTTGTCTAAGCAAACTTTAACCATACAGCTCTCCCATTCTTCATGGAGTTTCAAAAGCAGGTGGGGAACTAAGCCAAACTCGCAGCGACTCCTGAGAGTTAGTGGCAGTGACACAGAGCTTTCCAAGACACACTTGTGCAACTTCAGGTAGAAGAGTTTTATGGGAAAAGATCCAAAACCCAAATATAGTCTGGGAGGAAAAAACAACAACAACAAAAAAAAAAACAGAAAAAAACAAACACTTTCAATGTTTGGAGGGAGCTAGTATATCAAACCTGATATTTAGACTAACCATGTATTCATCACAGTAGCACTAAGCTATAAAAATGCAAGGAAACACAGGTTTTAACACTGGTCTTGGAAATCTGTATTTCAAGAGATAGAACAGAATAAATGTAAATGGTACAGAATATCTTCCTGCCACTAGTTTTTCAACTTAGGATTGAAACATGCAGACTCTGGCATGGTACAGGGGACCCCGCTTTTTTCCCTGGCAAGCTTGGAGGTGGTAGGAGGATCCTCAGTATTAATCCACAGATGAGAACATAAGCACTTCTTAATCTAGTATAAGGATAAAGGACTGTTCATCAAGTCCTTCTGAAGGTATCACAGAGCAAGATTAAAGTCAATCGGAAATAATTTTACAATTGCACAATTCAAAGCTTCAAGCTGCAGCACAAGCAATCGTGTTTCAGTAAGTGAATTAATAATTCAACCATTACAGTTCCAAATTGTTGGATTTCAGATAAAAAAAAAATCTGATTTTCTGAATATGATGAAATAATATACAATTTAAATTAGGGAAACTAGCGTGTCTGTCCAGAGCATGGCTGGCAAGGGAAAAAAGAAGATTCTGTGGATTTAAAATAGAAATGTAACTCCATGAGTAGCAAGGATTGCAAAGTCTTGATCATGAACAGAATGACAGTACAGATATTTCAGGCCTCTATCTTAAAGTTTGGATCAAACTGCAAATCATCAACATCTAAGCATCCATTTATTACAAAATACAAATAAAGCCTAAATTTGATATATGTGAAGAAAATACAACCCGAGGGTAAGCAATGCAGAGATGATGGATATGCAGTCTGCAGAGAGCCTAAAACCACAGATCTGACAGGTATGAACTGCCACATTAAGGTCAGTAGGATGCTAATGACATGACATATGGCTTGGAATGGGGAAGGAAGGTGAGGAGAAAGGAGGCAGTAGGCAAAGAAGCATGCAGAATACAGCCCAGGCTCAATTCTATCCCTTCGGATGTGGAGGGGAGAACTCCACACACTAATTCTGCAGGAGGAAAGGCACATCTGCCACCATAAGACAGTGGACAGAAAGAGGGATACATAGTGCCATAGCAGAAAATTTGATCATTTCAACAGGCTCTGGACGTGTGCAAAGAAAGAACAGCCCTATACATTTCTATTTGTCGAATGAAAAAAAAATACCCCACATTCATAGGAATCTCTTCTGCAGTGCATGAACAGAATGAGGCACTCAGATCACTGCAGGTAAGCACAAAAAATGCCAGTAACTAAAACACCCAAGGTGCAGAAAAACCTTGTTCCTCCCTCTCTCGTGCACACCTTCCTTCACATATCCACAGCAGAGCTCACATTCAGAAGTAATGCAATGTAGGCTTAATTTAGATTTTCTAGCAGAAAGCCCATTAAACTGAAGAAAGGGTTTATGACTTGGATGTATCTGTGGCATCTCAAATAAAAAAGTGCAAACATAAAACAGGAGACTAATCAGATCTGATGGCTCTTCCATTTTCTCTTTTGGCTTTGATAAGTTAAGTAACACTAAGCTCTGCCTGTCAAGCCAGTAAGCAGTGACAATTTAGACTACTTTCAAAAACTATAATCTGACCGAGGAATTATTCCTATTTAACTTCTTTGCCTCTCTTTCCACATCAGTTTGCTCGTGATGGAACAAGTAACCCTCACAAGCTGGCAAGATGTCCTGACTCTTGATCCTAAATCAGCAAGCAGGACTCCTTGCCTCCAAATGCATGCCTTGTTCTCTTGATGGACATTGACACACTGCAGTCATCTTTCACAGCCATGTGTGCAACTCACATATCTCCCTCATCCTCCAGTCAGATAGTTATTACGAACAGGAGCAGCACAGACATCTCACTACGTGAAGCTGTATGGGCAATCACCTTCCAGAATGTCTTCCATTCCATGAAGCCAAAAGTCTTTGGGGGCTTTGTTCACCTTAAAAATCTGTAATCATTATGATCAAGAACTTCATTCCCTTCTTTTGCAATTGATCTGGTACAGGACAAGGCTTTCACTCTGTGGACCAAGGCCATGCAGAAATGCCTGATCAAGCAGCACACTGCCAATAACCAAGGTTGATTTTTCCCTAGAGAATCACAATTGCCCTTTGTCTCCAGATCCATAGCTCATCTACAGACCATGATCCTCCAGGGGCCAATTTCAACTAGATAAAAACCTTGGAGCAAGCACGTGCATCATTGAGCAGGAGCTAAATATACTCTTAATCAAATGAAAGTGAAATGTTTTCCTTAGTACCACTCTGCAGCTAAGAGAATAACTTTAAAAGTCAACAGATCCTTATCACCTGGAACCTGAAAACCAATTAACTTCTTATTGTTGCTTTAAGAAGTAACTAGTACAGCAATGTAAGATGATAATATTACTTAGCACTTACAGCGCTTTTCATCTTCAAAGCGTTTTGCAAACATAAACTAATTAATCTTCCCAACACGTCTGTGAGGTGGGCAAGTGTTTTTATACCTGTATTACAGAGAGGAAAGAAAAAAAAAGCACCGCTGGCAGAAGGTTACACGCTTAGCTCAAGGCCACAGAATTACTAAGCACATGCTGGCAACTGTACGTTTGTCACAAAAGTTGCCTGCTCAAAGGAAGAGGATGCTGCAGGTGGCTGTGTTTTAGCATAACAAAAAAGAGTCTGCCAGAATCATAGTAAGGACAGTCACCTCACAATGCAGAACTCTAATTCTGATAGCTGCTTTGGATTTTCAAAGATGGCACTTGCCATGTCGCTGAGTGGCAATTAATTCACTCATCGGGAGAATGCAAAGTCATTTGTGTGTCATTTCATACCTGCTTGTAAATAATCCACACAGCAGGCTAATGCAGTTCTAGTGAGAATCTTTGCCTACCTGACAGTCAAAACCAGCTCACTGATAAGGTAGTGGAAACTCAAAAGTGGTTGATCCATCTACCCTCTCACTGCCTCTTATGGGAAGGCTTGAAGTACACTGAACTTTAGGTTTGAAACCATGACCATTTAGATCCTCTAATCCTGC
The DNA here is from genome assembly GCA_035772895.1 of Perdix hodgsoniae. Lineage (NCBI taxonomy): Eukaryota > Metazoa > Chordata > Aves > Galliformes > Phasianidae > Perdix > Perdix hodgsoniae. The sequence goes on from JAPSGF010000002.1 coordinate 27,968,242, forward strand.
AGCTGACATTTATGGTGACTGAGAAGATTAATCACTTTGCTACCCAAATAAATCATTTCAAGCAGCTAATATTTAAAAAACAGTAAAATCTGACGTCTTGTTACATTAGACTAGAAGTTGCAATTCATACTTCTGAAATCTTAAAAATGAATCCTTGACAGTGTTTAACATCTTCAATAATAACATAAAATTGTCCTAACATATAAATCACTATTTCAGGTCCTCCTTTTACTGAACAGTGAGATTTTTCCAGCACCTAAATCTAATTGTCACGGAGAGACAGCTGAACAGCGGCTATGATTCATCAGCACAGTGTAACGTACTGTAAATGGCTTTGCTTTTCAGCAGTCTCATATCAGTGACCCAGCATACTGTGATGGGAAGAAATTCTTTTTCTTTGCTTGTTTGTTAAGTCCAGCCCCTCTCTTTGCAGGCTCAAGTTGTTACTAGGCTCCTAAGAATTCCAGAATAGTAAAGATGTAAAAACATTCATATGAACGCTTTCTCCTGCAAAACTGGAAGGGGCAGCATGAAAAGGAATTCGCATAGAGGCTTTGCTGAGAGCAAATTGTGCTGAATGATAAAACACAGAGAACTCATGCTCACCACCAGTTAGAAAGACCAAGTAACTTTACCTCCAGGCTAAACTACAGATGCCTCAAACTTTCCAAAAATAAAAATTTAAAACAACCTGCACCACCTCGTCAGCCCTTCTTGTAGCATAAATATTGTGCAGCTCAGCTTCTCATCTCACAGCATTCACAAACAGAGGTGAAATTATTTTGTGTTTAAATATGGACACACGCAAATCTCAGTGTATTGTGCCAACTGTGCCTCCCACTCCCACTCCAAACCTCACTGAATTGGCATGTAGATCCCATTACAGCATCATTATATTGCCTTGCAACAAATAATTCTTTGAAGCAGAAAGATAGCTACTTGCAGAGTCCTCTCCTCCTTTCAAAACATATCTGGCAATAATACAGTTATTGCCTGCCTGTATTTCTCTTGCTAAAACCCGCATAACAAGCCTTTCAGTTCTTGCAGAATGTTGCAGGTTTGATTCATGATCAACTACAAATTGTTTGAAAAACATACTATTAATTCCGAATACATATTTTTTTCAAATGTAATTTTAAACATAGTTTGCCATCTCAAGTTCTACAGTCCTTCCCTCCTCATCCATACTCACACACTCTGCCGAATATTTTCACATAACAGTCTCCTATGCACATTTTATCACTTCCCACAGCAATTTAATTTTGTAAACAAAGGAATTTCTCTCTGAGCAACAGCGAAATTCAGCTTTATATATTCAGCTTTATTTCTGAATTCAGTGTGATACTTGGGCATATTCCAAAGTACGAGTATTTAGGCTCCAGAATTCAATTAAAGAAGTTGTACATTTAAATTAGACTGCTCATTACAGTTGGATACTTCAAAGCATAAGTAAATAGGTATCATATTCCTCTCTAACTCTAACAGCAAACAATCATATCATCACATTCTGGAAAGCAAACAGCCTTTCATGGTGCTTTATCCACTGTCAAGGATGTGATTAGGCATCTTCTCAAGTATGCAATGTAAAACCAAGCTTAAAAGTAGTTTTAATGAAAAAGGCTCAAGTTCATTTACATGGTTGGGCGCAGAGCTTAATTACTCACATTTACCAATTTTTTGAAACTTATGTGGAGATTAACAACAAAGTGAAAATAAACAGCTAAATAGGAAGTTCTAAAAACAGTAAACTAGATAGAACTGAAGAGTTAAAGACAAAACTGGTCTTGCCCAGTTACGCACAATTATGCAGTTAATCTTAACCAACAGAAATTCAGTGATAACAGGGAAACTTCCTCTCCATAAGATTTCCTGGGACAAAAATACCGCTAAACCAGGCACATCTATCTCCTACAGCAGTATCTCCTTCTGAGTTCAACCATGGGCAGCAGGAAGCACAAAGACATGTACTGAGACAAATAAGGAAGAGGTAAATTTCTGACACATAAACAAAAAGCTTTGAAGGGTTTACCCCCACATATTGGCAGTAAAAACAGTAACATTTTTTAGTTGTATCAGATTTGGAAGACTCCAGAAGTTCAAGTAATTGCTCCAGTAGATATCCAGTGGACACTGGAAATTTGGTACTATTTTACACAGGCGGAGCAAAAGAAATGAAGCAGTCATCATCAATTGATAAAAATGTTAATTTCCAATTAAAGGCATTTATTAAGAGTTGCCTTTTTTTTTTTCTTGTAGATTTATTTCCTGTTGTTTTCGCGGGGTAGCATGTAATTAGACTGTCAAAGCAGCTACATACCTGCACTTAATTTCTAGACAGAAGCAAATATATACATATATATATATATATATATAGGGAAGCTTCTTTAATATATTATTAAAAAAACCTCTAGAATGATCTTGAGCACGTTTGCCACCAAATGCTTCCGATGTCAGAAGCAGTAAATTCTCTCAGTCAAAGATGAATCAAAAGAACACAGTACCTAAAACTACAAAACACGCTCTTATTAATTTGACCATCTCAAACTTGCAGGTAGTCCCCAAAGGTGCTAGAACAGCAAGCATTAGAGGAAGCCAATAAGCCACACAAGGAGAATTGAACAGACAATGAGAAAAATGAAATGGACACAGATGACAATGCTGAGAGCACTGAAAGATGACGATGACTCTACACATCTCAGACTGACAGATGTGTAACTTATTGCATACTGGGCAATAAGTATTAGCTATGTACTATGTACTTTTCTGAAGAAAATGGAGAGGAAAAAAACCCGCAAGCCCCAGTGCTTCATCATACATGTTATGCCAGATTGTTTCATTTCTTCCATTTCATTATTTCTATTTAAAGAGAATAGTACTCTATTCAGGGAATGGTTTGTGAATTCTTAGTTAGGCAATATTAAATAAACAGTGTCTATTTTGATATAATTTTATCACTAGTACTGTGAAAGTGTCTATAGTACAAGCCTTGGAAAACTTCATTCCTCTTGGTTTTTCCTTAGTAAAGTAACAGGATCAAGGTGACTAATGACTTTAGCTTGAAAGTAGCGATGACCTGAAGTTTCAACATATCACAGATACCAAAAATACACAGCAGAAAACAGACAGACCACAGTAGCAGCCATCCTCAGTTACATGAGTTGAAGAGAAATATTTTTATTTCCTTTGAAGATATTTGTGGTGAAAAAAGTCAACACCATCTGCATGGCTCTAATTCTAATGTAAAGTTATTCTACTTGGAACAAAGATAAACCACCAATGGGGAAAATATTTTTAAACAATTCTAAAATCAAAGCTACAGACTTTCTCACAAGGAGAAAGCTTTCTATATGTACCCCTGAATCTATTCCTGCTTCCTCAGAAGAGAGGATTCTTTATATAGAAGACTGAGGGTTCATTTTACACATCTTCTGGCCTACATTTATTCTTTTGGGTAGCTAGGCTGTAATATTGCACACATCCCAATATTTTTTTTGTTTAACCTTACATTAAGTACTTTGGTTGTGGAAGTGTAGAAATGCCACTTCTAGAGGTTACAGTTTTGAATCCAAAGTAATGCACTGAGTTCTTGACCCTTATGAGTGCGACCTGACAAAATCAGAAGGGTTCTCTTAAGAGCAGTTAGTCCAAACCCTTTCCTTCAGGTGGGGCCAGCTACAGCAAACTGCCCAGGGCCCCATCAAGCTGGGTTTTTGATAACTCCATGGATATTTACATCTCTCACATCTCTCCTGTCCTGGACTCAGAAATTTAACAGAGACAGCAGTTAGCATCTGACTAGGTGTCACAGTTATCCACTAAAAGCAAACAAAAAACAACACACAAAAAGCCCCTCCACTTTCACACTGATTTACCTTACTAATTTATTCACTCTACAGTGCTCTGTTACTGCCCTTGTGAACTAAAAACACTGAGCTACTAAATTATTTGTATACCCAAACAAGCATACTGGATTTTTCAGCAAGCCTATTTATGGGGCCTCATGTTCTTTGAACAGTCACATTCATTTCTTGTTATTAATCTTGAAGCTACTTAAATTTTAGGGATATTGGAGGGGCAAGCTTCTGGACAAACCATTAATCAGATGATTTTTTTTTTGCTGGGGGTCTGGTTTTTAAACTGTAAGGCTTGAATACTTCACACTCAAACTCACAAAGTTGTCACTGAGTCATTGCCCAACATGGGACATTTACGTAGGTTTCCTGTTTAGCATGTATTATTTATTTCAAAGATGGTACATAATGCTTTCCCATCTTTTTAAAATATTTAGGAAGACACAAATGAAGTGTACTGTTTGTGCAGAGTATTACTAAAACTGTTAAAACGGGTATAACGGCATCCTCTTCCCACAGCAGGAAAGCCTCGTTACTCAGTACTAATAAATTATACACTCCAGTTGTATAAAAACCTCTTGCCTACCTTGTCTGGTATACTCATCTGCTTCTCTGTGGACCAAGTCTTTTACCCGGTTTCCATACAGCAACCTAGAGGAATCATGATCAAAAGCCTTCAGGGTTTCACTGGAGCTGTAGGATTTCTGTGTAGGCACTCTGCACTCCTCATTCTCTGCAGAAGAATTTGTGTAGCGCCGCTCCTTGTCCCGCCTGCTCTTCGTCAGGGAGCAATAAGGCCGACGTTCTTTCACATCCATACTTCATTCCTTCTGTGTGCGCATCAGCCCGGCCTGTTTGGAATTCTTATCTACATTCAGCTCACATCTACCTAAAACACAATTAGAGAGACAACAGACAATGTGTTACAACGTTCTCTAATTGCTGTGATTACTTTTTTAACTACCTGGTGTGAGATCAGAGAAAGGTCTGATCAAGTATGGGTAAAACGCAGTCCCATCGTGTGTGCAAGACTTCTGATAGTTTCTAATAATTTCAGGAACAAGCTATCCTGAGGAGAAAACAGCTAATTCCTGTTAACAACAATGCCAGTCACAACAATCGTCTATTTATACAGCAGATTAGAATACTAAAACCAGACTGAAAACTAAGGGAGAAAACCCTCTCAGCTTTTCAGCTTAAGGAACGTGTTACTCACTTACAGTCTATCTGCAAATACATCAGTTTGGCTTTTCCTGAGAAAAGCGTGTGCCTAATGAGAAAGACATATGCTTTTTCCACTTGCTTGTCAGAAACTTATCGTTTTAATGTCTATTTCTGAGATACAGACTACTACAATGCTTACTGTCAATTCTATTCTTATAAAATTGTTCTCACCAGGAGCATACACATAATTTCACAGCAAGCTACAAAAACATCATAGTCCATACATGGGAAGGCTTCTCTTGGGTAGTCTGATAAAGCTGCTGCTGGGAAGCAAGGAAATATTTCATTTGGAAATGACATTCAGGAGTAATTTTTCCTTCCATCATGTTGCTGAGAAACGTTACAGTAAGAAACTTATTTCTATTCATTTTTCTTTAATGGTTCATTCCAGTTAGTTTTCAAAACAAGGTTTCCCTATTTCATCTCATGGGGCCAACACAGTTAACAGAAATACCTTCACTTCCGACACAGTAAGAAAAATTACACTCTCCAGAGACAGAAAAATTTCTGAAGTTTGGAAATCCTGTTGTTATTTTTAAATACAAGAGCTAGATTAAAATCAAGAATATAACTTAGATATTTGACTGTCCAACTAACTAGCCTTTGGTATTTCTTGTTCAACATCTTATATGTTGAGACTCTCTGCTCTGCTTCAAGAACATTTTCCTTGGTCCTTCTCTCAATTTAACAAACTTAATTAACAAAAATTATTATTTTGTGGAGCATTATCAGTCAAGTCAAGTGATACAGAATTTACAGAGCCACAGAATCATGAAGGCTGGAGATCATTGAGTCCAATTGTCCACCTACCATCCCCACTAAAATGTATCCCTCAGTACAACATCTAAACATTTCTTGAAAAAGTTCAAGGACAGTGACACCACCACCTGCCTGGGCAGCCCATTCCATCGCCTGGTCACTCTTTCAGAAAAGTAACTTTTCCTCACATCTAACCTGAACCTGCCCTGGTGCAACTTAAGGCTCTTCCCTCTAGAAATGAGGCCATTCTCTCTAATTCAGATGACATTTTGCAGCACATATCACAAAGTAACATCCAATTCTATCGGCAGCCTGTTAAGCAAAAACAAGGCTGCTTTAGAACTCTTAACCTGCTTCATTTTTAAGCATTTAATAACAAACTAATTAGTTGTCACCCGTGAAACGATTTCTAGTGAGTATGTAATTTAACACCAAACTGTAATTCAAGTTATTGAATAGCAAAGTCTTTTATCATCCTGTTTGTCTTTAGATTCTCTGAAAAGCTCTCACGTTTCTTGACCTGTCTGAATCTCACTTCATACTAGAAGACAAAGCTGCAAAATCTTCAACTTGAGCAAATTCTCTTCTATATTAATTACATTTTCAAACACTCAAGTCATAAAAGAAATCAAAATATCTGTACGTGGGCAATAATATTGAGATAGAATAATAATTTACTCACTTTATGACTATTTAGATGTCTGCATGTCCATGTAGCATATCTTTTTATTTGATATAAAACACTCAGACTTTGAAATATTTGATTGACTAATGAATGCAAGTTCTTTCCACATGACAATAATTTTCTAAGCGCTTTGCAAACTTGGTGCTTTATTACTAAAATGTAATGCTTTTAAAAATCATGATTAACGGGTACATGCAGGTATTCGCCTGGAGCATAAAGATTGCATGTGGAAGCCCATCTCCCCCTTCATCCATGCATTTCAAAACTGTAAAGGGACACTAATTCCTACTGTCTCTAAATTGCGCGATGGGAAAACTGACATGTGCTATTCATCATCAAAGTTTAAATACTTTTGATTTTTTCAAGTTTCTGGGATTATGTAGCTCCTTCCTGATATTAAAAAAAAAACCACAAAACAACACCAAAACACTCTTTGCAGGATACTTTGTTAGTATAGCAAGCTAAAATCCTTAAAGATTTAATCTATGCTGCAGCATGAAGAGAACTACTGATCTGCTTCTGACAGAAGTCAATCAATTCAATAAAACATCAAAAAACAGTTTGCTGAGTTATCTATTGCCTCTCTAGGCAAAGAACGCAAAGGTTACAAAAAATACAAGCTGTTTAACAGCATCAGATTATTGAGATACTGACAGTGATCACACTGCCATGATAAATAATGAGAGCTAGTTCATTTTTTGTGGGCATTTTGAAAAAAAACAAGCCAAACCAAAACATTTAAGAGCTTGATCTTTTCAAACCCAGCATTACACAAAACATCTCTTTACCTTCAGCTGCCTTTAGCTTCTCAGAACTTATTAGTGTCTCCCTGCAAGTTTTAGGAAAGATTTAACAGACTTAGGCTCAGACCTTTAAATTTTTTAATTGGTGAATTAATATAAATATCAGAAGTAAGGAGCCAGAATAAAACTTAAATCTTAAAGATCTGTCTAGAAATAAATGCACCGCACCATGAGCAAAACACGAACACAAAGAGGGAACACAAATGTATTTGCAGAACACAAATATATCAGCATTAACAATTATTTATTGGACTGGCAACGACAAGTCAAACACAGGGATATGCGCAGATAGCTTTACAAGATCTGAGCTTTAACCCTTCAGTGAAGCAACCCAGCACAGCACAAGGTGCTGCAGCAGTCTCAGCACCATGCAGGACTTATATGTCCCATTGAGAATCCTATTGCACACTTCCAATTTTTAAAGGCATCTTTCTTTCCCCATAAATTTGATGAACATTTTTAATTAATGATAAAAGTAATTCAGAAAAAATACCCTGCAAGTTACTGCACCTGCTCAGCCTCTTTATTATATCACTACAGTTATAATAATAATAAAAAAAAAATCACACTTCAATCTCCAGATTTAATGGAACCAATGGGTAGACAAATTTCAACACATTTCATGTTTTCTTATCCTCTGTTCTCAGTAACATAAAAGCTGCACCCTGCTGGGAGCTGCCCAAATGCACTAACTGACCAGCATTCTTTCTCCTCTATGTCTTAGAAGCAGCTCAAATGAAACATTGGCAATGAGTACAATACAAATGCAGTGACTAATTTCACACATGAACAAGTTTGGTTGATTTTTTTTTTTAAACAAATCAGATTAAAATTTTAAACCAAATAAAATTAAATTTGTAACATTACAAAAGCAGTTGCCTTTGTCCACATGTAATTTTGTGCCCATGTCAATATTTATGGTCCACAAAATAGGAGTTTTCACAAAGCAGCATATATCAAGCTAATAGCTAACTCACTCACATGTGGATGTTAAAACAGCCGTGCTAAGTACTCTTACGTGTTGCATCACAACTTCCACTGAAGACAACTGAAAGTTAACCGATCATGGTATGCCACTGTTCCAAGTGGTTGATGCTTTTCTGTGCAAAAGATACCAGGAGTGCTCATCTGTGTCACTGCCTGCTAGACTGGGATTAATAGACTAGGGATTTGACAAGGGTTTGGGCTCTGGTTGGGGTACATGAGAGCATGTCAATGACCACACGTGCAAGTCAGCTCTCCTCTACTGAACCCCATCCCACTTGCGTAGCCTCTGCTGCAGCCCCAGGCAGCTGCCAAATTATAAAAGCCATTCGAAATCTGAAATGGCAGATGCCTGTTTTTTAATTAATAATTATTTCTTCTAGAGTTAATTTAGAAGGGAAACAGAACAACCAAAGAGGCACATCTAACATGTGACTAGGTCACTGGGACCACAGAACTCCTTCCCTTCAGTAAATATTTACAGACAATCCTTAACTTCTAAGTCAGGTAAGGTAACTAACACAATTAAGTTGTGAGATGGTATTTTTCTCTTTCACTTCAAGCATTGCAGACAGCTTGGGCGTGCAAAGCCACACGTGCTCAAGCTGCGGTGGGAACTTCAGTGACCAAACAGAAGGCTCAGGTACAGACAAAGCCAGTGGATGCAAAAACATTTTATTTAGAATTCTCCAAGATAGCTTTCAGTTCCCCTTCATCACTGAAATGCAAAATAAAGCCATAACAGTGAAAAGAAACAACTGCATAACTTTTTACACACAAAAAAAAAAAAAAAAAAAAAGCCCACAAACAAGCACCTCAACGTTGAAGCCCTACACAACTATATAGGAAAAATACAGTAGGCATAAAATTTACTACATATTTTAATTGTCAAGATGTAAACGGGGATTTAAAGTCATGCTATGAAACATTATCTAAAACATCCAGCCAGAACTTCAGTATGCCTGCAGGCTTTTTAAAGCAGTTATGGGAAATTATTGCATTTAATTCTGTAACTTCAATGCCAAGCTCCCCAAAGGGTTGTTACAGTTTGGCAACAGGGTGGCAGTTCTCCCAGCACGCACACTTCTCCCCGCCCAAGAGGCAGGGAATCTTTTTCCAGCACAGGAGCTGGTTAGAATGCTGAGGAAATGGATTGAGGAGCTTAAATAAAGCTCAGCGTTTTACGCCCTTTCATACCCAAAAGCTACACAGACACAAAATAATAAAAAGGTAAGAAAAAAGATGCTTGTTACCAAGACAAAGAAGTGATAGTCATATAGAAGATATGCTATTGCTGGTGTTGATTTATCAATCTGCTAAAGCATATATTATACTGCCTTTCAGTGCGTATAGCCATTTTAGACAACTCAAAATGCACAAAGCAAAAATTGAGTTGGTTCTGAGAAAAAGAGGGTAATATTTTAATATAAGCAGTGCCAGAAGAGAACATTAAAAAAAAAAAAAGAAAAAAAGAAAGAAGGTGAAACATGTAATTTCCTTGCTAGAAAAGAGCAGCAACGAGCACAAGATGTGGTTACAGTGCAGCCTGGCCCTCTCCGCTGGTCTCGCAGGCGGGAAGCACTGCTGTGAGTGGCAGGGCAGCAGGAGCAGGGCTGGGGAACGGACCGAGGCATTCAGCGCCGTCTTCCCTCCAAAGACCCACAGCTAACAATTTAGGCACACCTAAGAATGACAGCATTCATGGCTGCACTCAGAAGCCAGCACTATTACCGAATTACTATTATTTTTATTACCAATTACTATGATTATGAATTAGGGATCGTTGATCCTTCCGCATTCGGTTAACACGAGCCTGAACTTTGCTCGCTTCACTCAGGGACAGATTTCCTCTCACAATACAGTACTGCAACGGCACGACAGGAAAAGCATTGCAGCACTTCAGTGGGAAGAAGCAGGCTCTGAATTCTGCTCAAAATTAGAGGTTGCACAGATTGGTGTCAGGATGGCTTCTATTGTCAGCTCTGAAAAATGCTACAAGTAATGCCTAAGTAGTTCTACTGTATTATTTTAATTTAACCAGGATTTCCTTGTAACTGCAATTGTTTGTTGATGTAAATATTATGGTAATCACAATTTGCACTAGTTATAATACTTGCATGCCTTTTAACAGCAAAAAGAACAAAGTAAATTCAGCAGGAAATGTATTGCGTGAAGATCAAAGAGTGTACAAATATCAAGCAAATTAAGAAAGTCTCCTGTCCAGAAAAATACTCACTATTCACACAACTAATCACCCATAAAACCTATTACAAACAAACACTAAGAAAAACTCAAAAGGCATAAAAGAGTGATGAAATTTCCACTTCAATGGCTGATAAAGTGAGATATGTCAGAAATCAACTGAGCTGGAAAAATGACACTTTGAAGAGGTGCTTAGGATGATCTGTAGCCATGGTGTGCCATTAGTCAAACTGATGACTCTTAATACATGGATATTTCAGGTCATCATATCTAGAAACTCACTTCTTAATATTAAAAGTCTGTCTTCCAGCACAGAGACTGGAGCAGAAGCACCCAAAACCAGGGGATCTGGGAACAGAAGGGCTGCCAGCCAGCAGCTCACAGCCTGAAATCAGAAAAGGCCTCCCTAAATCATGAGCTAACTCTGCGTTTTAAAAATTGATTATATACAGAACAGAAAAAAATAAGGGGGGAGGGAGGAAGAAAAAGGACGACCAGTAAAGAACACTGCATACCCTGCATGCATTTTTCTGCATTAGTCGGGGGACCCGAGCACTCATATCTTCAACACTAAGGGATGTAATACTAATAAAAGTTACTTTCCAGAGACTATCTAAAAATCTGTTTCGTCACAGACAGAATGAAAAACAAATAAATGCACTCTACATTCATCAGGAAATTTGTTGCAATGAGAGTTGAGAAAATATGCAAAAAAGATACAGGGTGCTGGTCAGTCTCAGAGGCTGACATTTGTGGAAGTTTTGTGGCCCGTAGTTAAGGCCAAAACCCCTGAGGGAAAGTAAAATAAGCAAATGAACACTTCATGTCACCCCTCATACCAAGGGAACATGGGCATTATTCGCCCAGATGCCATCTTCCTCTGAGGGAGCACAAGAAATACTACTCCAGGTGCCATTTTCCTCAGAGGCAGTGAGGGCAGTCCTCCTTCAGACGCCATCCTCCTCTGCCGGCACGTGGACCATGCAGTTGTGGCTGCAATGGAGCAGCAGCTCCTTGCAATTTATGGAAGCTCCCACAGCAGGGCTGGGAGCCTCCACAAGGGAGAACTGAAAGCAGCCACATGCTGACCTACTCATACAAAGCCCTGTAGTTCACAAACGTGGATTGGATCACTTCCCCTCTGGAGGGATTCAGAATTGGCTATCACCAGCAATTTCTGTTCCTCTTCAAGAAGAATGATTTGCAGGGATCTAGAAAACCTAGAAAAAGAGGAAACCCTAAGAGGAAAACCTGAGCAGGGGAAAGCAACAAACAAAACCTCAGAAGAGCAGAGCATCATGCCTGATTTACTTCAGAGTATATACAGAGAATAAACTCCCAAAGTCAGCACTGCATAATTCATTATTCAGCAACAATTGAAATGGCTTAAATACTTTCATCCACTTCTTTAAACCTGAAATTCATGGCTATGACACCATCTCCTTACCATCCCTCATTTTAGACACTATTTTTTCCCCTCTCTCCTCACCCAACCCATCTACATGGTCTCCAGATTTATGTAGGTTTAATTCCTTCCTTATCAGTATCTCCCAAGTTTACTTCTGCACCTGCGCTGAACTCTCCCTTTTGTTCTGAGACAAAACCAAAGAAATCTAGGGATTCTTGAAACTAAACCAAGTCAGATGGAGAACCCACACATAACAAGCCCACATGTAACCCACCACGTAACAAACCCTGAGTATCAGCGAGGGTGCAACAGTCCCTGAGCCCCCACGCAGAGAACACAGTGCAATGTTTTCTTCATTCCTGCTTGCAGAACAGAACTATCTGTATGTCAAGCTTTTTCTGAACAAGATGTCCATCATTCAACTCCTCCATCTCATAACAAAGTTAATTTCAAACAATTTGATGGACGTGAGGTTTTAAAAATACCTCTCTCACTACAAGGGAAATGAACCACACCACACAACACAGAGTAGCTGGGCACACTCTCAAAAATCTCGGCTGAAAACAGCCTTCCAAAGGTGTGTGTGTGAGGAGGACCTGAGGACCCTGCAGTCAGGATGTCATTGGTGATAAACAGGAGAGGGAAGAAGGAAGACAGAGGGGTCAGGTGCTCAAGCTCTGTCACATGGGGCACAAGGCAGCACCAGCCTTGGTTTCCAAGTACAGCTCCTCATAACAAAAGTTGTTAATCCACGTAAACAGAAAACATTCAGAGGAAGATTTTTCTTTTCTTAGTGATCAGATGGGTAACTGGATTTTCAGACGTGGTTCCACTTTAATTACAATACTGCCTCTGTCTGGGAACTTGGAGACTTACTAACAAGTCACCTCAATACAGAATCACAGAATAGCCAGGGTTAGAAGGGACCTCAGGGATCATGAATCTCCAACTCCGCCCCCCCCCCCCCGCATACACAGGGCCACCAACCCCCCCGTTAAATACTAGACCAGGTTGCCCAGGGCCCCATCCAATCCATCTTTGAACACCTTCAGGGACGGGGCATCCACAACCTCTCTGGCCAGCCTGTTCCAGCACCTCACCACTCTCTCTGTAAAGAACTTCTCCCTGACATCCAACCTAAATCCCTGCTCCCTCAACTTAAAACCATTTCCATTTCAGACTGACTAAAAAGGTACAACAGACATACTGCTTTTTTTTTTTTAATTATACTATATGTATTTTTATTCAATTCTGAACAGCTATGGCTTGTTCAAAATTACCCCTGCCCCTCTGACTTTCCCTTCCAAAACAGCAACAAATAAAAAACAGATCAATGCAGTCATCCTAAAAATGATGAAAAAAGTCTCCATAGTGTACAGTATTGATGGTGTTTCTCCTACTGTTACAACATTTATTCACCACTTCTAATATAGAAGCGTGAAATTCCATTAGCTGATGCCCAGGTAGCATGAAATGTAGGAAAGCACTGTTTATCTTAAGTTTACATTAGCAGTCTCTACTCTGCATATACTTGTCTATATTAGCAGTCATGTCTCCCTCAGTACTCCCTGGGATCTCCTTTTCCTGTCTGCACAAGCTGCAGCATTTTCCCACACCCTTTGTCTCCTCTTTGGCACTATCCTACACCAATGTATAGTAAAGGGTGGAGGATATCTGCTCTGTTGGATCACTTTCTTCTGTAATCCCTCTTCTAACTCCCTTTTATAGCATCAGATTTTTAGCCTTACCTTAAAGGTCATACAAAAAAAAAATTGTCCTCTAATTGCCCTTATTGGACTTCTGAGTCCTAGGGTTTACCTCCAATTTCAACAGAAAAAAGACTTGGACTAATTTATTTGGAGTGGCCAGTAGGGAGAGGGAGGGGATCGTCCCTCTCTACTCAGCCCTTGTGAGGACCCTATCTGGAGTACTGCACCCAGGTCTGGGGCCCCCAGTACAGGAAGGATGTGGAGCTGTTGCAGCAGGTCTAGAGGAGGGTCACTAAGATGATCAGAGGGCAAGAGCACCTCACCTATGAAGAAAGGTTGAGGGAACTGGGCTTGTTTAGCTTGGAGAACAGAAGACTCTGGGGAGACCTCGTTGTAGCCTTCCAGTACTTGAAGGGAGCATATAAACAGGAGAGAGCATCAACTTTTTACTGGGGTAATGGCTTTAAACTAAAGGAAAGAAAACTTAGGTTAGATGTTAGACAGAAATTCTTTGCTTAGTGGGTGGTGAGGCTGGCACAGGCTGCCCAAAGAAACTAGAGATGCCCCATCTCTGAATGCATTCAAGTCCAGGATGAATGAGGCCCTGGGCAGCCTGAGCTGGTGGTTGGCAATGCCAAGCAGAGAGGCTCGAGCTCGATGATATTTAAAGTCCCTTCCAAATTAACATTCTATGATTCTATGATTAATGCAAACAAAGGAATACTATTTTAAAATATGCTCTTTGGTTAACTCTTTGAGACATAAAATTTGCAACCATACTTAGCCAAAGAACAACACTTCACTTTGAACGTTTCCACAGAGCCTGCACCAGGACAGCCCTAGCTGACTGCCAACCAAGACCCTCTCTGGTTACTGTCTTCAAAGAACAAATGATTAACCTTTAATAACATACAGCATCCTTTGCAAAGCTAGGGAAGTCCTATATAGAACTGTGTCCTACTGCCTTCCTCCTCCACCTGTGTTTGTCGCCTTTAGGTACAGCCCCAGCTGTGCTCCCACACACAGCATAATTCCTGTGGTGGGGAGGGATGCAGCAGAGCTGCTGCTAGCAGAGCCCAGCAAGAGTGGCTGGTGCGGTACACTTGGATCTGACAGCAACCAGTCTCAATCTGTAAAAAATTCTTCACTGCCAGAAGTTCTTAGGTTTGTAAAAGAAGCACCAGCTTCTATAGTAAGTATTGAGCAACTTCACGTTATGCTTTTACAGGACAGGGATACTGCTTCTTTAAATCCTTATTCCCACTTGAGATGATGTTGAATTTCTCAGAGCAAACATTGCTTATAGACAGTAACAATTCAATTCAATAACAGATCTAAAAGTGATCTTTAAAGGATGGACAACTTCTACTTTATAAAGAAAAAAAAAGAAACAAATGGAAATTGGAAATGGACAAAACTATAATTGAGAAATGAAAATCTAATAATTATAAATGAAATCCCTTATGATCTAATACAAGTTTTGTACAGAAATTCCACAGTTCAGTAACACCAGAACTGGAACTTTACACCTAACTGCATTTCTTACTAAACACATTCAGTTGCAAAGGCTCAAAGCCAGGAACACTGCAGGGTTCAGCTCATGTAACAGGACAGGGAAATCAAAAGCAGAAAAAGGACCAAAATCTTTCCCACAGTGACAGTCAAGATACCTCACATGAGTGCATGTGGACTGCTGGACAGATGAGCAGATATTTGAAACAGGATGAAAATTTAACTATTTCCATTTTATTATGGAACATACAGAGTGGAAATATCACTAATGTTTATTTTCCATTATTTGCACGGTCTCATACCTAATAATAAACTATTTGAGATTTTCTTAAATCTATAGATAAGAACACAAATTCCTCTCCAGTATAGGCTGTTTCAGCACCAAATTTTTCTGAATTATGATACTCAAGTTGTTTTTGTGAAGAAGAGGAAGACGCGTTCAGTGAGGATTCGGAAGATTTCTTGATCTACACAGCGGAAGAGAGAGGCTCCCATCCATCCTAATATGAAGGACCCTACAGCTCAGTAGGAAGTCCAAGAAGTTTCTGCACCTGCATTAGCTACATTCAGAAGCACTTAAACTGTTTAAAAAATTGTGATTCTTCTCTTCTGTTTCTGGGAGGTAGTCAAGGACTGAAGAAGTGCAAGAATCAGAAGGAGAAACAATCCAGAACCTGTATTGCACCCGATGGCACTGAAGTCTCATTTCTGTATTTGTACAGCTAAGGAGCATTCTTTCAAAACACACAAAACTGAAAGATCCAGTCTGTACTGAAAAGTTTTTCAGGCATAGTTGAATTTACTACAAGTCATAGCTTAAGCTAGCAAAATTTATTGTGCAGATGCAGCTATACTGACAGAAGAGTGCACTTTTAAAACCACTGATGCCACTGATGTAGATAAGCCCTGAGACTGGAGCCGGTCTGATGAATATCATAGGCTCTTAGTGCATGCAGGTGAAAGGATGAGACTACACCGCATGGTGAATGAAGGGGATCACACCACTTCGCTATCATTTCCGGATGTACTTGCCTTCTTGAGATGCCCTTATTCAGCTGAGAACAATTGTGCTGCTTTCACTCCTCCTTGACCCCCCCAAGTTTACAGGTTGACTCAAAGCATTCTCATCAGCATTCATGAACACACTGCCTTAGTGTGCTGCAGGGAGCTGTAGGACAAGATCAGTGATAAAAATACACGTGTGAGAGAATGAGAGTGAGTGTGCAAGTTAATTGGGGTTTACAAGATGTAAGCATCCAGAAAGGAAAATATTTTTAAAGGACAGATATCAGTATTAGGGAGCTTATTTTCAATACTGGGGGACGCCAGAATAAAGGAAATCTTACTGCTCTGTCATGACAGATCTTCATATAAATTAATTTAGACCCCTAAATCAAAGAATTTGCAAGTAGAGCAAAGGAGAAATTGTGTTACTCACAAACACTAAGCACAGCTGGAACAGAGACAGACTTGTACAGAAAGTTCAGAACATAGAAAAGCAGAGTAGAGCAAAGTAGGTTAGGGAGCTCGGAATGGCGAGGAGACACGTAGCTCTGTGGCCCGATTTTGTAAGAAACATCAGATCTTCACTGATGTGCAGAGCTAAACTCCCTAAAGCTTAAAAGATTAATTAAACATTACAGAGAGAGTGAAATACGTGTGTATGCATAGAAATATATATATATATAAATGTTTTATATACATGTATGCATATATGTATACAAATAAAAAAAACTATGAAGGACATGCTGTGATGAAAGCAATATTGGGGGTTGTGAATGAGATAAGCATAGCTGTTGTCTTTCTTGAAGCTAAAATACTGGGAAAAAAAAAAAATCACCGTACAGCTAACCTAAGACATCCAAGTTTGAGAAGCATATGTCTGTGATTCTCTTCCCTCATTCCTCCAACAACAGCATATTCCAAAAATACTTTAATGCTGATCATTTGCCTCTTCACAATAATAAGTTCTTTATGGTATAAAAATGACCAAAACAAAATAACTGGGGAGTACTGGAAGAGGCAAGGATAGGTATGTTCTAATAATTACATAATTCAGTTTTCAAACAGTCTTTCCCTTGTCCTGAAAAATATGAGGAAATTGCCCCCATCCAAATAAACTCTGGGGGAAAACTTTAAGTTTAGGTGACAAAGCAAATATTTAAATGTGCAAAGTGCCACTGTAGAGACCAATTCTGTATTGATTTTACACTTGGAAGTCAGAAAAACATAAAACCAATTGCCTCCAGTTTTGTTCTATTTGTTCCATCAAAATTTATTATGCAAACGAAAACAGCCTCACTAATTATAGCAAAATATTGCTAGTTGTATTCTTCCGTATCCACTAAACAGGGCTATGCTCCAGAATGCGTGAAGGAGAAATCAGTAGCTTTCAGCAAGAGTCAGATTTATCAGGAGCTGCTGCCTATCAGCAGGTCAACAACATCACTGAGAGGCTGCATTTTCCACATCGCGTTTAAGGATTTAGTTACTGTTCAAAGCAGCACGGCAACAACAACAAAAAAAACCTACTGGCTGGTTCATGACTAATGCAAAGGGCATTGGCTGTGTTATAGTCATTCAGTAGCAGGTACAGTAAGGAGCTAACAAATTAGTATCTTGCCTATATACATCAGTCCCGAAAAGCTTGGTCATGCTAGTGACACTATGTAATATCATTTTCTTAGAAAGTAATCTCAGTCAGACTCAGTTTCTGAAATTCTTGTCCATAAAGTCATAAGGCAGGGTGTCTTTGTCAAATGAAACACGCTTCTGATTCACAAACTACAGTTTGGAAGAATCCCAAGAGCAAGAAGGAAAGAATCCTCACAACGAACACTAAGCTGCCCGCAGTGAAGGGCAGAGAAAGATGGTGGCTTCCTGTCAATACATACCCACGCATTTTACTGCCAGCCTTATAACCTAGAAGAACACTAGAATAATCACAGAATTGTATGGGCTGTTTAATAATAATAAATGTATTATTAAAGAAGCTACATTACTATGAGCTATTAAACTGCTAATATGCTAAGTGAACAGCCAGCGAATTCTTATTTCCTTACCAACAGCATGAAACCTTCTACTTCAACAAGACTCAGATTGCAACAATGTGTGTCTTCTCATCTGCTTAGTTTGCAAGCGACAGGTTTTAAACACAAAGACAGAGCTCCAAAAGCTTTGGAAGTTTTTAAAAAACCTGGGCTCCTTACAACAGCAGATATTAGTTCTCTTACGACTTTCCACTACTTTTCCCTCACTCTCTCTCCATATGCAAAATTTTCAGTAACGTGTATGAGGGAGCAATGAAAAGAATGGTTGCTGCCAAACAAGCTCTCATTTGACCAGCAGTGCCTGACTGACTGCAAACAGCCTTTGTCCCAGGACACTACTCATGACATCCATGGAAGGCCACGGGGTAATTATTACACTCTGCATATAAGTGATCACTTTCCAAATTCTTAATAAACAACAGTAGCTTTTAAAACAAAAAGAGAGAATAAACTTTAGACAATATAGCATTGTATTTGGAATATTGAAATGAAAGCATTTTAATAACTACTGTTAAAAGCTAGCTTCTTCAGGGAAATAGAAACAGTACGTTTCAAAGTAGACAAATCACTAAATAGCAAATGTTTTATCTTCCACTGCATATCACTTACAATCAAAAGTCATAGTGCCTGTCTTTGTTTGAAGAACATTTAATTACTATGGAAATGCATTTATTTGTTTTGATGGACAGATGATTTACATATGTAGTAATTATACGGCTTTAAAAAATCTGCTTTATTACTAACATCATAACTGATTTTAGAAGACTACATGCTGGAACAGCAAACCCTTCTCAAAGAGCATTTTTGTTGCATTACTGCAGAAGACCTGCGATAATATTAAGCCTTTATTACAACACATTCTTACATAAATAGGAAGAAAATATTCCTTCTCTATACTTTGGAATAAACAGCTCTCAACCCCACAGACCTTAAATACTCAAATTTCCAGAGACAGTTTTGGTAAATGAATCGTTTGATTAGCTTGATAATAGGCATTTTAACAACAAAAAACCACTCCCATAACCTCTTCTTATAACCTGCTGTTGTGACTGTCGCTGGTGATCATAAGCTTTCAGTACTGTGAATAATTCAGAATCTCATCTGTTCCTTTAAGCGTAAAGACAGTGTTGAGAGAAAAAGGTCACTTTTTCCCCCTCCAACCACTGACTTTTCCAACCCAGCACTGGTCCAATCGCATGATACACCTTGTGTTTGACATGCCTCCCCTGAAAGCTCCTTAGCAGCAGTTAGTCTGTTTAGTTTAGAGTACAAAAATATCGGGGCACAGCGGAGTGACAAGTTTCAGTAGTTATATACACGGTGCCAGCACTCCTGTTTTCAAGAGCTGTTTTTCTGATGCTTGATGTTAAAAAAAAAGTCTATGTTTAATCATAATATAGACATATGTCAACTCCTGCATTGTAGCCAGGCAATCTGGTACTGATGCTTGGAATAACGTTATTCAGAAAATACTCATGAAATATAAAACCGAGCAGCACGATCACCTGTTTTCCTAAGGCTAACACTTGAGAATATTCTCCCTAAGGCTTTCTGAAAAGGCTGTAATTTCACTGACGTTTCCTCTTTAATATTACAATTTAGAAGTACAGTGGAAAGCTGTCAGGATACTGTATATATACAACATGCACATATTACAAGCATTTTTACTTGAAAGTGGTCTCTATCAGAGATCAAGACAGATTTATATAACGTTATTTATTACAGGGATTACTTACTGTTTACTTGAATCATCTTCCTTCATTTACACATTATAAACCTTTTTATAAGCCAATGAAGCTTATTTTAAACAAGGTCCTGCCTCATAACGAATACCTCATTTTCTAAATAAAATTTAGAAATTTTACTTGTTAAAAGTTTTTGAATTAATATCTGGAATTTTGGCAAACATGCACCCAACCAAAGGCTCCTTCACTGAACCATAAGTTTGTGTCTAGACATGCAGGATACTAGACTGTTCTTCAATAGTAAAAAAAGAAAAATAATTAAAAAAATCTGTCAGATAGCAAAGAGTAGCATTGAAGGTTTTTGTTTTGTTTTGTTCTGTTTCCTCGGTGGTTTTACAACCTATGACTGTTATTAGTGAAAAAAAAGTACTTAATTATTTTCTTCCTCTAGCTGAAATCAACTTGATGGTCAAGACAGATGACCAACTAAGGGAGAATAAAAGATTATGACGCTTCTCTCTCTCTCTCTCTCTCTCTCTCTCTCTCAAAAAGAAACACCCACGTTTAAGATCTAATAGGTTTTTATTTGTTACTTGACATATTTCCCCCATTTCCTTCCTTCTCTACAAATAATTCACATATATCACAAAATGTCAAGTTTCCTGCTGAAGGACTTTTCAATGTCTTCATTATTGAGATCAATGAACTCCTCTCTCAAACTTCTATCCTGGGAGGTTAACCTTTCTCCAAAATGTCCTTCACTCAGAACCACCCAGACTCCAAACACAGCAAACATGAATGATTTCATAACAATAAAAAGGGCCAGTGTGCATTTACTCATCTGGTATATATTTAGTTTTAATATTTTATTGACAGAAAGCACTAGAAATAGGTATTTCTTATTCTGAGAACAGGTCAAAGCCTCTGTTTCTCATTTAAAAGCTCCCTAAACATCTCAATTCCATACAGAATGTCAGAACACACCACACAAAGTATCACGAAAGGTCATAAAATTCCCACTTCTCAAATATTGCTTGTCTGCAGTCTCCCATTATAAACATTTTACAGCCTGTGTAAAACTGAGTAATCTAGACAGTCACCATGCCTTCCAAGTCCTTGATCATTTAGTAACACCATCTCTGTATCACTAAAAAACCCCACCAACATTAATATCACATGCAGGTCTACATTCTTCAAGTCCTAAAAAAAATCTAATAAACTCATAGGCTCTATGACAACAAGATATTTTGGGGTGCGTTCTAGAAGGAGTAATTTCAGCATCTGTTTTTACGGCAGAATTTACATATCCTAGAGATATTCTTAATGATACAGCAATTTTTACAAACTTAGGGAAGGAATATTAATTTTTATTTCATTTTATTTTATTTATTTCTGTGTCCTTCGGGCAACTAGGCTGCCTGTAGATACAAGAGAGGGAGAACACACAGAACACTTCAAATGAGCAACTGTTCAGTTGCCCTCTTAGCAATTAAGAAAGCAGTCACTTCACTTGCAGACGGGAATAAAATGAGCTGCAGCCTCCAAACGACAGCTGAAGGCTCTGCTTAGCCACAAGGTCTGTGCAAGCGCCAGAGTCACAGAAGCCAGCTTGCCTCTCCATGACAAAACACCTCCTCAAAGGCCATGAGGGAGCAGCACAGCTAGCATACAGGAGATGTATCTAGAATTCATATTACAAATTGGGGTTTTATTGCAGTTGCGGGGTTTTTTTGTTTGTTTGTTTATTTTTTAATTTTTTTTTACAAATGAGAAAAAAAAAAGAATAAGGTCAGCTCAATGCAGACTATGTTCAACAGAAAAATACACCAGTTACTATTTAAATCAATACTTCTAACTAAAAAGACATAAGTAATTAACTGCTTAATCCCAGTATTTTGTAGACCATAGTACCCAGTATTTTGTAAACCATAACAAGCAGTTTACAGCCTTGTGCTCTGTATGATTTTTTTGTTATTTTTTTTGTTGAAAGAGAATCAAAGTTTGGTTTTCTCTCTTTTCTAACAGTGGAGCATGGATGGAAACTGGGTATCAGAGTAGAAAAAAAATTACCTTCAGGCCAATGAACTTTGTCCTTCTTAACCAGCAGGTTTTACAGCACCCTAACTGACACTGCGCAGCTCAGAGCCCTGCCTGCCTGGACTGCTGCTATTAACAGTAAGAAGCTGTGCCCATAAGTATGACATTTTTTGGTGGACTTGACTAGCACCAGTAATCTTTATGACAGCACTGGCAAAGGAAGGCATGCAAAAATGAAGACAAAAAAAAAATCAGTTGGTCTAATGGCTGCTACCTGTAATTCATTTATTGTACAATATCAGCCTCAGGCCAGTGAGCAACAATACAAATTATTTGAAGAAAAAATTCAACTAAACACTTTTAAAGATGTTAAAATACACACATAATAAATACTAACAAGTTTTTACCAATTTTTTTTATTAGTTTATAGTTTTTCACTTCTTAATTACTACTGTTCGAAATGTGTAGGAAATATGCACAACTTTAGCAGTTTCAAATCAAATGAAGCATTTCAGTTTTGACACTGATAAATGATAGAAAAACAGCCACACGAGTCTTGTATCTGCTGCTTTTCTTAAGTTGTTGAGTGAATGTGCTGTCAATATGAAGTCTTATAAAGTGTTTGTATTTAAGTTGTCATTTGGCAGATTCCTGCTGTTCTCTCCTAGTACATTCACACTTCTGTGTGAACAATAATGTGCTGAAAAACTGAGGAATTTCAACAAATTAACTGCTTGTCTCTTTTTTACTAAGATCATTAAACTTTATTAGTAGCAGTAAAAAATAATAATAAAAAAAAATCTTTCAGCAGTTTTCATCAGAAGGAAGAAGAAAAAAGAGGGCACTGTGGCCTGGGCTCAGAGGAAAACCAACATTACAATAAAAATGGTAACAAATGGATTTTTGGAATGTGTAAACAACCATATGCTTTGATCTTGCAACCACCTGCATATATTCTTAATCTAAGTGTAGTGCTGAGGGTGATGTTTGGATTAAAGTCACACAGAAATGTCCAGGTCAATCTGTCTTTCTTGCTGAATGATTTACATTCTAGCCTCCCCATTTTAAATAAGCTTTGAAAATTTACCTTCATGGAGCTAGTCAGAATCTGTGGATTCGTGATGAGTAGGGAAGAAAAATCACTGTTTGTAACATAATATATGGAAACTATCTTTAATTAGTGTTGTTTTTTTCTTTCATGGCTATTTAATTGCCTCCATAACCATTCATAATGCGCACACAGCTGCACATCATACATACAAAACAATTCTTGAACAGCATCATATGAAAATGTCCAAAGCATCTAAATCAAAGCCCTTAATATTTTCATATCTAGCTGCTCAAGCTCATGTGGTGCCTCTCAGGAGTTTTCCAAATACACTTGCACACAACAACAACGTAAATCTAACAAACAATGCAGATTATGATTTATGACAAACTTTACCTTTAAAAAAAATTATAACACAAACAACTACATAAAGAAAGCATAATAGCAAGCTTAGTTAATGTAAAAAATACATGGCAATGAAGCTCAGCTGGAGCACAAGGCTCTGAAACCCACATTAGAAAGTCATACACAAAATAATCACAAATCATTATCTCCAGTGAAAAATCCAACATTGAAACTATGGCTAGAAGCACACTCTTGGGACACTTTAGCTATATAAATATATAAAAATTTACCTTTGTCTGCCAAAGTAAGCCTTCCTCTCCATTATTTGGGATCTTTATCAATTTGTGTACTTTCTTCACTGATTTTTCTCCTATCTGGAACCTGCAGAAGTCACTGGAGAAAGCAGAGGGTTTGCCTCTCTGTCTTCATAACAAGCCAAGGTGTGCAAGAAGTTCTGAGACTCAGACAGCAAGGGGGCTATGAGTGCACGGGTCTTCTCACACCATGTCTGTCCTCTTCTGCTTCGAGTGATGTGCTCAGTGCTGTCACTGAACTCAGCTGGGGTGACCAAAAGACTTCCAGGCTTACGTTATAGACTGCCAGGGTTTTACAGAGTTAGCTAATGAGAAGGCAGAGCATTCTTGCATCTCTGAACATCTGCAGTGCAAATTGTGCAGCGTAAGGTACATCTGAATGAGATGTATGTACCCATTTTGATCATAATCTGGAAAGACTAACCCCCATCATTAGCTAATGTGTGTCAGACTGAGGGAAAAGTTTGGTTTTTAGCAGCCCCTTGAGGAGCAGGTCAGCCAAAGCCCACAGAACACTACACAGCCAGAAAGACCTATAGCTTGTCCTCTTCATTAAAAATGTGTTGCTGCTGTGATCAGCAAGACAGCTGATGCTCACAAGAACTTCCAAGAGAAGAGAAATGCCTCAGAGAAATACCTTAGAGAAATACCCTTTCTCCCTATGCACAGAGATATCTTATAAAAGAAGGACCACAAACAGTAATGGAATAACTGCAAAAGAGGCCACGTAGTTCTTGTCATTCCATGTTTTACAGATACCACGTTCTAACCACTCCAAACTGAAAAATAATAAAGTACAAACACAGAGGCCAACCAATGGCCAAGTCAGAACTCCTCTTGTTTTTTCACTGACTCACTGTCATGATGTGTGAGAAGTGTCCTGAAAATGTCTATCACACAACTGTGTCATGAATGAGAAGTTCAGCCCTTCAGTCTCAAAGTAGCTCTACAGTTTTTCATACTGAATCATAACGATCACAATCATAGTAAGCTTTTAGAGAATGAAAGAAGCTGCTGAGAGATATTACAGGCACCTTTTCTCTATCTGTCCACACACATGCTCACAGATGTGTGCATGCTCCACTCATGTAGTTGAGAATATTCAAGTATCTGTATAATTTCTCATTTCTAGATGTTCTAAACTGCTAGATTATTTTATAAAATCTCTAAGAAATTAGAACATAAGAATAAAGGAGACACTTATTAAAGCTCCTTGCAAGACAGGCTCCTAAAGATTTAATTTGAGTGAATGTTTTCTTTATGGAGAACAGTCTCACAGAGGTGTCCTAAAAAACTGTGAGGTGAGATGAGTAGCAAGGCAAAAAAACTAAACGAGTCTGTAGACAAGACTACTCTCTCATGACTCTTGAAAGGTACAGAGTATGGACATGACTGGATGTACATAACAAAGATTGAGTTTAAATACTATAGTAACACCATGAATAGGTGTTTTTGTTGTTAAAGTCAGGAAAAATAGCAATTAATAACTGGAAAAAATGAAGTAATTTCTGGGTAAGTGAAGAACTTTTCACATACAGGGACTGTTCTGTATACTGTGAAAAGCACACATACTTCAAATTAAAAATAACATCTATATGCACCTACAAAATATTTCCATCTCCACATAAAATATTCAGCTTCTAACAACATTGCAATAACTGACTGATTTTTCTACTCTAATTAGGCTGTTTTTTTGTTCAAATCCTGCATGCTTAAATAATATGCTCACAACAGCTGTCCTAAAGAAATCCCTTCCATATTATACCTTTTCATTTATGTGCAACTTCCAGAAAGTAGAGAATTTTACAAGGAACGTATTGATTCAAAGGTAGTAAGGGATGGTGGCTGTATGACCTCCATAGTTTTTCTTCCAAGAAAGGATCAAGTGATAAAGTAGTGCTGCGATTTGTAAAGGTCACAGACTGGCAGATCAAATCAATCTTAATTTTGAGAATGGTGAACGAATAAAACAATTTTTATGAGCTAGATCATATGGATGCACAGTGTTAAAGAAATAATCATAACCAAAGCTTCAATTAAGATGTTCTGATGAATTCATTATTAATTTCCATACCTAAGGCAGAAAAAAAAAAAAAAAAAAAAAAAAGACAATTGTTGAGAACTATTTGCAGCAACATTAACTTTCTGCTTGGATGCTTTCTTTGTCTCCTCATCAATCCCAGCTGCAATTCCCTCCCATGCCCCCCCTATGTTGTATTATTTTTACTAATAATAGAGAAATTGCATGTATTACCTTAAACACACAATCAAAAAAATATATTTGCATTTGGATTTGATTTATTTGATAATATCTGTGAACTACATTTTGAACTTGAGGAACACCTTTTCAAACTAAGTCTGTGACCTTACAAGAGAAATTTATCACAAGATCATGAAGGACAGAGCCATGGTCTATCTCATGTCTGCCAAATATATTTCAAGCGGAAATGCGAGAGAAATGGACAAACAAAAAACTATAGCTTAAGAAAAATACATGACTTCTGTCCCTTTGCGGAGTCATTCTTCGATCTCAAGAGCCAAGGCAAATTTTGCCAATTTGAAAATGCCAGTTCTAGTTTCTTCATTGCGCAAATTCTCAGAACAAGGCACATGCAAAGCAGCACTCTCTCAAGAGAGATCTACTGTGCATGAACAATCGAGCAAAACGTTACAGCATTTTTTTAGGCAAACAAAACAACATCAGGCTAGGAGACAGATGCCATAAATAAGATTTCCCAAGTTTATGGATTGCTGCATTAGATTGATAAAATGTTTTCTGATTTTTCTGCTCCTTATTAGTAAATAAGTTTACCTCACTTGAAATATTCGCTACATTAACATTTTGTATGAAGCTAACTGAAAAGTCTGCCCCTCCCTGCTGAAAGGAGGCTTCCAACTAGTATGGTGACAAGTATAGAGAAAAGCAAAAATGACTACTGATGACATAGAAAAAGCTAGGGAAATATTTATCGTCATTTCCTTTTATTAGTGTTGTGTTTTTCCAGAAAAAAAAAAGCAAGAATTAAAAGAAATTATCTCCACATTACCGTAAAATATTTGATAGTCGTTGATCTTGCCCATGAGAAGGCATGAGAAATGCTTCTTTCACTGAAGACTCAAAAGTGCTGGGATTATTGCCACTCTCTTCTAACACCTTCCTGTTCTGGCTGGAGAGGTCTCACCCTCCCTCACTACAGACCCCAGATGTGGATGTTCCCCCTCTGACTTCTGCCAGTGCTGTCACAACCATTTAGCACTTTGAGCTCTGTGCATGTGAAGGACACCGACATGCCTTCAGCTAATAGGGCTGCAAGTAACACCTGCCAAACCCTGAGCTTTTCAAAGCACAGCTGCTGACACATTCATGGTGAGACCATTCACTAGACCATCTTCTAGTAGACAGGCATACATACAACGTACACAGCTACTTGTCATAGGACAATCTCTCTCACACATAGTAGAAAGTGGAGGACAACAACAGCAGCTAGTCTAGAGCTGAGAAGACTGCTTACAAGTTTGGTGACAAAGCACTGGCAAGTGTCAAAGGTTAGTACTGACGGCCTTGCCATCTGCCAGCCAGGAGCTGGGTGAAGCTGCTTCCAGGACAAAGGAGCTGGGAAAGAGCTACAGAAACAGCCAGGGCCGCTGAGCATGCACTGCATCTGAAGTGTCACAGCAAGGAGGAGCTACCTTAATGTATAGTATGTGCTTCCTTGATTGTCAGAGCGACTATCTTGAGACAGCACAAGAACAAGGAATGCGGAGAGACTGTCTTAGTGTTTTTTTTCCTCATGCTAGCCAGTATCTGATTCAGCCCGCCTCTGCAACAGAATGATAACATTTTTGATAGCAAAATCCCTTCCTGCTACCGAAAAGTGTCAACACTGCTACCAACAAGAAGTCTGGCTGTTCCCACCAAAAACAAATGCATTTAAGAATACCAGTGAGCTCCTGTGTGGGAACAGTCACACCACCAATGAGAAGCAAGTCCTTTCCTTAAGGCTCTGCAGGTGCATCCACTTTCCTTCTAGCAGAAATGGATCAGCATGCTTGACCTGCAGTTTCTCTTGGAAAAGCTCTATACTTCTGAGTGCTAACAGCCAAAGCATGTCTGCCTTGTCACATCAAACATGGAGGGAGGATGACACAGACAAATGAAAATAGCTGTACATCTTAAAATTCCAAATTGACTGGGATGCATCAAATTTGAAGTACAATTTTCATTCAAATTATAGTTTTGAAATGACTCTAGAACTGACAGCAAACTACAAATGTCTATTCTAAAACTAAACATTCAATATCATACTTCATGAGATCAAGATGCTCTGCTTTCACTCACCACCACCAACAGTGGTGGGCAGCAGACACATGTATCTGGCAGCTAAAGCACTGTAGAGCTCAAGTGTCTAGTGTTGCTTTTAAAGCAAAAGCTCAAAAGACTGCAGTATTAACTGCAAATACAGAACCACCCCTTTGGCTGTAATCAATGTTCTGGAGATGACACTATGCCTGATACTTCCCAGGTACCCTAAAGCCTTCCTCAGGCTTTAGCAGCTAACCAACATGCACCATAAACCAGCCTGAAACAAAAGTAGTGCTCAACAATATGAAGCATCACAATTACCTCCAGTATGTGAAATGCACATCCAGCTGCAACAATTTTAAACCACCTTTTGCAGCTGTGTCAACATATGTAAACTAAAATTCCAGATTACAATAAGGAATCGTCTTAGCCATAAATTTAACTTAATACTTTATTTGTACAAGAAGTCACTATTATAATTCAGCTTAACAAAAACAGTAACTGCAAGCTTACAGTGACAGTGCCATCACAAACTAATACTCAAATTATGGCTCAAGTTTTTGATTTCCCACTATGGTTGTAAAAGCAACTCTTAAGGGTGCCTTATTACTCTGAGTCTTGCCTTTACTTCTCAGTGTTAAAGAAAGTCTTGGCAAAGCATCACAGAATATCTGCTATAGATACTTGAACTTTTTTTTTCTGTTTAAAACAAGAACATCTATTCTGCAAGCAGTAAGAATAATCCAAACAATAACTTTTCCTCTAAATTATTTGTATGCAGGAGATACTAAATTTAATCTGGAAAAAAGCTACAGAACTCTACACATTCTTAAAATATGGAACACCATATGTGGTAGACAAAACATTTATGCTGAAAAATAGTTTAACTAAAAAGGAAAATTTTAACTTTCAAATAAAATGGGAGATTTAAAGGTCTCTCAAAGGCCTCTAGGGCAAGTCTGCCTGCTCTATTTGAAAATCATGCTAACATTTTGCAATGGTTTGGACCGAACTCACTTTAAAGCATAATTCATTTCAGAGCTACTCTCTGGTCAGTCACTACAATCTAACTGATTTTGTCACAACATGCAAACACTATTGCTTGGTATCAGCTGATTTTCCTTTGCTCACATGTGAATGAGAGAAGCAAAACTGTCCAAATACTGTGGCCTTTCAGAACTGATTGCTTTTAGCTGTAATCTGACTGTATGCACTCCAGCTTGTCTGGAGCACAAGAGCATATCTGCCATCACCATTCAGGTCTACAAGTAGCATTCAGGAGCGTGGACTGGAGTTGTTCCCTGTCCTCTTGCAGTTTGTTTGTATGCTTCTATTGCATGGAGCAAGATCTTGTGCCCACAAGCAGCACCAGTCTCTGACTCCCACAAGTCTCACCGAAGTACCAAAAAAAATGAAGACCCTCTTGGTCATACAGAGCATTTCTTTAGATGTCTCTTAAATCAGTAAACAAGCCAAGGTTTTCAGCACTACGCTCTGTACAGCAGGAATACCCTGTACAGCAAACACAATACACCTGAGTTTGTTTCTGCTATTCTCAAGAAGCTAAAGAACAGCGTGGGTATCACCTACCAATCACAGTAAGTGCATCTATATTTTGAAGTAAATATAGAGCAAAAATGAAAATTGTAAAAACAATTTTAAAAAAAGTGCCTTTAAAAGCAAGTTTTAAAGAAGTTACACAGGTAAGATGATAATGTAGCTTGAAACAAATCATCTGAAAATTATCATAGCCATGAAATACACTTAGTTTACATAAATAAGACTTGTGTTAAAAATGAAGGAAAAAACTGAAAGAAGAATGATGAGTCACCATACTTAGATTTTGAACAAGAGGATGATTTTCTATCGACCCCTGAAATTAATTGGAACCAGTAGTTATAGGGCACTCGGAAAAGGAATGAATGCTCCCTTTCACATGCAGCAAATACAGAAGGAATGTAGAGAAATGAATCTGTCGAGAGAAGAAGCATAGGCCACAAGGCAGCAAAAAATGCCAATGTTATATATAGCAAATGAGATCTGCAGGTAGAGGAAAGGTATCACTTGAGAAGTTCAGGATCAAATATGGTACTGAGGTTATTCACAGAAAGCCTAAGTACTGACTATACAAGCAGAACAGTTGATTTGTCCCCAGGAGAAACACATCCACATGAAGTATTTAAAGGGAAAGTCAATGCAGGCAGGCAGAGAGAATAGAGAGTCATTAGAGGTGTCAGGAAATATGTACAGCTGCGAATCACAGGCACATAACTGTCAGTTAGCGATGTAGTTTATGCATGGTGTATAGAAAAGAGCAGGTGGCCAAGAAGTGACCCTGGCGAGAGGGACTTGGGAGAGCAGGGGTCTTGGCACATAAGGAGTGAACAAATACACACCTTATTGTTAAGAGATGTGTAGAAAAATGTCCACAATAAAAAGATAGGGCAGGCAGCTATGATGAGAGATGTATAGAAATGCAAGAGCTGTGGTAGGAGGAGAAAAAGAAAGAAATAATGCCTGCATACAAATATTGTACAGAGCTTTCCAATGCAGTATGTATTATCAGGAGCTAGGTCAATCTCAAATATAATTTCTTAACAAGTTATTTGTGAAGAGACTACGAGCAATATCTAAAGCTGCCTATCTTCTCTTTTCACTGCCAGAATGTTCCTTAGCTGGAGGATTTTATATGAAACCTTTTATAGATATGACATTTAAAACTTTTATTAAGTGAACAACCCAAGCCAACCCTTACAAAGCAAAGTAGCAGGTAGGCAAGCTTGTGGTAGACATCGGGTACGCTTACCCATTTATTTAAATTATCTAACTAGATAGAATTGTAAAGTGAAAATATCACTTGTCAGCACACATCAGCTATAATTGGTGCTGTACATTTAACGAATAAGCCAAAATTGAAGACTCTGTAGTAAGTGTCTGACTAACAGCATGGCTTATACCAAACTTCCTTCAGTAGCAAGCTTCAGGCTCAAATCCCTTTGCTTCTCTCAAAGTAAGGATTTAACAGAATACGCTATTTAAAGAAAATAAACTGGTGTTATTGAAAACACAAAAAAATGACTAAGAAGAAAACAGAACAATACTAATAGATTGCGAGACAGTTACTTAAAACAACTAGACTGTATTGCTGAGAAACAGATCTTAATGGCAATTTTTTCTATTTTCTCCTCTCTACACTATTCAGATAATAATGATTATACATTGAGATGCTTAATTCCAAAGCCTGAAGAACAGATCCAGGTTCCAACCTGCATAAAATGCACAGAACATCTATTTACAGCATACACATTTAGTAAGTCCCTCATGTAGGCTGGAGGTGAAAGTGGGACAGTCCTCTCCAATCTCCTAGTTTTTAAATGAATCAAGCACAGACCACTGTAACAAGCAGCCCTGTATTTCTGAAATCCCAAACCTATTTTCCAAAACATTGCTTTCCAAATCAATTAAGAAATTGGAACATCAGAATCTGCCATTTTATTACTAAGAAAATTGGGAAGATAAAGAGTAAATGAATATTTACAAGTTCTAAATCCCAATGATGCATCATATGCACATTGTTACAGACCACATAAAAACATAACAACCTAATATGATTATGTCTACGAGTTCCATAAGAACATGCAGAGAATACATCTTTGTGATTTAAATCATCTCATATTCTATTGAAACAACTCTACAACTTTAAAAGCCGCTGCAATTTTGCATGTCTGATGTCTTTTACACCAAACAACACATTCCGCTGAATATTCACACACCGAAAACCCCAGCCGACCTTGTAGGGAGGTGTCTCTTCCTGTTGCATGATGTTGGAACTAGGTGGTCTTGAAGGTTCATAGAATCATAATCAGAAGTACTCTGGAGCACAGAAGAAGGACAAACATTTCCCTTGATAGTGCGAACAAGAGAGTCTTGAGGGGAATTTTGCGAGGGCTGTGCATTCAGCATTTTGATTTACGAGAAGGATCTCATCCACTGAATTTCATAGGGAAGGACTAAGGAAGAGAGTCATGTAGGAGCTGACCTTGAATGATGGCCCACTCATGATTTTTATTTTTTTTTTAAATTGATAATTCTTTTACCTCAGTCCTGTTATCTGCACTGGCTTTATTTTATGGCACAGAAAGAGCTCCCAGTTTCAGCAGTGCCATGATGCACCACTTCTACTGACATAAATCATATAAACATAGAATTGGTTCCTTCCAAACCAAAGCATTCTGTGTCCCTATGAAGCAGGACAAATCACTTTGCTAGTATTTGAAAAGTGAAACAAGAGTGAAAACCTTGCAACAAAGCAAACATTTCTCTTGTAAAATAGTTTCAATTCATCCGATCTTGAGAAATCAAAGGAATTGTTCAATTATTAGCATCGCCTTAATTCTCAAACCAAGATGAAGAAAGATCAGAGTCTGTAAAAAATTTGGTAAATCATATGCATATCAGTTTACGTATTGCTAGTGGTAAGCAAACTTGCCCTACCCACTGTAATTGCACAGCATATTTTGAATATTTCGAATTTGAAAAAAAGAGTTCTGTGCAACAGGATACATCCAGCATCTTCTCTCTGATTTCATTTGCACAATGCTGATTGGGATTCTTGCTGATTAAGATATCTGCATAAAGCATGTAGCATTGCACTCAATATATGACAACTCTCCCGTTTTCTTTAGGGTATGCTAATATATATTTCTTTCAAGAATGACTGCCCTCTTTGGCAGAGCTCGTTGACAGGTGGGGGGGGGTTCTCCCAGCCACCAAGACACTGAAAAACTTCCTCTTCCATGAACAGGCTCTGCCTGGGGAAACCCAGAGGTAAAGCAGACACCTCCCAGTCAAAGCAGAGGAGTCAATGGCTTTTGTGCACTGCCACTGCTAACCAGATGACCTGCCCAGATGGTGTGTTCTCAAGCACTGCAAGCCTTCAGGGCAAGTGACTTGCAGCACTGAAAAACAAGTGGGGCTAAAACCCTGCTCCTCTGTGCCAGCCCAGTGGCTATGGGGCTGGAGGCAAGCAGGAGTCAGCTTGGCACAGCTCTAGCCAGCAAAGGGCTTCACTTCATTCAAGCAGTGGAGAATGTGGAATAGGTGAGTTAGCAGAGAACTGTAGGTGCCGAACTACACATACACACATTTCAAATGCTGACGAGGAAGAGTTCAACTTAGAGAACTGAGGCAGAAACTCATTAATTTCCATCCATCCCAGTAAAAGTATGCACACATGCATCAATGTGGTATGGAAAGCCAAAACGAGTTGCCTGAAATACAGCTCGTCTTTCACTTTATAATGATGTTTGCAGAAGAAAAGCAACTGTACTGCAGTCCTCAAAGCTTTAACTGAAAATCCTTTTGAATCGCCAGAGACATTTCACAGGTATTTGTATTATTTTAGCTCATTTGGTGTTTGTTTTTAATGGAAAGGTTCCTGTCAAAACAAAGTGGTAAGCTGATAATAACATGATTCTGCTCCAGTATCACACAGTTATGTCGGCTGTAAGCTGGCACCCTTCACAGGTCTCAGCTATTCAGAGGGAGGCTAACTGATCTGAAAAATAAATATGTTAGTGAGAAACAAGCAACCACAGGAAAATGAAACAGACTAAAATGAGAACAGCATTTTTCAAGGAATGAGAACAATCTGAAGGGCATCTTCTTCAATAAGTGCACGTGCCAGAACGCACACAATTAATTATTGTCCAAATATAAGTAACATAATCAGAGACCCCAAATAATAAACATTACTACCCGGCATTTCAGACACAGTTCTTGAAGTATGCTTACTGTAAGCATAAATGTTCGTATTACGAAATGGGGAGACGGTCTGTTTCACCAGAAACATAACAGTCTGACATCTGTTAACAATTGTACTGATTTAATTCTAATGAGAGTAAACGGAGACAGATTTGCAAAAATCTGTCTCTCAGAAGAATGTATGTATGCCTTTAAAATATTTTATTTTAGATACATAATGCTATGGCACCAAAAGGAACAAGGATATATTTTACTACACTGTACCTCTCTGACATTCGTGCACGGCTTTTGGGCTAGTAACCAAAAACTACAGCTACAGAATTGATTTGTTCGGGCAGAGATGCAGAGGCAGCACTTCAGGATTTTAGCCACAGCAGCCACCAAACCAATTCAAATTAAACTTACATTTATGATACTCTAAAATTCCATTATGCTCATTACTAAGACATCTGCTCACGTGTGCAGAGTGGTCACAAGACAAGCACAGTAAGGGTAAGTTATACTCATTCTTCACGTGCTTCTAGTCCATATCCTGCTGCCAACATGCTCACTGCTGGCAAGAAACAAGCAGAGGCTAAACTGCCCTGGACAAAGAACTACAACGGACACATGAAGCAGCCAGCCCCATCACCAGATGCCTTATAGACTACAGTAGATATCAGAAACCTAATCTCATGAATGTTTAAACATAGGTATAAGTCTTGGTGCTTTTCTTCTCTGTTAAGTTCCTTCCACAACACAACAGTGTGGTCAAATATACAGTGACCTGGTCTCCATCCACCTGTTATGCAGCACCAGCTCAGCAGTGCTGTGAGTTCATTACAACCCTTCTAAGCACAAGCACAGGTTAAGATCAGGATGTAACACCACAGCACTAGGCTATCTTTTACTTTGATTATTTCATTCTGAAACCAATTTATATAGACTAACAAAGACAACATGATTTTCTTCTTCATGGTCAGAACCCCGAATACTATCTTTTCATCATTCACTATCTCATTTAAAACTAATGCCTGCTTATTATCTGAGGATTACTATGTTTTTGTTATAAAGTAAAACTATACGTTTCTAATATTTCATAGACTGTATAAACTGAATAGCATCAGATGAAGAGATAAAGAGCCTTAAAGTAAGTCCTTTTACCAAATTTGTTTACAGACTATTGATAAAAAACAGATTGAATTGCATTTTTCCTTGTCTGGGAACACTGATTTCAACCAAGATGTTCCAACGCTACATGTTGAAGGTCAGGCATTAAATATTAAATTTCCACAACTTGGTAATGTCTTAAAACAAAGGCATGGTCAGAGTCAGCAGCTTCTAAAATAAAGAATAATTAAAAACAAGACTCTCCAAACTGCTGTGTTAGCACACTGCAAAAGTAGTGAGCATGCTGCAAAAGTATTGAGCATTTAAGGGGTCTGATTAGTATCTACAGGGAGGTGGGAGGCAAAAGGATGAGTCCAGGCTCTTCTCAAAGCTGTACAACAATAGGACAAGGAATAATGACCTAAAACTTGAACACAGAAAGTTCCATACTAACATGAAGTAAAAAGGCTGACAAAGCACTGGGTCAGGCTGCCCAGAGAGGTTGCGGAGTCTCCTTCTACAGAGACATTCAAGACCTATCGGGATGCCTGCCTACTTATGTGACCTATTGTAGGGAACATGCTTTAGCAAGGGGGTTGGACTCAATGATCTCTTGAGGCCCCTTCCATCCCTTGCCATTCTGTGGTATTAGCATGTTCGACTTCAAGCAGAGAGAAAAACATATATAGTCAAGAAAATTTAAAGTAAGTTCAGCTGAATGCACTGTAACACACTTTCTCTGAAGCTTATGCATGGGCACACAAAACACAAATTAATTGTCATGTTTAAGCAATCATTTCCTATCAAAATGATCAAAAACCTAATTTACTCAAGAGGTACAGTAAATGGGTTTCCAGATCCCCCTCTAACTTCCCCATGACAGTGTAACTGATCTAAATTAACACAGATGCTCATTTTATTGAAGTGGAACAAAAAACAAAAAGAGCAGGGATTATTTATTATGCTTTAATTGTATTTAAATAAACGGAAGAAGTGTGATTGTGGCTGTAAGGGACAGACTGGAAGCACACACTATTTCAGTGGGTGTTTTACAGTTTGGAATAGTCATTCGGCTGAGTATTCTATTTTTAAAATATAACTATTCCACACCTTCCTGCACCCTGATAACTGATAGAACAAATAGACACCAACTGGTTTTTTGAAACAGCTTTTCACAGCAAGGAGGGAACAAAGTGGACTGAGTGATTTTTGGAGTGCCAGCTCCTGGAATAGGATTTGCTTTTTGTGGCCCCAAGCAAGCCACCTCCTCCTGTCCCGCTGCCACCTACAACATGAACACCAAAGCTCCTTTTTTAACACAAATATAGCAGCATATCTAAGCGTGGCATTTAGCAGCGGGGGACGGAAGGCAATGGAGTGCAGTGGTAGGTGAGGGAAAGAACAATAACAGTTTTATAACAGTTTTTCCCTACATTCTTGTGGATCTATGGCAGCAGAAACTTATAAAAAAATTTTTTCTGGGACTTTTTTTGTACAATGCCAATCCTTTACCTCTCCTCCTTTAGTGTTTTGGGTTTTTTTTTGGTAATAAATAAACACATTCACACATACACACTTTGTACTCTCTCATTCTCCAGCTATAAATATGCAAATTCCCTTAAAATACCAGACCCCAATTTTGAAAAGTAACTAGAAGTGCATAATATACAAAAGAGCAAGTCTTTTTGTAACTAAAAAATACGTCTCCTGGAGATACAAACTACATTCACTCTTGTAATTTTTTGTATTTTCTTCCTGTCCCTTTATACATATGAGTCTCATAGTGTTATAATAACACTGATACAGTAGCTGAAGCTTTTTGACAAAGGAGGAGAATACAATGGATTACTTCTACTCCAAAAGTAAGGAAATGACTTATTATAAATTGAATTGGGCACTTGAACACTGTCATACGTAAAGCAGTAAATAGGTATTTATTTATTTATTTGGAAATGCTGAAAAGAGGCAGCAAGCTCTTGCTTTAAAAAGAAAAAAAGAACCACCTTAATTCTCCCCTGTTTTCACTGCTGTAACTGTCCTCACGGAGCAAGGATTTGCAAGTTTGATGAGCAGTCATCCTTGATCAGTTGGAAGGGTCTCACCAAGCACCCTATGAAAATACCAGTGGGCCAGCACAACTTTTCATACATCTTCAGCTCTGTTGACAAGCTAAAGCATGCCCACTGAATGAAAGACAGCATGGAAACAGGTTGCCTTTTCCAGAAACTTAAGTAAAAACAAAAAATCCCTAAATAAAAAATACAAATACAAGTTTTATATATATTGGCTAGTACAAGGTTAAGAGACAAAAAATTGTTACTATGAAACCCACTTCCCTAAGCAGCAGCCCATTTTTGCCAAGAAACATAAATCTACACATTCTAATGCTGAAATACAGCTGAACCTCCATGACTGGGAGACCCCTACCTGCAAACATGCAGGTACCTGACCACTGCTCCCCAAACTGTGCATGCCCAAAAGGAATGCAGCACTGCTCTGTGGCCTCCCAAGACCCTGGGCTCCACTGGCTGATAAAGCCATCTGCAGGACAACACACTTATGGGAAAACAGGTTACAAGTTTTAAAACAGTAAATTAAGAGGTTCCGTAGATTTCTTAAATTCCTTCAAACTTCTCTGGCTAGATAAATATAGCGAGCTTGCTAACAGCCTGTGGTTAGTTTGTTATATTCTTGAAATATAGAAGATCAATTCCTCAATGTGATCAATGCTCATACTACCTTACATGCTAAGTTAATTGCTAACAAAGCTGCAGCATATTCCTTGAAGCATTCCTGAGGAATAACTTAAGTATTTGCTACCTAACACGAACAAATCTTCAGTTTGTGAATATTGAGTAGTGCAGATGGAAGTATTACAGAGAACTGTGAGTGACTTATGTGAGGTGTGTCAATAGGGTAAAAGTAGAATTAAATGTGTGGCCATGAAAGCACAAAGGCGTTATTTAGATACACATACAAAATGCTTAATTCTTTTTTCTCACCCAACAAGAGAGCCATTAAAAACACAAAAAACACATACAAAAAAGTGAGCTTTTATAAAGGAATGAATTTGAATACTTTAACAAATCAGGACTACACAGATTTGCAGCTTTGATATACCTATACATATAACAAGCACATACTCTATAAAGCCATTATTTAACATTTTGCTACAGAAATTTACTAAGAATATCTAGCAGTTCTAGCAGTCCTTTGCATTAAGAATAGATATTGAAATGAAAACACACAAAAAAAAACACCCAGGCAATTACAATTAATTGTACACATTAGGTATTCTCCAAGACCTATAGCTCAGTTTTATCATTTACATTCCAACTAAATTCTGAGATTCTCAAAAATCTGTCATCTTCTCATTCAGAGAACAGCCTAGGTACTGCTGGAACGGGATGACACTTGGTTTATGACGTCTTGTGCAAATACAAGAGCCCTGAATGCCACAGTATTCCTGAGGAAAGTAACCCTGTGATCCCTCACCTCTCTCATGCCTGTGCATCCCTGCCCCTCATCTTGCACCAAAATTCATACAAATGGTTTCCCAGTTACCAGAGCTCACCTGGAAGGGGCCAAAAGCTTTTTTTACCATTCACCGCATGCCATGAGTGAACTCCCAGCTTACAGCCAGTGCAGACCCATTGAGCTGCTATGCAGCCAGCACCACAGGGACAGCAATGGCACTTGTTACACCATGATGTACATCTCCCCACCCAGAAGTTGCATCCAGCTTGTGTTTAGGCCATGAATCGCAAAACCACGCAGACCAGAAAACTATTTATGATGCAACAGTCCAGCAGTCACTTTTTGATGAAGTACCTATTTTCTGCTATAGCAAGAGAACTGTGGATATTAAGGGACACCAGCTGAGCTCTGCTCTTTCTCCTCTTGTCTCCTCCTGCTGTCTCCCTTCCATACTGACAACTCCAAGCATTTACCAGCAATGATTCAGGGATGAAACTCAGGTTTCCACGTAGAAATCATGGGGTTTTGGAGAATTCTGGCTTTTGGTAGGAAGATTTCTACTGCTTCTTGTTCTGTACAACCTACGCAAGGCATTATTTCCACGTATATTTATTTAATCTTCACAAATACAAGATAGAAAATGTATTATCACACTGATCTGAAGCTTGGGTCTTACACAGAATGCTAAATAAAGTTTTAGTCAAAGGCAGGGAGCTGAGCAAGACAATTGTTGACATATGTGTTTGCCACCCAATGTACCACATAGTGGTAAAAAGCCAGAAATAAAGTGGGAAAAATAATTTACTGACAAAAAAAAGAAGTATACCTAAGGGATAGGAAATATGAGAAAAAAAGATCACTAAAGCTGCCAGCTTGTGCCTATTGTCTGTTCACAGTGATGAAGGAGAGAGGGGAGATGAAAGTGGGTGTAATTACTGGGACTCAGCAGATCCATCTCTGATTGAAACAAAATTGAACTTCCAGCTACTAGTGTACATTATACGTATGGAAATTTACATTAGAAATAATATATATTATGGAGCATTCTCTGGCTACAAGTCAGGAGACTTCTTACCGGAAAAAAAACTCTCACATATGTGAGAGCTATGTTTCAAGTTGCACACACTCAGTATTTCTTGCTATGATTTCCCTTCCCCTTTGCTAGAATAAAAAAATATATATCCATTATCTTACTGAGTTCTATAAGGAGAAAAGACACCCTGGTGCAATCTGATTGTTTTAGCCTGATTTTACAATGAAACTAATGTTGGGGTTAGTCTTCTCGTAACAATGTTGGTTCAGTTGTATCAAATTTACAAAACGCTTTATGCCTCAGGTTAAAGTTTCTCAGAAACTAGATATCTACCACAGCACCTGTTGAGAGAAAACATGGATTCCTCCCTTTCCACCTGGAGAGACAGATAAACATAATTCAGATACTGTCTACTGAAACCACAAGCCTGCTGTCCCACACCCACCCCTATACTGCTGGGAGAGACTGAAAGGATCGGTAATCTTCAGAAACCTCATGGGGAACTGGAGACTGACACTAGAGACTAAAATACATGGGGATAAAACTAGAAGAAATGCAGGCTTTAAGCCTATGAATTCACGGAACAACTCAGTTCATATTTCTGGAGTATTCTGAAGCCATAACGCTAAAGAACAAAAAATATGTAGCTACATGAACAGTAGCTACATATAAAACATAACCATAGATAATTTCAGTAAGTCAATACCAATTAAACAGAAGGGATGAAAAACATTGCAATTATTATTGTGACTGGACAGCTTTAACGATCTGGGTAATATGCAATATAACAATGTAGATTTGTGCTGAGGTGCCCCAACAAAAGACAGAGCATCTCTCTTTTCTTCAAAACGCTTGAGTAATGTGATAAACATTGAAATGGAACAGTGAAAAAATCCTCTCACCATTTATTCTTCATACAAACAGATATTATTTGTATATGTAGGCTGTCAGGCACACATTCACCCACTTAAAAGCCTGGTGTTCCAAGTACATTTTATGGATAGCACATATTTACTTAGATTTTCTCCTTCCAAGAAAAGAGTATCACTGAAAGAAGAAAAGTCTCTAGTCAAATAAGAAACAGAATAACCGATGTTCCCAAAAATCCAGAGTAGACACAAATTATTGTTGACTCATATTTTGAATTGCCTGTCCACTACAAGCTTTCAGAGTAATGTAACAAGGAAAAAAATGTTTTTCAATCACTGTTATCCATCATCTCAGTAAACAAGTAAAATGTACACTCTGCCATCTGCTAGCTATTAGTCTGTGTAATCATAAAATATCATGTAATGTAATCATAAAAACCACTATTATTACCTACTCTTTCAATTTATAAGCAAATATTTCTATCTGTCAAATTATTTCATGCTAGCATGGGGCTTGAACCTTCTGTGCTGCATACCATCAATCTAGTCGTCAATCTA
Source organism: Perdix hodgsoniae (assembly GCA_035772895.1). Lineage (NCBI taxonomy): Eukaryota > Metazoa > Chordata > Aves > Galliformes > Phasianidae > Perdix > Perdix hodgsoniae. Next base: position 28,008,950 of record JAPSGF010000002.1, read on the forward strand.
AGATAAGTCTGTCTCTTGTTTGGTCCTCCTACGTTTGGAAAATGCTCAGCACGGCAGTACTTAGATTTCATCCCAGAAGAAATCATACAAAGGGAAGGGTCAGTAAGTGATCCAGCTGTCAGGGACCTGAGCAGCTGAACGAAGGCTGTGAGAAAGTTCACTGCTTCTGTTCAGCAGACGTGGATGCCTCCAGGAATGAAGTGAATTCTCAGTTCTAAGAGTTTTTTTTTCCCTGCATCGTGTTCTATTTAGTTTCATACTTTTTTTAAAAACAATGAAAAATGTATGAAAAAGTGCCCTAGTGAAAGTTACAAATTTATCAAATGACATCTTTTAGAGTTACAGTAGCAACAGTTTTTTTCCAAAATTCTTGTGTTAAATAGATTAAAAATAATAATAATAATAATAATAATAAAATCCAAACAACAAAGCCAAAACTCTGGTAGGTACCAATCACAATTCACACTGTTCAGGAAAACTGGTGATGTTCTTCCCATGATATATACTACTAAAACATTCCTCAGCAATGGTATTGTTTTTATCCGTAGTCATTTCTCAGTAACTGGAAAAGCAGAGATCACATCAGTCAATGTTTTCTCACTTCATTAGCTTACAGAACTTGTCAGATTAATTACATGATCAGACCAAGAGCAATCAATGGTCCCACTGCCTAAAGCTGAGACACCTATGGGTTACTGCATACTTTTAATTTCTGGCAGAAAAATGTTGCTGCTTAAGCATGTTTTTCCCCTAGCTAAATATAAAAAACAAGGGTAATGGTGTAAGTGGCACACCAGCCGCCATTTTACCCATGTAACTATAGTTTGCTCCTGGATATTGGTGACTCCACAATGACTACAGGGCCTGAACCTGTTCCCACAGTGACAGAACAGAGCTGAATGGGATGCCATAGGAAGACTTGTGTTTTGGGTCTTCTACCAACTGTCACTGTAAATTGAAACTGTAACTTCTGTGAACATGGAAGAGATCTACTGTGCATGGATGGACTTCGAAACTCTGAATTAGTAGACCAGTCAAGCTACAGAAGAATCTCTTCTTTGTTCAGTTCAGCCATTTCAGGAACAACTTGAATACAGCCTGCAGAACCCCCACTTTTTATTTTACCTTGTTCAGCAAGATTTTGATATTTGCAGAATATTATCAGTATGCTCTGAAGGCTTGGTACAAGGGCCCAAATCAGAGTGGAACTACAGCCACAGGGACAGGAGAGAGTTTCTGCTCCATGAGCAAAAACTTTACTCAGGAAAGAGTCCACGCTATTGGAAACAACAGCGTCCCCATGCCACCACATTGCTTTTTGTGGTCAGCATCAAAGCCCTTACAGCAACTCAGATTTTCAGTCAAGCAACAGCCTCTCAGTCCAGCACAGGGTGCTGCCAGTCCAACTTGGGAGCCTTTCACTGAAGTCATTCAAACTCCTGTAATAAAAAGAAAACTAAACTAGCTCTCTCAAGCACATCCACCTCCCAGATCAAATATAATGATCTTCTCCAACTGTTGGCTGAAACAGCCGTGCAGTTCACAGGCAGACTTTCTTTCAGTGGTGAAGAATGAGGAGTTCAACAGCTATCCTTAAGAACTAGTACTACCCACACTGCAAAGCTGATCATCTAGAAACTCTGAAGTAAAATGCACATGACTGCAAGACTTCCTTGCCATCTGACTAAATGCTAAGACATAAAACACTTTTAGTATTATCCATTATGACATTATCTTCAATTATATAATCATGTATTTACTACAGAGTCACTGACTTTTGCCACAAGATACACATAAAGGAAAATAGAATTAAAAATGTAAATGCGAGCATCAGTCTGTCAATTTCCTAAGTAAGGTCCTAACCTTTACATGTGTATTGTACTTGACATTGAAATCTAAATTAAATTTACTATACATATTGCACTGAAGAAGTTTAACAATCACTGTTGTTGTTAACATGTATACAAAGAACAGAAAACGAGACAGTGATATTAAAGTGATTTGCTTTAATATCTGGCAGAGGTTTCATTTCTTAGGATGCAATCTGTAAGTCTAGCCAACTTGACCATTAATGTCACAATCTATATATCACTGACAGTGAAAAAATAAAGGAAGTCTCTGAACACAAAAGAAACTTCCTTCTTTTGGTTGTATCCTCAAATTAATTCATACCATACCATACACCGTACAGGAGAAGCACTCTTACAGAAACAGGAGAAAGACTTAAGTAAACAGTTGTTTAATATTTGTCTGTTGGGCACAGGCAAGTGGAGAGAAATGGGCAGGAGCTTCTCTCCCCCCCCCCCCCCCCCCGACCTATGTTCTCAATTTCTCTTCCCCTAAGCACAGGGACATGTACCCTGCACCCTTGAAATAAATGAGGAGGTGGAGACACATATGATGGCTATGCTTTTATGTCAACCTGAAGTTATGTTAGAAAATTGATGTGGATCTTAAATTTTGAGTTTCTTTGCACTATGAAAATGAATTGACAGTCCAACCAGAAAATTTGGATTTTCTGATATTAAGAATCTGGTTGACTTGTAGCAACATCAAACAAGAGTTTGTTATTACCAATTCTACATTATTGTAGAAAATTATTTATTATTTGCATTCCCTCTCTTTTAGACCATATGTAATATTAGAACATATTTTGGTTTTCGGAAGTCACAAAAACTGCCCACTTCAGAATTTACAATACCAACTCCATAAAACCCCACCCAAAAGCCTGATTCAGTTTGTAGCCTTCATTAGTGGTTGCAAAGAGAAGGCTGAAAGCTGTTTGCTCAATGCTTTCTCTTCTGTACTAATAGCTAGCTCTGTAAATGTTTGACACAATAAGCTGTCAGCACAAAAAATGTTTACAAGGCTAATAGGGCAGCGATCCCACCATAGCAGCATTAGATGGGAGCACTGCTCCTTCACCCAATGGAACTAATGGAACCTAGAGGGCTGGGCCTGGAAATACGACTACATCAAATTCGTCACATCATCAGAAGAACGTTATATGAAGTTTATGCAAACTGTAACACAAAACATCAGCACAAAGTCAGAGTAGTGCAAACAGTTGATGTGTTCCAGCATAAAGTCTCCTTATAAAAAGTGAAACAACCAAAAAATGAATGGTAAGAGCAAATTCATAATACTGAAGCAGATTTTAATTTGTATGGGCATTATGAGTTGGTCACTGACTACTGGATGCTCTAAGGGATTGATTTATCACACTGTTTAACTGGTTCATATTTTGAAGACAAGGAAGGGCTAAGGGTGAAATAAGGTAATGCGAACGAACCTGGTGTTCTGTTATAAACCTGCATGGCACTGATGGCAATGCTGTTTATTTGTTTTTGTTTTTCATGGACTTTTTTGTGTGCATTTGTGTCTGTGAGAGGAAAACTCAAATGCCTGTTTCACAGAGACAATACAGGAAAGTTACCACTTCTGGCTGCATAACAAGGAAGTAAATAACAGCTATTAATTCATCACCCAAATTTCTGATGTTACCCATTATATATCTTTGTAATTCTGTTACGGCTTTGAGTTCATGACAGTTGAATATTGTTACAGCAGCCCACTACTTTTAAATGACAGCTCTCTCACTTGAGATATCAATTAAGGAGAGAAAGTTAGTAATCCAAGTACAATTCAATTTCTTACTCACGCAGTCAACGTTTTAACTCTCCCTAACAAATGACTGTACAGGATTTAACTCCATAACAAATGATTATGCAGCTTTTTAACTCTCCATAACAGATGACTGCAATACAACAACAAAACATCTTCCCTACTTTTAGACAAATAAATAAGGAGGATGTTATGAAAAAGATGAATCAAAACGTGGATATGAGATAGTACTCCTATTCACATTGTCAGGAAACATGTTATAAGGCCAAAATTGAGCATAAATTGATAATTTCTGTTCTAAACCATATATTTTAAGATACAAAAAATGCTATATTACTAGGGGGAGAGAAAAGGCTTGCATTCAGCACTTTAGAGTCACTGATTCATTTAGCAGAAGTTTAGATAACAGTGTACTTACTATTACTAGTGAAAAGAAAATTCTGCATTCAATTATATGCTAAGATCCTGTTTGCTTTTGCTTTGCTTTTGTTAGCATACCCCACCTTTTTCAGCCTCTGCTCACACACCTGGTGAGGCATTTCTGTGACAGATTTACCTTTAATACTACATATCCCTAATGAAAGGGCTCTCATCTTCATCTCTGTGCAACACGTACTGCAGTAAACCTCTTTCCCAGAAGGGTTGATTGGCAAATAAGCACATCAGCTAAACTAGAATGTATTCCATCTTCTGGGTTTATATTGCAGAGAATTACCAAAATTCCAAGCAAAATTCAGAATTTCTGATTTCAGCATGACCAAGTATGTAGGTCATCTTAGAATGGCAAGTGTTCAAAACCATCAGAAAGGTTTTTGAACAGGAAAGGCTTTTCTGGCATGCACTTGGCATGTCCTGCATAACTCACCAGTGAATTTCATTAATCCAAGGAACCTAACTAGCTCATCTGTACCAAACACACTGTTTTCAATTTAAGATAAAACATATTCCTTAAATATGTATCCAATAATGTGTTTTGAAAAAGATGTGCAATACTTTACGCAAACATCTCCTTCTCAAAGTTTTCATAGTAAGTCGCAAAGAGAGCAGCTTACACTTTTGAAAATATGTGCTACCAGGCATCCAGTAAGCTAACTGCTCATTCTTGCTCCCTATTAAGGTTCCTGAAAATATCATTACAACAGTGACAGCTTCAGTTCACTGCATTTCATTGACTCTGCATGAGTGCTGTTCTTCAAAAGATAGCAGTGTTCATATCGTACAGAAAAAAAAATAAATAATTTCCAGACACAACAAGTGATAAAACCTTATGGATATAAAAATTAAGCAGGTTCTTGAAGATAAAGATAAGCCCTTGATTCACTAGAAAATTACATAGAAAAAAAAAAAAAACAGCAACCCAAAAAACAGTCTGCCATTTGCTTCCCCCAACCCTTCTTTTCTTTTTTTGCCCTTCAAGAATGAACATAACAGTAATTTCATATTTAAACTGAATTATGTACTACTTTCTGAACCTTTCTTCCTCTTGGAAAATCACATTTCTCAAGCTGTCCAACTTGATGCACATTCCACAGGACTCTCTTTCCAGAAGCCAGCTGACAATGATGGTACAGAACACAGGGCTGGGTGCAAAACAAGTCTGCACACTGCAAACTATCCATCTCAACACTGGTACAGAGAAAAAGCTCTCCAACATGATATATTTGAGGAAATAGAAAATAGTAAGGAAGTAGATATATGATTTTGTAAGGTAAGAGAATAGAACATTCTGCAAGTTTCAAAACACTCCACAGCAGCTCAAAAATACTGAAACAAAAGACAAAAATGTTAGAGAAAGGTCTACTGCCTGAGACTTTTCAGAGGGCAGTTAACAGCTCTGGGTCAAAACAAACATTTTTGTGTGTCAAATTAATCTGCATCTCTCTCAGAAGTAAGATATGAGACACCCAAAACAAAATCTGGATTCTAAATATACTAACCACACATACGAGTTCCTTCTTGCAGCTTCCAAATGAGAGAGGTTAAGCACTGGAACAGCCTGCCAAAATAAGTAGTGAAATCTCCATCCCCAGGGATTTTCAGAGCTTGACTTTCTCCAGCTTTTGAGCAACCTTACTGAGCTTTGAAGGCAGCTTAGCTTTACGCATAGGGTTGGACTGGATGACCTCAAGAACAACCTCACAACTGAAATTATTCCAGATTTACCTTACTACACACTTGAGAATCCCTTAATAAACATTAATGAGAGCTATTAGAACCACAAAATACTCATTCAGTATCTCAATAATGAGTTTCACAAACGAAAACATTTACATTGGCATACTACCCTGAAAATGTCTGGTCAAGATCGTTTGGAATGTCTTTGAGTAAACTAACGAAGATGTACTATTTGGACAGAATTAATCAAGGTTTCCCACAACGACAGAATAATTGTGTTCAGCATGCACCAGTCAAACTTATTCCATGTGGCTGGTCCCAAGCTACATCTTGGCAGCAGCAGAGAACTTTTAACTCACATTGCTACCAATGAATCGAAGAAAATAATAAATCAAGCAGTAGGTTACCACACCAAATAATCCTAATCCCACAGGATAAGGATGAGAGGGTTGGGCCTCTTTGATCACAGCAAGCAGAACAGAACAGCTCATTAGGACAGCAGGTCCCAGGAGCTTAGGACTCCATTCACTTGAAGAGGCTTTGGTACTGCCTCTCCCTCTCCTTATCTCACTGGCAAACACCTGGGCAGAGATTCCTCATCCTTCCTATAAACTAGGCATTGCAGTTGAAATGCTTGAAGCCCCCTGCTAACAGGTCAACTTTGTGAAATGTTGCAACACTGTGTGCACTTCATCACAGATCTCCAAATCCTGAGGGCTCTCTTGATTAACTCTTCACATCAATAGGAAAAATGAATGTGAACAATGACACAGAAACAGCAATTCCAAAATTAAGTGTTTAAAGTTCAACTCATGTTAAAAGCTACACCTGCATACAGAAATAAAACACTGCAAAGATGCACCTGTTCCCTTGCCTCAGTTTCCTCACTAGTGAGAGCAAATTGCTTCAGCCTAATTCTTTTCACTATCCAAATCCCTCTTCTGTTCCCCTTTTTCAGGCAGTTTCTCTGCTCCCTTGAAACCAGGTTGTATAGATTCCTTCTTTCCCAAGGACTTCTTCAAATGCTTGGGGAAATGCTGCTCCCATTAAACTTTTAGTTCTTTTTCTACAATGACTCATCAATCAAGCTTACAAATGTCTTGAAAATACTCCCGAAACATAGAATCACAGAATCATAGAATGGCCTGGGTTGGAAGGGACCTCAAGTATCATCAAGCTCCACCACCCCTGCTGCAGGCAGGGCAGCCAACCTCCATATCTAATACTAGATCAGGCTGCCCAGTGCCCCATCCAACCTGGTCTTGAATAAACAGAAATATTTGCTTCTGAATTCAGGTGTGAAGAATGAGCTCCTCTACACAATAGTCATTCCTTTGTCAAGGATGCTCCATGTAATACAAATGTTAATTTTATAATCCCTACATCAAATTACAGTTCCCCATGTCACTGTAGGCTTCTTCCCCCACTTGGTGTGTCCAATCAAATCCAATATCTGAAATTCACAGCCCAGCATCAATTAATACACAAAATACCTGATTACCTGAAGTAGTTTCAGTGCAAATGCTCTTTTATTTTTTTTTGAGTTTTTCCAAACACCCTGATTTACACCAGTAATCGGAGATTAAAAAATGGAAATTTATCTTACACAATACAGAATTTAACTAAAGGATGCGTTATAATTTCAAACCTACAAGTCGGTTATTTTTTCCCTGAAACCTCCAAGAAGCTTAGCTTTAAAATACTTCCACTTAAATTTTAAAAGAGAATTTTTAAGGGTAGCATCAATCCAATTGTTTCAAACAGCCTACAAAACTTAAAAATGCCAGACAGTGCTACCCATGAATTCATACAAGTCCACAAATCAGAGTCTTCCAATCACAAAAGTGCCATAAGACCCACCATTTTGCTAATACTGTGCTCAATGACCTGTTTCTGTGATACATTTTAGGAAAAGTTACTTCTCATCTACTTACGTAGTACTCATCTGATTCCCTTCATACAGACACGACACAGCTTCCTTACAATGATACAACTGTTAAAATCTCAATTAGGTAGAGTAAATTGGCATGTGATATTTTATCACACTAAAGACTGCAATTCTTTAAAACACACTGCACCATCACATGATATTTTATCCAAAGTTTCATCATTCAAACAGCTTGCAGTGATTTGTTATACGATATTCTGAAATACTCTGCAGCTGTAACAGGGCTGAAAGCGCTCTCCTTTATTCAATTACTTCCTGGGATCTCAGGAATTCTTTCAAAAGCTCAGCACAATATCCACTTGTAAGGCTGTCAGGTTTGGGTAAATCGGCTTCTATTGAAGAGGGAAACATGCAAAAAAACGTTGAAGATGTATGCTTGCAAAAGGAAAGCTGTTTCCTTTTTGGTAGCTGTAGTTCTTGGAATGTATAAAGACAACACTAAGGAGATGAATATTACCTGCAGAGATTAATGTGTGGGGGATTATATGCAAACTTCCTTCACTTCATTAAAGGAAGATTTGCCTCCCACTTTCTTTATTGAAAGGTGCAGCCCATGACTTGTATTTGTTTTAGCATTCAGTGCATGCGCACGTGTTCAACTGTCTTTATTTCTTACAAAGGTTAACCTAACAGAAGCTCAATGTGAAATATCACCACCAACAATGTATTCAGTAACAGCCTTCATCAGAAAAGCACTTGTCATGGCCTGATGCACAATACAGGGAGTTGTTCCTGCTCCACCCCGTTCACACAGCCCTTCTGCAGCAGCCTTCACAAACAGAGCCCTGGAAGCCTTTTGAGGACGTAGGGAGAGCAGAAGTGCCCAGCTCTGCCTTTAGGGGGCTGCACGTTGTTGCTTGCTGCCCACAACACACTATACACCTTCTTCTTCACCTACTGGTGGAAAGTGCTTAACGCCATGGGAAAACTGATGTCCACTGATGTCCTAGAAACAGCCACCATAGTTCATAGCTCACAATATTAATCCTGAATTTCAGAAAAGATTTCCAAGAACTGATTTTTGATGTCACGTAACCTGCTACCACACGCTAAAGCTAAAAGACCTGTGGTATTTTTTTCTCCCCACAAAGTGAAAACAATCCTTTCCATCCCCTTGTTAAACCAATTCAATGTTGACAGTTGTACAGTATATTCCAGCATGAATGGAAAAATGAAGGCAATGTAGAATCCTAGAATATTAAATGCAAATACATACGTTACCAGGAGTTAAAAATTAAAAGCCACCATACCATCCCATCAAAAAATACATATTTACAAATGTAAAATGAGGCAGAATCTCGTTCCAATTGTTTTTAAGATATTATTCAAACTCACCACTATTCCATAAATATCAGCAACCCACACATTCCCTGTTTATTAGTATGCTATGCTTTGATTCAGTCATGTGTTAATTCTAAAATTAACCTAACAGTGCAAATCTGGTTACATTTTCCAGTGGTACATGTCCTTTGGGTTACCAAGCAAGCAATGACTTTTATTACTACTGTGATAAAGCTCATGTCTGAACTTTATAAAAGACAGCTGACCCCTTTCTTTCACAGAGGGGAATTCCACTGTTATAATAATGATGACTAGAAAATAATCATTGCCATCAAAAGCCTTCACTGACTCAGCTGGAATTTCAGATCTATCAAGTAAAGCTGCTCACAAAGGTTACTGAAAATGCTTACAATCCTGGCATGAGCAGCATTATAAGAGGATGATCATTTTTCAGATAGGTTATGCCATTTTAAAGAAAGTTAAATTAGAAAAAAAAATGGTGAGAAAAAACTATTCACCCATCCCATATATATTTAAATTATATTATTATGTGGAAGTATGTATTTGTATATTGACACTAAGATGTGATATATCTTTAACGATGTACATCTAGAGAAGAATCTACCAAGCAGTACAAACAACATCAATGCTTGTTTTAAATGAGCCTCACAGCCAAGTCTTCAAATGTACACTTTTAGCACCAGGAAAAAGAGAACGCATTGGTTCTTCTGCAACAAAATTTATTGTAAAGGCAAATTCTGCTACGCACAGAGGTTTTGTGTACTTGGAATAACATTTCCAAGGAACACTCCCATGCAGACTGAAGTTCCACCCACTGCCTCTGAACAGTTGAGGATTAAGGAAAAGCTTGCAATGGTGTTACAGCCAAATGAGAAACCTGCCCAATAATTACTTACATAATACATCCCCCTTAATTTACATGTATGAAAAAGGCTCAGTCACATGAAAGAATACCACACACAACTAAGCAGAACGTTAAAAAGCTACTTTCTATGTATTATTAATAGCAACATTCAGGTCTTTAGCATTAAAGAACAGTAACATTAAATTCTCCCTTGGAGGCAGTTATTTTCATTGTTGATCGGTCAGTAATAGAGATTTCAGAAGTTAACCTCGGACTAGAAGACAGCAAGGCTTTTTTAGGTCATGAGGGCCTACACAAGTCTCTCAGAAGATGAGCATAAAAGTCCTAAAATAACAAGCACACACACAGGTTTCTCTTAATTTGCCCTGTTGGATTCCTATAATAAGTGCTTAACAACTCCATCCCCAAAGCAACTCTGCAGTCATCAACAAGACCATTTACCACATGATTTAGCAAACATATTTCCAGGATTTTCACTTACATATGCTACATGGAATTGGAATAGGAATTAATGTAAGGCAATTTACGGGCAATATCACTCCTGCCTTCGCAGTTCTTTCCATATCAGATCCAAGAGGAAACAAGCAGTGCTTCCAAGTTACAACACTAAGGGACCTGCCTCCTCCTCTCCTATTTACTATGTTGTGGGCAGTCAGTCAAGGTTTTCAATGGATCCACTACACCAAATTGACAGTGATTTCTGAACAATAACACCTCTCATCACACCATACGACTACTCATATTGTGAATATACTAAAGCATTGTTCAAAAAAAAACAAAAAACAAATTCAAAACACCTTAAAACACTACCATTCAGCAGTATTAGGAGTCCCACCATAGCAAACCTAACTGGAAGCATTCTTCTGCATAGGTAATGTACTGCGAAAAGTTCTTGTGCAAACAGATCTCTAAGCAGTGCCAAAATGAACCCAAGGAACTTTAGCAGTGGAGAAAAGTTTTCCTAATATTATTTCACATCAGATATCAACAGAGGTCTTTAAAAATCCTTGCTGACCAAAAGAATTCAGCATTGGAGGAAGTTTGTTTAGACTGCTGCTACCACATCCCTTGCTAACCTTCAAAAAAAAAAAAAAAAAAGAAAAAAAATCCCCCAAGAAACCCAAACAAAAGCAACAAAAAAATTCAATGAAAAACCCAAACACCTGAAGAGCCAAAGAGCAGAACAGACCAAGAAGAAACAGAACAAACTGACTTGTCCATATTAGGTTTTAGTCTTTCAGTTCTGCTACAGAGTAGAACTACTTTACAGACATTCTCAAAGACCACCTATTATTGCTCTAAAATACTCAGAAGGAAAAAAAGGAAGAAAAAAGCATGTTTTATATTTCCAACTTTTAGAAAAGGAATAGAGCAGGAGGCAGGAAGTTACAGCTTAACATCAATTAACTTCAGCTTTCAGAGAAATGCAGAACCGTACAGGATGGCTAAATTACTGAGCTGCCATCTGCTCTCAGCAGCTCTTTGGAAAGACAGCTAACTCAGTTCAGTGTCTGTCAAACACCAGAGAATGGCAGGCAGAGCCTAACCTCTGTCAGCACTGGTTAGATGCCTACATTCACCTCCTTTCTAATCCCAACCAGAACTCTTCAGACCCATCAGCACCATGTGCACCCTGGATCTGCTTTTTCCTGCTGGAAGCTCCTATGTCTGCTGTTGCACAAAAATATTCACGTGGAATACTGACTCATCTGGAAGCGTTCCCACTACCACTTCAATAAAATAACATCAGTCCGCATGAAGAAACTTTTACAGCTTTGGTCTGGTTCAATCTGACTAAAATGCAGCTAATCAGATAACAAACTGACTTTACAACAGATTAATTATAGGTGAGATTAATTATATTCAGTTCTTTCCATTTTGCCAAAGTATTTTTCAGCTTCTTCTCAGATATGCATCATTGGCTAATTTACTGCGTTTCGCACTCAGATGTCATTGCAAAAATTTATTCTTCAAATTCCACTCGGCTGGCCTTTTTTATTATGACTGATAGTCAAGCTAACAATATTTTGTTCACTCATCAGTTTCTGACAGATGGCAATCGAATCGAGGCCACTTTAAACACTTGGCAGCTACATGTTGGATTCTTACCTTTGTCTGTTCTTCTTCCTCCAAGGTGAGACACCCAGAAATCCTAACACTTCCAAAGACATGAAACATGGCTGAATCATCAGCAGCAGGGTGTAACAAACACATACACACAAAAAAAAAGAAAAGAAAAAAGAAAAAAACGTTGTTTCTGTTTAAATAAAAAGGACGCTTTTTTGTCATTTAGTTTAACCTGTAACTATCCATAACCCTGTAGGCAAATTACACCTTGAATGTGTATTCTAAGACTACAACTGATTAAGCAAAGGCCACAAAATGAATGAGGGACTTTGTGACCCCAGATTTTATTCTAAGCCCGACACTTAGTAGCTTTTCCTGGGGATAAATTTCATAGTTACATGCATGACATCTTGTCTGATCAATGACTATTTGCTCCCAAGATTTCAAATTGCTGATCATTTTCACTTACCAGAATTATACATACACTAGGGTCCACTTCTATTATAGGTTGCTATTCAACCAAAGGAAAAAAAAAAAACAACAAACATGAACACACATCTGCAGAAAATGAGTTGAAAAATTAAGATCCTGTGAAAATACTGAACATTCATCAAAAGACATACCAAATAAAAAAAGTAAAAAACAGCCATCAGCCAGGATAGAATGTTAGCACATGCAAATACAACCAGCAGACATACAGCAGAACAAGTTTGATTTATTTTGCTTGTTTAAGTGGTTTTATACCTCAGAACATTCAACATTTCTTCAGTATCTGATCATTCTTTCCAAACAAGTACATATTTTCATTGTGTGCACACTGTGAAGACTGCACAGGAAACACCTACAGTTCATCTCAGTGTGAGCCAAGCAATTTTCTCATTGTAGAAGCTGTAAAGAGCAGCTCTATATAATAAAATGTTCATAAATGACATTGCTTTATAGAAATAATGTTTTACTGCATTTAATTGGTATAAAATATATGAACACTACTTGAAACCAAGTGTGTAGATGACTTTTTTAATTTACATTTCCAAAGTAATGATCCATTTTATCTCTATGTTTGATGAACAAGAATTTTTGTTTCTGAATATCGCTTCTTCACTTGTGAGCAAGTAATAGATGCTCCTTCTGTTTTTTATAAGCAAAATATACAGAATACTACTGAAGTGCCTAGCTCAGAAACTAACAGTGAGGTGATTTTTAAACAGTAACAAAATGAAAAAAATCCTAATATAAGAATTGCCTTTCATTCTAGTTATTCTCTTTGTAGAAGAATGAAAAAAACATCTGTTGGACATTTTTGTCATTGGCAATTCAGTAACATATACATTGTATATACAGTGTCCTACGGCAAAACACAAAGACAAAATAAATGCATCCAAATAATCTTCTTGCATACTGCTAACCTGCTGTTCAAAGAAATCCACCAGCAAGTAGGTTGGTTTTCTCAAAGCCTTTCAATTTAAAGGATTAAACAAAGTTGTAGTTAGCACCATGCAAAGATTGTTTTCTTGGACTGTGCCCACCACAGCTACAGAAAATAAGCTTGAAATTATTCTTATAGCCAAATTTGTCATGATAAAAATGTATGAACATAACTTTCTACAGTTACCTTTTCTTAATTTTTTGAATAACAGTAGAGATACTGTGCAGGAACAGGATCTGAAGATGCAAAACAGTGGATAACTACAGCAACACCTGCATCAGAAGGGAAGGGGACCAAATGGATAGAACGATGGTCATGCTCGTATCTGTTTACAACTGTGCAGCAGAAGATACAGATTCCAGGAAAACCTTTGCTGCAATCATGAGAAAGCCTCAACTGATCAGCACCTCTCATTCTTCTCCTGCATGCAACTCGCACAGCTTAGTCCAGAAGACTAAGATCTTGGGGTTGTTTTGTAAAACCCAGATGATATCCAGAAAAACAACACAATAACAACAAGCTATAGAGTATTTACCTTGAATGCCTTCACTAATATTACTTCACGTACAATGAAACGCTTATTTTGGTATAGAAGTTGGTTTCAAATTAAATGTGATCTTCCCATGGAAGACGGGTATTCTCCTTTCTGAATTTAACAGAGATTGCAGTGTGTAAAGCTTCAGCAATAACACAGCTGTGCTGAACAATTGCTGTAAAGCAGCCATAATTGCTAAGCGTCAATGAGGACAATTACTATCCACCTATTTGCACATCTCATTCTTTAACATTTTGCAGTAACTAGAAAAGACAGTGGAATTTTGAGTTCAAGAGCAGAACAAGAAAGTGTCAGTCCTCAAAGAAAGGGTATCTCTGAGAACACGTCAACACTGGGAAAGCTGGATGTGAGAGGTCAGCCTTAGGTCAAGATCCATCTCCTTCTCTACATCACTATGTTGCAGAAGCAAAGCTCCTGGACTCTTCATCAATGGAACACAGTTTGGCTTATCAAAGAGACATCTGCTGAGCATTTAACAAAGAACCCATCTAAATCAAACCCTCCTGTATGCAAATAGAGTGTTAAGTCAGATGACTTATGGAAGAGCTCTAAATTTATCATTGTAAGATAGCTGCCGCTTAATTAAGCCTGTTATCAGCTACCATGATGAATATTTGCTCTCAGCTTTCCAATTCTCACCTCTGAAGTCAAACTTGATTTAGCAACTAATATATATTAAGGACAGAGTACAATAATTGGAGAAGAGTTGTGTACAAATCCCTAATGTCAGTTTCTAATTCCCAACCTTCATACTGTTAGAGACTTGAAACTAAAGAAAATGTTTTAATTAAAGCACATTGGTTTTGATAGTTCAAGCGATTGGTTTTTCTGGTGACCTCAGAATAAACATCTAGTTCAAGAAGTCATTCACTGACACCTAAACAGATTTGGTTTATTGACTTAAATCCAAAGATCACAATACCAAGAATAGAGCATTGCGATTATTAATGTCTCACCTTTTATGAAATTAGTAGTGGTCATGAAGATCTATATTAACAGTTACTGAAAAATCTTCCTTTGTTCATCAGATAGCTGAGATTAGTGCATGAAAGATACTTTAGCCTTACCATTGGCAATACACAGAAAATAGTTAACTTTCGTCCTTTAGTTAAGTTTAATTTTTTCCTTCTCAAATGTGTTTTCCTTCCCCCCCCCCCCCCCCACCTCCCTTTTCTGCTCCATCTTCCTTGCCAAACAACTAGATATTTTCATACGCAGATTATAGCTTTACAGAAACTTATACAGTTCTTTAAAGTGCTCAAAATATAAAATAACAAAAAAGGTAACTTGAAAATAAGCAAGATTTTTATTCTTCTACAAGGAATTTAGTATTTTGTCTCACGAGAACTTCATCTCTGTAGAACAAACAGCCTGCAAAAGACAACAAAAACTACAGTAGTAAGAACATTTAAGAAATTATCACTACTTGGTAACCAGACATGATGCCCCAAGGTGACACTGAAAGTAAAAAGTCAATGGGGGACTCGGTCTGTTCTATCATAGTCCTGCTGTCAGCAGAATCTCTCTACGACCGAAGAAAGATATGAAGGTGATGTATTGTTGCAAACAGGGAGCTGTAGCTGACAAATACTTTCTATGTTCCTTACAAAAGCAAGTCCCAATCCTTCAAGTTGATCTATGAAAGCCACAGTTGCTTTAGGCAAGTACACAGGATCTTCTTGCACTAAAAAATTAACATGCGCGAGGTCACATTGTAGCCACGTACTTCTTGCAGAGCATGTTTTTGCCAGTATTCTTTTAACAATTTTAAAACTTCTAAAAGGATGTGAGAGTTTATCTGCAAACATCATTAGCTTTATCAGCTGATCTTGCAGTGTAGAGGTTAAAAATAGAGCACAGTTCTAGTTAAAAAGGGCATGGCCAAAAGCCACAGGGAAGAAAGCTAAAAATAGCTTTTAAAACAAAGCCCAACCATAGTAGTTTTTAGAAAGCAGTTAGAACTAAGTGAAGATTAAATACTTGCTCATCACATCATTTACAGATCCCCAAAGGAAACAATTTTCCAGTGTCCAATAACGCTGAGCAGTCAGTGATACCAGCTGTATTTAAGCTAACACTTAAAAATAAAAGATGGTGAGTTTTGTTGCTTTTATTTGAAATGTTGCCAGTAGAAGGTAGAACCCATACAACTTCAAAGGAAAATAACAGTAACATATAGGAAATCTTTGGACCAATAACCACCTGAAAGTCAAGAAAAAAGCCTGCAGAACCACAGAATGGTTTGGGCTTACCAAATAGCACCTATTTTTATCACCTAGCAGCTCATGTCAGATACAAAGCAAAACTCAGGCTTTCACCACACAGTAACACACGTGCCATAGGCTGTAGCCACACATGGAGAAATTAGCAAGGCCAAAGATTCCCCAGCAACCTTGTTGCCTTAAGCACTATTACTATCACACTTCTGTAATAGCATGCACACACACACACACACACACACACACACACACACACAAAAAATGTAATGCAGAAATTATCAGGAACATAACAAACTTTCAACACCAGCTCTCACCCAGCTTGGAAAGTCTATGTGTGAGGAGCTGTGCCACAGTGCTTTCACTTTCTGCTGCCCAAAGGGGATGGACTCAAACCATGCTGCTCTGTCCTGATCTCTCTCTGCTTTAAGGGTTGGAGAAAAACCTTACAAACAACATAGAAGTTATACATTGACACAGAATTTTTATGTCTGCTTGAAGCTGCAATGTTTTTTTCTGCTATATTTTAAGCTTTAGATAAGTCAGAAAATAAGCTCAACTAAGCTCAACTAAGAAAACATCATTGGAGCATATAGGAATTTTTGTAAGAACACACTGACAAAAGTCAACCTGAAGCGCATGAATGACCTGGAAAGGGTCTCTTCAGTGCCTAAAAACATCACTGAAGTTTTGGCTTTTCCTTGGGAAAAGGGAACAGGGGAAAAAAAGAAAAAAAAAGAAAAAAAAGAGAGCGAGAGAGAGAGAGAAAGAAAAAAGCAAAAAAGCAAAAAAAAAAAAAGAGAGAAATTAGAACATGCATTCCAGAGAGTATTTCCTTAGCACGTATTTCCTAACTTCCATGGCTGGGCATCTTTTTATCATCCTTTGCAAACATAGCAGGTCTCAGCAAGAGACGTCTTTACTAAAGCTCTGTGCACAAAAGCGGGCTGAAAACATGCTTCAGATTGTGTTAAAAAGACTTACTTCCATTATTGTCTTATGTAATTCATAACTAATTTAATTATGGGGCAGGATGGGGGAAAGGGAATGGAAAACAGACCTTAGATTTTCAAAGGCAGTCAATTTTCTGAAAGTATTTCATAGTTGTTTTTTTTTTTTTGTTTTCATAAAATCTCTTATTTTTAGTTATGTTTAAAGAATCTAACAGGTCACTCATATACCTTTTATCACTCAGTTTGGCTAAAAACTGACGTTCTGCTAGGGAACAAGGACAAAGCACACAACATCAGGAGCACACTTTGATTTGCTTACACTAAAAACTTTCATAAATTATTTACTAAACTTCAAAGCTTTGAAGTTGATGATGAATATAGTGGGAAAAATAAGATGTTTGATTACTATCAATTATTTAATACATATGTTTTACAGTATAAGATAAGCACAACATAAAAATGCATTATATTTCATTAATACAAGATGCAAAAAAATGGCATATTGGAGAAAAAAATGTAAAGATTTAATCCATACTTTGCAGTAAGAAACTTACATCTGTCTATGCAACACAGCAGCCAAGACCAGACAAAAGAAAGCTTTGAATCAAAGTGAACTACTTATAGAAGTCAGTTCAAGTAATAAAACATTCAGAACCTAGAATATAAACAATAGCTGAACCAAATTCACATCCAAACGAGTCAGATCAAAGAATCAGCTCATCAATTCTAACCAAAGCAGGATAGGAAATGAGTTGAGCAGTTAGAGGTCCAAACCTCCTTCTGATTAAGACTAAGTCTGGGACACACAACGGTGTGCCAGATAGCTATTGTTTTTAATGTGCCTAAGGTCAAACACGGTAAACTTCACACTTCTAACCAGTGCTGTTTGTAATAGATTGGATGAAACACTTTTACAAAAGAATCAATAAATGTAAAGACTGGAAAGAATTAGAGAGGCTTGCAGGCTTGTACCTATTGTCTGGGGGAATTACATGTCAGTTCAAGTATTGTAACTCCAACAAAGGTTTCCTAGCTTTAATTTACTAGAACATATAATGGGTGATGTAGAAACTAGGAAACACTAGTCAGTCCGAATACATTACTTAACAGACAATTTAATGAATGTTACAAACATTATTATAGTCCTGGCATACTTCTCTGCTCATTCATTTTCACTTTGCAATTTTATCATGAAAGGGCATTTTCTTTGTGAGGCCGTTCCACTTAAAGCTTAAGTCTCAGAAGCAAAAATCACATGCAAAACATACATCTCAAATTGTAATAAGCAGTGCTAAAAGCTAAATAAATAACTTGTGACACATAGCCTTCCAGTCTGTCTCACGCACACATTTGTGGGAGACTTCACATGTATTTACACAGCTTATGCACTTTTAGCAAATACAGGTGAGGCAGAATATATCACAAAAAATGCACCTTGAAAAGAAGAAGATCATAAAAACAAATATATAAAGGGAGACTAGTAAATAAACATAGTCACACTGGAAAGGGAAAAAAACAAACAAACAAAAACAACCAAGCAAAACCCACCAGGATACTCTTTAAAACAAAAAGAAACTGGCTGATGTGAGAAAATACAGTCAACTCACACATTCAAAAGAACAGAACTATATTCAAACAGTTCTTGTTAAACAGAACATCCACACCCTCCTCTAACTAAATATTTCAGCCACCTCAGTTTTACTCTTCAGATCAATCTGACTTTGGTTCAAATGTACAGCCTAAATCTTAAAGGCACAAATTCTCCAGTAAAAGAAGGCCGAAGGTATAGTTTTACCCTGTGCTCAACTTTAAGGTTTACCTTTGATTATTATAATCTCCTCCCTCCCATCATCTGATTTATAAAGTAGAAAACAAGAAAAAAAACAAACAAACAATCCATAAGCTTTTCAAGATAAACTATATGGTCTACTGTTCCAACAGCCAAAATGAAATTTTAAACACACAACAGGGTTGTTTAATGCCATATTCCACTGGGTAAAATTGGATACAGAAGGCTGGATTTCTCCATCCCAGGTTCCCTCTTCAAACCACCAACTGTTCATGTGCAGCTGATAAGTACAGTATCTCTGGAACTCCCTTTATAACCCAGTGCATGCATTGAAAAAATCACTGGAGTGCATTTTTTCCCAGGAAAATGTGTGAAGAACTCCATTTCTGAGGACAGAAATTTATTCTGTCATAGAGTTTTGAATAACAAGTTATTGCGATCTTCTTCTACCATGATGGGAAAAGCCTCACCTGGGACTTTTTGGTTCATACGGCAAGATGTTGCTACAAAAGATATATGTACATCTGCATTACAAAGAATGTCCTTGTTACTGAGAAAGACTGTCTATATACTACTATGCCCAGACAAAGATAAACACAACCTCTGCTCATTTTTGGTTATGAAATGCTTGTAAGTTTAGATAAGAAGACATTACTATAGCTTGTACCACTGTCTTCCCGCATGATGCTAGCTTTGCTTTCTATTCTGTCCGTATCTAACTGTGTTTAATACACTCATATGCTTTAACTAATACGTAGCATAGCTGCTGGCAGTACTTCACCTTCAGAAATAAATATGCATTTTTGACATCCTGCTTTCTTTTCATTTAGATCTACTTTAACAACTTGAGAGCCATGTCGCTTGGACAGCCAAGGTCATGATTTCTGAAGAAGGTTCACTGCAGGCAAATCCCAGAGGACAGGCTGAGTCTCTTTTCGTCAGGTCGAATCAAAAGAAACTTTTAAAAAGGGTTAATCATAGCTTTAGAGTAAAAAGGAAGTGCGCTCCACAACAGAAGCTGCTGTTTATGTTCTTTTAGGCTGTTCATTGTGGAAGTCTGGTTGACAGAAAATGGGATGAAAAGCTGAGAAACAGCTATTCCCAGAAATAGCTGTCTCCAAAAAAGAGGACCGCAGATTAACCTTGTGTAATATCATTAGCTTATTAAACTGCAGCATCGTACAGTGAGGAAACATGCAGCTATTTCTGTGGAGGAAAAAAAAAAAAACAAACTTCCTCAAATTTGCATTCCAGCCTGGTCCTTCTATTAGTGTTATTGTAGCGAACAAGTCTTTCAAGATGTTAGAATCAGAGGCTCATTCTGCCAGCCGTCCACCCAGACTTACTGCAAGTCACCATGATCATATGGCAATGACCACCTCCCACTTCTGTGCCGGATTGAAGAGGCCAGGCATGGCCACATTTTGGGAATGCTGATGCACCTTTAATCAATTTGTTAGGAATGAGAGTGAAAATGCTTTCCTGGCAAGAGATATGATACAGCTTGCCTCAAAACTATCCCCAGTTCTACCTCCTATTGCTCATCATGGCTAAATAACTGAACCAATAGCTTTAGGTGTTTTTTTTGTTATTGTTTTTTTCATTAGCTGTGAAAGAGGCATGAAATATATCTGTTAAAAACTTATGTTTGTCAACTAGAGGTAGGGGAGCTAGAAACTTGTGCATTTTGAAAGATAAAGGGTAAGATACATGTACTGTCAGAATAGGTTGAGGACAAATATTACTTAGTTATAGGCATCCACATAAAAGGGCAAACTATTTTTACATATGGAAATGTCATCTTTCTCAAACCCCGTTCTCCATTTTATCTTATTTCCCTTCCAATATGATAGCAAATAGGAAACTTAACAATAGCTGCTGACCTCTAAGTTAATGAAATAGTTGCGTATAGTTGTGTAGACCTCAACCTTGTAATGGACTCCTATGGAAAATGGAAAGCCAATTACTGAAGCTGAATCAACTACGAGAAAAAGTATATTCTTTCTCACTAACACACAAAAAAAGTTAGAAAATTAGAAGTAGACTACATATTTAAATATATTAAGCGTTCTCTATGTGGAGTCAACAGCCTAGGAACAGCCGCAGCATGAAAACAGCTTCTTTGGAATCCAAGTAAATAGGATGAGGGGACACTAATAGGAAGCTCAGGCCTCTTTCCAATTACTAGGTCATCTGAATTCAGTAAACTTTTCCAAAAGCAACATTCTTCCAAAGGAGCTGTCATCCCTTACTACTGGGTGGGGGAGTTACTACTGTGTGGATGTGCAAATACCGAAGAGGTTGTGCTGGGCCTGCTTAATGCCAGTGTCTGAGGCCTGGATGTGACACCATCCTATCTTGACTCATCCTTGTGAGACATCTGTATTCTATTTGTAGGGAAGCATTTCAGAGAAAGTCCAATGGCAACGTATTCAACATACTTCTTCTGTGCAGTTCACACATTAATATTCCCCATAGTTTAGAGTTGTTAGGATAATCTAGATACTTGGTAATTCAATTTCTCTTTTCTTGCATTTTATTCCTCACTCAACACAGCCCTTTATATGACAAAAAGAACAAAAAAAACCCTTCAATTTTGTCCTCTTATCTCACTTTTTAAAGTTGAGTTCCCAACTTTTGTTTGTAAAAATCCAGCTTGATTGCTCCATTGAATAGCAAGTTTTAGGATGTTATTAAATACCATCCCAGACAACATTTCTGCATGCTAGGTATCTCTGTACAAATTCCTATCCCCCTCCCCCTCCTTTTTCCTCTATGAATCTATAGCTTAATACTTAGAACTAACTCACAAATTCTTATTTCTAAATAGATCTTCTCTGGATATATTTCCATCATTTACCTAGACTGCAAAAGCAGAATGAAAGCATCACAAGGCTAACAGACAATTCCTTAAATTCTGTACTAGAGTACCAAATTTTCCTTCCTATGAGTTCCAGCCTATCAGTTCATGAAAAAAGAAACAATTCAGTGTCTCCGCAATTTCTATTTACCTTTCAAAACGAGAACATACTTCTATTAAGACATAATATTGTTTGCTAATTTGAGGTCTTGCTGAATGCTGGTGCCTAAGCCATTTATCATAATACACAGGCTACCAGTACAGGAAATCAATACTATTTGCAACTTATCAAGACTAAAAAAGCAAGGCCACGGTTCAAGACAACAAACAAGTGGCATGCAAAGGCACTCCAAGTTATGAGCAATTTTAAAGGAAATTTTTTTCTAACAATTTTGCTAACAATGCATTAGAAATCTATTCTGCTTGTTAAATGCCATGCAGCCTACATAACATTAATTAGCTTACTCCTCATTTGAATTGATATTTTTTACATAAGAGAGGTGCCATGCTTCACATAGTAAAATTTCAGTGCATTTTCTTGAACAAAATGGCACATTTATGTCAACTGTATATGTTTAAAAAAAAAAAGAAGCAGCAAATCAAGCCAATGGTACAACCAACAGGGAAAAAAAACAAACAACTTAATCACTGAGAATTTTCAGGTAGCTTTCATGTCATAGACACAAGCAGGCAAACAGACACTACAGCTACTATCTGATTTTTCAAGACTTGTGAAACAATCACCAGACAATATATTGGTAGTTGTCCTAATGAATCCCTTTCAAAACCTTGACAATACCAAGTACTACCAGAACTAACAAAAATGTAATTTAATCAAGACATTTTACCTAACAGAGATGCTGATAACTTTCCATTTTAGAGCTTTAACAGCATTTTAAAGAGTCAATGGGCATAAATGTATTCTACTAATTTTTAATCCAAAATAAACTCTAAATGGAGCAAAAAAACTTGCTTTTAATAGCTCCCTGGGTGATCCTCAGATCCAAAAACCCTTCAGATGAAGTAGATCTCAGACAGGAGCTTGCACATAACTGCTTTAGATATTATTTCTTCCAAGTTGCAATTCACCACTATTCTTCCTCTAACAAGCTCAAGCAACCCAATAAGCATCCAAATCTGGAGTCTTATCCTCGAGTACTACTTTATAAATTACTTTGAGAGAGGCTAAAGTATAAAAATGTATAGCTCATCAGCTCACATCTTCAGCAGCCTTATAATTGCACTTCCATATCACACAACTCTATACAGCTACAGCATTCAATAAATCCTAACTTGGATGTAAAGAACTAGATTTTCCACGTAGGAATTTCCAAACTTACTTGTAACCATGGATAGCAGTTACTGTGCATTACAGTTGAACAAAAACATAGAGACTCCTTAGCTCTCTAGGTCTATTTACAATAACTGACTTCTGAAAGGCAGAATTGTTTGGGTTTTCAGTTTTGCTTGCTTTTGATGGAGAAATGTAATTGTTTAAGTATGGCCATGGTCTTCCATGCCACATTAATATCTTTTAATATTTTCTACTGTTATTTGTAATTCTCTTGTTTGCATGTGGGGGGAAAAAAAAACACCACCTTTAAATATCCTCTCGTTTTCTCTCACAAATGCTTGTCTCTCTCTCATGTCTTTGGCATGTCAATGAATATTTATTTTCCCCACACAACTGTTTTCAAAATGCACGAAGGGGTGAAAAATCAAAATATTCAGATGCACACTTCCTAAAAGTTGTTTAAAGCTTAGAGTACTGTTTAAGAAGGCTAATGCTAGCTAGGATCCACAGTGGAAAATTGTCTGCATTTATGCATGCATTTCCACTTGCAAAAAGAAAGCATCAATTAGAATCAACTGAAATATAATTTTATGAATGCAGACACTTATACCTTTAATATATATAAATTACCTTCAAAATATCAAGCTACTAATTACATTTCCAATATAAGGAATCGTGCTATATACTTCATGTTATTATTCAGCAGAGGATGTTCTGCTGATCAGTTAGTATGCTGAGGCACAAGCTCCACAGAGATACTTTATTCTTAAATTTGTATACAAAGAAGCAGGAGAAAAATAACGTAGCCAAAATGAAAAACTGTACTTGCAAATATATCCCCCTGAATGAATTCTTGATATCATAATGATAATGCTACTTATAACACAGAACACATACACTGGGACTGTTCCTATTTCACAAATGGGAAAATGAGGGTGAAAGGTTATTTATTTAAATTCAGCAGCAGGCATGAAAAGAATTGAAGTCTGCAAATACCACACTTTTACTGTGTTCTACAGATCAAATTTAATATGTATAAATACTACTTAACTGTCCTATTTGTAGTATTAATACTGATTACAGGGAAAAGCATGCTTAACTTTACCTACATAACTAGTTAACAGTGCTTACAAGCTGAAATTTAAGTTAATGCTCATTTCTGTGAACCTCAAAACTAAGAATGCAATAGATACAGAGACAATGCCTACAATGTGCACTTTAGAGAGCTTAAATAGGTAAGATATAAATAAAATATTGCTTATCTGTTACCTGTTTAAAGTACAGAATTACCAAAATGCCTGCTAAGTTTTAGTTGTGCATGTATGCACACGTACTGATGAAAGGGATTTTAAATTGGAAATAATCACTGTTTGCATTGACCATGTTTCAATCTAGATTTTTTTAAAAACTTTTTTTTCTTTTAAAGCCTATCAGAAAGTGAATGCCCCCTCCCGGGAAGCACTCAAGGCCAAGCTGGATGGGACTTTGAGCAATCTGGTCTATGGGAGGTGTTCCTGCCTGTAGCAGAGGAGTTGGAACAAGGTGATCTTAAAGGTCCCTTCCAACCCAAACCATTCCATGATTTTATGATTCTAGAATACTTGCAAATTGTTCTTTCTACCCCACTTCTGATACATTCAAAATGTCATCCCCAGAATTATTACACAGTATCCATACTTTAAATAATACACTTTATTTCCATGTCAACTACTCAGCAATCAAAGAAACGTAACCTTTGTTTGTAACCTAATATTTACTAACTACATAACAGCAATATTTTACACTAGAAACCAATCCCTCTAATTATAGAATCACAGAATAGCCTGAATTGGAAGAGACCCTATCAGGATCATTATGTTCAACTCCAGGCTTCACAAAAGATCATCGATTATCCTACTCCTTGCTACCTGAGAACTGTGCTCCAGCTCTAATCTTACATTCAAAAGGTCAGGAGGACCTGAGTGGCCCAGTGCCAGCCATCAAGCTCATCATCAAATCTCCACAATGGCCCACTGTGAGCATGTGAAACACCTTTTGTTCAAATACTCAAGTGTTTGTAAAGACTGTGCTGTTTATTCTGCTGCACCACCAACTTTAACCTTACCACCTCTGATTAACAACCGAAAACGAGTGCACATAAGAGACCCATGGCGCACATCATCAATTAAGGAGAACTCACTGAATAAAATAAAGCATGGTAGCATGCAACCCAGTTACAATTTTCAACATTTTAGTATTTTTTTTTTGTGAAAAACCTTACAGATGCATATCAAGGACTGTACCTCAACAGCAACAGAACTGGACCACACAGCAGTCTGCTTTACCCTGTATGAGTGATCCATCCTAGGTACGACATGCAATCAAGATGCTAGGAAATTGATACATAGCTTACAATAGTAATAATATATATATATTTAAAATCGAACAAACGTGTCTAATAAATGGAAAAAACTCATAAAGTAACATATCATATATTCTGAACTGCAAGATCAGCTTGGTTATGTGCAACGACTAGCACTGCAAAACTCCAGAAATGCAGAAACTCACAGAAAGTGTCTCAAAGATAGCAGCACTCAAAAAAAGAAACAAACAAACAAAAAAACAACCCCACAAAACTAAAACAAAGCAACAACAACAACAGCATTTCTAGCAGTAAATCTAGAGGTTGTGAGATTATGTCCAGATTTTTAATATAAGAAAAGGAAATACAGTAGCATCTTAATGTAAAGGAACTATACAGATATATATAATGACAAAAAAACAACTGAACTACCATCGCTATCACTAAGGATTTTAGTTTCTTTAAACAGGTCTGTAAGAAAGGCTTTCTAGAAAAGTTGCAAAAGCACAGCAATTATGCCTGCCTAGATCAACACTCCCTACTCCAAATGAAGGAGCACACATTCTTTTTTATTCACTGAATACTTCATCTGATCACTTCTTGCTTCCTTCCATCTGTCTGTGCACAAAAGCACCTGCATAACATCTCAGCTCTGCTGTCCCAGTACAGGTGAGATTCTAAAAAAGGCTTTTAAAATGCTTCTAATTGTAAATTATTATTTAAATGATGTGATAGGATGACAACCCTTGGAAATAACAACTGCTACTTCTTGGAAAGCAATGTATTTGATTCCAGTACGTAAGCTACAGCCTACTGCTGTGTAGAGCTTCAACTCAGGCTGGTTTTATAAGGGGCATTAGTGCAATGGTCTTTCAGCATTCAGTAAGAGGAATATTAATGTACAGACAGGCTTTGAGGAATCATCTAATATTTTATCTTTTGGCATTTACATTTTTTTTAAAACATCAGTGCCACTAAGTGTGGATGCTGCTGAGTGCCCCAAGCTAAGGGAAGGGAAGCCAAGAGTTGGACTCGATGATCCTTGTGGGTCCCTTTCAGCTCGGGATATTCTATGACTCTATAACAAAGTGTCTTAAAGATACTAACCATCTTTAAGGTATAATAGATGACAAAAGATTTTTTTTTCCTCCCAGTCACAACATACCAGTAACTTAGGACAATTTTTTTTTGTCCTACATTCTGAATGAATCCTGTGTGAGGTATCTGGCAGATGCTATGTGGCACCTACAGAATACAAACTGTCTTCAATGCAGCAGAATCAGACCCAAGTGAGTGGTGAAGCTGAATAAGCATTCCAACCGGTGCTTAATTTTAACTACATGATGCCTTCTTGTCTTCTTTTACCAGGCGTACTCCTGCTTGCACACTTACAGAAACTGCAATCCCATCAACTGAAGGATATTTAAATGAAACCTACTTTCACCTCTACTTTCACTGCAACTGAAAATAGATTTTAACTTACTGTAAAACAAGACCAGGGCTTCTGCAATAGAGCCAAAACCCCTCCCATCTCCCAAGATGTCATTTGTCTCTTACCAGACAAAGAGAGGTCATTACTGCTCTTCCTACAAAAAGTAGAATGAATTGCAGTTGTACTATACCTGCTTTTAAGAGCTACCCAACTTGGATTTTTAAAAGAGCACCTCTCAAAGGCATTTCTCCACTTTCGCTGAATAACTGTATCCATGCTCTATTACTCATGGTTTAAAATATGCAGTTCGTTGTCAGTGTAATTTTCTTCCCCGAGGTCAGCTATAGACATTATACCCCAAATATCAGACACCGTATCTATAATGGCAGACTTCTTAAATTTCCTCTTGAAGAAGCAGACTGAAGTTTCCACTTGGAAGCCCCTATTTCCCGTTTCACCCATTCCTCAGAAATTGCTGCACATCAGCACCAGCCAAGAAAAACAGTAACAACCTGAGCCTTCCTGAGGCTTTGCTATTTGGAGGATTTCTCTGCTACCACAGTTCCATATGTTTCCTTCATCTCAAAACAGCTATTGTCAGGATAGCCCAAGCGCTCTTCCACTTTCCCATTGTTGAGCATCTGCTCTCGATCTGTTCGAACTGAAAAGGTGCCAGTCTGCATCTTCAGGAAAGACCTTCAGGCCTTATCAAGAGCATGCACTGATCTCTTCTACACGCAAACTTAAAGTCAGAATGACTCCAAGAACAAAAAAGAAGGGATGGGGGGCACAATGCACACTTTGTTAATACATCTTACAAAGCCCTCCTTGTTATTGCTAGTTATTGTGCAGCAGAAAGGAAAAATCAAGTATTGTTACATAGCCTGCTAAGCAATTTTTACACCACCAAAACTGCCACCTGCTATAATGAATTTAATTAAAAAGACAATTTTTGGCAGATAAGAAGTAAATACAGATGCCTCCTTAACGTGATTAATTCAAATCCAATACTCTTATCACTAAAGCTACTTTGTAACAAGAAAATATGCTATAGAAGCATCACTCATTTTGCACACTGCAACACAGCTATTTAAAAAACTTTAAGTTACACAGCTCACAAGTGTACATTTCAACCTTTTAAAATATATGTTTATGTTGCGCTAACGATTGCCTCTTGTCAGCTTCATGTACAAGTTTTCTTTTTATAAAGTCGTCATATTCACTGAAGTAATAAAGTCAAGGATTTTGTCTTATCAGATATAGATTGCTCTGAAAGTAATGCCTCTTATTTATTTCCATGGAAACTATAGACATAAAGAGTACAATAACTGTTCGGTTGATGGAACGAATTCTCAGCTATTTTTTCAACAGTCGCTACCACCAGCTGAGCATTTTTTGCCAGTAATGAACAGGAGTCTGCATGCCATGCTCACAGCGATCTGCCAACATCATAAAATAGGAAGCATTACTTTCACAGAACGTCTCACACTTAAAGTGGTTTTACAACTCCCAGCAATAGTGCTTTCTAATCTCTAAACAAACAAACAAAAAAAAAACACCCAGAAAATGGCACATTTTACAAGCTATTCTTAAATTATTTTACATTATTGATAAAAAACTACAATCAAACTGTACAAAATACTCTTTCACACTTCAAACACCAGATAAGCAACAATAAATAGTAATAATTGCACTGAACTTTAATATATTTCTGTGAAATCCCAAATATTTTGAAAACATGACTGATTTCTGTTACATATGATTCTTCCAGATAACCTCAAACCACTAACTGAAATATACTATTCCTTATTTCTTTAAGCTGCAGTCTTTCTCCTGTGATTCCAGCGGAGGACTTCTCACAGAGTAATTTAGCAGCATGTCTCTGCCTAAAGTCAGGCTAAGAAATTTGGAGTCTGTGACAGATTAGCAACAAAATCCCTCTCATATCCTTAAACATATACAGCTCAGTTATCACCTGCTGTTTCCCCCTTTTCATTTCTTCTATCCCTTCAGTCATCGTGGGCTCTCCTTTTCTCACTGATCAACACAGCTATAATGACCAAACTTTTGTCTGAGTCCACTCCCAAACTATCATCACAAACTCAACCTTTCATTGCTGTCTATACAACAATTATTTCCAAGCGTTTAAGTTAAAAAATTCCATCCCCAATTTGCTTCAATGTGCTAGGAAACACATTGAAAAAATCAGTTTTGAAAATGGTATCGTGATTTGTATAATCAAGGGTCAACATGGGCACACAACTTCTAAGAGTATTGCTTTTTTATTACTATTTTATTATTATTTTTAAAAAGTAATTCTTTAATTCCTTCCCAAACTTCCTGAAATGCTGAAGTAGCTCTGAACAAGTTTGCTTTGCTCATCTATTGATGATGTGGGTTCTTTTGTTCACTTTTGCAGAGGTTTGCTAGTAAGATGTGTCATCTAAGTCTTCAATCTGTGCATGCAGGGAAGAAAGAGGTAGTAGAAATGGAAAAAGTGCTTTCATAAAGTACTGCAAGTAATACATTTTTCTCCCAACAGATGGAGACCTGGTGAAAAGGGGACCTCAATACATACAGAAAACCACAGTGCACTAAGACAAGGACCAAATTGAGAGAATACCATCAGGGATCCCAACACCCCCTACATCTCCCTCCCTTCACCTGCATCAGTGAGTGATGTAGCGCTCTACTATAGCAAAAATTCCACCAATAGGTTGTAGAATTTGTGTGTAGTAAGTACTCTTGTTTCAGAGTACAAATAGATTACTATTCCAATACATCATTGCTTATTTTTATTACTGTTGTTTTCTTGCTATTCTGCTACTCACCCTTTAAGTATACTGATTTTTAAAAAAATTATTTACAATCTTCATGCTTCTGTATTCATAATCACTTACTCCATATCTACAACCTTTTCTAAGTTAAAATTTGCCATTTTTCCTCCTTAGCTAAACCACTAACATGTATGAAAATGCCAAAACCCATCTGGCAGCAATCTTGTGCAGTTATCTTCCACACAATGTACCTGATCAGCTCTTAGATCTAATCGCTTTCATGCTCTCTTTATTATAACTCCACTGCTTAGATATTTCACGATTTTATTATAAAGTAGATAACTAATCTACTTTAATCTAAAGAAGTGTGTTCTTTAATGAAATTTTATTTTATTGATATGTACATGGCAAAAAGAAAAGATCTTAAAAAAAATAACAAATAACAAAATATTGACCTTTTGAGGAAAAAAAATAAAGCTGACAAAGATGAACAAATGAGAACAAGAGAAAAATGAAGTTTCTGCATGCTTCAGTATCATTTAAATATTCCTAAAATTGTAAGTTTCAAGCCAAATAACATATGCATCAACATTTATAAATGCTGGTAGAATGCTTCTGCTATCCTTTTCAAGTCATTAAATGACTATAAACAATAGCATTGTAGGCTAAGAGCAAAAATAATCTCATAGCAACACTACTAATATAGAGCTTCAGTCTGTTTCCATGAGATGTGAATTACAGACAGAACAAAGTAAAGCAAACAACTGTTTGCTCATTAGGGAAATCAAGCAGTGCCAACGACATTATGTCTGTATCCCTGAATCAGCTGACCATTGAATTGCTCGCGTTCATGAAATAAAAAGAAATTTTGTAAAAATTCTAAAGTGTTTCCTATGAGCTGTGTCATTCAAAGCAACTTGCGGCAAGAAAATCTATCAATAAGTAACTTGTGTGGCTCTTTAACCTGACCGTTTTTATTTTCATAAGAGTACTCTCTCTGATTACTCACTGCTGAAGTGCAGGCCAGGGAAGAGAAGCTGGATATCACCTCTGATAAAAGCAATCGCTAATGATACTTTCTGCTTACAAATTCAGCAACATGGTCATTTTGAACAAGCATTCAATGCAGTTGTTCCTTGCAATCCTAAACGACCGGGCTACCGTAACACCTCTGAGAATATCAGGACTTTCACCTCAGTGCTAAATAGCAGAAGGTAAAGCAAAGAAAAACAACCTGCATTTCAGTACACTTTCAACAGGAGATTACAAGAACCTCAGTTTCTTGAGATATCAGTAATTCAGTACTGCTTTTCAGCAAATATGATTACCTTCCACTGAAGTGTTAGATTTTATTGGAACAATGCTTTCAGAGTGAGAATCTGGTATAACAGTGCTACATTTGTGCAGTCTAGACAGATCTGTTCTGCATATCCTGGAACATATTTTCAATGCTAGCAGTGTGCCATCATGACACTTGTATACCATGAATTTGTCACCATAATATTAGATCTGAAGTCACACATTAAGAGTGCATTTCTAAATACTGCTCTTCAGTTCTTCCATGTAAAGACCAGCAAAGATCTTTAAAAATGTACATGTGAATCAGAAATCCAGACATGCAATATCCCTTTGTTTTCACTGTGAAGAGGTGTGACATCTTAAGTTGAATTCAATAAAAATAAAAAATAAAATAAAATAAATGCAACAACACAATACTATGAACCAATGCCCTGCAAAGGTTCTGGCTCAACTTGGCTGTACATTCAAAGTGAGTTTGAATGAACAGGCATTATGTAAATGGAGAGACTGAAATAAAAGGCAGCTCTCACATATTAATCCAACGCCTGGGGTGCTTTCAGAGGAGGCTGGAGACAATCCCAGACACCTGGCTTTTGAAAGACCACCGAGGGAATATGCAACGGGGAAGGGAGGGAGGGAAGGTCTATAAAAGCAGCCTGAAATGAAGTTTAACTAAATTCAAGACGGTCTGAAAGTGTCAGGGTCAGCAACCTTGAAAAAGTTGATTTTTTTTATCAGATCCTGAAATGTGCTTTTCTATCCTAACGACAGAAAATGCTTTCTGAAGCAACGCGTATAACAAGCTTCAAAATTTAGCAGTAAGTACAATCTAGGAAGAAAAAAGACTTTTAATCACAGGTTCAGAATGAAGATGCCAAGGCAAAACTCAAAACTTACAGTCACTGTGTTTTGTTGTAGCTAAGCCTCTGGTAATATGTCAAGTAATTGTGCCATTCAAATGTTGGACACACAAATGAGGCAAGCACAAACTTGGCTAACAAGTGTAAAAGCTCCTGCTAGATCACCATTGACAGCCAGAGGCTTAAGCTACACTGGATGGCTGGTAAAACACCAATATCATCACACCTCTAATATTTCTTCTGCCATTTCCCACCAAAGCTTAGAGAGGTTCTCCATAAACTGCCTTAAAGAAATAAGATAAATTGATTTTCTCTTGAATTCTCTCTCTCCTCTTATGCCCATTTGTTCTTTGTAATGCTTCTCTTTTCTCCTCTCCTTTTTTTTTTTTTTTTAAATTTTATTTAAGGAATCAAACTCCCACAGAAAGCAGAAGAAAGAACACTTAGTTTCTTTTTTGCATGATTTTCTTTTCCGCACACTTACTGCCTGGTCTCCTTATGCTTCTCCACTTACTTCCCTTCCATACATCTGATTTTCAATTACTTACCAGCCCTTGCTTAAGTTAAATTCTTAACTTTCTCCCAGTCACCTGAAGGCTGTTTTCTTCCTTAGCCCTCTACCCACCCTTACGCATTCTAAACCTGATGCAGATACATGGATGCATGCTTGGTCCTGCCCTGTAACATCTCTGGGAAGCGGTCAGCAGACATGTGCAGCAGCGCCTGACCAGTGCTCCAACCAGTGTGCTACCTCCAGAAGAGCTGACCCAGAACCAACAGCTCCAAAACCAAAGAAAGAGCATGCGATAAATTACAGTGGGGAAAGAATGTTCATGTCAACAGAATGAAACTTTCGGAAGCCTATAGGAACTACTGGAAGCATTTGCCATCCATCAACTATTATAATGTTATGGGAAAATGGTGCCACCTGGTGCCCAATCCATCTTCCTTTAGCCATTCATCTAACCTGCTCTTCTTCTGGCTGTTCTGCCCTCTCTAGTATAGAAATACACATACAGCTCAAATGGAGCCCCAAAACTTCAATCTACTCCTATGCTCTCTTAATCTCATGCAGATCTGGAAATGTTTTTCCTACTTGTCATACATTAAAGGGAGCAGCAAAAATACAGGTAAATAACATCACAATCTAAAACCCTACAGCTAAGCCAAGCAGCAAACCAATAGCCTGCTTACCCAATGTGGACTCCACTTAGAACAACCTGAAAATTTCTTGCTCAGTAATTAATTAGTCAATAGAACTGAGATCATCTTATTGATGTTGACTTGAAGAATGGAGCAAGAGAAAGCACTCACTGCATTTGTGCTCTAGAAAACATTACAAAAGAAAAAAATAAAAAATCCTGGTATTTTGCTGTAGAGCTCTGTACTACCCTACATCCAGCAAAACACTGCTTTTATTTCCCGTAATGTTGCTAACTACTACCGCAACACATAAAAGGGCAGCTATATTCTCATTCTGTGTGATGACTATTTAATTGCCTGTGTACAATGCTTTACCTTTGCAACTACATAAAATAGATGGATCATACTGAGTCCAAAGTATTATCACATAAGAGAAATCCTAGATGAATTTTTTGCGGAGATCTATAAGAAATAATAATCCATAGGCAGTGCCATAATTGGCTGGCTATCTTCTGAAAGGTTTCTCAGTTTGGGAGGAGACGCTTGAATTTGCCCTCTTTCAATTCCAAGCATCCCGCTGAAATCCAGGTTTATGTGCACACTTCCTATTATTCTAGACTTTCACATCTCTCACTTCCCTCCATCAGCTCAGTAGCTGTGGCCTAGAAAACACACATTGGCTCCAATGACTCTGATCTTCTGAAACTGCTTAGTACTAAACACCATATTTATACATTTGGTTAAAACACAGTTAAAGGAACAAAAATAAAAACTTCTCTCATTTATTTCAAAATGAAATTCATACTTAATTTGCCACACTGAAATTAGTTAGGGTTTTTTTCCTAGACTCTTTCAGTTTAAAGACAGAGCATTTCAATTTATTTATGCTTAGACTAGTCTTTGTTGTAAAGCAGCGGGGTATTTTGAGCTATTTCCACATTCGCTTTCTAACTACAGTGTCTTGATCAATAACATAAGCATCTGACTTCTTTTTTTATTATTATATTAGGATTACAAATGGACTTTTATTATTATATTAGAATTACAAACAGTACCTCTTTAAACCAAAATTTAGAGTTTTTTGCATCCTAGATGCAAAATACATAATTATTAACAAGACTATTTTCATATTATTTTGATAAGTAAAATATTTTATTGATTAGTTTCATTTGGAAAAGTGAAAAAAAAATACCAAGAGCTGTTATACTTCCCCTATTGTTCTTCTAATAAGTTCACCAATTTATTAGAGCTTTCAATAGCATTTTCACTGAAGCCTTAGTACAGTTGAAGTTAACAAGTGGATAGTGGATGTGGAGAAACTTGAAAATGCATTATTTGCACAAGTATGTTCTATATGTTAAGCTCTTAATTCTGTGTGATGCCTATATTCATATACCATAATGTTGTATTTATATAACATCGAGTGACATCATTACCTGCAATGTCTGATACCCAAGTATTTATACATACATATATAATAGAAACCAATATTCTGTTCTTACAAGACACTTAAAATGTCAGATACCAGGAACACAATTGCTTGTAAAAACAGAATTAAGAGCTGTACTTTACTCACTCTCCTAAAATAGAAAGCCTGAGAAGGTGAATGACATGAAGTGTCTGCTGAATTTAACAGGTGTGTATGCATACAAAAAAACAGCCAGACATCTGTTATACATACACAAGACAGGTAAAAGCAGAAAAGGAACTGAAAATTCCTTTCCCTAAAAGGAGAGAGAACCCCTGCAGAGTTAAAAGAACACATTCCTTTTAAAATGTCAATAATCAAATACCTTTCTCC
This sequence comes from Perdix hodgsoniae, assembly GCA_035772895.1. Taxonomy (NCBI): domain Eukaryota; kingdom Metazoa; phylum Chordata; class Aves; order Galliformes; family Phasianidae; genus Perdix; species Perdix hodgsoniae. Next base: position 28,043,618 of record JAPSGF010000002.1, read on the forward strand.
TAATTGTGGTCATTTATACCTCTTAATTGTAATCAGACCTTACAGCTTCCAAAAGACAGATATCCATCCCATACTAGACTGGTTACTGTTCATTTACCTAATACTTCAAGAAGTGCTATCTCTGATTAATCATAATTATAGACCATAGGGTGACCTACAAACTGATGAAAGATCAAAGAGAAAAAGAGGAGCCCTTCTACAGAGCAAACGTAATGGCCTTAATATAATATAGATAAAACAGATAATATAAATGAAATTTCAATGAGAACATTACTAGCAAGTAGTATTTTCAACCACAGCTACTTGTGATGCCTGCAAAACAATAGGGTGTATTGGACTAGAAGTGAAAATGGCTCCCCATAACTCCATCACAGATACAATCGTGTCAGGTTCTTTACATTTCCCTCTTGTTATAGTACTTGCTCCTGCAAGGAAATCTGAAGGAAGAGCTCACAGAAGGCACCTTGTCAGGGCAATTTCTTTAGATATGCCACTTTCCCACATACAAATGTTATTACCTTTTATCTATAAGATTTATTACATGTCATTTGTTGAAAATTGATGATTACTGTTCTTGCTCACATTTCCCAGTTATATTATGAAAGCTAGAGCTCTGGAATTAATTTTGTAATACAAATGCAAAAAGAAAGAAAAAAAAGCTAAGAATCAAACAGCAAATATTACAAGATCCCCCAGAAAAGTGAAAGCATTATCTATTTCTTATCAAACTAAGAAAAACTAGTCCCATGTAAAACATTTTTCCATATCTTCTTAATGTAACACAAATCAAACATAAGTGAATACATCACTTTTGCCACTTAAAGATTTATACAGTCTTTAATATAATTGACCAATAAGACCATTTTAGAGCTACTGATTGAATACATCTAAGAGGTGGATGTTTTTGTTGTTCTTATTTTTAAAACATGGAATGAGATCAAGATGCATGAAGATTTCAAATTGCTATTAGACATGATAATTATATGCTAAACTAATTACAACTAAAGCAAAACCTGACTTACAACTAATTAAATTTTACTGCATGAAAGTAAAGCATAGTCTTTATTCAATGGAGGGCACAACTATAAACGTTTAGGAACTCACCAGCCTGTGGCCTTATTACAAGCCAAATGCCCAGGTCATGCTGGAATGTGCCATGATTTGGTCACCAACTGCTGGCCTGTGGAAGCCATCCATATGAAAACGCTATAAATCAGATCTATGCTCCTGAAGTGGTTGCTTTTACTACTAAGAAAGAAGTCTAGATAAGCAAGTTCCCATTAACATCCTATTTCATTTTCATGCAGATATTCATAGCAGTTTTACAAGGATCAGGTTTAAATTTCAGAGGCAGATAAGCAACTCGGGAGCTTAAGTTCAATTATCAAGGCTTAGAGACAGTTCTTTTTTAAAAGCCTGTTCAGACCTATAAAGATGCAGACAGAGAGCTTCCACTGAATATGAAGCAATATAGTTTAAAATCCCACTACTCTTTCAGCTTTTACATGGAAACAGTATTTTTAATTTTAGCAGAACATGAGCATGCTCATACAAGCCTAAGTAAATAAATCAATATTGCCAGGGCAGAGTGGGATTTAGATTTCAAGAAGGATGTGAAAATATGATCTCCAACAGCAGAGAAAATGGAGGCTGAAAGAGCCAGCTGGGTTCTCCAGACATAAAAGTTAAATGGGAACCACCTGCAGTTCTCTCCTGGTTTTGCAGCCATGTTTTGGGGCCCTGAACAGCTCTGGATTCCTTTCACCACTCCCAAGCCACCTCTGCTAAGTTCTCATGGCTGCTCAGTGCTTCCTGCCCTCCTGCCCCAGGACCCAAAGGCTCCGCATCAGCACGTGCCCACGTGCTTGCCAATCTCTCTGCAAGCCCTTAGAGCTATAACACTGCAATTACAAGGTTGCCTTAAAGACACAATTCACGTAAGAATTTAAGATTTCATTGATGAATTAAAAGCAGAATTCACTAAGAAAAATATAATCTCAAAGGCTCAAAACCTAAAGGTAAATTAAATATCCAGAAGAAATAACTGAAGGAGAAATATCCTTCAGTTCTACCCCCTATCAGCCAAATAAAAACTGCTGTCACTGTCCATCCCTCCCAATCACACAGCTCTGGAAGCAGTTTCTTACCAGAAATGCCTTACATACATATCTGTGCTTTATGCTGTGACAGTAGGATCCTGCTTCCCCTCACCTTGGGTAACTTCTAATCGGATGGCATAAACACAAAGTGGTAGAACAACATAGGAGGGGGAGAGAGAAAGCACTTAAGCAATTTAATGAGCAGCACAGTTAATTAATCATGATCTGCTACAAACATCTAGTCTATTTTTCTCTCACTACATACAGCTCATGCTATAGGGAGCTGTTAAGGTGTCTCCTTTCTACCAAGCCACCTGGTCTCAGATGCTATCAGAACTCAATGTCTTTGAAATTTTCTGGCTGTCAAAGTTTTTTTAAAATTGGCTAACACGTTCAAAATTATTACAGTGGGACTGATGCCTACACAGTAGGATTGGGTACGCTGTGTTTCTTTAGGAAACCAAGATTAAAAAGCAAAAAGAAATAATGAGCTCAGGAAAGAACAAAGGAACTGAAGAAAGGGAAAAAGTAGCTGTTTGAGAATGAAATCATCACGTAGAATAAAAAAAAAAAAACAAAAACAAGGAGGAATAGGAGGAAAAGAAGAAAAATAAGAGAAGAAAAGCAATCACTTAAAGTGCTTTAGCAACACACATGCACTGTGTGTTTTATTACATTACACTGAAGAGCATGTGGGTTTTCTCTGAGCAGAAGAAAGGCACACAACTATTGAATAAACAGTGAAGTTAATAAAGCAAATGTTCTAAAACAACTTTATGAGTCAATGCAATTGTATAACGATCTCTTAAATAAAACCACGATCCACTCCCTACTGGAGACTTTCATCATTTTGGCTAAACTTGGGCTATTTGCAGCAGCCAGAAACCACAAGGGGCTTGCTACCTTTAACTAGAATTTCCTAAAAAATGTTTACTTTCTACCAGATGGCAAGATTAAATTACATAAACACTGTCAGCAAGTTGAATCCTCAAATGTATTCATTTCCACCGCAGAAGCTTCAAAACCATCTATAATTTTGTTACTGATGTTTGGAAACAGCTGTAGCTGACATGGCGATGTGTTGTGTATGTCAGCGTTAAAGGATTAAATATTCTTAACCCCCAGTGGAATAAACCTGCTCTGTTAGCTAGACATAGCGTAAGATAGAGAGAGACTTCTCACAATGAAGATGTCTTATTAGTTCATTGATAAACAAAAAAGTTAAGGATGCTACATTTGACTTTCCACTGGAGAAATAGCAGGGAAAGGCGGGATTCTAAAACTTCAGGACATTTTTAAATATAACATGCTTTATGAGGGACATATTAAAGCTTAGTAAGTGGCTAAAGAAAAATCTTTTTTAGATAATATTATGCAGTCTTAAAAGAAATTCTACAATAATAGCATTAGAAAGAAAGAGAAAGATGTTCAGTTTTCTGCCATATCCAGTGCCATGGGCACATTAATGAAGCTGAAAACCATGCTGATGAGAGTTTTGGCTCCTGGTATCATCACCTACATCAGAAAGGTCAATGACAGGAACCTGATGCAAGCCCCTTATCCTCAGTCATCAGGTTAGAGACTCGGTGGACGGAGTAATAACTTATCATTAAAAAGGAAAAGCCACCATAAAGTTCTGCAAAACAAGGTAGACTTTCCACTTTGCTGTGACAGGCACCTACCCACTGGTAGCACCTACACGGCACTGCAGGGAAGAGAGCAGCTCCAGCTGCTCCAATGGATGGAATGAAATACAGCACCTTTACAAAACTTTTGCTTCCATAGGCTAAAGAAATCAATAAATACATGCTACACTTGGAGCACATTGGCAAGATTCAAAGCCCACATTCCTGACCCGACCATTTCATGGCACCTTCCCATTAAGGTTGGTAGAAGATATCTGTAATAATACTGTAATGTCTTTATCTACACTTATTTAGAAGCCCCTCTTCTTTACGAAGTGTCCAGCCCTGAACTGTCCACATCAAAAGGAGCTTTCTCTGCAGCTTGAAGGGGAGCAGAAATAGGCCCCACTGTGTGAAGAACAAGGAAGAAACACTGCATGAGCAACAGGGCTCCTCCTTGCTTCCTGGGAGTTTTGTGAACTCTTGCAAAAACTGGATGATGAATTAAGGCAGCCCTAGAGAATTCAGCATTTCAGCAGATCACATGGAGTGCACATCGGTCTTCATAATATCAGAGATATTTTCTCCTTGCTGATGCACAGCAGTTTCTCTTAAATATTTCCTGAGGTACATTTTAAATTCAACATGCTTTTTTCACCAGACTTCCGTGCTCTCTTTTCCTTACTTCCTCCGTTTTGGCTATCACAAGAAGAATTACCCTTCTTGTCTGCTTCTCTCCTCCTCTGAGTAACTCCAACACCTTTTAGAAAGTTGTATGACAGGGAAGAGGAAAAATTTCTTTCTCCCTTTTGAGCTCCACACACATTACCAATCTACTTAGCTCCAATTCTAAATGAGATTTAAGATTTCGTTTCCTCACTTCAACACATGAAGATCCAGGCTGTTCCCTTTGCCCCATCAATTCAGGGTGCGCTCCAGCAGCACTGCCAAAAGCAGTATTCTGGGGCATCAAAATGAACATCAGCAGGAACAGACTGCTCCATCAATTTTGACTCCACATTCCCACAGATGCAAGCTGTTCCATGCCCTGCACTGGGAGAAGACTGTCCTGTGGCAAAATGCTATATGCAGTACAGTCACTATGATAGAAAATGAATTTGCCTTAACTCCTCTGAAACTCTAGTTCTTTTGCAGATTTGTCATACTGTATCCCAACTATAACGTACAGTAACGATCTTAGAAGAGAGATGGGATAGCAGAGTAGCAGAACACTTATCTATAAAATTGTTAGTTTTCTCTTAAAACATTTATAGGCTTATTCATATAGCATGCAAGCAATTATATAAGTAGAGATATTTTCTTAGTAACAGAATATTCTACAGACAGTAATAAGCTAGCTATTTACGAACACTAGCTTTGTTTATTTTCCAATCCAATACAACCCTGTTGTATTCGTTTGTATTTCTGCAATTCTAAGGTTAAAAAAAAAAAAATGTTTGCACAAAGTGTTTTGAAACAGAAAAGTGTAGACTCTGCAGAAGGCAGAGGCAACCTGATTTACGAAGAAAACAGCACACCAAGTGACCCCTGTATCAAAGTTAGAGCAGATGCACACTCACAAGGTCACGCTGCCATCAATGCTCAGACTAGGTCAGCTTCCAAAGACATATTAGTGCAAGTGGGCTCGTTATCCTGACACAGACCTCACAGGCGTATGTCTACCTTCACACCAGACAGCTCAACTAAATGCCCTCGTTGCTTAAGAAGGACACAGCAGCCTGCACTGAGTGTCAAGCACTCACATGTGTGTGCAATACCAATTTGGCAAACATTCTCACCTTCAGACTTCTGAGATACTGTAGCAGCCAGCTAGCTAACACCTCCATTCCTCACCCTGGGAGAAAATTCTCCCATTTCATTAAAATCTTGGGGACTGGGCTGGATCATGACCATTCACACGGCTGTCAGCAGCTACAATCACCCACTCCCCAAAGCTAGCAAAGCCTGAAAACCCATCAGGTAGAATTGCTTGGCACCAGCACCTGGAGCAAGGCCTCTCCCTGCAGGCCAATTAGCCCTGCTTCCATCCACCATGCTTCTCCCTCAGACCTGGGAGCGTCTGCAAGCATGACAAGGCCCTCCTGCCTTAGAGTCCCACTGAGAACCCTCCAACAATAAATGTTGAAGAAACAGTGTGGGATCGCCAGGCACCCCGCACTCTCCAGGAACACAAGTTGTATTAAACATTTCAGCAGTCCTGAATGCTAAATGCTATAGTCACAGACATCCTGTGACTCTTCAAAACAGAAGGCACACATCAAAATGAGAAAGCAATTGACAACATGAAAAGAAAAAAATGAGAAAAATAACAAGGATTTAAAGCAAGATAATACTGAGCCAAAGTAGCCTACAAAATTTAAGCCAAAAGAGCAACAAAACAATCAAGCCATCGCTATGGACAAGTCAGAAACAGACTTCAGACACCTACTGCAACTCACCAATGACCAGCAGACACCAGGAGACAAAGGACATCTCTCAGAACTGAGATTTCCTTTTTTGACATTTTCTAGAGGACAACGCATTGGTTTGGCACCATCTGCACAACAATGTGGGGACCACAGCAAGAGGCAGAGCTCATGACTCAACTCACCACAGAGAAATGCTTCCCTTCCTTAAAGGCAGCTTCAAGTCATACTTCTCCAAATTTACTTTCCCAGGCAAGTTGCTGCAAGGACATTGCATAACTGAAATGGGAGGAAAGGCAACACAGAAAGCATTCTCCCTGCTAAAGTGAGCTGTCCATAGCTGTAAAAAGCACCAGGGACTTTGGGGGCTCTATGTTCCAAGGATGCTTTTACCATCCTGGCTATTTTCCAGGAACTTACTACGAGACAACAAAATCCTTTGAAGTTTTGACTACAAATGCAAAGTTAAGCTTATCATACAGAAAGATAAATAATTTTTTTAAAATATAATATTTAAATTAAAAATTATTTCTTACTACTAGTAGATGACAAGACATAAAAAAGTATGTTCACACACCTGTTCATACAGGAGTGGGGTAAAGTTAAATTATATATTCATTTTACAGAATCACAGAATTGCAGGGGTTGGATGGGACCTCAAGAGATGATCAAGCTCAAGCCCTTGCTAAAGCAGCTTCTCTACAATAGATCGCATAGGTAGGTGTCCAGATGGGTCTTGAATATCTCCATCTTAATTGTGATCGATACAAATCTGCAACGTCAAGTGCCTGATACCAGCTCCACAGTACCAAAACAACAGACTTCTATTTCCCAAATCACAAGACACTCTCAGTCAGTGACTAGCTACAGAGCAATTCTCATACTCCCTTTACCATCACTATTTTTTTCCATGTCTGGTTCCCAGTTTTATCAGGTGAGATACCTAAGAAAGAAACAATATATGTAACCAAAATAATCCACATTCAGAATGTAGATGCTGTGCGCCTTCATGTGAACTCTTTGAAACTATTTATTGTAACGTCATGTCTACATTACCAACATGTATACACACACCTGCACCTAAAACGTTCACTGTTTTCACTGCTGGCAGCAAAAATTAACTCATAGTTTTAAACTCTCTGAGATGCTGATATTGTCACTTAAAAACATTCATAAGATGGTTACTCAGTGTCTCAGTTCTTCAAATAGACCCAGTAAATCTTCACAAGGAAATTTAACCATGCTGGAATGAGGAAACGGCAGTGACAGGTCATTTTCAGACCAAAGGAAGGCAGAAGACATTGAAAAGAACATCTTAGCTTTCAGGTGTGGCCATATTTGAGGACAAACAACTAGAAAACACAGCTCAACATTATTGTCTTCTTCACAGAAGCGTACAGGACCACTGCCAGAAAGCTGAGAGACAAATTAATGCATTAATCAACACAAAGGACAAAGCAAAAATAAGAATATAAAGAACAGAAGCCACTTTCCATACAGGAAAGGAGTAAAGGCTCTAGTCTATAGGTCCTTATAGTACAATGAGCAAATCATCTTTCACTGCCTCTGTGTGCGGATTTGTAAAATAAGAGCAAACTTCATGGGTTTTATCACACCTACTAAACCCCACCGGCAGCTTTTATTCATGAACTGCTGAAAGCGTCTGCAGTGACAGTTACCCAGCAGCAGCTGTCCTGCTCTTACAAGGGAAGACAAGTGCACACGTCTGCACAGTGCTCTGAGTCGTAAGAGCAATCCCAGGACATCTGTGCTCATGAGAATAACGTTCTAAATTACATCACAAACACTATGCCACTGCCAATATGAGAAATAAATGTTGGATTTTTTTTTTTATATCCAGTATATTTCATTTTAAAATATTTTCACTTTTTTCTTTTTTTTTTTTTTTTTTTTTTTTTTCCTTTGCACATACAAAACAAGCCCTAAGTGATCCAGGACTGATCTGAGCCAAGGCTCAAACTGACAACTGCTCCTCCAGAGGGAGAGGCAGAAGTCAGACACAGAAAGAGCTGCACACACTTAAGCTCAGATTTGGACCACGAAGAGGGTAGCATCCCTAACAAGCAGGATGTATTCAAGTTCTACCTGTCCTAGCTCTTTACTACAAATGCATTTATGCTGTAGTTACATGCTTGCTTTAATCCCATATAATCACTTTAAAAAGTATCCCCAACCTTCTCAATGATTTCTTATTCCCAGCCTTGACTACTGATTCCTTCCCTCTGTGAATCAGTACTAGCAGCTGTATTGAGAACTGAGAGACAGGCTGCAAACGGAGCTAGTAAATACTTACTAATTAAATAAAAATAAAAATGTGTGTATACTAACAGTCCTTCATAAAGAAAGACTCAGGCTGATCCCCCAAACCATACCAGTACTCACGCCAGCACCAGAGCAGTGAGAAATGAAGAAAAAGGACACTTCCAGCAGACTAAAGGAAGTTATGAGTTCTCCCCTTCTTGTATGTGTGCTCTAAGCATCAGGCTGTAAACAAGTGTCCCCTTCTTTGCCCCCCTTCAGGCTAACCAATCTTTAAGTGCTCTGTGGAAAACAAGACAACTACAAGAGGAGAAATCAGCGCTTCTGTATCCACAGCTAAGGGACTGCGACCTCCTCCAGGCAAGTACAGGAACTGAGCGGTGCTGTCTGAATGCTGCAGCAAGGCATAAGTCCATCACTGGCTGTAGAATTACCTACTGTCATGTCAGCTAGTAATAAAAGGTAGGGCTAAAATGTGCAAACACCCACAGAGCCTTAACATATTGACGTCTGTAATAAGAAATAGGTGGTCAGCATCAACTGTTGCATCTCCTCTTGCTGCAAACAGCCCTAAACAATCAGCAAAGACTCTGAGGAAACTGTGCTACTATATGCTGTCTGCTGACATCTGTTTGGGTGTTTTGTTTGGTTTTTTTTTTTTTGGCAGGGAGAGGAGGTTTTGTTTTTTAAGAAATCCAAAATGAACAAACACACACAAACCAAATCCCCCAAAATTGGCATACAAAAACACAAGTCTGAGGGTAGGAACCCTCTCATGCTCTCACTAAACAACTGCTGATTGCTGCAACATCCGTTCCGCTGCTGGTTGAGCTCCCGGAGAATGACTGCAATTCAATTACAGAGCAGAGGAATCTCAGTATCATTGCCTTTCCTTCTATAAAACGGATATATATGAAAAGAAACATGTGGCTCTACAGTATGCATGCACACATACCATTACTGGGAAAGAAAACAGAAAAAAGTACTCCTGTATTTCAGTTTCCTCTCTTATTGATGATTTCTCTTGCCTAGCCCTTAAAGTTTTCTGCTGTGATGGCAGCTATGAAACAAAGAAAATCATAGACAGGAAAAAAGTAAGTTGCAAAGCCATTTCTAGGAATTCTCCTTTCTCCTGTAGGTACTTCTAATTTATGTCAGGAAAATGTAGTACGTGTGCTACATTGCTACCTATGTTTTTAAAATGACACTGAAGAGGCAGTCCTACCCCCTCATATTTCTTCCTTGCACCTTCCACTATGTTGTGGCTGCCTGCTGAGCAGGGTCAGCCAGCTAGCTACAAGCCTGCCACTAACAAAATATAAATAAATGAAAAAAAAACAAAAACAAAGACTTGGAATTAGCATTTCTCAACTGTACTGCTGTTCCGAACCAGTCCGTGGCCAAGCAAAGAGCTGAGACAGTACAAGGGAGAGGACAACAGGAATTGAAGACAGGTTGTAAAGGGTATAAGATGTAACTGCTTGCTCTTTGTTTTTAAAGGCAATACAATCTACCTGTGAAAGCTTAATATGTTAACCAAGCCACAGCCTTGTTTAAGACAGTTATGAAGAGCTTAAGAACCAAGCAGCTCGTACACATTGTACATAAAAATCTTATTAACCATATTCTGGTATGCGAAAGCACTATCCAGAAGGGAGTTCAGCCATCAGGGAGAAATGTAACAGGGCTGAATGAAATGCTCACGAGAGTGGCACTGCAGAAAGGGACAAAGAAATATGAAGACCAAGCTTTTGGGAACCATAGCACTTGGGACACAAATTACATTAAATTTGCTGGGAGTATTACAAGAGAAGAAAAGACCCTACAGATTTTTTCTACCTACAATTTTGAAGAATCAGTAAGCTAGAAGAGTTAAATGCTAAATGCATCTGACCCAATTTTTGCACATTTTCCAGTTTTTTTTTAATTGTTTTTAGCATTAATATTAACAACAGCACTAGATACAGAGCTTGTCAGTTAATCTCTTTATAATGAAATAGTATTTGAAGATTTTTTTCCTGAAATACAGATCTAAGGCAGAGCTTAGAAAAAAAAAAAAAAATCAACCTATGAAAACTTTTTTGCGTATTTGAATTAACATTGGTTTTAAATGGTCCTATTATGTATCTTAACATAAAAATCAAAATCTCATTTAGACACAGAGTTAATATTCGGCCTCCAAATTGATCGTGAAACTTGAGTTTGGAAATACGCATCACGTGATTTCAGTGGTCACGTTAAAAATAAAGCAGAACTGAAAGCAGTTGAGCTCCAGGTAAATAAACCCTTAAAGTGCCCTGTGCTTTTGTGATGTTCTTGCATCTGTCAGTGCCATGCTGGCTGGGGCATTCCGTGTGAGATCCTGGCTGCCAAGCTCAGGTCACAGAACTGATCCTGCACTTCTTACAAAGCAGAGCTATTGCAGCAAGTGCCCAGCTTTCAAAGCGATGGAGAGAAGGTCATGACACGTCATAATGACCTTCATAAAGATAACCTGTTCAGGTGTCTCACCTCAGAGGAGATCCCTCGTAGACTATTTCATTTATTTTCATTCATTAACTGGGTATGAAACTGAAGCACCACAAAAAAAGTGCTTCATAAGGCACTGAACCCTTCAAGCATTGGTGAACTACCTGTGTTCAGTAGACTAGAGCCCAGACTATTTTCTATCTTGTGTATCTATTGTTCAAATCCACTTTCAGTTTGATATGGAGATTGTAAATGTTCTTACATACAACGTGTATGAGACAATGCAGCTTCAGTTTAAGGCTTATATGTGACATAAAAGGAGCATCTCTTCAGCTGACTTAAAGATCCAAAAAGTGGTTGTTTAACTCTTGCCTTTTTATTCCTTTCATCAATGTTAAAAAAACAGCAAATGTAGTACTGTCACCTGTTGCTCTTGTTCATTCTGTAATAAGCCGCATAAAAAAATTTACAATAAATCTAGATTCAAAATCCTCATACTAACTGAGATATAATCATCTTTAATCTACTCTCAAGAAGTCAGAAAAAAGCTGTTTATGTGTATTCCATACATCACGTTACCCATAAAGAGCGATGCTTGTTACTACGCACCTAAAACGTAATACAAAACTAAAATTGTCAGGTTAGCACTGTGCAATAGTTAGCAGGCATGTACACTCAAGTTAAACTAGTTTTCATTAACATTTGAAATAATTTTATAAGTATCTAACACAGGGCAACTTATTTAACAATGATTCAGGAGCTTGAAATAAGAGCTGAAGAAAAGGGCATTTTAGTGCAGTCCTTGCACTTTCTGCATATGACAGAAAGCTAACTGCCTAGAAGTGAAATACCTCTTTTCCTGAAATACCTCAGAGTTTCAAACACAGGAGGTCCTCACAGGGCTCACCTGTTTTTAGAAATCCTCCCAGTGAGTTACAACGATCTTATATAAGCAAGGTAGATGAAGATTGACAAATTACAAAGAAAAAAAATATATAAAAAATCAGCTCACTGTAACTGATTAAACCAGGAAAACTATGATTTAGATTCTGAGTCCTTTAAATCAAAGTAGTCACAGAAATGGAATCACCGGAATTAGCATCAGCAACAGTGAACTCCAATGTGACGCCTGAACTAGGAAATCTAGCATCCCCAAGAAAGACTGCAAAGATTGTAACCAGCAAGCACAGAAGCACAGGCTCATTTAGTCTGGAAAGGATTTCTGGAGGTCATCTTGTCCAAATCTGTACTCAAAGCAGGGGTAATTAAATGAGGTCTGTGCTAGTAAAAAGTTTCAACATCTGAACTGGGAAGCAACAACCAAAGCACTTGCTGGGAATAGTCCCCAAGAATACGTCCCTAGCTTAAACTGCAAAGCCATGCCCAGAAAAAAAAAACACATTGATTATTCCCCGACCCTCCTCCTCTTGAGCAGAATATCCCCTATGGAAGCAACAAGCTGCACTGATCACAGGCACAATGACTATTCACTACACAATCTCATTGAAGTCACTGGGCCTACTAACTAAACAGATTTAGAGATTTGCAGAATTAGGCTCAATAACAAACACATCAAAACCACTCTATTTCCTATTTCTGTCCAAAATTCGCACTTAAGAATTCAGGAGCTAAACTGAACAAAATCCGTATCGCAAAGCAAAACGTAGCTCTGTAACTCGTACAATAAACAGCATGATACTTTCAGTGTAAGGAGAGAAAATAAAATAATAAAAAAAGATTATTCACTGGTAAAAATATTTTTAAAAAAAATACCATTGCATTTTCAGGTTTATTTGAAAAATAAGTCTTTCAAATGTAAAATTGAGATGACATTTACTCTCCCTCCAGATAAACAGAATTTGATACAATAACAACCACAGCAAAGCAAGCAAAGAAAAGTTTCCATCGGGTTAGAAAATACAAAATATTCTCAACAAGATTGCTGAAAGAATTTGAATGAGTATTGTCATTTTGAGTGAATGAGATTGTAATTTTGGACCTGAAGAATTATACCTTCTGATGATGACATATGATGGAGAAGGTAGCGAGGAACATCACAACACTCCTCAGGTCTTTTATAAGTGAGTGTTTAAAATCTCTGCCTAATGGAGTTAAAACATCTTGTTAGGAAAAAAAAAAAAAAGTGATGTAAAACACTAGAAGATATTAAATTTCTATTATTCTATTACTAATTCTGCTCTGAGTATGTGAGAGTTGACTTACGCAGCTAATATTAAATTTAGAAATTAAATACTTGTCCATATTGTATGCAGCCTAGCTGGAATCCACTAGATTAAACATACTAATTAATTTGGTCATGGTGTGTTTTGTATTATATTTCAGCATTTATTTATGAGGTCCACATACTCAGTTTACTAAATTTAATGACTGCACTGTTCTTAAACATATCATTAGAACTGTTAACATTTTCTATCATTATCCCAGTATCATTCCATAATTAACTTAAAGTTAACAGAAGAATAAACAACTACACATTTTTAATCCACTTGCACATTTCTGAATTTATTTATAACTATTTCATGCAAAGTAGGAGTAGACATTCCATTTTCCTTCTAAGATATTCCTCATTTGAGAAAAAATAAAACCCAAACTTTACTGACCATTTATTACTGTCTGGGTTATATGTGATAACCCATTTAGACAGATTGCTAACTTTTACTGGCTGGGTAAAATATGTTAAAGGTGGAAACACGCCAAAAAAATGATAATTTTGTTATAAGGTTGGTGTTATTTCAGGGCCTGAGAGTATAAAAAACAACTGCTAACTTTCCGAGAGACAATGAGTATTTCTACTCCCAGTACTCATGGAAATGTCACCAGAGACTTAAGAGTTTCAGGGGTTGGCCATTTCACAACATCATGGCCTCAGCCACAAATAATGTGTTTCTGCAGTTGTCAGACAAACTGGAAAAAGAAATAATTAAAGTCTTCCAATATAATATATATAAAATATAATTTTGATCTGTAGTGCTTATCAAGTCAACAACTGTATTGAATGGTCAACACGTTCATGTGCATGCACATACATACTTATAAAAGCACCAGGAAATCTTCTCCTTCACCTGTCAGCAATTTATATCAAAATTAAATTACTACTTTCGAAGATTTAATAATTAAAAACGCTGTGTATTACAACAGCAAGCACATAGCAAGACATAAAAAGCTATGAAAGAACACTTGCTACTACCTATATACCCCCACACAACACAAAACAGTGACGTCAAACCACACTTAAAATAGAGAAAACTGTTATGCTGAAGGACTCTCTTGCCCAACATCTTGATTTTCTAACGAGCTATGAATGAAGAGAAATGGAATTCAAAGACATGTCTGTAAGCCTATTGCTCTCTCTCTCTCGCTCTCTCTCACACTCCGTGCTCCCAAAACGTGTTTTGTTGAACCTCAATCGTTTGTCTTCTGCAGTGGGATCAACAGCAAGCAAGCAGAGTTCAGCAGCTGCTGACTGAGCATCAGACTTTTGATGACATTTTCTTTACCACTGAAGCAGCACCCAAATGCCCGCCACCAGCAGCCCCGTTGTGCCGACAGTTCAGCCACAGCACCCAGCTTCCCCTCAGCCACCGTGGCAAAAGCCCGAGCCATGAGCTTGGCCTATCCACCCAGAAACCCAGGCCGTCCCTTTGGGGGATTGGGCAGCCATTGAGTACTTGATGCATTCAGCATGAATAAAGGACGTCTTTCCAAGGAAAACTGATTTAACAACAGGAATTATTTTCTGCCTTGCCAAGTTCGCTAACAGGCGGAGGTTTTCCCCTTTCAATGGAAAACACAAAACGTCTGAGAGCCACAGCACTTTCCAGGGGCACAAAAGCCCCTTCCAATTAGCCATGTATTTTATAACAGGGAAGACGTAAACTGTTCACAGCGCAGAGGAATTAAGGGAAATTGAAATTTAAAGGGAAATCTGCCCTGTGAGTATAGGCCCCACGCTTGGTCACCTACAAGGTAAATAACAATGTCTCCATTGAGGCTTCGCCTTAGCTGGGCATGTCCTGGCTTCACGCATTTACATGCTGCCATTCATTCAACAAAAGTACTCCGCCCACCCCAGCATTCTCCGCGTACAGACAGTGGCAGAACTGGCATGAGAATGATTAGCAAAACAATCTGGCTTTGGATTTTCTGCGAGACAACGGTGATACTGTTTACTTTTCTGAAGCTACTCAGAACTCATTAGTCTCATAAGCATTACACCACCAGAAAGATTTAACTAAATGAACAATTTGCAAAGCTGTGACAAGTAACATCTGATATTTCTGCACTACAGCCGCGTTGTTGCTCCCGTCACTATCTGACAAGCTTCTCAGGACAAGCCCTGGTCACTCTGCTTCTGTGGCACTATAAGCATGAAGTTTCACTGTGATTTCTTTAGAAAGGCTGGACAAACGTTCAAAGAATTACAATGAGAATGGATGAGGCCTTTGAAGGACGCTGCAGGCCTTCATTCGCTAATCTAAAGTAACACTTATTAGTGACGATGATTTCTCCAACCACTGCAGTCACCCACACCACAACGCAGACAACGCGTACCAAGGGCTTTAAGGACTGAAGAAACTATTGTTGCATTGTAGTAAATGACATGCTGTTTACGTTTTCTTTTTCTGCTTCCCTCTAAAAATTCCAGCATAAAGTTACTATTACAATTCCTGCCAAGAAAAATATTTGAAATCTATATTGCACCAATTTTAGCATTGGCAGGAGATTTCTTAAGACAGCAGAAACTGTCAAGACTCAAGTATGGAAATAAAACACATTCATTCCTTTGTATTTTGGTTTAACTGCTGTCAAAAACACTATTAGAAATTCAACACATTGTTGGAAAATAACACCAACAGCAGTATTGATTTCAATATGACATGTTTCAGGTTTCATATCAACAGAGATTTTACATTAATATTTGTCATTTTCCTGAACATTTTTCTATCTTGGCATGGGCAAAATTAAAGCTGTAATATCTCAAATTTTATAAACTGCCATTTTACACTTCTGTAATTCAGATGCAAAAATACAGCTATAGAGGTCATGTATGAATTGGGAACTGTGGCCAAACATTAGAATTTTCTATTTAACTTGATAGGCTCGGAAGATGTATTAACTGCTAAAAACAACTCACATCTCTGTATCAAAGGAAATGAATCTCCAAAAGTAATTTCAGGCAAATCTGTGACAGGAAAATCCCTTTTTCTTTCCATCTGGATGACAAACACTATTATACACATTGCAGCATACTATAACTTTGCCTCGTGAAGTGGTAATTTCACTGGAAAGCTTAAAATACATATTTGCATGACACTCCAAGGGGGCAAAAAAGGAACAACAACTTGATTTGCTTTTCTTCCCCCACAAGACTACAGTCTACCTTTATAGAAATAGGTACTTCCTCTTGAAATAAATTATTTTAAGAGTAAACGGACAAAGTTGGTAGATACTCTTTTTGCACTATAAATTTCTGCAACCATTCTAGTGCTTTGCTAGGGTCCCAACAAAAACAAAACCAAAACAAACAAACAAAAAAAAACCAAAAACCACAATCGTATATATCCAATTATAATGCATAGCTAACACAACATTCTTATTTTAAACATTTACCAGAAATGTCCTAAGAAAAATAGAAAACAAAACAAGGTCAACAAAAATAATTGAACATCTTTTCTCATGTTGAAAACTGGTTCTGTTTCCTTTCATACATGAAGACTGCATTTGCATTCACATCTACTGTAAAACCCAATCAAAGGTGCTACTACAACCTATAACATTCAAGCACTATGTGAAGAGACTGTAACACAAAGAGAGCTCAGTCCCCCTACTTCAGCAGAACAGAGCACTCCTGGAACTTCACTGATTTCAGAGGCACATGAACTGGTGCTGAATTTGGTAAGTATTTTCCAATTTCTAGTTCAGCATTTCCCTCCTCTATTTTTATTTTTCTACTCATGCTTACAATTCATTTCTTGCAGACACAAATACACACATCAAGAACCAACAAACCCAAAACGTTCTAGATAAAAGATGCAAAATTTAAAATAATTAGGTCAGCTAGCCTTCAACTTCTACACTGGATTTGAATTAGATGAGAAAAGCATATCTACTAGCTTGCAAGACCCATGGCATTACACAGAACAGTTTGTCTGTCTTAAATTACTTGTATCATTTCTGCTTCATCTTTGCAAAAAAAACAAAACGTTTTACAACAGAAGTAAATGCACTGCAAGATGAACGCCCATATCATGCAAACAGAAGTGCACCTAAGACGGCAGACGTGTCTGTGATACAGACTGTGCTGTAATCTTTGTCTTGGAATACGTTCTAAAGATTTCCTTCGCATTAAATCAGCAGCAGCTATTTCTGTTGTAGCCTTAAAATGAAACTGTAGTGATACAATGGCTCTACCACAGCATAAGACTGAGATAAGTGGTGTGGAGAACTCAGAGATCGTTATTTGTAAATATTTAGTAATTTTATTAGCGTCTAATCTGCATAAGGCTGGAAATATCTCCTTGCAATGCTCCAGCTGCAACCTGCCATATACTGCCTACAAGCACATTTAAAGTAAGAGACTCATGTAATTTGCCCAATATACAAACTTATAAAAACTAATGATACAATTAGCATGAAATACTTAAATAACTATGATTTATCATGAAATCATTATCCTGGTAATATACGCACACACATAAACCTCTAGAGGACTGGGTTTACTGTTTTACAGGTTTCCTACTTTTTCCCCCTCCCCAAACATTTGCCTTGTTATTCATTCTTTCTCCCCCCCCCCCCCTTTTTTTTTTTTTATTAAAAATTAATTAAAAAATGATTTAAAAAAAAGAAAGAAAAAAGAAAGAAAAAAGAAAAAAAGGGGGGGATTTTCCTTTCCCTATCCAGAAATTAGTTTTTCCTAAACTTTAAATATTTATGCCTCACGCTCATCAGGAACGTGGAGCCGTACACCACTGGTTAAGAACGAAATGGCGGTGAAGCTGAGACCAGAAGATGCAAAAAGAGAAGAACACGCACATATTCCAGGAAATCAAACCAAGTACCATCTATGCTGCTTTTAAAAGAAAGAAAAAGAATAAACCAATCTTTCATTACCAGCACAGGTCTAGGTGCAGTGGAGTCACACCTTGCTGTCCGAGACTTGCATCCTAAGTTTTGATTCCAAGAGGGAAGCTAATCATTCTCCAAAGCAACATAGCGGCCGCCCACTGTCAGGCTGCAGTGCCGCACGGAGACGCTCCACGCGTGCGACCAGCCCAGGCTGCACACGGAGACCAATGCAGCAGACGAAGGAGCTCCATTTGAGGTAGGTGTGCTTCTGGTTTCCAGGAAAGCACATCACTCGGCCCTAATGGCTTTGTGGAGCTTCATTCAGGCCGCAGACTGACCCTGCGCCCAAACTGCTGGAAGCCATAACACTTGTTTTGAAACAAATCACTCCTCAAGATGGAGCAGGCTTGCTATCAATCACTAACAAGTTAATTCTACATAATAAGGCAGGTTCGGATGCAGACTGATACATTGTGAAATGCTCTATCTGAAATTGATTAGAACAGCACTCAAAATGAATGCAGCCCTCCAAACCACTTCTTTGCTCAGAAACATTAATCTCAATTATAAGAAGAGCTTCATAATGGTAATGCTTGGTATGAAAAAAAGTATCAAATAAATCAGGTTTTATAAGACACAGCAATTAATCAGCTTTAGAATGAAGAAAAGAAAAGGTTGTTAAAGCGCACATTTTCACAACAGTACTCTTCAAAGCCTCTGCAACCTCAGAAAATGAAATCACTTTGTGTTTAGTTGGCTTTTTCTGAATTGCTGAACTGGCTGGCAGGGGTACATACCCCACCTCGGAGCTCATTTCACTGTGCACTACAACTCTTTGCAAATTGTACTGTGCTATCATTAAGTGAACACACTCAATTCCAAGACACCTCTCAGCAGATAAACAGGGATTGTGCGCAAACGTCCTAAAAGAACTTACATACTTCAGCCCGGGAAGAAACACTCATTAAGTCAAACCAAAGCTTCTCACTGGAATGCACTAAAATTATCCCTGTTAATTTTTTTGTGCAGCATCAACTGCAACAACGTACAGGAGTGTCTTCATGCTTTAAAAAGCACGTTATTGCCACAGCTGCTAAAATAGAGCCACTATCAAAGGGTTTGCATGTATTTACTCAATAGAGGCAATTATAAAGCTATTCTTAAAAATAAATAAGTAACACCAAGAATAACGTGACACAGATTAATCAGATTAATAATCTCTACTGCGTAGTGCCACAGTTCAAATCCGCCTCTGCAAGTCTTCAAGAAACGCAACACAATTACGCAAGATCCCGCAAAAATACCTTAAGAATTCTGTTTAGGCATTTTGCGTATCCCTCTGCACACCGCCATGCACTCTGTTCTGGAACAGAAACGCAAGGGTTGATGCCCAGTACACCCACCATCACTCTAAATCACAGAATACTCCTGGCCTGAAGCCCCACACAGCTCTCTGGAGCTCCCTTTTAAGGCCCCACAAGCAGCACCTGCTCCTCCAAAGTGCTGCTGGGCCTAACCCCAAACAGAGGGGAGCTGGCAGCAGTGCCTGCAGCCACCCCTGGGGCTCAGCACGAGCCTCTCTGAGTGCAGCGGGGGCTGGAGGTGCTCAGGAACTCAGCCTTCACCCTGGCAGACCGCAGGGGCAGCAACGAACAGACCTTCCCATTGGTTATTACTGCATTTCCTCATATTTTAATGGGGTCGTATCAAAACCGAGGGTTTAATTTGTGGATTGATTTGCAACTTTAAATCCAGTTTCTATTACTAAATCCTTTTTCCATTTGAACAGAGAATAATTACTGCCGGCTCAAAGAGATTTGATTGAAGTACCAGTCTTAACTTGCTAACTGGATTAGAGATGTTACTCTGGATTTTTTTTTCTCTCCAATAAATATGAAAAGAACCTTCTTAGCATGGTCAAGTATTTCTCCAACCAAACAATGCCTTTCAGGTCAGCGTTCGCTCACATACTCATTTGATTCTACTTTTTAATCAGAGGTATACACCCAGCACTTCTGTGCCGATGGTTTTTCCTCCTCCCTTGATCTGTCACACCATTGAAAATATCCCAGCAAGCCCCAAAACAATTAAGGCAGGAATTGCAATATAAGGGGTTGGGTAAAAAAGAATATTTTCCTGAAATTGAAGTGATATATTTTCTATACACGTTCATCCCTACATAGGTCCATTTCTTGCTAACTATTCTTACATTAGAAAGAATTATGCTTTATGAAAATCTTTCCTTATATGCAATATGAAGCCAATCTCCTGGATACAGAGACACCAATAATTCTGAATAATGCTTACATTATTTCAGAAGGGAAGTGCATCTGAGAAATTTCATCATTTCATGGTTTACAATTAACTTTTCTGTACCATAACTGAGCATAGGAGCACAATACTTCAGTGTGCTCTTTGCTAAGTTTTAGGACAGAGAAATATTCCTTTAACTCCTCAACACAACGATGCAAAATACTTCATGGGAGGAGGCATACATGCAATTGAACAGGTAGCGGCCACATTGAATCATCGAATCGCACAGGCATCCACCCAGGAGGGCTGGCTGGGAAGGGCACGTCACATTTAGGAAAGTATAAAAATAGAGCTGCTAAAGTTGCCTTATAAAAAAAAAAAAGTAAACAACTATTTTTAACCTGAAAATTTATATGAGCCCAGAACGATGCATCTTACAGAAATAGCTCTTGTTAAAACTTTTAACAGCGTGCGGGCACATAAAAGCGTCTGCGTGTGTGTTTTATCTCGCTACATTACTTTGCTTTAAAGCAACTTCGCAGCATAAAACTTTTAAGCCCCACCAACAATGACTCCGCTCCGTACCTCCAAAGTCGGGGGAAAACGACCAAACCGAGAAGCCCGGAGCAGCCGGAGCCTCCCGTAGCGGCTTCACCCGCCCCGGCCATCCGCGTTCCCTGCGCACGGCGACTCGCCTCTCCCCGAGACATCCGAAAGCGCAACGCCCCGCAGGGACGGCCCCGGCACGCGGTGCCCACAGAGCAGCACGGGGACGGGCAGCCCCACGCACCCGCGCCAGGGAACTAAGTTACCCGCCCGCCGCAAACTTCCCCGGCCGAGCCTCCCACCTCTCCCCACTCTCGCCAACCAGAAGCGCCGCCGCTTTCAGCCGCCCCCGGGAGCTCCGGAGCCGGCCCGGGGAGCAGCGCACCCTCTCCCCGAGATCGGCGGGCCCGAGCCGGGAGTCCCCGCCGCCCTCGGCGGAGCTCCGCGCCCCGCACCCGCCGCCCCCGCTCCGCGCTGCCCCCCGTTACCTGCGGCCGCTCCGCCGCGCCTCCTTCACCGCGGCGGCGAACGGGTGCGGGAGACGCCGTCGTCCGCGCACGTCGCGAGCCCGAAGGCGGCGGGCGCGACAGCGACTCCGGAGCGGAGCGCGGCTCTCCCCGCGTGCGCTCTGCGAGCTCGCCGCCTCCGCGCCCGGGCAGCGGCAGCGGCGCGGGCAAGAGCGGCGCTCGGCAGCACTTTGTCAGGCCGGGCGGGCGGGAGCGGAGGGAGGCAGGCGGGGGGAGGGCCGGGGGCCGGCCGGAGGG